>NW_024102839.1:13405411-14081464 GCF_013122585.1 Styela clava
ATCCAGTCATATTTGCCAGATGCAGGCGAAATCTTTTCTACAATAAGAGGTAAACATATATATATAAAGTTGGCACGTCATGCTCGCTCTTTTTTTACTCCACAATATCACATGTTTTACCAATCACGACCCCGCATCTGTAACGATTAAAAATAAACTATACGAATGCGAAAACTGAACTAGTGCCAGTGCGAAAGAACGTGGTTGACCGTCATGTCAAGGCAGTACTTGAAAAGTAGTCCAGGAAAAACTGCGATAGATATAGTTTACTTTTTCTAACAAAACTTTTAAATGGCTTGTGTTTGAACAGTTCGAATCAAAAAGCTGGTTAGGAATATGTAAACTATAACCATTTTGTTAGCACCTATTCTCACAACAACCGTGAAATCGCATCCAAATTTTGCAGTGGTAAAGAGAATTTTTTGGGACTGAAAGGCCGAGGAAGCCGAATCTATGGTGATCAGCCCTGGTCTTTCGTGGCTACCTATAAATTGCATTCAAATTAGGTATTTAAATGTATAATGCTTCATGTTCTTGAATAGAATTTATAATTCATTACATGGCAATGTAAAGATATTTTCTCGTCGACCACGGCCCATCTATATCACATATGCGACATTATAATATATTCACAGGAACTACAATTGCACCTGATGCCACCGACAGCCGAACATCTTCAATGGGTATTGAGACTGAAAACGAACAACTGGATACCCATTTACCAAGTTCGGGAAAATTATCCTCTACTAGAATAAGTAAGTATATCAATAGTTGGGATATGATTCAAATCGTTTAGCACACTCTATTACTTCGCTGATTATCTTGCATGGTTCACGTGAGGACTAGTCCATGATGTCAGGGGTGTAAAACCTGCGGACCAAATGCGGCCCTCGGATAAATGCCAATTTTGAATGCTGTGGGACCCGCAAAACGAGTTTTTGATTTAATCTGGTACGAGCGAGTAATTCCAACCCCTTTGCGTTGCAAAGCCTATACCTTAGTTTAATTTATTATCTATGCCTAGTACTTTACAATGCCCTAACAGCTAGCTTGTGCAAAGCAAACAACATATGTCACTAGAACAATAACCGAAATTTTTGTGCATGCAACTACTAGATAGCCTATGTTGAATGAAGGTGCGGCCCGCGGTTTCACTACGTTATTTCCATCTGACCCTACTGTATTAAAGGTTGCACACCCCTGGCCTAAGTTACGTATTAGCTCTATGTGGTTGATTACCAGTTAAGGTAGGGTACGGGAATATCTGTCCTGCAATGTAAACCGGTTTAAACATTAACAAGACTCCATCTCCTTTTAAAGGTATCGGCTAATCGATATTTAATTTCTTATTACCATTAATTTTTTGTAATAAAAAAACGGATCAAAATTACAACAAACTTCAAAACAAAGATGCCTTTCTTTTGCAGACAAACTCGTGGAAACAACCACTGTGAGTCAAACCAGCCTAGCCGAGGTCAACACAACTATGCTAGTCAGCATTCTTGTGCCGAGTCTTCTCTTCCTTCTAGTGGCCATAGTGATTATTGCAGTCGTTGTTGTAAAAAGGTTAGTATATGTATATCTACTCAGAGCATAGTTTTATTGTATTTTTCAGTAAAAGTAAATTTTAAAAGATATGCAACGCTATTTATAGGCTCGATAATTTAGCAGTCCATCGTTTACAATTCCAGAAAGCATTAGTATTGTCCCTAAAATCTATCCCTGATTTGTTATTTTTCAAACTACAAAATTAAATGTTTTCACTATTGTGAAAATTGGGAGTCGGAGTTTTGTTTTATGCGGTCGTGATGTCTGAGTGTATTGCACACACGCTGCCTTTCTGCTGACCAGGGCGAGTTTCTGATGATAGATGATACGTATTCTACAGTGCAACAGATTCAAGGCAAAAAGCAAACAGTGCAATGTCCCAAACCGATTGTGAATAACCGATTGAATCCACGGGAAGTGGGAGGGGCCAATTCATCCATCCAATCAAGTAAGGCCAAAAGCAGTCACGTTTCCATTCCTGACGAATCAGAAGATACATATTCTACAGTGCAAGAAATTCAAGGCAAAAAGCAAACAGTGAAATGTACCAGACCGATTGTGAATAACCAATCATTTCCACAGAAAGTGGAAGGGTCCAACTCAAACATCCAATCAGATCAAGCACAAAACAGTCACGTTTCCATTCCTGACGAATCAGAAAATACATATTCCACAGTGCAAGACATTCAAGGCAAAAAGCAAACAGTGCGATATCCCAAATCGATTGTGAATAACCAATCGAATCCACAGGAAGTGGGAGATCCCAACTCTAACATCTTATCAAATCAAGCACAACGCAGTCACGTGTTCATTCCGGACAAATCAAAAGATACATATTCTACAGTGCAAATAATTCAAGGCAAAAAGCAAACAGTGCAATGTACCAGACCGATTGTGAATAACCAATCAATTCCACAGAAAGTGGAAGGGTCCAACTCAAACATCCAATCAGATCAAGCACAAAACAGTCACGTTTCCATTCCTGACGAATCAGAAGATACATATTCCACAGTGCAAGACATTCAAGGCAAAAAGCAAACAGTGCGAAATCCCAAATCGATTGTGAATAACCAATCGAATCCACAGGAAGTGGGAGATCCCAACTCTAACATCTTATCAAATCAAGCACAACGCAGTCACGTGTTCATTCCGGACAAATCAAAAGATACATATTCTACAGTGCAAATAATTCAAGGCAAAAAGCAAACAGTGCGATGTACCAGACCGATTGTGAATAACCAATCAATTCCACAAAAAGTGGAAGGGTCCAACTCAAACATCCAATCAGATCAAGCACAAAACAGTCACGTTTCCATTCCTGACGAATCAGAAGATACATATTCCACAGTGCAAGACATTCAAGGCAAAAAGCAAACAGTGCGAAATCCCAAATCGATTGTGAATAACCAATCGAATCCACAGGAAGTGGAAGGGTCCAACTCAAACATCTAATCAAATCAAGCACAAAACAGTCACGTGTCCATTCCTGACGAATCAGATGATACGTATTCTACAGTGGAAATAATTCAAGGCAAAAAGCAAACAGTGCAATGTACCAGACCGATTGTGAATAACCAATCAATTACACAGGAAGTGGAAGGGTCCAACTCAAACATCCGATCAGAGCAAGCACAAAGCAGTCACGTGACCATTCCTGACGAATCAGAAGATACATATTCCACAGTGCAAATAATTCAAGGCAAAAAGCAAACACTGCAATGTACCAGACCGATTGTGAATAACTTATCAATTACACAGGAAGTGGACGGGCCCAAATCAAACATCCAATCAGATCAAGCACAAAGCAGTCACGTGTCCATTCCTGACGAATCAGATGATACGAATTCTACAGTGGAAATAATTCAAGGCAAAAAGCAAACAGTGCAATGTCCCAAACCGATTGTGAATAACCAATCAATTCCACAGAAAGTGGAAGGGTCCAACTCAAACATCCAATCAGAGCAAGCACAAAGCAGTCACGTGTCCATTCCTGACGAATCAGAAGATACATATTCCACAGTGCAAGACATTCAAGGCAAAAAGCAAACAGTGAAATGTACCAGACCGATAGTGAATACCAATTCAATTACACAGGAAGTGGAAGGGCCTAACTCAAATATCCAATCAGATCAAGCACAAAGCAGTCACATGTCCATTCCTGACAAATCAGATGATACGTATTCTACAGTGCAACAGATTCAAGGCAAAAAGCAAACAGTGCAATGTCCCAAATCGATTGTGAATAACCGATTGAATCCACTGGAAGTGGGAGGGGCCAATTCATCCATCCAATCAAGTAAGGCCAAAAGCAGTCACGTTTCCATTCCTGACGAATCAGAAGATACATATTCTACAGTGCAAGAAATTCAAGGCAAAAAGCAAACAGTGAAATGTACCAGACCGATTGTGAATAACCAATCAATTCCACAGAAAGTGGAAGGGTCCAACTCAAACATCCAATCAGATCAAGCACAAAACAGTCACGTTTTCATTCCTGACGAATCAGAAGATACATATTCCACAGTTCAAGACATTCAAGGCAAAAAGCAAACAGTGCGAAATCCCAAATCGATTGTGAATAACCAATCGAATCCACAGGAAGTGGGAGATCCCAACTCTAACATCTTATCAAATCAAGCACAACGCAGTCACGTGTTCATTCCGGACAAATCAAAAGATACATATTCTACAGTGCAAATAATTCAAGGCAAAAAGCAAACAGTGCGATGTACCAGACCGATTGTGAATAACCAATCAATTCCACAGAAAGTGGAAGGGTCCAACTCAAACATCCAATCAGATCAAGCACAAAACAGTCACGTTTCCATTCCTGACGAATCAGAAGATACATATTCCACAGTGCAAGACATTCAAGGCAAAAAGCAAACAGTGCGAAATCCCAAATCGATTGTGAATAACCAATCGAATCCACAGGAAGTGGAAGGGTCCAACTCAAACATCTAATCAGATCAAGCACAAAACAGTCACGTGTCCATTCCTGACGAATCAGATGATACGTATTCTACAGTGCAAATAATTCAAGGCAAAAAGCAAACAGTGCAATGTACCAGACCGATTGTGAATAACCAATCAATTACACAGGAAGTGGAAGGGCCCAACTCAAACATCCAATCAGATCAAGCACAAAGCAGTCACGTGTCCATTCCTGACGAATCAGAAGATACGTATTCTACAGTGCAACAGATTCAAAGCAAAAAGCAAACAGTGCAATGTCCCAAACCGATTGTGAATACCCAATTGAATCCACAGGAAGTGGGAGGGGCCAATTCATCCATTCAATCAAGTCAGGCCAAAAGCAGTCACGTTTTCATTCCTGGCAAATCAAAAGACACGTATTCTACAGTGAAAGAAATTCAAGGCAAAGATCAAACAGTGCAATGCCCCAAACCAGTGGTGGTCGACCAATCAAACCCACAGGAAGTGGGAGGGACCGGCTCAAACATCCAATCAGAGCAAGCAAGCGCAAAGCAGTCACGTGTCCATTCCTGACAAATTAGATGATACGTATTCTACAGTACAACATATTCAAGGCAAAAAGCAAACATTGCGAAACCAAAAAACAATGGTAACCCATGTATCATGTGGAGAAATAAGAGTAGGAAACAGCGATTGTCCACAAACTGCACCAGATAGTCCTTCTGGTAAGAATACCAAGGTGTTATAAACCAATTTTATACAGGACTACAATATAATGAAGTTAATGCTATTTCACAAAGCACAACGCAAACAACGCATTACCTCAAGACAATGGTGGACAACGTAATAAATGGGGGAAACAAGATCAGGGAGTGACGATTTTCCAAAAACTCCATCGGATAGTTCGTAAAGTAATGATTCCGGTTTAAAACTTTCATATGATACCACAAAGTGAAGAGGTATTTGTAGTGGTGGGATTCACAATTTTGAAAACGGGCCTCTTCTGTATCAAACTCATTAACAGCAGGTCCCTCTAATTTCATGAAATGGTATCCATGCCGGATAGCGACTGTCGACTGTCGTGTGGTCGCTCTATTGACAGTCGCTGTTCTGACAGTCGCTATTTGGAACTCGAGCCTCATAAAATATATGTAGGTACCTACATAAGCTGCATTAACAAGTCACGCTTCACATAAATCTAATCCAATACTTTCGGAACGCCAAATATACCGATAGTCGTCAGTTGCGGTGTACGTGTCCAATTTGCAGCGGTCGTCTGTTTGATGATAATCACGACATTCTGAGAACGGAATCGCGCGAACCCTTGTATTCCGCCATTGGTTATATGTATTCATATTTTATCGCTTTGAGAAAGACTCCGCAAATGCATTACTTCCAATTTTATAAGGCAGCATAGCATTCGGGGTAACATAGTAAACATTGATATTATAAGTCAAGTTTTCACATCAACATATGAGTATTTTCAAACTTTCACTCCAAACAAGGTCTTCGACGAGAAGTTACCGATATGTCCGAAGTTACTATTTTAAAAATGACCAGAGTTTTTGCTTCGGCATTGCCTACTTATAACTCATTACATCCAAAGTGAAGTGGTAGCTCATTGAAGAACAGTGGCTTTTTCGTTTGTTTGTTCACAATGTGCATACTTTTCTCTGAGGGTGGAAAGGCCTGGTGTTTTTTGGTTTAGGCTAAAAATATCGGAGTTACAGATTAAAGACCTTGTATTTAAATTATTCTGAGTGTTAAAATTGAGTAGGCAAGATTTCAACAGTCTTTTCAAATAAAAGTAGTATTTTTTTCAAAAATAGAAGTCGATTTCGTATCTGTGACTGCGTATCCATAACCCTCTATTTCAAGTGAAAACTCCGCATGAAGACATTGATATTTCTTATTTACTTTCATCAACCTAATATTATTAACTATTATCAATTATATATATCGTGGACTTGTAGGGTTATCATAGTTAGTAGTTTTCGTGTTATTTCTTTGTCGTTCAGGGGTTTGATTTTTTATTTCATTCTTTCTTCCTTTTTTCATGTGCTCATAGGCGAGCGGGGCCGAATTGGTTTATTTTCAGAATTCATGACGACGATTCTACCTCTCGTTTCTTATTAAGTTTCCCCCCGCGTTATAAACTGTTATTATTTAAATAAATATAGTATAGACTCGTAGTGTGATTATATTTGCGTGCATTTTCTGCGTTCTTTTTTTGTCATTTCGTGGTTTGCTTTTTATATTTCATTCTTACTTTCGTTTTTCATGTCTTATTTTTAGGATTAAAAAGGAATGAATAAAAATTTTAATCCCAAAAAGGGATTAACAGAATTTTTAAAATAGGATCTTTGTTATTCTAAGATATTTTTTGTATATAAGTGTACATATGGATCGTTTTGCCTAATCGTTGTGAAAAAATGTCTTCCCGATCAATGGACCACTTTATTTTCATTTTCGGTACGTAAAAATAATAAAGTTGCCTTTAAAGACCTGCTTTAAATTTCCCCTGAATCATATTCGACTCGATGTTTCACCCAAAATTCTATGTTTAATTTTTTTTAAGAAAACAACATTTTATTACAAATGGGAATACTTATATATGACATGTGACTTAAAACTTATTTGACAACTACTTTCTCCGTCGAACCAGTTAATTAACTACTCTCCAATTCTCCTTTTCCGTGCCTTTATTTGATATATTTGTCACAAAATACACATCAATATATATATATATATATATATAACGAAACCAATGTGTAGTTACGACAGTCCGAAAGCTATTACGTCCATTTTACGACCATAACCTTGTTCTGCATTATATACGAATCAACTCATTGGATAATAATTATTAAAGTGAATGACTGAATTGATTGTTGTCTTATTGTTAATGATTGAAAGTAGCAGGTTGAGGTTAGGTCATCATTTTAATACGATTTCCCTCTTTTAGTTCTATTACGAGTTCGGGGACTATCTGTGTTAGCCGAGTAAATATTTTCAGAGATTAATAGGTTTCAGTCCCTTTATACAACTTGATGTGAAGTGGGCGAACAAAATTAGTTACCTCCATATTGGTACACATACTTCTGAGGCGCCGAAATAGGTATGTATCGGTAGTGAACAGCGACAGTAAGTTAGTATCAATAGTAAATTGTAATAAATGTACGTAGTGTATCGGTTGGGAGTATAGAATAAACTGAATTAATTAACTGATAATGACGGCATGGCTAAGTTAGCGTTTGTTAAACAGCGACGCCCAGTTAATGATTCTGGTAATTGCTTTTTAAAAGCATTGTTCATTGCACATTTTATTCGACATAGATATGATATGAGACCCAAATATGATTTGATATCATATTAGATATGATTTGAAGCCCGAATTTTTGACGATGCTATGACTCCTAAACAGTTATTGTTTCTGTTGCCACCATATCTTATTTGTATGTTGTGTGATGCTGAGGTACAACAAAAGTGGCCAACGTACCATTTCAAAAGCCAAAACAGCAGTTCACTATGCTACCTATGCCCCCCAGGCTACCATTTGGTGAAACATTGCGAGAATGGTATTTTTGATCAACCTGGATACCCGCAATGTCGACAATGTGGACATGGAACATTCACGAGTAGGTTAGTTTTGATTTTGCAAATTACTTATCCATGATGTTTCAGTACTCCCGAAGTATGTGAACCAAGATGGCGGACACCGGAAAGGAGTATGTGTACCAGGTTAGAGTTAGACAATAAATTTTTTCCAATTTTCCATATTTTACTTCTATTACGAGTTCGGGGACTAGTCAAGTGTATTCCTTAGTATTTGTACCTGAAATTATGACCTAACCTGGGCTGGTACACATACTAGGTCCCGGTGTCCGTCATCTTGGTTCACATACTTCGGGAGTACCGATGTTACAATATATACATATATGAATCTTATATTAGATAGGTTTACACAGATTTTTCAAAAAAATTTTCAAAACGGTAACACAATACTTGGTTCCCATGCCTGACATTGAATATTCACAAGACGACATGTTCCGATTTTTATAATACGTCTGATCGGCTTTGCTCTTCTTGCGATAAATGTGAAAACATTTGGTGTGGTGTATTGTTAAATTGTGATATTGCAAATGAAATTATCAAAGGGATTTGCTACAACATTAATAAATACGTATTTTAAAAACAGATGGAATGAAGACAAAAAGTGCCAGAAGCATGAAGAATGTGCTTACAATAAAGAAGAAATTTATCCCGGTGAATCAACGTGTCCAAAATTGGTTTGTATAATTTAATTTTAACTGTTCATTTATCTGCCTATCATTGTGTTTATACTACGATACCTAATACAAATTACAAGACAAATTTGCCATTGGATTTGGTCAAACAGAAATTATTCGATCATTTATAGTTATACTATAGAGCAGGTATGGCACACCTTTGTCATCCATGGATCGAAAATTATATTTTTATAAGGAAAAGAAGACTGTGGGTCATTAGTCAATGAGAAACTTGCTGGAGCATCTTTTCCGAGAGTCTTATGATTTGTGTGGTTTCGAGTATTAATCATGCATGCATATCAGGACTGACGCGATATAGGATACTCAATTTTATAAAATCGTGACGAAAACATGGATTTGCATGCATCTCAATTACAAAAATACATTTATATTGGATGAAATATCATTTCGAGGTTTAGAAAGAATTTGGAAGAAATTGTAATCCAAGAGTATTGTTTTTTTTATATCGTCTTTCAGCGCATTTAAGTCACTGCCCTCCTGCTTCATTGTTATTTGACATTTTTGTAGTCGTTAATTCACAGGCTTGTCCATGGGACATATTTTCATGTCCCATTCCCATAGCAATTATGCCTGTCCCATCCCATCCCATGGGATTCCCAATGGAATAAAATTCGATAAAAATTGTTAAATTTCGGTTTAGCGTCTACTAAATAGAACAACATGTACGAAGAGACATGCAAAACAACGAAATTTACGGACTTTGTTAACTTTATATTCATAACTATTATACATGCGCCCATCAGCCCCATTCACGAAGTATATTGTTAATGCTGAATATATTTTGCTCTTTATAACTAACAAGAGAGCTATGCTCGAAGATATGGACACGCAGTCCATAACAAGTTGTTTTACCATCATTTCCTCTAAAATCATACGGCTTCCGTGTTCCATGGGAAATACAAATGTATGCTGTCCCATCTCATGGAACGTTTCCCATGGGATTCCCATTCCCATAGACAAGCCTGTTAATTCAAGTCTAAACAATTTTGTTCTTTGACCGGCATTGTATGTGTAAAAAATAAACGGCAAAGTAACGTAAAGTTCCTGTTCTTTATTACCTTTAGTTGACCCTTGCACTTTCTGATAAGAATCTCGGTAACATGAGTCCATGACAAGTTGCGAGAAATGAACAGATGAATTGTATGGCTCACTGTCTTTTTTATATAAACTCGGTTACGAATTCTTATTTCTCGACCTTTTTCTTCTTACTTTTGCTTGACTTGACTTTCTTTTCAAGGACAGCCCAATATGCCAGAGGAGACTATTCAAATGGCGATTTGGGTCATTTTAACCATTCCTATACCAAGTTGTTATGCCATAAACATTGTAACAGCTTACAATATGTCATAGTAGATATTATACATAGTGTTTTATTATCAATTTTCATCACTAAAATATTAGTAAGATTTTTGCACTGATTCGTAACCGGCGAGCGAGTCAGTTGTTCGCCATCACTTCTAGAAGGCATGGCAATTGACAGACTGTATGGGGGAAATGAAATTTGTACTTGCTTTATTTATTATTATCTTTATATCAAATTATATGTTTACTAATAATCTTTATTTCTTTAAGTGCGGGTGTAGCAGCTCAACTATAGATGTGAACGGACAATGTGTAAATCCCTTCGAAGTTGAAGGTTGGTACTGTATTGAAATACTATTGAAGGCACCCCCGTAGAGTGTGTGCCAGGTGATGGGTAAGGCCCTAATTTTATTCTGATTTTTTTTATTTCAGCTCTATTATGAGTTCGGAGACTGTCTGTCTTCGAAGTCTGTGTTAGCCAAGTAAATATACGCCCTATCAATAGGATTCAGTCTCTTCACACAACTTGATGTAAAGTAGGCGAACAAAATTGGCAATACCCCCATATTGGTGAACATACTTCTGGAGTGCATTGAAAAAAAAAATATATTAACATTATATTTCCTCGATATTTGACTCACAGAAACCCAGTTCAACAAAAATACAGATACAAATTATTTTTGATAATGAACTTATAGTTCGTTCTTTCAAAACACATTCCCCTTGTACATAGTGCAAAGATAGTTTCGCTTGGTTATTCTTTCATGAGATAACATTGTTTGAACTTCATTGTACTTGAAGGTTTAAATATACTGAGTTTGCTTACTAAGTCATTTTAATGTTGTATTTAGATAAGCATCGCGCAGCATTCTATATCTCATTATCTGTAAATGTCATATTTGTCATAACAATAGGTAAGTTAAAATAGGAAACAGAATATATTAGGATTAGGATTTCATACCAGCACATTTATCTTTTACTTACTCGACTGCGCCCCAATTTTTCTGAGAAGAACAAGGCATGATGGAGGCGGTCAAGCGTGATGGAATAATGGGGGTGTTCCCATTCAATTCGAATGTAACCAAAAAATATTGGACGAAGTATCCATCGGTTCTATAAAACGCAGAAAATATTTGACAAAATTTCAATAATTTAAACACGATTCTATAGTATTTTACCAGAAAAATTACCGGAATAGATGTGTATTATGTATAACAGGTTGTCTATTGTGTCGTAAACAATCAAGTAAGTCTACTCAGCATGAAGCAGTGAATGCTGCATTAGATTCAGTCGAACTTGGTTCTGCAGAACTTGAGTTTTCCCCCTCTGTCCAATCAGAAAACTCCGCGATTCCAGACGATATTGACGACATAAATAAAGATAGCACTATCGAACAAACTGGCGAAAGTAAGTAACGAGAAAAAGTATCGAAAATATATTATATTTGAAATCAAATATAATGTTTTTAAAATAATTATGTTTCCAGTATCAGTATATTGTTTCAGACTAATCAACGAAAAACACGGAGATAGCAAATGTTTTTAATTGATTTAAGATTGTATTTTGTTTGTAGTCGCCTTTTTTTGCCTTTAATTAACATATGAGAGCTTTTGAATTGATTGTAAAGTTAATTTAACCAAGATGAGACATGAAGTGAGGCCATATTATTTTTTCTATTTTCAGCTGGATTGCCATCCACAGCAATAAAGGGTTTATCCAATTTAGACAGAGGTACTGGTAAATTTTGTTTATTGTTATACAAAACATTATGATATTTCCAAGCGTAAATTACCGTCAAACTGAAGAATTTCTTGAATTATCCCCGCCTTTCTGCTGTAAATTTTTGGTGGCATATTTGCATTGATTTTAGTTTGCGGAATATAGGATGGGATTTACATATTTATTCCGGGGAAGAGGAAAGCCGTTAGGACGGCTTAATCATATGGCGAACCACGTCCTCTCGTCCGGTTACCAGTCCAGGTCGGGTATGGGATTAGTTATATTGTTTGTTTTCGGAAGCATGGACTTGATGTTGATGGTGGGGGAAACCGTAACCGACCAGCAGAATGGGGAAGTAACGGGGGTTTAGGTGGAACAGCTTGCATAGTCTCAAAGGTGATCTCAAAGTTAGAGTAATATTTCATGGGCAACTTGTTATTAAATGGAAATTTACATTTTAATAAAGATATTAAAGTATTATTCATAAACAAAAACCTAGCCTAACCTGTCGCATTCAAAAATGAAGTAATGTTATTTTCATCCAGCATTTCAGATTTTAGACAAAAACGTTAGAACAAATGTTGTGGAATTCAACACACATGTATTTTGTCTGCCTTTTGAAGAATGTGAAAAAATAGAACACGAAGGTTTGTTCTTTCTGGTTCATATATTGATACGACTATTTGTATAGATTCAAGGTTGCTTTGCTTCTACATTTAAAAGTCAAGCCAGTAAACCAACTATTACCGTTTCGAAAACTTCATGTCAATTTTATTTATGTTTAGTAAATACGATAAGTCAAAGGTAATGTGATATCATGAGTCCTAATTCACCCTAACGCAAACGTGTTTCCTCAGTTGGCATATCTACAGAAAGCCGGGACGCTACGGAACTGCAGCTATGGTCATGTGCAGCCTAGCTGAACTTGGTATTATCACCTTTGTGTTCTGGCTACAGCGTTCTTACATTATAGGAGTATGTTACTATTTTTCGAATATACATCGCATACAAAATCAGCGTATATGCTTTTTCCAATATGTGTTTTCTTCGTTTTAAAGTTTTAGGGATTACAACTTTGTGTTGTCCGCTATTTCAGTCCAATTTAATTCTGATGATATTATTAACTTCATATTATATCGTACATTAGCACTCTATGAAAGGGTATTTGTGTACTAAGCATAACGGATTATGATTTATGCCTCCGTGGTTGATCAAATTTACGAAGTGATTATCCAGCGTTTATAAAATATGAATACGCATTTTTAGTAAGCACGTCATCGGGGCAGATTCGTGCTGGATTTGCCAAGTGGAAAGAAGTAAACGGCAAAGAGGCCACTGTAGAATTACTTATCAAAAAGTTGCGCCGGATTGGCAGAAACGATATTGTACATGAAATTGAGGACGAATTACGTATCGTTTTCAATACAGGTAAAACAAAATGTAGCATGTAAACAGAAAGAAAAATAATTAAACAAATTAGTTTATTTCACGTAAATAAAGTATATATATCAGTAATGCTATTGTATTTCAGTTTTTACATTCCATTTTACATTGGAAACGTTACGTTCCCAACAAATTGTATTCAATGATAAAGTTTCTATCGAGTTTGATGCTTCTCAATTAATGAATAATTATCAGTTGGTAAACTGTTGTTTGTTCAAATTCAAAATACCAACTATTCATGCTGAATTGTTTTACAGTTCGATGAACATGATTTTTAAATAATAAACATGCTTTTAATACGCAATATCTGCACAATTTAATTATTTGCATTCCCCGCTATTCAACTTTTTCCGTTTGAACGTTAAACCTCTTGATGAAACGTGCACCACAATCGGAAGTTCTCCGATAAGCTATAATAATTACAAATTCTAATATTTCTAACAGGTTTTTCAGCTTTTGATTCTTTGGATAAAGGTAATATCTTCTTTTGATGAGTGCATTTCAGTAAAACCATTGTCTCTGTATATACCATTTGTAATGGTTTTATTTAAAACACAGCGTTCAAAATTTTTGAAGGGGAAATCGAAGATATTAAGCATGCCGTGGAATTTTTCCGAATTCAATTGGAATTGGAGGAAAGGGAAATTCCAGACTTGCAAAAAAGTATGAACGTTAATTTGTGCATAAAATCCAAAAGATTTAATCGAGACTTCAGTAAAATATCAACGTCGCAACAACTATCAGTATTTATGTCTAAAAGAAATAATTAATGTAAATATCATTGCATTGGTGAAAATAATTATCCCAAGACAAATGAACAATTGGTTACATTGAAAAGAGGCACTCCGGAAGTGTGTGTACCATTATGGAGGTGCCGGTAACTAATTTTGTTCGCCTACTTCACATCAAGTTGTGTGAAGGGTCTGATATCTATGGGCAGGGGGTATATTCACTTGGCTAACACAAACAGTCCCCGAACTTGTAATAGAACTAAAATAAGGAAAACCAGAATCAAATTATGACCTAACCCTAATCTGGTACACTCACTCCGGAAGTATAGAAAAAACTCATCAACTAAAACGTTTATAAAAAAAGTTATTTTATTTAATTTATTCTATTATAAGTTGATATTTTCACCACAAACAATTGTCGAAGATAAACTTGACATAATGTTGGAAGACATCAAAAAATTTATTGTGAAGTTTACTTATTATTACGGTACAATTGGGAATTTATAATATCGAAAATCAAATACAACAATTTCTTGCCTTAACTCCTTCCATATAAACTTTAAGTGGCGCCAATTGTTAACGTTCAAATGAAATTAATCTGGTTCTACCTGTGTCTCTATACCTCTGTTACTAAGTCAAATTTCGATAAAAAAAATGTTGGTTAGCCAAAAAACGGACTATTATCAGCGAAAATAGCAAAACCATTCAATTATTCACTTTCACAGCTAGCTTACTGCCATTTCTCCGCTTGGTATTCGGTGTTTATCATTATATTTAGATCTTATAAATAGTAGTGTTCAATAAAGTTCTAAAGCAGCGTTTCCCAACCTTTTTTGGTCGCGAACTATTTTTTCACCGGCGAAAACCTTTACGGACTCAAGGTGCGTTTATTGCAACCGTACTATGTGCGAAGAAGCAATAACACCAAACACATGAGGAGTTTAACGAATTTCAAAATCGGAAATTCGCCGCAATTACGCGTTCGTTAAAGGAGCCGACTTTTTTAGTGTATAATGGCCTTCACTGTCGCACAATATTCAATACACGATAACGACGAGAAATTTAAAATTCTCTTCATTTTAATTTAATAGTGTTCAACACGCGGTTGTGTCTTTACTTACGACAAGATGAAAGCATCTGCTATACATTTCCAGAAAGTACAACTTGATTCAGTACTTATTGAAAATATATTTAAAGTATATTAGTAAATCAAAAATATACATTCATCGCCTTGCTTGTTATTAATTTAATTGTGATCATTTCAATCTGAGGTTGTGTTAACGAAATAAAAGCAATACTACTCAGAAAATATCATGACAATCCGTAGAAGCAAAAATGTGTGATGAAGTGCCCGATTATATTTTCTTCTGATTCGTATTCTTGTCAATTCGACAAATCTGAGCCGTTTGTACAACACTTACGGCACTTTAGTAATGTACGTACCAATGTACAAAGAATCTTAAGGGATAATGCCCTGGTTCGTATAGTACGTAGCCCCTGAAATTTTGAGATTTGCATGTCTAAAAACCCGTTTTTAATTAGTCGCGGGCCATCATAAAACAAAACTTATTCTCGTTTTATTTTTAGTATTTTGTATTGCCGCTTTTCAATTTAGAAAAATTGTGGTTGCCACCATTGACATCTGCCAGAAAAAAATATTTATTCTTCGTTGTTTGAATTCGCGAGAAAAAAACACCTAGGTACCTATAGACGCGTGTGCCGTCGTGTTTTGGTCGGAAATCCGCAAGTGAGTTGTGAAATCAAATCGTTTGATTAGGCGACGCGCAAGTGACCCGTTGCGTCACATGTTACTAAAGATTCCAATAGTAAATTGCTATTCTAATAGTTGAATATTCAAATATATGCCTAGTCCTACTCAGTAACCAGTAATTATTGACTCGATTAATGTTATGTGAATAACTTGCTTTTTATGTTTTATGTAAATTCTAACGTAAATCGTAACTTGGCTGATAGTTAATTTCTGGCACGTGCGGCAAATAGTTAATTTCTGGCAAACGCTCTGCGGACTCATTTGAGGCCGCGGACTCGGGTTGGGAAACACTGTTCTAAAGTCACCACTTTAAATCTCACAATAACATAATGGACGATAACATACTGATTAAGAATGCTTATACTGAACTCATACATATATATCCTTGAAATTAAGTCAATTTAAAACAAATTATGCCGAACATTTGAAGGTGGCACTACGCATTTTGTGCTACAATGTCTCAAAACTTGGAAACAGAAACAAGGCAAAAATGCAACTGTTGAACACTTCGTGAAGTTATTGAAAAATGCATCGTTAACATATATTGCTGAGGAAGTAAGCCGAAAGGTCCAGATTTTCTGCAATGAAGGTACGAAAAGTAAAAAACAATTATTGATGAAGTAATCAATTTGAAATGTTAGTATTTGTTAAACCATGTGCATTATTGTGATTTTTAAATAACCAATCACAATCAGTGAAAATGACAAAACCATACACTGCTTCACTTTCACACCAAGTCTACTGCCATTTCGCCGCTCGGTACTTGGTCTGACATTATATTTGTTATCTAATCTAATAGATAGTCGTGCTCAACAAAGTGCCCTTTTCTATAAATCACCACTTTACATCTCATTTTGGACGATAACATGGTGATTACAAATAATTATACTGAAATCATATATATATATATATACCCATAAAGTTAAGTCAATTTTTAAATAATTTATGCTGGACATTTGAAGGAGACACTACGCATTTTGTACTACAATGTCTCAACATTTGGAAAGAAAAACAAGGCAAGAATGCAACTGTTGAACACTTTATTGAGTTATTGAGAAATGCATCGTTAACATATATTACTGAAGAAGTAAGCCGAAAGGTTCAGATTTCTTGCAATGAAGGTGAGGAAAGTAAAAAAAAACAATTATTAAAAAAGTACTCTATTTGCAATGTTATTATTTGTTTATGGAGGTGGCAAAATATATAGGCCATATGCATTATTGCCATTACAAAACCAAATCAGTAATTTACACAAATACCAAAGTCCCTTTCGGTGGGCTACTTTCTATCAGAAAAAAGAATAGGAAAATATACTGTTGGTGCCAATGCATGAAATGGCTCAGTTATATTCTAAATAAATCCCACTATATGTTATATAACCTGCATCTAACTATCTTTGATAAAAACCTAAGTATTTTTAAATATAAGTTGTTATTTTTATATTAGAATATTCCAATTTTTAGAATCCAAATCCCACCAATACAAGGACTCATTATTAGAATACACCGACATCGACAATGTATTCTGTTTGAACATTATAATTATTCAAAATTTGTCGAATGTGTGTCGGTTTTCGAACGGATTTCCAAAACTTCAGTTTAGCTGAATGTTTGCACTTTGCAGGTGCGCGTGAAGATGAAGTAAATGCCGTAACAAAGTCTCACGACATTGAAAGTTCTTATAGGCAGTCAACAGAAATCCCAGGTGATGTGTCATCATCCCACATAGAAAACACAATATCAGAAATCAAAGAGATTACTTGATTTACTTTATATATTTTAAAAATCAGCAATATTAAGATAATTGCACACTGTATCGATATTTTATTTATTCATTGAGCTTCCAAATGAGCTTAATGATACAAGTTGCGGCTGAGACTGTTCTGCGTATCCCGAAGAGTATCTTGCTTGGTCGTTTTTGTACGGTAGGGGGAGTAAAGCGGGCATCTATTGACAGTCGCTGTTATGAATCGCTGTCGTGTGGTCGCTCTATTGACAGTCGCTGTTCTGGCAGTCGTTATTTGGAACCCGAGCCATATTACCGATATAGAATGACGGTAAAATGATTTATAATAAGAAACCGATCATACTAGTATACTACATAACTATGTTTATGCTCAAAGCTAAATGAAGACGACAGTTCATACAATCTGTACAAATTTCCGAGCCATGAACTCATTGATTATTGAGTAATTGCAGGGGAATTGAGATAAAAATATAAAAACAAACTGGCTGCAAGACTCACGCCGATGTAAAAAAATTGTCTATGCCACTTCATTTTACAAGCGTGCGAGGGGTTTTTAATAACTGAACATCTCTCTATAAGTATTATCTCTATTAGATTTCATCCCACATGCTCCTCACTCTTCTTCACATTTCTTTATTATAATAATCTTATAATTCGGATTACAATCGCATATATATACAACTCAAACACGGGGATAAGCCTTTACTGGCGTATTTACACTGCGGCGCAATAGTGAGAGTAATTGTAAGGGACTTGAGATGAAAATATATAAAAACAAAAATCTGGAGATTCGCGCTGTAAGAGTAATATGATAAAGAAATGAAAAATGAGAGGCGTGTGAGACCTTCAGTTTAAAGCCTATCGCACGTGTGAAAAATATAGTGACATAAACAAAACACATTTTTTGACATTGGCTCTTGTAGGGAATGTGGTACAAGAGCATTTTCAAATATTTTCAAAAATTTTAACACGATAAACATCATTTTTGTTGTTGTCTGAAAACGCCAATGTAGATGGTGTTTGCCATCCAGTCTCCGTCTCTTGCTAGTCCATGACTTTTTGCCAAAGATAAGCGACCCGTGAAATCTGTTGGTGGCGGTCTCTAAAGCATTATTATTTGAAATTAACTTATCCATGATACATAACATTCGGTACAATGGTGATACATTCCATTATGTATTACGGACAATGGTATTAATAACAGCTGTTTATTTCAACTGAATATCAGGTGAGAATTCTGAGGATGCATTAGAAACAAGACCAAAATATCATGATTTCCCCAATTCTACAAGACAAGCTCAAAACGTCACTGCAGACGTCGTCGCTAAAATGCCTTCATCCAGCAGTGGCGACATAAAATCAGGAAAAGGTAATAATCTAACAAATACATTTAATTTTTCTCATCATTTATATGTAAATTTAGCCAAAATGAGTTTAATTTCTTTGGTTGTCTCAAGGCACCAAATGATTCGGTGTTATTCTAACTAAGTCCTAGTATTATATATATATATATACATCTATCTATTTTGTTTATCATCTAATTTTTTAGCAAAATATTAGCTCTTATCTTCATATTAAAATATTTCAGAATTTGAATTCCAGTATGAATTTCATGACATTCTCTTAAAATATAATGTTTGCAGGTGAAATGCGTAAAGATTCGTGCAGGGGAAACACTATAGCAAAATCAAAATCCTATAACATATCAAGTTCTACAAGAGAAGCTCAAAACGTCACAGAAATATTCGATGCTAAATTATCCCCGCCCAACAGTGGCGACATGAAACCAAAAATCGAAGGTAATATCCTAACAAATATAATAATCTAATTATAATAATTATAAGAATAAGGTTTTTTGGGTTGAATTCAAATATTTCCCATTTAATTAACGTATTTCTTTTCTTTTGTGTAGAAGAATGCAATACCGAAGATAAAACAATGGAAGAAATTACTTTCATTGACGAAAGTGGGCCCGGGAAATGCAGTAGGAGCACCAGGTAATCTGAATTCCATTACTTTTACAGTTCCTAATTTTTTGTTACCGAAGTTTTAAGGAGTATACTCGGCTCGTAGAAACATCTATTGTTAGAAATCAGTAGAATCCTAATAGTACATTTGTATTCGTCTTGTTTCGGCAATTTCTAAAGTGATCCAAACCTGTAGTCGGTAATATATATCGAAAGGCCACGTCCTCCTTACTTTTCATTTCTGTTTTCATTAGCTTCAGTGTCTTTACACATTCGAAAAGCATGAGTGGAGAGAAACCACGGAAAAAGCAAAATAAAGCAAGTAAATACATTTTGACTGTACGACTGAAACTGTTGATGTGGTTTATATATTCTCTGCTCTTTGTGATTGGAGCGTTAAACTTAGCTATGATGTCATCACAGGTTAAACTCTCCCAATAAACCTTAAGCATCTATAATGTTGAACTGGAAAAAATCAGTTTTTTCATACTAAAGAATAGCTCTTTACTTAGCAGTGGCTGCTCATTTGGAGAGATTTGTTCGGAGAGAATGCAAAAAAATGCTTGTAAAAAGTGCATTAATCCATGTTTGATAAGACAAAAACAGATTTCTAACGGTTCAATCCATGTTTTTTATGACACAAACAAACCTTACACCTCAACCAATAAAAATGTAAAATGGTGACAAAAAAAAACAGAACGAACAAATTTTTTCAATTACTCATATTAAAATGAAGAAATTTTATTTTTCGCTTCAACGTTTGTGTATGATTTTATCCAAATCTTCAGTAATCTAGTACGCTTTGCACAAAAACTATCACAAATATACTCAAATGACCAAGGTTCATTTTTTTGAGTCACCCTGTAAATGAGAAAATGATGTGTTATAGTGATTTCCAAATCATGAGTACAATAGCATGACTTGAATGTGCATTGTGACGAAGACATGAAATATTTTTAGAAACAAATAGAACACGCTCTGAACAGAATGATGAAATTGAAATGAAGCAGCTTATTTCTTCAGACATCAAAAACAACAGTGAGAGAGAATTTGTGCAAAGTCCAATATGAGCAGGATATGAAGAAAATAATTCACTCAAATGCACGATTTTATTTTAATAGAGTAAATATTCGTGCGTTGCTTTTACTCTGGTTGCCTTTTTGTGCCTCTTTTCATTTAATCATGCCTTCGTAATTAGTTTTAAAATTACTCTTTTCTTGTTACTGTTACTGTATGTTTCCACTGATAAACAATGTCTTATTTAACTCGTTCTAATGTTGATATCATGTCGCGGGTACAGGTTTCAGCCATGCGCCGATAGGTTGGGTTCCAGTGCCAGCGGGATATCTAGAGCGCGCAAACGGGCGAGAGCTTTATTGTTTCAATGTTTAAATAAAATATTTGTAACTCATATTTCGTCTTAAATAATAACGTACGAGTATCTCAATTCAACAATAGTCGTTAATAATTGTCCGCCAATGCAATTTGTTCTTTCACTAATCGCAATTGACGTTATAATTACGTATATATAGATGAAACTGTTAATTGTTGAGTAATGTTCAATAATAGTGAAAATTCATTAACATTCGAACCATCTCTCGTTTTCTCGTCGCAACGATTCCAATAGGAGAGAGATCGATAACGTCAGTCAGTTCTTTATCGTCGTCGCCAATGCCATTTCGGGCGATCGTACGTATATTTGGCAAGCTCTATGACGTGATTGTAATGTCGTAGTGACGTAATTTTTGGATGGCGTAGTCAGATTGGGGTTAGGATTGACATATCAAAAAATTTTTATGCTATGCCTACTAGAAGTACGTTAGGTACGAAACTACACGAGACCCGTTAGTCGTTGGTTGTGATGTTGCTCTTCCAAATCTCTGTTTAATTAATATCTACCGTCAGACCGTACCATTTTAATGATTTGCAGATTGTGATTGATGGGATTACAGCCAGGATTAACTAAGTTCAGAAGTTGTACTTGAGGTAGGCTACACTGACAGCAAAAGCTTGGATGACTGTGTTTCAAAAAGCACAAATGAAAATAAAACCGAATAACTGAATAAAGACTGAAAGAGTTTGCCTGTAAATGAATATCTCTTTCAATATTTAAATTTGTGATATTTTAGTTCACCATGCTATAAATTCTCACTGGCTGGTAGGCTACTATTGGTTTTGTACTATTAGTGTCTTGCAGTTACCGTATACTTATTTCAGTATTTGGTAGTTAATGATTAAACTGCAAACTTAGTTCTCTATGCAGCTATAGCATATGTGTGTAAACCTTTTGTTATCTAGTCAAACACAAAAATCAAATTTAGCTTACATTTTATTGATGTGTACTTATGTCTATTCATTGCATACGGAACAATTTCAACGCCTCATAGAGTAAATGTAGGTATTGAAAAATGAGGGTCAGATTAATAATAAAGCAAATTGAGTAGTTGATATTTCTTAGTGGCGAGCTTTTTAAGGTTTTTTACATAATTTACTGATCATAAAATTTTCACATAAATTTATCAATTATAAAATCTCACAGCTTCAGTTTAACAATTTTTAAATTTGGTGAAATCTATTTTGTCATCTCACAGTAAGTAACAAAGATAGGGATGAGCGTAGCAAGACTGATATGATTTCTCAATTGATTAATCTCTATTTGATTGCTTTCTCAGTTCTAATTACATGTTCATATAAATAAAATCCAAAATGAAAGTGAAAGATACAACACAAATTTTACAAAATATAAGAAGGGTGATGATCAGTGGAGAATGCTCTTCTGCTCCACTGGAAGCAATCATCATTCCATCATCAGATGCACATCAGAGTGAATATCTTGCTCCATGCGATTTAAGAAGAAATTTTGTGTCAGGATTTACAGGTGTTACTAGTATTACAATTTAATTGTGATACTTTATATATGTTTATGAACTATTTCATGAAATATCTAGATATTAACGGCCTAAATTCAATATCTTGTCCCAATATATTTTGTTTATTATTTTACTCACTGTGTATATTTCTAGGATATTAAACTGTACATTGTTATTTTATGGTCCTTATATAGTCTATTTTCTCTCTTTTTCTCTGTATGAAGTTTCTAAATTAGTTATACAAGACCAATCTTGCACCATGTACCATCAGACTTGTTTCGTTTGATATAAAGTTAGCAAAAAGGTGTATTATAATTTTGCTATAATCAAAGTATGGCACCCCCCTTTTGTATTAAGGTCTATATCAAATTCTCACTGAGGTTTTGTTAACACAATAATTTTAATTTTCTCAAATCCAGGCTCTGCTGGAACTGCGGTCATTACGCAAGAGAAAGCAGCTTTATGGACAGATGGGAGATACTTTCTTCAAGCAGAGAGAGAACTTGATAATAGTTGGATGTTAATGAGGATTGGAGTGAAAGAAACTCCATCAATTGAAGATTGGTTGAATTCAACACTGCCACCCAAATCAAACGTTGGTGTCAATCCATTATTGTATGCAAACAGAAGCTGGAATGCCATGAAAAAGAAGTTACAGGTGAAAGGTCATTCTCTCTTAGCAACGAAGAGTGATGTCGTTGATGCAATATGGAAAGATAAGCCTGTGAAGCCGTACAATGCTCTGATTTTATTGGATGACGAGACAACTGGTATGTCAATGGGAGAAAAAATTGCATCCCTGCGCGATAAAATGCTGCAGAATTCTACAAAGTGGCTCATTCTCACAGCGCTTGATGACATCGCTTGGGTTTTAAATATGAGAGGTTCTGATGTTGAGTTTAATCCAGTTTTCTTTGCTTATTTGATAATTGGAGAATCCTCTGTAGAAGTTTTCATCGATAAAAACCTTGTTACCGAAAAAGTTTCCACTCATCTTAACTCCCAAGTTAAAATCAATGTTCATGATTACGACTTTGCTTTGGAATTTATTCAGCAGCATTGCGCAACTGCTGATGTCTGGCTAACCAGTGGTTCAAGCTATGCAATTGTCTCTTCAATCAATGAAAACCACAGGGTCATGGCAGCTAATAGTCCAGTTGCTTTAATGAAAGCAATAAAGAATATGAGGGAGATTAAAGGTATGAAGGCTGCAAATGTTAGAGACGCTGTTGCTCTATGTCAGTATCTACACTGGCTTGAAACTGAGGTCGTGAAAGGTGGTGTAACTGAATGTTCGGCTGCGAAAAAATCCCTTCACTTCCGTCAGCAGCAAGATAAATTTGTCAGTCTCAGTTTTGGCACAATATCTAGTTCTGGGTCAACTGGATCGATCATTCACTATACGCCGAGCGAAGATGCTGATAGACCAGTAACAGCATCTGAAATCTACCTCTGTGATTCAGGAGCACAGTACTTGGATGGTACAACTGATACCACCAGAACGGTACACTTTGGAAATCCATCAGAGTATGAAAAAGAATGCTTTACAAGGGTATTGAAAGGCCATATTGCCTTAGCACTTATAGTATTCCCTGCTGGAACAAAAGGCTACATGCTTGATACTTTGGCAAGGATGCATCTCTGGAAAGCGGGATTGGACTACATGCACGGGACAGGACATGGAGTTGGGACTTTTCTCAACGTCCACGAAGGTCCTGTAGGAATATATATTGGCAACAGCAGCAGGGTAGTACAGGTTGCCAGTGAAACAGAGTTAGCTCCTGGAATGATCATCACTGACGAACCAGGATATTATGAAAATGGAAAATTTGGGATCAGGATTGAAAATGCCCTTCTATGCACAAATGCCCAAACTGCGTACAATTTCGCTGGAAAGAAGTTCTTCAAATTTGAGCCCATCGCCTATGTTCCGATCCAGAAAAAAATGATCAAGAAAGAGCTCTTATCTGGCGATGAAATTCAATGGTTAAATGATTATCATGCGAGGTGCCTTGAAATTGTTGGTCGTGAGCTGAAATCTCAGGGACATACAGAAACCCTCAAGTGGTTGGAGCAACAAACTACGCCTGTTTAAAATAATGAACTGCTCTCTTTACCAAAGTTCAACATAATTATGTTTGTTAGCAATTTTCTCTCATTTGATGACATTACATAATTTTAAGCAATTTATTTTTTAGCCTTTTTATTGTATCCACCTCTTATATTCTATTTTCAATTTGCTAATATTTGATTTAAAATATATGACCAATAAATAGCAAATGTTAACTTGTTGTCATTGAGACAAGTTCGATTTCTGCATTTCACATATTTCTAGACCTACCGGAATAGGAAATTTGTCTTCTCAAACAGTTTGTCTTGTCCGAAATGGAACATTCTGAAATATTATGTAGGCTGTAGTGTATGATCTACGCTTATAGGGGTACACCAGGGTCGGCAACCTGCGGGCCGGATCCAGCCCGCGAAGTAATATAATCCGACCCGGGACGCTTCACTAAATTATACTAACAAAACAGCTGTTTTGACGATAATATTTTTTACGTAACAGAATTTATGGTGAGACAAGTGTAGACTGAATTATATATATATTTTTTTTTTAAATGGATCCACAAAAACTGAATTATATATATTATATTCTAACAAGTATAAAATTCACAATCACTCGTTTAATGAGCCCATAATTTAATTATAATTAGGCGAAACGCAGAAAAGTTAATGCGAAGTGCAAAGGGTTCACTGGCACCGAAAATATTCGGATGGAATTTTTTGAGACCCATTTAACAATATGAATACTAAAACAATAACCGTATTTGGTTAACAGAAGTTGAAGTTGAACAGAAGGACACGATGTTCATCAAACCCTTCCCCTTTTAATCTAGTTTATCAGAACGAAATAAACCCATGTTTTTAAATAACCACATTATGCACATTTGGCATACGCACTTTCTTTATGTAACTGCAAAGTTGAGGCGCAGTTATTACCACTTCATGGCAGCTCCTGCCACGAAAGAACCGCGGCAGCTCTTGCCATGGTTTTATAGCGCTATTCAGTAATCAGTATTAATGGTATATTCACAAATTAATGTACCAGATTTTAATTGATCATGTGGAATTATATCTAATTAAACCCTAACCCCAAGCTCATCAAAACTGTATCCACAAGAAAAAACGTTCCAACTTACCCGATATTTGTCACAATAAGGGATAGCCCTGTCTTTACGGGCCCTGTCTTTAATTTTACCTGCCATTGGTTTTCAATTTGCTGCCGCGGTAACGGCAGCTCGTCATTGGTTTGTGGCAGCTAAAAATTCAGTCGCCATAGGTTTGGCCGTAGCGGCCATGGTATGGAAATACCGCCATTGGTTTTGCGGCAGCTGCAGACGCCACAGAATACTTAAAACTGCACTTGGCAAAGTTTGACATTCGAAACCGAAAATGCATACCCGTACTAACACCATGGGAACAGCAGTTTTCTTTCGAACAGATTCGATGAACATATTATTCAGCTACAGCCAACGGTTTAAACCACTTGGTCAAGAACATAAAGCAAACACAAAAAAAATTATAAATTGGTTACTCTGTCACACGCTAAATCAAACAATTCTGTAATCCGTTTTGTGTTACACACACAATACAAAATGAACGAGAAATACAACATGCATATATACACTACCTACGACTATATTTGGCCTTTAAATGACTCCCGTGCCCGACACTGGCAGTTTTATAATGTTGAGTTTTATAATGAGTTTTTTTTTTGTACATTTATTCACTACCCATTTTCATATAGTGACAGTACTTCTAATCGCAGATAGTAAGTAATTCTGCTTTTGGTACCCACATTGGGGGTATGAGTTTTCTTATGCGAACGTACACAAAATACAACTTGGATAAATCTCGAAAAACCATGAATATAAAAAATAAACGAATGGTCTAACTCTAGTGGTCCCCAACTAATTTTGTATGTGTCGCGAAATATCAATCCATTTCCTAGAAAAATTATTTCATATGCGCATGAACGATAAAATCCTGGAAATTGATGTTAAAAGAGAATTACGATTCTCAGATATCATACATCCGTTACTCGTTCATGTGCAGGAATCTCACATGTAGCATCGGTTAGATGTGCATAAAATGTAAAACTCTTATTTGTGTATTTCAATGTTAATCGAATCAAATTTCTTTTTCCGTGCCTCCTGACCCCGTGACTCGTATTATTAATAGTGATTGCGTACTGCGTTTGTGAAGTTGAGAAACCTCTTCTACGTGCATGCAAAACTCATTTTGAGCGACCAAAGAAAAACAACACGTAACTTCTTTCGGCGACATGGTTAAATGTCTGTTTTAATTGAACAGAGAGAAGAAAGTGAGCCCTCTCACTCGTTGGATCACGATCGACAATTTACATTCGTTTCTTTGCTGATTTGGCAATCGTTATTATTGCGGGTTTACGTTGACCGAAAAATAAATATAGCCTAGTTATGTGATATATTTTCAGGCAACATTCCTTCGATTCGATTAGAAATTATTCATTAAAATATAATGATCATTAAATAATTTTGTTTATTATTTAATGCTGAATAATATTTCCGATACCCCTTTTATATACGGAAATTAGCGTCGTTATCATCGCCAACTAACAGAAATATCTAAAAACACGATTAATATTCTGTCGGTAATACATTACGCTAAGGCGATGCCATAAAGCAGTGGTTGGTCGACAACCTTTTTCAAGTGACGGACCGGTAAAGCTTGACCAAACTTTTGTCGGACCACCTTTATACAAACGAACTAAGCCTATGCAATAAATTATACGCTTTAGAAAATTTTTGTTGACAATATACTAACAACGACGGTGATGCTATTTAATGTGATGTCTGTATTTGTTTGATGGCCATTAACTGTTCCCATATTCGAGATATGGTCGACATTGACAAACGTAACGTGTTTCTTACTTCCAGCCTATTTCGATATTTCGTTTTTGTAGTTATCAATATTGAAAACCAGGCCTCACAATATGATTTCGGGAAAGTTAACAATGCCTGTATCGTTTTGTTGGGGAAATCTTAGTCGGACTGATAAGAGACATTCTTGTACGGGCACAGACAAAACAATTGACTCAGTATTATTGCGACATACTGACATGGCAATTGTTTATGAAATCAGACATGTTGCTCAATAGTTTTATGCAGTGGTCAGCAAATTTCATGTACTTGCGGGCCAAATATAAACATTTCCGGTAGCGCGGGCCGCAATATTTCCGCCTTCAAACAATCGCTACCATAATTAAACTTCAAATTATGGCGCTTTCGCATTGCTACCCTTCTATTGCTGTGTCGAAAGCCTATCCCAATGAGATGTATATGTGGCGTTTTTTTATTATTATCCAACAATACATTGTTTTTATGTACTTATTATCAATGTGAAAGATGATGTTTTTATAGCAACTCGCCGTCCAAATGATGATCTGACAAGCGAGTACGAAATTTAACCTAAGTGTAATGCATTTTAGATAAAGCTGCTCAAGGCCATATGTTCTTGCACATTACACGTTTTGCACTGTCGCACAGATGAGCTGTGGCGCAGTCCCGGGTCTCGGGGTCGAATTTTCGACGACTCGTTTCGTAACGAGTTCAACATTGAAACCCTTAACAACTGCGATGCTGACTGGGCATATCGAGCAAACCGGTTTTGAAATGCGCAAGAAAGAAAAATATTTTTTCGTTCAGGTACTTTGGAATACTCGACCCGCGTCGCCTCAGACATTTTCAAATTTTAAAAATGAAAATTAACTCGAACGACATACAACTGACGCTACTTGTTAGTTGTTACATAAAAAGTTCCGTACAGCAGCACTTGTCACCACACACATAAATCCGTGTATAGACAATAATAAATTTGGGATTAATTTTTGTTTTATTTATTAAATGTCGGGTCGTTCAAGGACCGCAACAAATTAGCTCGCGGTGGTTGCCGACCACTGTCATAAAGAACAAAAAAAGTTTTGACATGACTGTAAAACGGCGTTGTTTATTCTGAGCAGAATGTAGAACACGCATATCCAAAAAAAATCAAAACGGGGGTTAGGCGCGGAAACGAGCTTCATTCTATTTTCGATTTGTTAAGTTGAATACTCGATTACACTTGTTTGAGCATTCCCGACAGTTCCGAATTCAAAATAAATTCAAACCCAACATAGCATAATTATTACATAAAAGTAAAATAAACGTTCACTAAAAAGTTATTTTTTAAGGCAGACAATATGATCATAAAATTCCGCCAAAACACGAATGTTGGCTAGTGAGATGATAAATACTTTCTGTGTATTCGATCAATCATCTCTAGCTCACAAATATTCTCAATTTTTTGCCCTGGCCTGAGTTCGATTTATTGTAAATCAGTAAATAACATTATATTATGCAAAATTCCCGAGAATGCCATTCATTCCATTACCGAATAATGTCCTGTCGGGTATCAAAACTTTCTGGCAATAAATTAACTAAGAAAGAAACTAGGTCCTGACGAACTTTCGCTTCCGATCTATATATTTTCAAATATTTCCACACTAGCAAATCGTGCACTTTTCTCACATGGCCACTCTCGTTCATAGAAACTCACGGTGTCGTATTCCAACAACTCGTCGGCGCCGTCGAGCGTTTTTGCGGGAGAAGTGGGATCGTTTATATATTAAAAATCACACTATAAACATAAATTTTGCCGTTAATGCGAAAGCTTTTCTCCCATGTTTGCAACGCATAGCTCGGGGTGGTCCAAGGTTGAGAGGTTGGCGTGCCGCAAAAACTTTGAGGAGGTCTCGTGGGCCGCAGTCGGAGAAAACCCAAAAGTGATCAAAACATCGCGAGTTGACTCACTTTAGATATATTTAACGAGAATGAGAGTTTATCGTTCAAATCAATTTTTCAACGAAACTATAAACTACGTTTACTATCAGTTTACTTCGGTCACCTTTTTTCTGCACTCATTGTATGATGAATTTATTACTAACAAATATCTTATACTTATACAAGTATCTGCCAATGGTTTAGTAGTGTACGCTAAAATTGTTCAGTTTGGACCACCCTGACATAGCTTATAATTTCCGCAAATATCGTTATGTAATGCATATTTGTGTTAGAATAATACTCGCATGCAGCTTATTTGTCAACTCTATACTCTCGCGCAAATTATCTTGTCTGGTTTGACGAAAGCAATAAATTCTCTCTCTCTCATTGTCAAATTTAAATTTTTGTAGTTAAAAAAATGGCGATTTCGCGGTTTCTTAAAAAATGCGAAAGTGCCTCGCAGTTTTCGCAAAAAAAGTACGCGAATACTGCTGAGTAGTATGGAAAGTACAATTACACAGATTGTTTTGAAAATTTACTCCTGTTTTTGAGTATATATCAAATAAATTGGTAAATGAATGTGATGTCACAGTATATTGCTAATTCGTTGACTGTCGCAGACCTGCCAGTCGTCCGTTCACCCTTCAGCTTCAACGCCCACGTTAAATAGATGCGTTAGAAAACTCTATTTGATTTTATTCGTAGATGTCCACAACACACAGAATACAAATCTTAAAATATTTATCCAGACTAGCTTAACATTGAAAGATATCGAGTCGTATTTATAAGTTGATCATAAATCTAATTAAATACTGTAAACGTGAGCTCGTGATTCAAGTTATAAACAGAAACTCCTGTTATCTCAATATGGGTGACAAGAGAGCTATGCTCAAATATATGGACACGTTTGAAGTAAATGAAAGTGGGAGCCTTTTAATAAAAATTTTAATCTTTTAGCACTGAAAATTTCAGAGCAATTGGTAACAAGTGGTAACAAGTGGGCGTCGCTTTCCACACGTTTTCTCACCACTGAGGAACGGAGGCACTGTCCCCACCACCAATGCCACTTGAAAAATATTCCCAATACCCGGGCAAACGCTTTTCTGCTCCGAGAACGGAGATTAACGGCCTCTAAATGCCAAAATCACTCGAGTGTGAATAGACCGATGACTTAATTGACAGGTAACCTACCCCGGCCACTAAAAGCCTGTTTTGTCCCACTTCCAATTCAACGTGAATTGAAATACCAAGTGATCCAAGTCACTTTTCCATTACGGTACCAGGGCAATATAAAATAAAATATCGATTCCCCGATAACAATATGCGGTATAGTAACCTACCAGTACCTGAAATTTGTTCGCAGAACGGTTCTTTCTTGCCATATAAGAACTCAATTCTTCTTCAAATAAAATAAAAAAAATATGGTAGGCTACAAAATTTATGTTGTTCACATCAGAATTGTAACGAAAAGATGAGAACGTAATTCACTGCGGTACCGTACGCCCTACGGTACCTTACCAGTTGCTGTATGTAGGCCTGCTATTCGATCATGAAACGGTTCTTCTCTGGCATATAAAAACTCAATTAAATTAACAAATACGGTAGGCTAGATTTGCTAGTAAAACCTACATTACTGCAATACCGTAAGATCGCGAAAGAAATAAATCAATTTCACTGTGGTACGGTAACTTAGCAGTACCGTACCTGCAAGCTCGATCACGCAACCATTTGATATAAGTTTTTAAAACAGTGTTCCCATGAGTAAATTTCAGAACAGCGAAATTTTGAATGAAATATCAGATCTCATAGGATTCATAGTAAATTTAGGTATGAATAAAAGTAATAGCCTTCTGTAAAAAAGTCAAAGCACTGAAAATTTTGAAGCAATTGGTCCAGTATTCGAAGAGAAAAGCGATTTTATAATGATGGTGACGAAGAAAAAGAAAAATAACAATACCAACAACATAAAGTGTCCAACAACAACATAATATTGAAACGATCTTTATGTCCACTACATGTCCAATTATGTACCTCGTACGGATGGAAACTTATATATAATTATCTCAATCAGTGCCTAAAGGTCTTGAAAATATAAATTTGAATTTGATAAAGACAGGACGTAACTTGTTATGTTTCTAAAAGTGGTGTGATTTGATTCCTACGAAAGTCTTTGTTTGAATTTAAAGAAAAATTAACCTTTTTCTTTAAATTAAATGGGGTAAAACTCCGAAATTGGGGTAAACTCATGAGGGTTATTGCTATAAGTATATCCACATGTCGATGTCGAGTTGACCAAATATTTTCAGAAAAACTGGAGGTGTAGACAAACGTCACATCGTCATGTTGAAGTGTTAGCACATTCCGAATCTCTACAACTGATCACCAACCACTTTGTTTAAAGGTATATTAGTTGCATTAAATTTGTAACATAATTTAGTGTCATGATGCTGTAGTAAGGTACCGAATGAGCAAACCATACGATTTAAAACACCGCAAACTAAATTAATTTAGACGCAAAGATTTTGAATGTTGAGTCAAATTTTTGGGAGTTTTGTGTGTTATTTTTCAGTATTTAGTTGTGTTTTTGAAAAATGGTTGTAAAACAAATAAATAACTTACAGCCATTGTGTCTTCTGAGGACCCTTGGTGATTAGATAAAGTATAGAGAGAATTGTTCAGGGGTCAAGGGTCGGGGAAACGTTCATTAACTTTAGATCTATGCAAAATTACGCATCGTCGCCCGTCGTTTTGCGAGGCCGGGCTTTGCGCCTATCGAAGCGTCAGCGTCGTTTATATACCGTATACGATATATCCGTTTCAATAATTTTAGACTTATTTATTCGAGTTTTTTTCCCAAATCGGCTCGTTCCTGCATTCTGTCAGTTTCTAAATTTTCGCTCGTTCTGGTCGATTCGCACGTGGGCTCTAGACGTTCAACGTGCAGACTTGCCTGGTTTTCTGATACCGGTAGCAGTAGTACGGTAGTAGGCCTAGTATGTTATCTGTACATCATTTTCATAAGAGGAAGATGTATCGACTATGAAACATAGATGGCGAATGGGTAAAACCCAGTATGAAAGCGTGGATTTTTCCATATTCTCTGTCTAATTTTTGTATTCTTGTATTTTTCATGCTAACTAAAAAATTAAAATAAAAACTGATTACCTGTAAATTAAAATTATATTCAACTAACCGCTGAGTGGATTACATGTGGATTAACTCAACTTTTTTGGACATATATTGGATCATATTAAATTAATGACATCATGGTAATGGTATGAATTTTGTCTTTATTTTGATTTTTACTATTCATATGTATTGGGGGGAATGGGATTAAACATGATAAACAAAAACATGGAAACAAAAAAAATATCTATTTATATATTTATAATAAAATGATTTGATACCAAAATATCAATACGAAAATTCCGTTTGGCATTGGAATTTATTTGGCACAAAAAAAAAAAAAAAGGTAGTAGGCCTAGTATTTTATTTCGTAAACAATGTCAAATAGTTTACATGCAATCAATCATCATTTTTTTCGTCAACATTTCAAAATTAATTTCAAGGCATTGTGACGAGGCTGTAACGAAGCCACCGTTAGGTCATCGGGTCAGTCACAGCCTTTAAAAATATAAAATTACCATTTTGTCAACGAAATTGAGCTAAAGTAACACACACTGAAACTAGCCTAAATTAACACAGAAGAGAAACAAAAACACAATTGCACGCTGCGATTTCTAGATTTACATGTCAGGATTTGTGATTGCACGCCCGTTTTAATCGTGGTAAAAGTCCATGAAATCAAGACTGATACTAAATCCAGGCTTTTTATCAAAACCTAAGTCTTGTCTGCAGGCACAGTGTGCTTAGCAGCCTAAATCTACAACTGCAGTACAACAATCAATTTCGGAATTTATTCGCAAGAGCAGTTAAAATGGTATTGATTACCCGGTATCTTACTATAATTTCTGGTTGAACAGTTATTTCGTAAAAACTGGAAAATATAGCCTACAAAATGCAGGCTTGTTCATTTTGCGGAATTAAAGAGAAAATAATGAAGAGATGTGTACAATGTCGAATTGTCTTTTATTGTTCAAGGAAATGCCAGATAGATGATTGGAAAACTCATAAACTTTGTTGCGTTAAATTTGAATCTTCGAACAACAATGGAAAGTTTGATGAAGATTCACAGAAGATTGTGGAAAATAAATTGACGGACATTATCCAATTCCCAAATGCTTCAAATACTTCAATTAGTGTAAAATGTAATCACAAAAAACACGAAATTTTGTTACAAAACGTTGATTCTTGTTCTGGAGAAGAATTGATGGAAAATATCTCTAAAAAACTGAAAATCCCATTAACATCTTTGAAACTTATTGCAAAAGGAAAACTCATAAAAGAATCGAATATTTCTGAAATGCTTTCGAAACAAAAATGTAAAAATTTTCAAGCTTTTGGTGAAGAAGCAGAGAATGAGGATGGGCTTGATTTGGGTGATATTGAAGCAATAATTAATGAACTTCATGTCAGTAGAAATCAAGCAATTAGATCGCTACGTTCATGTAATGGAGATTTAATTGATGCGATTATTGAATTAGGAAACAAAATATGACAATGTTACATTTCTATAATATGGAATTAGACTGTTTCTAGACAAAAGGGCAAATGGTGCAATTTTTTTGCTCTGGTTCGCTAATCAAGGTTTCATATGTTTAAAAGTCAAAAATATAACAAAGTTTTCCTCACGTTTTGAATAAAGGTTTTTTTTTTTGATATTCGTCTTTTTGGATTGAAACCCTCCAATTATGATACTTTATGGCAGATTAGACATTTTGTTTTGACTTTGACTGTTTATTAGGATGATAACTGAAAAATTATTTATTTTCGTCATGCTGTCACATCAGATGCAGTAGAACATGAAATTATTCTATATAGAAGCTATTCATTCATTACTTTACCATATCACCATGGTAACATCAAAGTAATTCAAGGAATGTTTTCACCCTTTCAGTGACATTGTAATTTATCGTGTAAAATTTGATTTACCAGTATATCCTGTTCTACCATAAAATTATTGCATTATTAATATTGGACATTATGAACATCACTGATAATGTTCAATACCTATCAAAGGCAGATGATTAGTTGGTGCAAATTGTCGGATTTCATTGGTACGATTTTTTTGCTCCAGGAGGATGTTTATTTTCTTGTTCAGTGTTTCCTTTTTTCTTTTACAACTTGTCTATTCACCCCAAAATCATATTTATATGTTTTTATGTATCTATTTAGTAGCCTACGTATGTCTTCAAATAAGTTTTTGATATATTTTTTGATCAAATAACACAAAATATATTGTTCACAGGATTTCCTTCACTGTTAAACTCGTGACAATATGGCGCGATTTCGATAAGTATATAATCTTAAAAATTCAAATATGATTTAGTACTAATATTGATGTCAATTTAAAACATTAACATGGCACAAATTTCTAAAAATTCTGGAAATCAACAACAAAGGCATCTTGTACAAGGATTACTCAGTGAAATATATCATCGTTACAGAGCTGATCAACAACTCGATAGCTCGACGGAGACTTCATGCTTATCAGATGCAACTCATAGCGGAGGACATCAAGCTTATTCTGAGACACTAGAGGAGCTAAAACGACAACAAACTAGAAAATTACAAAAATTGTTTTTGGAAGCGAAATCCCTTTCAGAAGTAACAGCAATACGGGATGAATTGGATGAAAGAGTCACTGTTATATCAGCAAAATTAGTTCGCCAACTCAGGCAGAGGTCTCGTTTGAGAGAAAAACATCAAAGGTATTGTGACATGCTGACAGCGATATTACAAGCCGTGTCACAAAAACGTCGCATTGACGCCAGGTTGAATTTTAGTCTTGAACCAAGTCCTGGTAAACATGGATTTAAACAATGGAGAGAAACACTGAGGGCCATATTAAGGCTACCTAGAGGAATTCCAGAACAATGGAGAAAAAAAGTTTGGGGATATTTGGCCGAAAATTATATTCAAGAAAGGACAGAAAAAAATTGGAATTTGACAGCCCGTCATGTTTTTAGCGACCGTTTTAACCCCGACGATGATCGACTTGATAATCAAATTGTAAAGGATTTACATCGGACTGGATATACAAATATGTCTGGTGATAATAGTGAAGAGGAGAGAATGGTTTTAAAACGAGTGTTGCTCGCTTATGCACGATGGAATAAAGAAGTCGGATACTGCCAGGGTTTCAATGTCTTAGCTGCTCTCATATTAGAAGTAACACAAAATAATGCACAACTCGCATTAAAAATAATGATATATCTTGTGGATGGGGTTCTACCAGAGAGTTATTTTGCTGATAATTTGCGAGGACTTTCTGTCGATATGGCCGTGTTTCGTGACTTGTTGCGTGCCAGGTTACCAGAACTATCAAAACATTTTGACATGCTTCAGAAACAAGCGAATGAAAATGGTCGTGCGCATTGTTATGAGCCACCTTTAACGAATGTATTTACAATGCAATGGTTTTTGACTTTATTTGCAACTTGTCTTCCTACAAATACAGTTCTAAGAGTTTGGGATTCTGTACTTTTAGATGGAAGTGAAATTTTGCTTCGGGTTGCCTTGGCGATTTGGGCAAAGCTCGGAGAACAAGTTGGTACGTCTCAAACAGCTGATGAATTTTATGGTGCAATGGCAGGTCTCACCCAACAAACATTGAATGGAAAATTTATCTGTGCTGATGAATTGATGAAAACTGTGTATAAGATTGCTACTTTCCCATTCCCAAGATTGAAAGAGCTTCGTGAAAAATACAAATATAATATCACTCCTTTCGCTGCTGATTCTGATACGAATGGCGAATTTGATCGTACAAAGCATAAAGACTATAAATACAGTTTATCACATGATAGCACTACGGCAAGTGAAAGTGAACCAGAGTCGCAACTTGAACGAATCGCAGACAACGAGATGAATTACTATGAAGATGACGGTGGTACGTTCTCATGCTTCGGAGGACATTCTACAAAGTTGCCAAAGAACAAAAACAAAGCAAAGAAAGTGGGAGATTTAAAAAGTGCAAATCCAGGAGCTTTTGATGCAAATTCAGGCTCCGCTAATAATCCAAATGGCATGATGGCTGAAAGAATGTCAACTGATATTGCTGCATTAAAACGACAGTATATGAAGATTTGCAATCGTCAATTACAATCAAACTATTTAATTTACACTAAATCTGGTGAAACTAAAGCAAAAAAAGAAAATCCCACTAATACACAAGTTATATCTTTGATCTCTGGGATGCCCGAAGCACGTTCCCCGGTTGCGGTGAATCATTTACTCATCGGCAGACAGGGTAATAAGAAATCTCATCAAACGGATTCAACAGTGGATTTAAATCGTACTTCACTGCCATGGAAAGACGCAGTTTTTGTTCAAAAATTGAAATCTCCGAATCGGATAAAACCAAAACCAATCAAGAAAGTTCCTAACCCTGTGGCGAAGAAATTAAATCCTGAAATAAACGATGAAAAACCACCAGAAAAAGAGAAGATTGAAACAATGAATTCATAGCATCGAAAAATGGTAGTAGAAAATATACTCTACAACTATAACTATCTGAATACACTTATTGATTGGCTTTTTGTCCAATTTATGAGTCTTGAGGAGTTTAATTCTGAAAATTGTTCTTGACCAATTTCTTGGACATTATTAACCTAGTTCAGATCTTGTGCTTTTAATTTCCTAAGAAATAGTACAAGATTGTTAACATATAAAAAGTGCAATTGATTTAATCCCAATTTCTTCAATATTGTGAATCTTAATTATTTTTACAAATTTTTAGTAGATTTAAGTATTTTATTGAGTGTACTACAGCATTTTTATGTCTTAGTCTTGGTATTTTCAATTTATTTTTTGCATTGTTGAATTGTACTGTAGTTAAATTAAATGATATCAGGCTTCATCCAGAAAATAAAAGGGGATGAATATCTAAGATTAAATTTATGAATCATATTTTACTAAATTCTAAAAGCTGCTTAACATTAGTCTGGATTCAGTTTGCCAATGGAACTTTTTGCACAATATTTCAGGTGCTATATGCTGTTAATTAATCCTTGTGTCTGATTCATTTGTGAAATATTTTTTTATTCTGTTTTACTGCCCTTGTAATACCTTTTTTGATATTTGCACATATATTCTTGATATAAATGTACCCGGTGCAGAATCATTGTGTAGACCAGCGGTTCCCAAACTATGGGTCGCAAAAGGAATCTTAGTGTTTCGTAAGCTTTTATTAAATATACTGGGTATTAGGATCGGTGGCGACTCAAATACGTAAATCTTCAAAAAAAAAAAAAAAAATTAAATTGAATTTAAATTCTAATCTGTGAAAGTTACATTTTTACGATCTTCTCAAAAGAACAAAAATTTGCTACACAAAGAAAGACCATGTGGCTTTTAAGTTTTAACGCATAGCAGTTTTGTACATTGTACAGCACTTCTTATCATGTTTCCCCGAAATTTAGACAGGATTTAGATTTATTTTCTTTTGAAGAATAACACTGTTTTTTTTTGAAAGAGGTCTTTTGTTTTCATTTATCAAAAATAAAGTGTAGGGTTTAATTAAAATCATTTTAAAAATTCAAATTAGGTCTTATTTTCAGGCCAGGTCCTATTTTCGAGGAAACACTGTAGTTTTGCGATGATTAGCCATTGCTGTGTTCTGTGTTATGTCATAAAAAGTTAAATGGGTCGCCATAAGCTGTGGAAATAAATAGTGGGTCCTAACTCTAAAAAATTTGGGATCCACTGGTGTAGACCCATGATTTTATTTCAGTACAAGTGTATGACTATTTTATTTAGGTTAGTATTTAATTAGTGTTTGAATAGATTAAGATTATATCATGTTAAGTGGTGGTTTCATTGCATGCCGTGTGATATTTCATTCAAGATTGTTTCTTCACAGAAATGAACATTTAAACAAGCCAGTAATACTATCTATTGAAATTTCAATCTGACATTATGTGAAAATCCAGAATATTGAATACTAGTTATTTTTTGGTGATAGGATTACCCTATTCCTTGTTATTGATAATTAGCTTCATGGTATCATGTGATGGGCTCATAAATTATTAGCGGTTATTCATTATTTTCCAGCTGTTGAATATATTTTGTTAACATGAGCAGTCAATTAATTATTGAACAAAAATAAACAAATTTAATGTTTTTTTTTATTATAAATAAATTTGAATAGCGATTTTATCCATGTTGAAAGTGACTTTGATGGAATTTGGAAAAAATAATTATTCACAGAATGCAATAAATGTTGTAAAAATTTCATTCAACTTTTATAGACCTAATTTAGTACAAATTAATTTGATGGCGACCAAATTTTATATTTCCATCCACATTCATAATATAGCTCATGTGTTATGACTATATTATTTTACTACCAAATTTAGTGAGTGACCTATTACATGTTCCAATATATTTTATGCGCCTAACTGGGTCCTCTGTGAAAACACATTTAATTTTGAATCATAATCCGTGCTGCCGTGAAATGCATGACTGGTGAACATGCACAAATCTTCATTCCATAAAGTGTTCAGCGGTGTATGGAATGCATGGTTTTAATTCATTTCCAATGTAACATCAGCATACAGTTTGCATCCTGTTATGAATTGATCAGGAAACCTTGCTGCAGAGCCGATACGATGATGTAATGATGAAACAAATTTAAATTCATTTGTGTTGAATTCATTTCAAGTATCGTACTTTTTATTTTTTGGGCGGTGCAATGGCGGATGACATTATGTGTAATCTTTATTACTATCGATATATGTTGAATATTTTTTAGAATTTTATATTGTTAATTTTTATGGTGATCAACATTCATTTGCTTAGAGCAATTTTTCTTCAATTCTGTTGTGTAATTTAGAGGTTTTCCCTATTCTTAGCGGTTATTTAATAATTATGAGTTATCAATATGTTTTTCAGAGCATTTATTATTAAATTTATTGCAGAAAGACAGTATTATTTGTCATTGACTTTTAACAGAAACAGCTCCATTTTGATAATTACGGTATGTGAAGTATATTAGCTTTTGTATTTATTAAGAGCAGGAACAGTGCTAGATTTGAACCTATTTTTGTTTTTAACTGCCTAATAATAATATATTGATTTGCATAATGAGCAACTGCAAATCACAGGCTAGACATTCCAAATTCAGTTATCATATAGTACTATGGTTAATTTGTTGTTCCTAAGCTTCTGTAATCCTACAGAAAGAAGCTGAATAAATCGACGGCACAATAGCGTTTTGATGCAGTTGAATATTTTCATTTCAAAGGCATAGGAAATGGATACAAGTAACTAACTCAAAAAGATCTTATTCAAATCTGCTATTGTAAAAACTGGTCCAAAATTTTCTCTGAATTCAAAGTCTCCCAACACGGTATCTGAGACGTTATTTCTTACTGCAACTAATTAGCTAGACAAAATTGATGTAACGTGATTGTAGCAAACCGCAAGTCTTTTTCACCAGTGTTGAAAAGGTACTCCTGAAGTATGCACACCAAGATGTTGCACAACCTGAGTTCAGGATGTCGGCCATCTTGGTGAGGTCCGTTGAAAAACCAATCAACAAGATCATAGTTTCTCTTATCAGTATGATGCACAAAATACAATGAAAAAACAGGATATATCCCAATCCTGAACAAGAAATACAAGTTACACACCTGTGCAATTTATTAATATTATTCATGATTGATATAGGGTAAAATGCAAGAGGTCACAAACAAATTGGACAAATTCACAGGTGGTAAATTGGTAATATTCGCATAATGAAAATTTTTGATTGTTCATCATTCAGAACCCTGACACATGCAGGTGTACACACATAAGTGTCAAATAACATGTTCCCAATTTCATGCACTAGTATTAAACAAAAATATGTTTGTGACACAGTAAATGTAAGTGCAACATGTGCGGCTACAATAGGCAAAATGAAAATAGGCCCAATATGCAGAAAATCAGTTATATTTTCAGCGAGTTGAAAGCTTAATCAAGCTTTATTTGCGCCTTGGTAAATAAAGCAGTAAACAAAATCACTGGCATGAGTAATATGTAGCAGTCTGTATCTGGAAATTTTAAATAGTGCACCTAGATTCCAAAATAAAAAATCAACTGCACTCTGTTCTTTACATAGAGTAAAGTGAATTATAGATTCGCACGATTGGCATTTGGTGATCATAAGTTGATTTATTTTAAAGATTAGTGAAAAACTTTTTTCAGTTATTCACATTAGCATATAAATAACAAAACTAAGTCTGAATCCTTCAGACAAGCATACTTCAGCAATGATAAAAAAATAATGAATGCATATACAAACAATTAGTATCACACCTTTGGGGATATATTTGTTGGAAGAATAGTTATATTCAATATTGCTACAACATCTTTTATGCATATAGCATTCTATGCCAAAGCATAGAAGATGCATAATTAGTTTGTCTCGCAAAAAGACTTTATCACTAAAACTTCGTTATAGCTTTATGATTAAAATGTTCATGTATGTTATCAATGTCTCTCCACCAAGTATTCAATTGTGATTCCATAATAAGCTTGAACCAAGGTGTAATTGGTATTCCTCTACTTTCACAATTTTTCACAAAAGCATCCATTCCGCCATATGGAACGTAAGTTACTTCGCTAACTTCGTTTTCATTAATGATAACATCTACATTCCCCTTTGCAAAAAGAACATAGTCAATTTCATGTTCTCCGAATGTATCACTGCAAGGAGCTTTATATAAAATTCTTGTCACATAATTTATATTTTTGAGAGGAAATTGTTCTGCTGAGATTCCTAATTCTTGGGTCATTTTGCGTTGTGCTGCTCGTTTCACGCCAATTGCGTCTGCTTCTTCCATCTCAAATTTATTATTTTGCGGATGACTGCAACATGTGTTGGTATAATAACCAGGAAATGTGACTTTAGCATTTGATCTTCTCTGCATCAAAAGCTCGTTCTTTTCATTAAAAAAGAAAACGGAAAAAGCTCTGTGAAGTGGAGGGCCTTCACTGTTCAAATGACAATCTAGCTTTGATGCACTGCCAATTGGTTTGTCATTTTCATCCACTATAATCAAATGTTCTCCATAAAGTAGATTCACTTGATTCTTGTCTTTTGAAGCCAAAGTTTCAGCCAAGGAATTTGCGGACCTGGCCTGCATCACGTTGAGCAGTTTCAGTTTGGTTAAAAGTAATTTCGATGCTACTCTTCTGGCAAATACATCCATTTAACATGAAATACCGTTCCAAAACAAAAAACTTTGAGTCAACGTCATGAAAAAACTAAATGCTTTCAAAAACAGACGTCTGGTTTGAAAAGACGTGGCTGGAGTCATTTTTTCTAATATTTGGTGGTGGGAGCACAGTTAAATTAAAATTTATTTTTACCTAATAGGATATAATAATTGCTGACTTTGCACGCTTGTGATGAATTTCGTACGATTAATTCCTAATATGTTCTTGACAGGCTTTTATTTATTCTATTTTTTGCATAAATTTGGACTCAAACGTATATAATGTTAGAAAAACTGAGTGTTGTAAAAAGTGTAAGTGATCACTAATCCGAAATCTTGGATCTTCCGAATGGACAACCACAGTGCAAAATAAACTGTGACAATGACGAGCACCACCGGATTTGGTCGGAACAGAACTGTGACACATGTCACAATGGATTGATGAATAGTTAGAAACCATCAATGAACAAGAAACATAACCAATGCAAAAAATAATAATAAATCGAATATATATTGAATTGTATCCTAACCGCAGAAAAGACAACTCAAAAATAATATTGAAAAAATGAAAACAAAAATACAACTAACTTTAATAATACATATTGAGAGTAATTTTTGGAACACCCATACAATTTTGAATGCTCTGTTTAACAAGAAATACTATGTCCTACCAAATAACGGCGTGATTAATCAGTGGTTTCTAACATAGATAACATTTTGGAGCCACAAAAAACTATGCTGCTGGTCGTAGTTCTCGAGGGTCACCTTTGTGGAGAATGAAGAACCCGTGAAAAGTCCGGACGTCCGCCGATTCGGTAAATCCATCCAATTTTACAGACAGAATTGTTTGCTAATTTTCAACCATGGTTAACAAATGTTTGCGCGTAGATAGGCGCTTCGCATTATGCGGTGGGTATGAAAAATGCCTGAAACATCGCACGAATAATTACCCTGGGTTGGATTATTCCGGAATATATAGTTCACAAAATTATTAATTCATATTCCCTTCCTTCCGGGTAGGTTATATCAAATCCCAATAAACATGTGGATTTCGCTCGTACCATTTGTAAAGGAAGTGTCTGTATTAAAATAATTTGGGAAATTTCATAACCACTTGGATTTTTGTTGCACTAATGTAAATAAAAACTGTTAATCATAGAAGTAATTGATGCTCAATGTTTAGTCAGGGACGTTCTCCGATTGCCAGAAATGACAATACTGACACACGATAACATTTTACCTATATATATATATATATATCACATTTGAAAAACCGTGAATGAGGTAGATTTAAGATGGTGCTACAAAATAGTGTCGGAAGGCTCCTACTGCGCTAGCAACAACAACGAGAGTAACAGTAACGAGAACATGTTAATTGGTAATGTTCGTGTATTATGCTGAATGGCTGAACGCCAAGGCGGGACAAGACGCTAAAAAGCGGGACTATCCCGCCTAAAGCGGGACGTATGGTAAGCCTAGTTAAAACAAACCAAAGAAGCATTACAGAGCAAAACAAGCAAATATACGGAAAATCAGGGAAGCAGACAAAATTTGAAAGTATTTCAGACATGCTGATGCACGTGCCCGACTTACCCCAAATCGGTCAGAGACCGAAGACTTATCGATCGAAAGTTAGGGGATACCCCAAAACAGCGCTTTACTCCATAGTGACACCTTGTGTCCCATCACTAATTAATTAATAACTCGCTAATTATACTACGTAATTCATCCAAAATCAATAGGCTTCTGGTACGACATATGTTGAATGCACATGCCAAATCTGGAGCAGATTTAATCTAGCGTGCATCTAACAGACAAAAAGCAAACAGACAAATACCTATCAACCTACTTACCGATTAAAATCGATAAGTAACAACACATTGAAGCAAATTTGAAATAAATACACGAAAGATAATTCGGGCGTAAATACACACAGTTTCTACTAAATTGTATACAAGAAAATAACGAGTGGCACAGGCCATAATATGGGATTTTGAAACTCTTGTAACACTCTATGTTCTACAAATTACCCAAGATTATGCGAATAAAAATTTTATTAATGTCAAAATGATAGTTGCTTGTTATAGACTGTATGTATTTTCTGATTTTTGTTCTAAAAAGCATAGCCTGGGCCGAAACATCGCATTATGTTACGCAAATACGTGTTAGTTTGTGTTGTATTTCAACATTTTGTTGCCGGTCTTCGAGTGCATTTTATTCAATGTTACCGATCTGCCGATGTAAATATGTTGTGAACTTCTTACTGCTCAAGAGGATTCAATAATCCGGGTCCTTCTTTTGTGTTGGTATGTAAGCGCACGTACCACCTTTTTGTAATTGAGTATTAGTGTGTATACGGGGTATCAAAAAATAACGCTCAGTTCATTATGAAAACATTATCGCTAGTTACAAACAGCAACAACTATTAATTAATTCAAACGTTTCCAGTCAATTCTAATTTTGCGTGTATTTTAGTTTTTCCTAGGAGCTATGTTGTGAATTTTTTCCCGTTTTGCGAAAAACGTTTGTTTATTCTTTCATTGCTGCAGTTACTCATGGGATTCATAAATCAATTTTCATCCTATACTTTATTTCATTGAGTGTTGTTTTATCAATCATTGTTAGAATTACTCATGGGAGTCATTAATCAACTTTTATCAAAATTTACGAATTGTTTAATATTATTTATTTCTGGCGCATTCCCCATTTACTTGATTTCTTAGATTTTGCTTAATTTTTTCAATATTTTCAAACTTTTATCAGTCATCACTCTTGCCAAGAGGAAATGCTACGACAGGAAGAAATTATTTTCTTAAATATACTGCATTTTTGTTTCGACATCGCCTGTCTAATTGACTGTATCTTGGCGGAGTAGTTGGCGTAGGGGTTAAATCTGGTAGCATTAAATTACGTCAATGTAATTTTATCACCAGAGCTGTTGCCTTTCCACTCTAATGCCAATTTATTATAATGCATTGACATAGTCTATCGACTCACTGCCATGACCTATACAAAATTTTCGACGCTACAGAAGTATGTGTACCAATAGGTAGGTAACTAATTTTGTTTGCCTACTTCACATCAAGTTGTATACAGGGACTGAAGCCTATAGGTAAGGGGCATATTCACTTGGCTAACACGAACAGTCCCCGAATTCGTAATAGAACTAAAGTAAGGAAAATCGGAATAAAATTATGGCCTAACCCTAATCTGGTACATATACTACGGGAGTACCAAATTTTCTCCATAATGAAAATATAGAGAAACCAAAAACTGTAACCACAACAGTGACGATGGCCTATCCATATCCGGCTACCCACACACTAATCGCTCAGCGCAACATATTGTATTGTGCGATTTTGGTTCAACTTTTCCAATGGAATCGATTTAGTAAGATTGATTGAGTAGTTAGTGCTATGGTGTACAAAGTATCATATTAAATACCATGTTCCATCAAACACGTTATCCGCTGAAAATATATGGTGCTTCACGCTAACTGAAAGTAAAATCTTTTTAAATTGATACAGTTTTCAAACAGTATTTATCAAGAAATAATATATAAAATTACGAAAGTACCATATTTATGAACGTTAAAGTATGATGCATTTGGTCAAACCACCAAACCTGAAAGCTCCGTAAATATTGATTTATTAGGACCTCGGCAAAGTAAAATATATAATATCGGTCCTATAAATAAATTTCTTCTCAATTAATTCAATAATATCTGACGTGAAAATCCGCAGAGACTTTCTTGTTTACGAAGAATGTTTTCAGAAGTTTCGTTTTTGAAAGAGCGAGGAATGTAATTAGCTTGCATACCTACTTGTTTACATTTGTTTAGTCATCTTCTGACATGCTCTTCAAAATAGTTTACATCATCAAGACGTGCGCGAATATGTTTCCCGATATCTTTGTCATAGAATTTTCAATCAGATCAAATTTAATGGATCCAAAAGTCAGAAACTGGACCCTGTTCATATAAAATCAGTGTAAACCTTAAAAATTCATGTTTTAACGTGCTTTGGAGATATCGATTTTAAGCTGAAGAAAAATGAGAAGAACTTATTAAGTAACGTAATTCATTAAATCTTGAAAAGATTGGATTCTGTTGTAAGGCTTGTCATTCTGTTATAGGGCCTGTCTATAGAACAAGAGAGCAATGCTGATAAATATGGACACGAAAGCCGAAACGGAATATTTTACCCACAATTTCCTCAAACCTATATTCTGAACGATGCTGGAACAGTGGGAAGCTACCCTACTTGGGTCTAGTGTGGTACTTCTGTAGTTCGTTGCGTAACAATTTTTTGCACATATCATTCCTGACTGCGCCATCTAAAAACTACGTCATTGCTACGTCATAATCACGCAATAGAACTTGCCAAAGTATAGCGACGATCTCCCGTAATGGCGTCTGCAACAATGATAGTCGATGACGTAGTCAGATGGCGGTCAGGAATGACATAGCCTACTCAACAATTGTTACGCCACCAGAAGTACTTGTCGTACTAAACTACATTAGGCCCCTGGTTACCTATACAGGCCCCCTATCAAAAAACTTCCGACTTTCGCGTAGTACCACTTCGCGAAATTAGAAACGAATAAAACTACAGTAATAGCCCTCTAGTGACAACAACAATCTTTAACCACTGAAAATTTATAAGCAATTGGTCCAGTAGTTGAAGAAAATAACATTTTTTTCAACAACAAGAAGAATTCTAATAACAACAAAATAACAAAATGATCCATCAGCCCATTTTGTGTCCTATAAGATTGAGTTTGAGATTAGCTATATCAGCGCTGTGGTTTAAACGTTTGGTTCCTAATATACTTGTATGTTGTATGCTAGTGGTGATTGTTGGTAGCTGGATGCATTTGAAATGTCATATTAAGTAGTTAGTAGAACACAGCTCTATTTTGTCCTGTAATAGAAATCGTGATCATATAACACTGCTGTATTGAACCTGCCATTACCACAGAGAAAATCTCAAATTATTTTGACAGCGCGGTTTTGACGATGGTGGTTTTGAAGGATCTTCAATAAAACTGAATTAAAATCGACTGAAAATACGAACTGCCATGTTGCGCGCGTATAAATAGCAGGTGTCGAGTCCCACGCGACCATTTATATCGCTTGTTCCCCGCAGTCGCGTAAAAAGCAGGTTAAATGCGGATGGGAAAGAATCGCTAGTGAACAATCCATGAAAAGTTGCTGTAATAACTCGATGTAACAGGTATTGATGCAACATTTCTACTTTGTTATATGTTGGAATGGCAGGAACTCCTTTTACTAAGGACATTTCGACAGCATGAGCATTGTTTCTCTATTTTGCGGTATATTAGCAATTTCGATACTCCCGTAGCGTGTGTACCAGGTTGAGGTTAGGCCATAATTTTGTTCCGAATATCCTGATATTAGTTCTATTACAAGTCCGGGTACTGTCTGTGTTAGCCAAGTGAATATACCCCCTGCCCATAGGCTCCAGTCCCTGTATACAGATTGATGTAAAGTAGGCGAACAAAATTAGCTACCTCCATATTGGTACACACACTTCTGAATCGCCGCGATTTCAGATTAGGTATATATACTGTATAAAGCGACGCCACCAGAACGGCAATTGTAAATGTATACCATTACTCAGATTCTATCAGGTTAAGTTTTTTGACTTATTTTTCTTCTGATTTATAGTATTACTGCAGTCCCAAAGTCACAAACCAAAATAGTACGCGACATAAAGTTAAGTTTAAAGTTTGAAATAAATGTCGTGAAATGGCTGATCTCTGGAGATATAGATAAGAATCATTCACCTTCATTTCCTCTAAATTCCGCGGAAATCACATTTTTTGATCGTTTTTTCTATCAAACTTGACTTTATTGAGTACTTTAAACTTTTGGCGATGCTACTGGTTGGATGCTTGATATCATAAAAAGATTTTCAGCCTCTTATTACCTTTGGCTATGATTGAGAATTTTCAAAAGTAGGCTAATGTTCCAATCCTTTCATATTTGACAAAGCTAAAATATGAACCAGAATTATTTTTCATGTACTGGAAATTTCGTGAACGAAAAAAAGAAAAACTTATTTTAACTAAATCAATTTAAGCTATACCGCAACCTTGTCAAATCTAAATATTTGAAATATTTAACAGTACGTTCAGCGATTATAGCGTAATTGTTTGTATAAAATTGAAACTGAACACAAAAGAGGGGTTGGCCGAGGTTTTGGTTTGATTTGTTTGCTTTGGGAATAATAGCCCGTGCTGTTTTCTGTCGCTATTAAATAAGCGTATAGTCATCCCGCAAAATTGATTAGTTCGATATGTTGATGGTATTGTATGTTCGATAAGTGGGATTAGGTAACGTTATTCAATTTTTGTCTCTGATGTCAAAACAGGTAAAATGGGATTATATTATAGTAAAATTGAAATTATTATTGTGAAATGTAAAATTGTAAAGTATTGAAATGAGCTGTTCTAGTGATATCTTTTCATAATATATATATATATACATCGTTGTAAAGTATACAAAAAATTCTTCTTACAGTTAACAAACTATTTGTAAGTTTTGAAGTAACTGGTGTATATTCCATATCTTTACTATACTTAATATAAATGGATTTATCTAACGTGTCATTTTATATGGAAAGGTTTCAATTTTATCTTAATGTAATACATTCTGTTGAACAAATTATTCACTTAATTCAATGATCTGCAGATAACTTAGATTGTAATTTTAAAAGACTTGAACATAGACATATCTAATGGATGAATCGATATTAATACAGTATTATACTGCAATAAATATAGACCTAAGATGATTTAAGTTCCGGAATCAAGTATATATATCCCCCGTCCTTGTAATTATTGTAATCATCGGATAATGTGTAAGCGCTGGCAAAATTGATCGCGACCCATGCAGCAAAATTTCTGCATGTAGATATCGTTTATAAAGCCTCATACCGCCTGGAGGCGGTTCATATTTATTGCTGCAATTTGCGTCTGCGAGGGGAAAGTAGGAAAGTGACGCAGTCAATATTCGTACTTGAAATGAAATAATCTTTCGCAAAGTTGACGCATAACTTAAAACCGAAGTACGTGCAAAATAAGTAGGTTTCGCGTTCAAATTTTGTAGTTCAGTAAGAGAAAATAAACTTTCTTGATGAAATATTCTTGAACTGCGCTTTTTTAGGAAAAGTGGTATTTTTCAAAAACAGCTTCTATTCAGAAACTGCAAACCAGCAAATTTCCAATACTTCAATTCCCGTCCAACGCGAATTTTAATTTTGTCACAGAGTATTTATTGTTGAAGACAACTTTCGAATTGATTCAAAATTTACAACATTGTCAGCAGACAATAAACGTTACTTAAATATTGATTTCTCGTCTGTCAGAACTTTACGCAGGTAAAACCCACCAAGCGAAGTATTAAGATTGATATTTCGAATTTATCAGGGTGTTCGAGCTGCCAAAGTTTCTGTTTATGCCAAAACTGATTGATAATTGTGAATAGTTATTGAATATTCTGCAGTTACATTAAAGTGTGATTCATAAATTTTGACTGATAAAACTTTTGCGAATATCGAGTTAGACTCGGTATATTATGAAGTTTTGATTGCAAAGATAGATTTTTTTACAATGAAGAAAAATATTCGCGTATATTTGAAATATGAGTACATTACATTTAAACCATTACATATTATTTTAAACTACATTTTTTGATTAGGACGTGGGACGAGACCAGTGAATACAATTTTTGAGAATATCATTAGCAAAAGCATGAACATATCCTGTATGTATGATTTAATCCAAACAATGTATAACTTACACAGCATGGATGGGAATTCATGCGTGCAGACTAAGTGAAATAGGTTTATTGTTCAGAGCGGAAATCCTCTGATTAATGCAGGACTCACTGTGCAATTTAGTTCGTTCCAGCACCGGAGTTTAATGCAATTTAGTATCGGGCATGAGCCAATACTGTTACTCACTCTTACTGTTACAAGTCTTGCTTAGTCATATATGGCCCAAACCCAAGTTTTTTACACTATTACTACAACAGAGTCACATTTTGTCTGCAGGCCTAGCACGTTTTAAGTGATTCATTATTTCGCTCCGGGGCAAAGTTATGAGTTTTGTTATGGTTTAGAAAGTATTGTATTTCGGTAGTGTGTTGCAAGCAGTAGCTGTCACAAAAGAATGGAGTTTTAGATTCGGATAATTTAGTCTGAAGTTTGTGGGATAGACGGGAGTTAGCTAGTTGTAGCTTCGATTAGGGGATGGACGAGACGGTCCCACAATTGAGTTTGAATTCAGCAAACATAATTGAATTGTCAAACCTCATTTGTCAAATTTGTATAATAGAACAAATTCGTCTTCAATTAAATTATTAATAGGAGTTAGAACCAGGTACACGCAAAAATACTTTAAAATATGATCAAGAATACTGCGAATGGAAGTGGGATACGTCGGTAACAAACTGTACACCGAATATTCAGCCTGACAAATACGTGGTTACATTTAACCATGGTTTAACCGATTATCGTGTAACTGTGGATTTTAATTGGTTGTTTTCAACGAGTAGTATAATATGGCATAATATATATATCAATATTTCAACGAAAATATTCATTAGATTACATTACATTGAGAGATCATGATTGCGTTTATATTTTTCAAATATACTCTGAAATTTGATAAGCACGATCGTATTTCAAAAGTAGAACCATACGTTTCCACTTCCGACAAATGCAATGCAGGAATCCATGATGATAACCGGAATATTAGCCTTTAATAAAACATTGGCGACTTTCCATATCTTCATGCAAAATTTGTAATATATTGATTAGTAATCGCAATCGCCATGTCTGTTTTGCGTATAGTGATTTTAAAGTATTGTTCATCGTAGAAACAGAATTTGTTGCACATGCAGACAATGAATCATAGTTTAGGTTAAGTGAACTTATGGATAATGGTAAAGTGCAATACGTGAGCATGTGATTTTCTTCGTTTGTCTTCAAAGTAATGGATGGTAACGGGCATTTTTGTTACTTTCAAAAAGTTGAACGCCAGTTAACAGATCTCCTAGTCGTTTATATACAACTTTCAGAGACGCTCCAGAAGTATGTGTACCAATATGGTAAGATAACTAACTGCGTTTGCCTATTTTACATCAAGTTGTGTTAAGGGACAGGGCGATATTCACTTGGCTCACACAGACAGTCTCCGAACTCGTAATAGAACTATGATAAGGAAAACCGGAATAAAAGTATGGCATAACCATATCCTGGTTGGTACCCATACTACGGGAGTATCCTTCCAGATTAGATATTCTTGTAGGGAAGAGGCAACAGCAGGTGATAAACTTTAAAATATTGTTAGGAATGCAAGTACTCAATGCCAAAACTTACGCTAGTGCATTTTCAGTTATAATTCAGCAAATAGTAAATTTACATAGACTGGTACTTACTATATATGTTCAAGATACAGTAGAATAAATTGTTTGCATTCGCGAAATTAATCTAAAAATTTTGTTAGTTGCTCCAAGTTGAACTCGAAAGTTGAGAATATGTAATTCCCGTTACTATACGATTTTCTCATTAAATTTTCAATAGCGGTTATATGTCAGGTGCGCGATAAATGCATTACTTTGTCTGCGGCGGGAACTTACTCCAACATAACAAATATTCAAACAACATAACAAACAATGGTAACAATATTATACATATATTCGTCTAAAATAACATTTGTATTTAGGTGGAATATATGAAAGTTGTGGCTAAAACTTGGTATGCTATATGAATTGTTGTTTCTGTAATTTTGTTTCAACTTTTTCGTACTACTAGGAAAATCTCGTGTTAACCATCTAACTAACTCAACTTCATAACAAATAGTATTCAGGCATCAGTGGCCAACTTATTGAACTTGACTATTTGCAAAAATTGATAAACAATTGTAGCATGATTATATTTTAATTTTTGGGTACTGGCAAGTGCCGAGCAAAATTCAATCTCACCATTCAAAGTGTTCAAAGCGAATTCCATTGTTCCGAACCTTAAATATGAGTTGAATAGTCTAACAATCTATTTCACTTATGGCGATAGCCGAGCAATTCGGAGTAAAATGCCTACTAAAAATGTATCTAATTAATAACGCTGTGACTATACACGCATTTGTAAGAAACTAAATTTCAAAGAAAGTGTATAATTTTCACAGAATTGGAAACGAACGTCCGACTTAGGCAAATAAACATTCTGCCCAATATTCGGTGATATAGAATTACTTGCGAAAAGGGACTCTATGCCACAGAGAGTTGTACTCTCTGTGGCATAGAAAATAATGTACATTTCATTGAAAATCCCAATCGTACCACCCAAGTTCCACTTTGGTATGCGACAATAAAAATAGTCATACTACTAGTACTAGTCAAAAGACGACTTTGGTACGTGATCACACTTGCTTGACGCGATCTCAATCATAATTGGTGCCACATTTGTCGGCGTTTATCCTCATAAAGACATTTCATAGAATTCTGTTCCTGCCGCTAACCCTATCATCGTCGTGTTAGGTTTATGCTAAAATCACACGGCCGCTATGATCACATACCAAATTGACATCAAAAATTTTTGGCCAATTAAAATGGCCAAGGCTGATGAGAGTTGTTGGTAATCGTTCAACTTCAATTTCTTTCTTGTGGAGGTAGACCTGCCAGTCAATTAATTAAAAGCGCATGGCGCGAAATTAATTAATGGCAACAACTTAACCATTATTGATTTAAATTGTTTACTATAGTTTATTCTCGATATTGATTGCCTTTTGGTCTACATCGTAGATTACATATTCCATTACTTTTCCTGCAATGAATTAATGGTCTAACATCTGCTTTAAATCCCACAATGATTTAAATGTTCTGAATTAATAGAGCAGTCTTAATGAAAAACGTTACAATACTCTCTCAGATATGACAAACCGGTTGTGCCATTTTTGTCATTCCGTCGAACTGTCTCTTAAAATAGATGAACTTAGGTATAGATGCTATCATCGGATGGGCGCTTGAGTAAATATTTTCGATAGTAATGTAGATTTCTAACCATAATGCTAGCATAACTTAAGGTTAATACCGATCGCCCTTGCGAATACGTCAGCTGTTAACTTTCATATAACTATAAATTGTTTCCTTTATTCATGGACGGGCAAAATTTTGATGACTACACATAAAATTTACATACGAATAACTATTTTTCTGTGGGATTCTTGAAAGGTGAAACAGTGTCCTTGATATTTTCTCGAGATTTCGCCTCACGCGATGCGAATTAATGCCGCCAAGGCGATGCGCTTCACCGAGGACAATTTTTGATTATTCGCATCTCGTTTTGTTCGACAAGTAGCGCTTTTTGCTAGTGTATTTGTTCAAGCTCAGCATATTTTATGTAGTGGGAAAAATGTGAAATTAAAATTTAAATGCGCTTGAGGTGTTAACAGTAGACTTCAGCATGTCTCGTTGGTCTTTAATAGCATTAAGTCGAGATCACCGTTTTAAAAAGTAATGAATTTTTCATTCCAAGAATGATTAATCGCTCAGTCGTCAAGTCAGGTGAACGAACGAGGATTTTGTCGTGAATAATTTGCCTTTGTATTCAGTATTAGCTCCTCATTGAGGCAGTATTTGGACAGGAGATTGTATTTGGAATTGTGCAATTGGTATTCTTGATTTTTATACCAGAAAATATAGCATATACGAATTTTGTTTTGCTTCTATTCAACTATATACAAAGTGTTTTGTTGCTAAATACTGGGTCATGTGGCTATTACGCGCTAAGTTAATTAAACCTTCGTTGGAAGATGATTCGTCTGTGGATTTACCATTAGTCTATTAAGAATTGCATAGTAAAATAATAGTAAGGTAAACTTCTGTATTTGGCTCAAAACATTATTCAGACAAAGGAAACATACACTTCGACCAACTGTTTTACATTCCTATTGATGTAAGGGTCAGACAATTACTACGTGTTTGTCCTCAGTTGCCTGGTGCTTGATATATCTGACTGACATGTTTTGTACAACGAGTGATATTTGTTTGACTGTTTGTGTGAATATGTGTACGAATGGCATGCATTTTTAACGATCGTTTTACTGAAATAGAATTATTTTCATTCTTCCGGAAGTGGATATGGTCTATCGATGCGTCATCCGATTCTCATTGCAGGAAAGAATTCATACGCACGAAAAACTCTAGTATGTGGGAGGACTACTAATTAAGTGGTTGACAGCGTTCACGCTTTTGTGAATTTGAACAAAAGTTGAAGTTCGTGCAATGAGAAAAACAAAAGAAGCAACATAAAATCGCCGAGCGTGCATTTTACGGTGCAATTTTAGCGTTTTGTTTTCGACGGCGTAAAATACAAAATCAGGGATGCGGAATTGTTGTTGTCTACAGTTAAATACCATCACTACTAAAGAGAAATAAGAGAAAACCGCTCTACAGTTTTAACAGGGCACACACAGCAGCCGCACGAGTGTTTTGTTTGTTTTCAGTGAAAAGGAGGAAGGTGTTTTTAGGTTCACCAATTAGTCAGAGAGTAACTAATAGCAAATACGTATTTGCAGTTATTTTTAGAAGGTTAGATTGAAAAGCGAATATGACCATTGTTTTCATATGAAATCATACTGATTACTGCAAGACTTATTGCTTATACTTAGCTCAACTGAAAAATATAACTTCTCGTCGACGATGATTAATTCTTTGTTGCGCAAATTTTTAACAAAAATACGTTATTCCTTTACTTTCAAATGAAAGCAAATGTATTATTTCATGATGTATATCTATAGCATTGAAAAATCATATTTTCGACTAATTTTCAATTTTGTTTTACTGTATGACAGTTTTTAGTTATAATAAACGGTATAAAAAAGTATGACGTCATGGAGGAGCGGAAAACGTGGCAGATGTACCATGATGAAAAACGATGACTTTAATGTCAGAGAAGAAACACAATCTATATGGAGGGCAATACATGGACTAGGTTTGTTATTTTTTTTTCTAAATTATTAATTAATTTAGAATCTGGTGCGTAACAGAAAAGCAATGTGGAAAAACGTTAGCCAAGCACCGAATTGGCTGAAGTGATCGACGGACAAGCGTGACGGAATAAACGTATTAAGAAGTGTTCCTAACAATTCAAATAAAACAGCAACATTTGGAGTGAAATTTCATGTCTCTCAGGTTTTCCGGAAAATTTGAAAGCAATAAGTAACTGTAATATTAAGTAATGTTCCCAATAATCCGGTTAAAATGGTTTTCTGTCTTGAATAACTTGATTGTGTCATGTCGATGACACCTTCTGCATTCTATTGAATATGCCGGTCAGTTTGACAATCTTGTCTTGCATATTTGTTCAGGGCGTGTGAATTTGTAAGCTGTTACACGTGGCATTTGTAAATATTTGTCATATTAGCTGTACTGTACACTAAAAGAGCAATAAATTGTTTTGACCTTTGGTAGTATCCTCTAGAGTAGACTAGACCGATACAACATTACTAAATTACGGATTCCAGACAACAACCATAAATATAGTTACAGTCACTACGGCTCATATGAAGACCCACCCCCTAGTCGCCTCCCGTCCAGGCTTGATCATAGTAACCCCTCCCCCCTCTAGTACGTTTGGAGGGGGATCTTCATATGATCCGTCACTACAACATGGAAGTAAAACCATTGAAAATCTTCGTTATATGATGAACCGTGCATTTATTTGACACCATGTATTTGACCCGAGTTCCATACAGAATTGCATTTGCAAAAAATCCCGAAAATTAGGTTTTTAAAGCTGACAAATCACCCAGGTTTTTGTAAATAATTTTCTGTGAAATGCTGTAAATTTAACATATTTTTTGCTTTAATTCTCGCCTGCATTATCCATAAAGGTCGTGGTACGAAGACAATATTCCTCGCGAAAACCGCAAAAGTCGATTTTCTGGCGAGAAATTTTCACTTAACATTTGACGTTAAAACGTAAGATCAATATTTTAGAGAATTTACATTGCTATCACGAAAATTGCATGTTTAATCTAATTTCCATGTGATTTATTATAATTGTATAATAGTCAAGAATACAGCGAAGTTTGCAATAAACGCAATATATTCGTTCAAATAAATTGTTGCATCAACACAAAAATTTAGTATGTCGTGCCTGAGAATTATTTTTTATACTGGCATACATACTTCCGGGAAGAATTTTTATTTAACTGTACTATATATATTCATTGTTTTGAAGAAAATTATATGCCGACGTCGTATTGCCCAGAAATTTCGTTAAAATTATAAACTTTTTTATTTCATGATTGTTTTTCTTCTCGAAGAAGTGATTTAAAATTTGAGTTGAGTTGGCCCCGTTTCATTTTTTCTTTCATGGAGCATATTTGAAGATCTCGGTGTCGGAGGTCCTGAGACTTTGCATCAGAAGTGGGCTTTTGTAACATGGACAATATTGTTTACTAATTCCTGCGGAATAGTGTTCCTGATACAAGTGTTCAAATGTGAACAACAAATATATTTCCCCCTATCCTTGTTCACATAATTGACACAAATAGAAATATGTTATGGGTGTTATTTTGGCGCCCCAGAAGTATGCGTACCAATATGGAGGTAACAAATTTTGTTCGCCTATTTTACATCAACTTGTGTAAAGGGATTGAAACCAATGGACAAGGGGATATTCACTTGGCTAACACAGGCAGTCCCCGAACTCGTAATAGAACTAAAATAAGGAAAATTAGAATAAAATAATGGCCTAACCCTAACCTGGTACGCATAATATGGGAGTACCGTTATTTAAATCAAATTTTTTTTATTTATTATATAGGAACAGATGAAGAAGCAATCATTCAAATAGTTTCATCCTGTAACAACGCACAAAGGCAAGAAATAAAAAAAGAATTTACTGTTCTTTATCAAAAGGTATTTCGAACATTAAAATGCAATTTTTGACTTTTGAAATATCATATTTGTTTATATATCTGCGATGATATATACCCAACCTTACATTTGTTTCATTAGATCCACTGTTTAGTTCAAATCACGGCGCTCTATACTTTCAGGTACAAATACTACGGGAGTCACTTGGCTAGTCCTCGAACTCGTAATAGAACTAAAATAAGGAAATTGAAATAAAATTATGACCTAACCCTAACCTGGTACATATACTACGTTCCGGTGTCCGCCATCTCAGTACGCATACTTCAGGCATACCAAAATCACGACTATAAAACCGAAAATTCATGAAAAACTTTATATAGTAAAATACGGGTTTTGAAAGTATTTTTCTCAAAAGTATGAAAACACATTTTATGCATCATTCTACTATATCTAATTTTGAAATATATCAAACAGAATAAACGAGTCAATAATTTAAATATGGATAAAGAATTCCATTTAGTACTACTTTATTTTTAGGATCTCATCAAAGAATTCAAATCTGAATTAAAGATTCGATTTTCACCAGATTTTAAACAATTATTACTCGCATTATTTCAACGACCCCTAGTTTACGATGCTGTATGTTTGAAAGGAGCAACAAAAGGACTTGGAACTGACGAACGGGTGAGTGTTTATTATCCCGAGATCCAAAATTGTGATTATTGTTCTATATATCCTATAGCAGCAGGGTTTCCCTAACTAGGGTCCGCGGACCCCTGGGTGTCCGTGATGGCTGCACATGGCTGCAACGATATGAAAAGAGTCTGATCGATCTTTAATGATTGATTTCAATCAAAATGCCATTGTATCTTTTTGGTTGTGCGTTACTGACGAATATCAATTGTTGCAAGTAAAGAAATTAAAATATGATTGCTTTTTGCAATGACCTGTATTTGTGAGGCAACATTTCAGATCTTATCAATATGATGACAAGATACAGGTCGAGGAATCACCCCGTCTATCACATTAATGTCGTTTTTGTTGTAGTGTTGTATATAAAGTATTGTTCATCCTCGATCCTCGCTAGACAGACAAATTGATACAGCATATGATGGGGATCCAACAAAACTAAGATTCTCAAATAGCGGTCCGCGCTCCCAAAGTTTGGAAAACCCTGCATAACAGGACCCAGTTCCATTTTAGCAAGCTTGTAGATTCATCTCATTTTCGATTTTGGAATTTCATTCCTCACTTCTTCAATCTTCTAGTTTAACAGAGATACCAACAACGTGGATGTGTTTTTACTTTATTTTCATTTTTTGACGTGGATTAGTCATTGTAGGCAAATAATTACCCTCTAATAACATATATCGACATGGCTAAAAGATTCTCTCTCTCTTATATTTACTTTTAAACATTCGTATTTCGTTTTCCTATAATTCAAATTTGGATATAATTATAGTGTGTCTGAAAAATTCAGAATTACATAAAGCTTAGCTTAGCTTTTGTATCACTCTATGCTATGGGTTGTGTAATCAAAAATCAGGAAGTATCATAAAAGTGTGACAAAAATACGATAATTTTTAAATTGTCCAAAATTTGAACTGAATTGACACACAACCTGAGGGCGAAAGACAGGGTGTTAAAAAAGTTACCCAAAATTATACTAAATTTTTTCGTCATGACAACCTTAAAAAAGTAATTGTTAAAAAGCGTCAGTCGTGAAATGTTTAAATTTCATTTTACCGCAATCCAATACTGTTAAAAGGTGTCAGTCTTCATTGAATGTTTTAAGTATCATTTCATCTTAACTTCTGTTAATTTTGCGTTTTATTTTAATACCCTGTAGTGTAGAATACCAATATCGGTATCGAAGATTTCGCTGTTCATCTCCATGAAATTACGCAAAAACGTTGCTAAATTTTACCATTCCCGGCATGGCCAATTAAATTAGTTTTCACCTAAATAATAAGTTTAGCAATGTACAAACCTTTTGAACTTCACATTTCTTGCTATACTTATAAATATTTTATGAACGTTTCCTTGATCTTGAAATTACTTCACGGATTGGAATCGTAATGACGACTGTAATTTCATTTCAGTAACAAAATTACTCAACAATGGCTGGAAAAATGCAGCCTAAATTTCACTTGCGCTTTCGATGCTGATCAGGATCACGAGTTAGTCCGTTAACAAATTTTAGATTATCGTCAAATGTTAAAACAACAGGACAGATTTATACATAAGCATTTGGTACTCCCGAAGTATGTAAACCAAGATGGCGGACACCGGAATGTAGTATGTGTACCAGGTTAGGGTTAGGCCATAATTTTATTAGAATATTACTTGTTTCCTTTCTATTACGTTCGGAGACTAGCCAAGTAACTCTCGTAGTATTTATACCTAAAATTATCGCCTAACCCTAACCTGGTACACATACTACGTTCCGGTGTCCGCCATCTTGGTTCACATACTTCGGGAGTACCCATAACACCTGGTTGACAGTACAACTCTAAAAAAAACTTTTGTCTGTATGTCCGCCCATAACGTCCTTCACAAAAGAGGCCATTGATGTCCCATTCATGTACTGTTTTGTCAAATTGTTTATATTTCCGAGATACTTAATTTTCACAAACCTACAGTATGTTAGCATCACAAAAACCAGGAAATGCAAAACATATGCGACAGCAACTTTGCCCAAAATAATATTTAACTTGATGTTTTATATTTGATGATTCAAAATATCTATAGAGAAAAGTTTTTCAATCTCCTATTTCGAGGCTGTATTAGTAAAATTATAGTTTTTTTTGCTATGTTACGTGAATCCGGCTCGGATCTTTAACACTGCGTTCTAATCTCATTATGACATTTCAAGGGTTTAATAAATTTATCGATCGACCGCTTTTTGTGTTTATAAATCTCGAGGGAAACGTGGTTATCACAGTGTTTCACTCGAATGACGTGTTTTTACGTCTGAATCCTTTGTTATGATGTGCTTTGACAAGAATTGAAGATTAGAGAATTAGAAAAAAACAAGAATACTCGTAAAAATAATCTTTGGAATTAGTCGATCGCGCTTTTTCATGATTAAATACCTACTTGGCACGAAGATATTTGGTCAGATGTACTTTCTCGTTCGATCAACACGTGAAAATATATATTATATTTTAAATTCATACTGTTTTGACCTAAACATTATCAAAAAAATTTTACTCAGTTAAAAACGCTCAATTTGTAAATTATATCATACTTGTAAAATTAGATCAAGATAGTGCAATATGATAATACAACCTTAACTATAAACAAATTGAATTGAAATAATTTCAAATATAATAGCCAGAGAAAAAAAGGCAAACGATTTGTTTCGACTTCATTTTTATTGCTCATGTAACGAACAGTATTAAACGTCAAACTGATTTTAAAGACTGAATACCACGAACGAATCGTAAATAATGCTTCGTTCCACATGGCATAGGTTTGTTTGTTTACCAGTTGTCATACTGTTATGACCAAGAAATATATGTAAAAAATACTCCATACAGTGGGGATATAATCTGGTGAAAACTAGGTAAAAGGATAAATACTAAATTGGAATTCTGATTTTGTCGATCCATCATCTATGTTCAGAACTCATACTTGTGTTTTTCAAATCACGGAAGAATGGTATAAAAATGGCAAACTTCTGAGTACATTTGCGTGAAATTGTTTTGGGTTGATTCTTTCAAAAATTAATAGACTATGTTATACAAATCCTGTCTTTTTTGTTAAAATTCAATATGACGCACTTGGAGATGTTTTCCGTCACGTAATCAGCAGAGCATTATTTATTTCCCATTCATAAATTTCGAGGCATCTGGAAAACCACGCCTTTCTTAATTTCTAAATATTTGATTATTGAAGATAATCGACAAGTAAATTTGAACTGTCTTTTGTGCGACGAAAAATTTGGATTAAGGACAATGTACAAAAACGCAAAACAAATCTTTTTATACAATCAAACCTTTGGCGGTTCAAGTCTAAATGCGTGATGCGAAAAACCCGAGTTGTTCAAATATGCTCTAATACATCAGAAACACCTGTCAACACTGATAAACCATATGCTACTGGACATTGTAATATTGTTTGAGAATTCCTGTTTCTAAAGATCAAATGTCTTGTTCAATAGTCATTTCCCATATCATGAATGACATGGCTATAATGTCATGGAAAGTCACTATATCATTTGGAAAACTCAACTCAAATTTTTGCAAAATTGCACAAGTTACATCATGTTACCAGTAAATCTACGCCCTGAAATGTTTTCTCATGAAAGTTTTCGAGTGTATACAAATTCTACATTTCAAAATAGAGAATTTGAATTGTATTTAATATTTTTTCTCTATATATTAATTGTATATATTTTGGGGCAATATTTTTATACTTACGGTTCATAGAAGGAATCCCAAACATTCTGTTAACCCAAAAAAGAATGTTCCAATTAAAGTATTAGGGGAGAAACAATTTCGCTTGGTATTGGCTAATAAATCAAATATTTTGAGATTAATATTACCTTCTATAAGGATTAAAAATGGAATATCACTTAGATCAGGGGAGGGCAAGATTTTTGCACCAGGAGCCAAAAATGTTGCCCACCTAGCTGGAATAGCGGGCCATGTAAGTGTGATAAAAGTGGAAAACAATAAACCTCGTGCACAAACTAAATTTAATCGCAGTCAAATTGCTTGGGTTATTTTTTTAGCTAAAACATCAAAATTCGGTTTTGGTTTGGTTGTGACCGAATCATGCTGGTCAGATTGAATTACCCAACGGGCCAGATTTGGCCCGCGGGCCATAGTTCGCCCATGTCCGATTTAGATTGTACCACACAGTGAAATACATCACGTAAGCTGCAACGATAATGCATCAATATCTGTTTTAATAAAATGGCTGGGGTACATTAAATTCCGTAATCCTATATTTTTGTATTCATGTTTGACATCAGTATGGGTTATACGATTTATTTTGACATTTTCAAGAATTACTATGTCAAATCAATATGCCTCTGACAAATACTATCTGTTGATGACAGCACTGCAAAATTATTTTCAATATTCCAGCTTTTAAGATGTTTATTCGTTTACAAACACAAATGAGAAATGACACATACAATGTCCACCACGTCTACTGCGGTCGATAATGTCCATTAGATAGTATATTCAATCGACCTACTGCAGCATGGCTGAAACTATAATAGGAAACTAATCTTTTAAGTTTTTTCACACAAGCATTCTTGTAAAATGGTGGTTAGAATGATTAGAACCATTTTGAGCTCTATGTTTATGAAGTGCAATAATTAACTTTACGGCCTTATCACACCAAATATCATCAAAGAGACTAATCTTTCAAGTGTTTCCACACAAACATTCTTGTAAAATGTCGATGAGGAATATTTCGAGCTCTATGTTTATGGGGTGCAATACTAACTTTACCGTTCGATAGTTAACCATACCAAAAACTATCTAAGAGACTAATCTTTCAAGTTTTTACACGCGAGCATTTTCGTAGAATTCAGCTGAAGCATATTTATGGAAAGGAATATTCAACTTCACCGTTCTACACCACAACAGTTGATTATAATAGTTTGTTGACTAAACTAAGATTTAAGTGCTTACGTGTATAATCCTCTCTCGTTGAACTTAAGACCCTTTGTTACTCGTTCCATATCGTTACCGGTGTGGCCGGATTTTCTGGATTATTTTACGATGACGTTGAAAATTGGTTGGTTTTCTGAACCGCGAATAAAATAATAATTTGAGGACATTTTGATATAATCTTCAAATATTTCCATTTAACACGATTTCGTTGTCTTTCAATGATTCAATAACTGTCAACTGCTGTAATATATATCGATAAAAATGTCAAATGAACTAACATGTCATCTTATACCTGCAAACATTGAAACGGAGTAGACCTATGGATCGTTGTGTTAAAATTGTCGATGTTGTTAGTATTGTTCTTCTTGTTGTTACGAAAATGTCGTTTATTTTTTCTCCATAATTACTAAACCAATTGCTTTGAAATTGTATTTTAAGATTGTATTTTTGCCAGAAGACTATCACTTTTATTCATTTCAAAAATTTCTGTGGGCTCTAAGAGATTTTTCACTTTTAAGTTTTGTTTGGTGGAGTCACCAAAACAAAAAAATGTGCAACGTGTGTCGATTCCGCAATCGCATTTCAGCAATCTAATCGTCAAACTACCGGTACTGTAAAAGATTTGATTTGGCATTCGTGCCCATATATTTGAGCATTGCTCTCTTGTTATATATCAATCTTTTATCTTAAACAAATATATCTTTGTAGATGCCACATTTTCATTTATCAGTTTGTGGTCGTTGTTCGTTGCAATTTTTAAACAAATAGATTTGATTGATTTATTCGCACAAAAAGTAGGGACATCAGTGTTTTTTTTATTTCAGTGTCTTGTTGAAATTCTCCTTACCCGAACAGCAGCTGAAATGCAAGGAATCAGAGAGGAATATTCCAGAAAATTTAAGCTTTCATTAGAAGATGATGTTGCAGACGATACAAGTGGAGATTTCAGAAAATTCACGTATACATTGAGCAGAGTAAGTTTTTCAACTTGAGCACAATATTCCAGAAGTGTGTGTACCAATATGAGGGGTAGCTCATTTTGTTCGCATCACAAACTTTCAAATTTAAATATTGAGTGAAGTATTTGTTTTAACGCGACTTTCAACAGGCAACATCTTTTCGATCAATATTCATTAAATGTTCGGAACAATTTCCTATCGAAATTTCAATCTGCTCTGGATAATTGAGTTTGGTAGCGTTGAAGAATATCTGTCAAAATTGTCAAAAGCAATTGAAAATGCAATTCCAAAACGCTTTTCAATTATCTATACATTAAATTCTGTTGAAAATAGATTTCATTGACAATTAACTCGCAGATGGTTCAAAGTTTTTGGATTAAATTATTTCTTTCGCTTCATGGATTGCGATTTACTTAAATTCAAATTGAGTATGGAAACTCGAGACCGTTGTGTATTTTTCCGAAATTATTGCTGATAATCCACACAGCACAAGCAAAAAGCGTTTTTGCGTTGATTGAAAGTTTAACGCTCCCATTTGACATGTTACAAAGCTTTTTGTCATTACCATACATAGTCAGGTATTCAGAATAAACACCCAAAAAGTGTTTAAAAAAGCAAAAGATCACCATGACTACATTTGAGTGAATTTACCGCTTCGCTGGAACAATGCATTAACTAACTTCTTAATAATTGATACAACACACTTGGGTGCATTAATAGGAAAAATTCCAGACATAATTAGAGGGTTCCTTAAGATGAAATTTGATCGTGAAATGGGTTACTTTTGACAGTTTAAATAATACATGAAATGCATTTGATCTGCTGTACCAGGACTGTGGTGCATTTTAGCAGTTAACTGTATTTCCAAACGAATCCATCTTTGATAGGTCACATTGAGTTTGAGTGCTCATCTTTTTATTTTATTATGAAAACGACGGTCATACATGGCTAAGAATATGGAAGGCTCGATGTTACAGAGCAATTCAAATGGAATACTTCGAGTTTTTCTTTAATCTTACAATTTTTTAGTCACGTTAGCACTCATGTGATCAAATTAAAACTGTATGATGAACGCAGACTCGTGATCCCGTGTCTAAACGAGCAATTCTAATACTCGTGTAGTTAATCACTCCCACCATAACCCAATATACTAATAGCTTTGGACATTAACAAAAGTGCTCTTATATTAGATTAGTCGTAAAGGCGCCCCGCCAAATGAAACAAAATATCCCCCGGAGAGATAAATGTATACGTTTGCTTGCAACCAGTTATAGTATTTTTACCAAAATCCGAAAATAGAGGCCTGCAGGCAAATAAAAACCAAATTTTCCTTTCAACCTGCAACGATGTACAAAATATAGAACACGCCATAGTTCAGAAAGTTCAGAAAACAATTTTGTTTGTTGATTCAAAATCAAGCCCGAAAATCGTAGCACAAATGCACTTAGTTTCAACCCTTCTTTGATGCCCTATGGCTTATGAAATGGAACAACTTAGGATAGTTATCTTAACTCTTGCTACAGCATCCTTGCAATATATGCATACGGATCCGCCGGCACAAAAGCATAGAAGAAGGATAAGTAGTTAGTGTCGCAGAAACCAAATCATTAAGCTAACCTGCCTTGCGATTTTTACCCAACACTATACTAATGTTAAATTAAGTGCTAGTTACTCATTACAATGAGTTTACCATTATTAGAATGCTTAAATTTTATTCTAACCAATAAAACCATTAAATTACTTGTGCAAATTTCCGGCGAATCTAAAGTAAAACTCAATTTCATGCTCCGAATTCTTCATGCTTTTATTATTAAATGAGACAGATTATTTTGTTTTAAACAAAGTGCTGTTTTAAGGTTAACGCGATAAAGCGCCGTAAATCTCGGCTAAATGTACTTGAGAGACATTTTGTCATGAATTTTTTATGAATAGGCATGGAAGTCAGTGCAGAGGTGATCAAACATCAAAGGTCAGTCACTGTTAATGAGTAGCTTTCAAGTAATGACTAAAATTCGTCAATAATGGAACATGGTCGAATCAGATTCCGAATTCAATTGTTTCCTCAGTGCATTTGAAATGAATTTCATAATGATGCGAGTACCTCTCGTCTGGTTACCAGTCCATGTCGGGTATAGAATTGGTTAGCCAGACATTTGCATGGACCTGATAGTAGAGGAGGCCATAACCGACTAGCAGTTAAGTGAACGACCCTACGGCGGCGAGAAGTCCTGCAATTCTCTCGCCATATTATTCCCCACGGGATTCGAACCTGCGAACCAAAGTAGGGTAATAAGAGGTGCGATGGCGAACATGTTTCTAACGCAAAACACAATGAGCCACTTCGCCGAGCCTGCATTAGATCGTCTCTTTTACTGTCCGATATCGTTTCCCAGACCAACCTCTATTTCTATACCAAGCCCTTAGAGTAAATACCTTGAAATATGATTATATGAAGAAAACCGATTCAATAAAATGTTACACAAAATACGCTCCAAACTGTGTCATACGCACTTAACCACAAGTGGAAAATTCATCTCAAAGCGCAAAGTGTACAGATAGTAGGGTAGAGTCGATAATATGTACTGATGCTGACAAGGCACACCGTAACTCAAATAATGTTTAAAATATTATGTGTCAGTGATTTTTACATTTCATTTTTTCTGAAATGTTCCCTAATTTTTTTTTGTATTCTAAAATGTGTGTTATCAAATTGCCGTTTTTTAGTCCTGAAATATTACTGGGATCTGAAAATGTTTATCCTGAATACAGTTGATATCACTAACATTAACATCTTGATAAGTTGTTGATAAACTCTTAATAATACAAAAACTAGTACTTCCTAAATTTATAACTAGATTTTATCAAGGACTATTCATCACAATTTAACTATTCTTAACTTTTTTCCAGGGGAAAAGGTCTCCCTCTTCATCGGTCGATGCAGATAAAGCCCGAAATGTGGCATCACAGATTTATTCAACATATACTGAACTACGAGGAACAGACCAACCAAGATTCGATTTTATTGGTTTATGTTGTTGTGAAGGATTTCCACAGTTGAGGAAGATTTTCGAAGCTTATAAAGAGGTTCGTGACTTTAAATACGGTAACGAAACTGCAGCATTAAATTTATAAACAAGTTATTGAAGACGAAGCGTACATATGGATCGTTTTTTGGTTTTCGTGTTCAAATTTTTGAACATTGCTCTCGTCCCAACGTCTACAAACATAGTTAGTTAGTCAGAAGAGAATATGTGATGAAACTGCAGCATTAAATATCTAAATTAGTTTTGGACACAAAATGGACATTCGGATCGTTTTGCGGCTTTCGTGTCCGTATATTTGAGCATTGCCCTCGTCCCAACGACTACAAACATAGTCAGTCAGAAGCGCTCATATTATCAAGATTCTGATTTGATTTCGAATAAAATCACTTTTGTATTGATATTGGGTTCCTACAAACACAGCTCAAATAAATAAATTCTTCAGTATCAGCATCATCTTGTATTTTTTGACTTTTGTACATTTTGGGTACTCATGTAGTATGTGGATGGATGTAGTATGGACACCTGAATGTAGTATGTGTACCTGGTTAAGGTTAGGCCATTTCAGGTGGAAATACTACGGGAGTCACTTGGCTAGTCCCTGAACTTCTAATAGAACTAAAATAAGGAAAATTAGAATATAATTATGTCCTGATGGTGTTTACCATCATCTTAGTTCACATACTACGGGAGTCCCCATTTTCTGTTTTCTCATTCCGAGCTTTTTACAAGTTTCATTTTTACTCTCGTTATCCCTCGTTTGAACTTAACTTTATTCTTCTGAAAACCCCAATAAGTGGAAATCAAGGCAGACTTTTGATTATCATTTGGGGTTACGCAAGACTAACTACCTTTCCTTGGTCTTAAAATTTAAATTTGACTTCCGTATTGTTCTTGCACTGTCCACAATTTTCTTTTTCTCTGTTGAAAACTAACCCAACAATTGCTGACCAATATTTATGTACATCCTATCGCGTTTATTATCATAGTTGAAAAATGTTTGTCTGAAGAAGTCTAATTCTGGTCAGACGAAACGTTACAGAAATACATTTGTGTTAGTGTGCAGCAAGACTTTTGAATAGGGCTGGGCATTTTGAACCGACTATTCGAATCGAATAGTAAATTATTCGAATCGGTTCAGAGCAAAATTCGAATTGCCGCCATCTTGTTTTTTTTTTCTTACCGCCAATGGTCGAGGTGAATACCCCATTTATTATAGGAGCCTTATATTTTCAACGCAATTCTGACATTCTGACTCTCTGTAGTGAGTTATTGATAAAACGTGCTTGTTATTGTGTGTGAATGCTCAGTAGTCTATCTGAGAGATGTATTCTATGTCTTCAGTAATTCTTCTGTTGACAGGACCAATTACAAAGAAAAATTCGCTTACAATTATATATCCCAAATATTCGAGATTCGATTCGAAAAAAATATTCGATTTCGTTTTGAAATCACAAGGTATTCGAAAATGCCTAGCACTACTCCTAATTCAATTAGTATAGACTTTTGATGATTCTAAAATTGTTGTTATTATGCAGGTTACAAAAAGTGACATCAATGCTTTTATAGAACGAGAATTCTCAGGCGATGTCGAAGAAGGTTTAAAATGGACGGTGAAGTGTGCAAACAGTATTCCTGAATTTTTTGCTGAGCTTTTGCACAAGAGTATGGAGGGAATTACAACAAAACATGATATTTTGACTCGAATTGTGGTGTCAAGATCTGAAGTAAGTTTAGCCTAGAATCTAGAGTCATAGCTTTGCATTGGTGATATGGACTACGTCTACATTCATGATGATTTTCAAATATCTCAAATTAGTGTTTGTTTACTGGTGACAAAAATTTACATTCTGTGCAATACCTAATATGCAAAATGTTTTTGGTGAAAGTGGGACCGTCCGTCAAGTACGTGCATCCTTAAACCACCACCCCTTGAGAAGTTGAAATCTGATCATTTTCAATTTTTGCTTACTCGTATATGTAATTGATAGCATAAATGATTCAATGATATAAAGTCTTGTACTTTTTGCAACAAAAACTGATGCCCGTTTTGATTTTCATTTAGATCGACTTAGCAGATATCAGAGAAATATACGAGAAGAAATATGGAAAATCTCTCATCAATAAAGTTAAAAGCCACGCAACTGGTGGATACAAAAAATTGCTTGTTGCAATAATACAAGGAAATGGCGAAAAAGACAATCAACAGATTACTCATTAGTTTGACGCAAAGTATAACAATCCTGGATTAATCCAGATTTAACTGGTCAAAACCGAATCGAGCCATGGTTTCAAAACTACATTGCACTATAAAATAATACATCAACCATGAAGATTTCAAAGTATTCACAGGGCCATATAATATTCAAATATCTTAGGCCATTGGGGCAGTCTGTGATGTAAAAACAATCTAACAGTGTAAAATGAGATTCCGGTAAAACACAAAATTACAATTAGTTATAAACTTGCTCGATTTCCATCTCTAGCTCTTTTAAAATACATGATCATAATATTTTCTGAACGGAAAACAATTTTGGCCGTCAACAAGCGAAATTGTCCAGCACAAGCAGTATGCTTGGCCCGAGATATATTTAGTGTATAAACTTTCCAAGCGGCTGGATTTGTTGACTGGAATTAATGGACGTGCACTGGTGTCATATTTTTTTAAATATTCACAATATCTCTATATTGCTCTGAATAAATTTTCCTCATTGTGTTCTATTCCTTACTCTATTTCTATTCTTCGAGGAAGTCATTTGATAAGCATAGATGGATTTACTTATTACGCTACTTCAGTTAAGAATATTGTGTATCCGGCCTGTTTCGAAATTTTCAAAATTAAATTTGGAAGAATATTAATTGGTTTAGTATCTTTTTTTGAAAAATTAAAGCCATCAACCAATTAGTTATTTATACTGATTGTGATGTAGTCGAATCGAATATTTTATTTTGATCCGTGTATCACAATAGCAAGGTGACTGGAGTTACTTCTACTCGCCTGGTGCATAATCGTTTACATGAAAAATTTGTTTTTTGTTCATTTTTTAAACAAATCTGCCTGAAAGCACTCAACTACTGATATTGGAAAATATGTTGTTTATTGCCATCATCAAGTGCGTTTTATCCTGGAATTGAATGTGAAATAATTCTCAAAATATAGTTTTTTGACATTTTTTGAAATATCTGGGATGGTTGTTTGGAATGCAATCTAAACCTATACAAGTGTCAAGAAATGACCTGACAATGGTTGCTTGGCGCTTAAACAAATAACGATTTTTATGTAAGAGTATTCAAATCACTCAGAAGTTAGAAAAAACTGAGTGAGACATAAATCTACAAAGTAATAGTTTTTGCAAAATACTTTAAAGTGGAACTTTTTTACAAGTAAACTACAATTAACAATTTTGTGAAATAAATTACTGAATGAGACAAACCAAATTAGTTGATCGCACTAATGCTTTTGTCAACAACGTTAGTGCACTGGGTAGATTGCTCGTTGAGCTAACCATATTGAAATTGTGGATTGTAGATGACAAGCGAAAGCTCCTATAAGGATACCCCCGTAGCGTATGTACCAGGTTAGGGTTAAGCCATAATTTTATTCCGATTTTTTTTATTTTAGTTCTATTACGAATTCGAGGACTGTCTGTGTTAGTAAAGTGAATATACCTCCTGCCCATAGGCTTCAGTCCCTTTACACAACTTGATGTAAAATAGGCGAACAAAATTAGTTACCTTCATATTGGTACACACGCTTCTGGAGCGCCCTTTGAGTCCATTATTTAACACTGGCCATCCACTCTAGCGACAAATGATTTTGATGATACTGAAACAAAAGAATTACTATCGTGTAAAAGTTTTAAAAAGTCATTAGCTTATTTTAGCTGCTTCTGCTTACCTTTGTTAGAAAGCCAGTCAATTTCACGAAATCATGCAACGTTAATATTCCACCGTAAATATCTGGTTGCTGTATCAAAACGCTAGACGGTGAGAGAGTGCTTTGTAAAATTCAAAATTGAAGTCCTGGCTTATCGATCATTTCTGTTCTTTTCTCATGGTTCAAATATCTCGTGTTGTCGATGATGCAAAATATGCGAACGAAATATCGGCAATAAAAAAGGCGAAACATGTAATTACAACACAAATAAAATGTGTAGTATATTTCCCAAAAACATTTACTGTATGTTACAAATATTAACAGTTAACATTACCACTTTACAAAAGGAGGTGTGGCGATTGATCTTAACGCAATTGGTTAATGTCTAACCGCTAATGTCTAATCTGCGTAACAGCCCGTCATACTGGATTGTTTTTGAGAATTTCCTTAATGTCAATTCCCACGTTCGAAAATCAAACAATTTTTGAAAGGATTTTATGTTTGGACTTCAGAAGAATTTGCCACTATGTACACTTTTAAATTATGCAGAGACATTTGAGTGAGGATTAAATAAAAGACTTAAATATCAATAACTTTATTTCGAGTCGAAAAACTGAAAAAGTTTTCCAAAATACATAAAATCTAACTTAATCGTTCCACGATTCCGATTACTAATATTTGGGGATAATATTCACAACAATGATACAAGCAGTGCCCTTAGTATTAAGAAAAACAAAACGAACACAACAGGACGTTTGACTGTTAAGATTCACAGTTAATTATGTAAACAACGTAAAAAAAACTACTTGTTGGATCGTTAACTAAATCTTTTACAGAATATTTTTGGGTTTTTAGCTACCATTGTCTAACAGTACTTCACGAGATATCACGATTTCAACATGCGTGAAGAACAAAACTTGTTTCAAAGGCGTGTCCCATGCATGAACTCGAATTTCATCAACTTTGTACTATTGCACTTATATTAGATATATCATTGTGACTGATGCATCCTTATATGTACAAGCGTGTATTAATAGGAAGTATATTTCCGATAGGAAACTTTCAACTTTAAATTAGACTGATTTGTTTAACCAACAACCTTTCTAAGTTTATATTTGATATTACGTGGAAACAGAAGTGTGCTTTATATTAATAATAAAAACCCACCTAGAAGTTCGATAAGTTTATATAAATATGCCCCATTTTCCAAATCATGTTTATTCAAAACAGTGTTCAAGACACTTGCTGTGTTAACATATGTTTATGTGAAAATATAAGCAGCCATTTTCTTCTTTTATTTGGTATCTTCTGTTTCATTCCGAAGTTTTTACACAAAATACAAATAAAAGGTGAATTGTGTATTGAAAGCTGCGTTTACTGTCAATGTACTCTCTTCTTCACAGAACTTGAGTTATAGGGAATTCGGTAATTTAACAACTTTTCGTCTGGTTGGACTGTTTAACTTGAACTGATTCGCCTCCATCAGCGTCCACCGACCATCATAAATTGATAATTTGCAATGCATTTTTTTTAATAATAGAATAGATATGTATATTTCCAGTAGCTTTCGTAGCTTTCAGCAGTTAAGTGGTCGACGGTGAATTTACTCAAAATTGATTCTTTTTGCTTATGTATGAGCAAGCCTGTGACCTGCTTAGAGCAAATTATCTTGCCAAATCAATATATATAGTGTTCAATATGTGACTATTTTTCTCGAAAAGATGGATATGATTTTTTCTACACGCCAAGGGAGATATTAACCCTAAAAATACCTGACCAAACGTGAAATAATAATTGAATTATTTTATTTAGTCATATTAAATATTAAAACATAATGTATTGCCTCGTTAATACAAATTAAGCTTGATTCTAACAAATCTAAATAATTTAAGTTTGGTCGAGTCTCATTTATAAACTATAAATTATGTATTCTGAGTTTGATTTTTTAGGTTTTGTGAGAACTTTTTCTTCTTAGTTTTGTCTTATTTAGTTACATTTATTTATTATGTCTATATTCTAAGTTGAAATAGTTATTTAAATGTTTTCTAATTTGCATATTAGTTATTAGTTTCAAATACGTAACAGGAAAGAAATTCCGAAATGTTAGATTTGAGAAACGTTTTATCGAAAATAAAACTGGCAACGCACGATGCTCGTGTACAAAAACGGAAAGCACGCACGTAGAAGCTGTTGGTTACTATGCTGTTGATCAAGAAATCTTGAGGCAGCAAATTTACATTTTTTTTACGTTTCTCCAATCATTCATTTGAGAATGTCCTATCTATGTCATACAATTAATACGTCATAGCGTGCGGAAAAATCGCGAAAATCATATCAATATACAATTGAAATCGGCATTTACAAAATAATTTTTGCACAATGGTAAAAACGAAAAACATTTTATGTAAAATATATGTTAGCCTGTTGAATATGGCTACAATACCTTAAATATGTTGGCATCCTAGTTAAGGTATTTCTGATTAATAAACGTCATGGTCAATCTGGCGATCAGACAACATTGACTATAAAAACAGTGGTAAACCCAATACTTTCCTGCTTTTCTGGCGTACAATATGAATGTTTGTTTAGTTTCAATTTGACCTTAGGTGCGATTCGTAATTAACGGTCGATTGATAACCCACGGAATGCACAAACACAAAGAAAAAATACTCTTTGATTTTATTTTTATTTCGACGAAAAAGTTTGAATTTGAAACAAAGTTGAGGATAAAAATTGAAACATAATAAATGAATAATACTGACCTATTAGTATTTACCTAAACATAAATAATATCAACCCATTACAATACTACATTATTACATTGTTTGCAAAAAATTTCAAAAACTTAATCCACCCATGAAGAGAAATTCTTGTATTGTTTCTGTCTTTTTTTGTGTCACACCAAACACACAACGCCTTCAGTGAGATATTTTTATAGTTATTGTTTGGGTTGATATATTTATGCGCGTCGAAAAAAAGGAAGCACCAAAATGTTGTCGCAATAGGGTCAGTGGTTTGACGTTATAGTAATATATCATGTAATACCAATTACGACAATAGTATAAACAACAAAACATTGATTGTATTGTCATTTAACTCTAAAAATGTTTTTGACTTCTGAAAAACCCAGCTTTCAGCAAAGGAATAGAAGTTATAAATACTTATATCATGCAGGTTTATGTAAAATATTCTGGGATTAATATACATATACAGGGTGTCCATAAAGTCCCTTTACAATTTTAATTTTGTTATTAAGTCAGTTCTCAATATATCATAACCAGTGTGAGGGCCGAAACAATATATATATGGCATCGATCAATTTTTAGACTTTATGGACATCCTGTATATACCACTATTTGCGAATTTCTGAAGCAATGAATTCACTTTATTTGTCAAAAGCAATGTGGCAGTTATGCTAATAGCAAAACACTTGTTAGTTTTCATATTAGTTCGATTTGTTTTCACCAATATCACACCGGCACTGAATCTCTCTACATTGTCGTTCTCTTCTGTAGCATTTCTTTTTTGCTTCTCGCGAAATTCACATTGTATTACATTCGATTTCTACCTCTGCAGAAATCAATGTCCATGTAATGCTTCATGTTAACACCGTAACTTCTGTAAGAGATTCGTTGATATTGATCTTTTTCGGATTTTCATCGAATCTCAGCATAGAGAAGGAAAGTATAGTTGAGAAAAGTGAACTTCCAACAGCTCCCACTGATACATAAAAACTGTATCTCAGTGTGAATTCAGTATACAAAATCGCCATTCCCGCGTATGTACCGGAACCTCCACAAATGACGAAAACTGTAAAAGAGAGAATTTTGTTAGTAAATATAGAAACGATTTGATAGTGATAATTATAGGCAATACTCAAATGCATAGGCACGAAAATCGCGAATCGGTATCGATATTCTAAGCCCTTAGCTGTCTAGTTGAGTAACAAGTTTGCTAAAAAGATCGACGGACAAGCGTGACTGAGGCGTGTTCTGAGGTAATGAAGTATTCCCATGAATTACAATAAAATAAAAATGGGTGAAATATTGGGTCCCGTGGGAATTTGAAAATAAAAATAAACGTAATACGGGCAAAGGTGATTTCCCCCCCAAAAGACAACAGCATCGACAACAACATGAATTTAGCCGAATGAGCTAAGCAAACTTGGTATTGTTTTCTTATTTTGACTTAGATCTATCCATATCCACTGGCATACTTTTTATTTAAATCGGATGAACTTTAGTTTTTTTGTAAAATATCCATCATATCGCCACAAATCGAGTGCACAATAAACTAAAAGGAAGCGCAATCTTAAAACGTCACTATTGGATTCCTCGGAAAAAAAGTTAAAAATTGATTGAACGTGAGATCACTGCTCTCACATTATCCTTCATAGTGTGTTTGAGAGAAGAATATTGGTATTTCCTAACAATTTCTTATTCAGGAATAAATGCCACAACACACACCTGCAATCGTAGAAAAAACTCCGGCAATTTTATAATTCTTTTTACGACTTTCAACATGTCCAAGAAATGAAACTACAGTTGCCACAAAATGCAGAACTAATGACACCAGCAGGCATATTGAAGCTGTTTTCTCTGCTGTTCCACCGTCTAAAAATAAAAATGATGGATAAAGTTTGAACGATTTAACTCCGTTGAATTTGATATTTTGAAAAAAAAAAAGAAAATTTCAATTTCAGTTTTTAAATCGGTGTACCACGATGACATACGTCCTTTTATATTGATGATTTAATGATTTAATTTCCCTATTTAATATGTCGTTCTATTGCCAGGCAGCCAAAAAGTAATTCATTTCGATACTTTCTTGATTGCCAAATGATACAACGTAATAAAATAAAACTTGATAGCTGTCCTTCTGCCAGCGGAAATGAGTTTGTGCAATTATTGTTGATTATTATAGATATCATCGAGCCAGATATGACGCTCTCATCGATCGATTTTCGATGTCTCGTTTGTAAATACGGATGTTTAATTAATGAGTTTAGACCCTAAGTGACCACACAATTACATTTATGTTCTTTAATCTTTTTAATTAATAATCTAGTTATTAAAAACTTTAGTAACTTTCTCCTGAGATCAAGTTAAAATTTGCAATGTACTAGTTAAATGATGTGGCCTATTAATTTACTGAATGTCCGAAACCTATGACGTAAAACATGATCTTAACATACACAATAATCCTTCTTGCATTAATATTTTCTATTTCTGTAATCATCAGTAAAGCTAAAGATATTCGAATTTTGACAAAAAATGCAATTTCTTATTCCTCCCTAATTTTCTTACCTACACCAGAAATGATATCATAAAATTGTTTATTTATTAAAGATTTTTCGATTGTATTCGTGACTTCGGATATCGACGCCTAATAGGTTAAAGTTCAACAAGACATATTTCAGAAAGATTTCATTTGTAGCTTAAATAGGAACCGATACTAGACGTTATGTCTGTCACCAATACAGACGGTCAAAAAGTTAACATGAGCGATATATCACCAAACGTGACATATTTCAAAATCTGATGTTTATGTATAAAGAAACCAAACGTGGTTATATTGTAAACAATATTTCTTAAATACGAATCCACAATTACAAAATGGATATTAATATTAACTTTTATTTGTGGCTACAATATCAAGAGTTATTAATACTAATTATGATTGTGAAGTGCTACAGGTACTTGTCGGTTACCTTTATACTAGTTTCGAATAGTAAATTAAAGTTTTAAATATTTTTATGGTAACTAAATACAAGTGTTTTACTCTGGTAAAGAATAACTTCGCTACATTTAATCCAATATATTCTAATTATCGAAATTTTATCACGAGTTCACATCAAAGGCACTAATTGAATCCCATCTTATATACTATAAAACATTAGATTTACTAACATAACTCAAGATATCCCAACAGATCAGGTGAATAACCAGTCATTAATTCGTCTTTCATCAAAGATTAATGAAGCCTCTTGTCATATCAAGTTTGGTACTCCTGTAGTATGCGAACCAAGTTGGTGGACACCGGAACGTTGTATGTGTACCCGGTTAGGGTTAGGCCTTAATTTAAAGTACAAATACTACGGGAGTCACTTGGCTAGTCCCCAAACTCGTAATAGAATTAAAAACCGGAAAATTGGAATAAAATTATGACATAACCCTAACCTAGTACCCATACTACGTTCCGGTGTCCGCCATCTTGGTTCGCATACTACAGGAATATTTTAAGTTTATTTGTGATATATATCCCATGTTTAATGTAAAAGCGTTTTACCTATAATCAGCCAAAAAGATTAAAAAAAACTTACCTAAATTTTTACAATCTCGTCTTCCCGATTCCGTAATCCAACATCTTTGAAATAATCCATAACTCGAATCTTTATGATAAAACCATCCGGTCGTTGACAATGACACAACAATGAGAACACACGTACAGCCATTAACAAGGAAAGGTAATATTCCGAAGAATCTTTGTAGTCTATCGCCCATTAGATTTGCAATTCCAAACATTAGCAACTTCAGAGTTATATATTGCCTATTATTTTCTGTAATTACATAAAATATTTTTATTTTGAGTATTATAAACTTATTATGTATATGCATTCTACAGTCGAAATGAACTCTATAACTCGATAGTAGAAATTTGAATTCTAGAATGGAGTGTCACAAGAGAACTTCTTCATCTACAATACTTTATTTAATTTCTTTATTTTCATTCTGTTGTTTGATTTATCAATGAAATGCTCCATGCGTAAAATTACTAAGACTTTTATATAACTCTCAACACTTGAATAACGTTTAAAAAATAGAATGCAAGAACCCAATAGCAACTCGCTAAAAGCAAACAACCATCACGGACTAAAATTCCGACGCATTAAAATGATATTACTGTTCATTTTAGACGTAAAACCCTGATTCTTCATATAACTCTTTATAGGTGGCCACAACGAAAATGACTGCACGAGATACTAATTCAGAAACGCATCGTGTTTATTAATATACACGACTCTTCTTTTATTGCAAATAATATTAGACATCCGCGAGATAATTTTATGCATTGTGACGTCTTTATTGGCACGATATCTATATACAATTATCTATATCTCTCGCACGGAAGAACACTAAATTTGATACACAAATTAAAATTCTTTTTAGATCGTTGAATTTAAATTTTCAAACATTTTCAGGATCAAATATTTATTATTTGTCGACATCCGAGTTGAACTACTTTGAATATACAAAGTAGAAAAATAAATTTAGCAAAAAGGTAACCATGTATGTATCAAATTTAGAAATTGGATTTCGAATACATTAGAAACATAACTAATATATTATTTAGGTAGCCATATATTGATAGTAACAAAATTTAATATTGCGAGCATGCTAAATTTTGTTTTAAATAAATAGGTAATATTCCTATATTGACTCCCAATCAAACTGAAAACACAATTGCATCAAGAATTAATACCAAACCATAAATATACAAATTTGAAACGAAATAAAACTCTGTAAACATTATATTATATCATATACTATTCAAGTAAACAAAAAAAATTTTTAAGAAAAAATACAAATATTAAATTTCTGTAATTTTCTCAATATTTATCCCTTTTTAATAAACTTCCGCTATTATGAAAACTACGAAATGTTTATATCGGAATATAAAAGATCCTCCTAATCATCAAAATCTTACCTGGGGCGAGTAACAAGAATGCAAGCGACATAATTATAATACTATAAATATATACAAGAATTTTATCTCACAAACTGTTTGAAATAATTGAGCTAAAATGAAAATAAATAAACGACGGAGAATATGCCCTGTCACCTAAATTTATCACACAGAGTAAAAAAAATTTTGATTTTCAAATTTAGATGCCTTATTGTTATACTCTACAATAAATTGATTTTAACGGTATTTTTTGAATTCAGAGTATGGTTGATTTAATTTAAATCGTCCACACAATTCAACAAAAATTCAAACCCGTTTTAAAAATAGCATATATAAGTGATTTCATGGCCAAAATTAGTTGTCTCGCATCTTATTCATAAATGTTTCCACACCATTGTCGCAAATTAAAATGCAATATATATACAGAATTTAGCTGATCTATTTTACTCTGCCTCTCAGAGTGCCTAGTCTAATAAGACTAAATCAATAAAGACATGATATGGTGGCATCTGCTCTCACATTGCTCTGGCCGGAGCGTTGGGTTTTTAAAATTTAGAAATCTAAAGGTGGTTTCATTTCTGATTTGTACTCGACAAAAGCTTCGGATAAAACAAAAACAACTTGCTATTACTTTTGCATTTTATCAAATTTCTTAGAAATTGCTACAGAAAAACTTTTTTCTATAAGTAGGTCTTGTAAATTGACTGGTAAACATACATTATACATATATACTGAACCATACAATTTGAACCCATTTGAAACATATGAAACATTTGAACTTGATTGAAACTGGTCAAATAAAGATTAGTTAAAGTTGGCACAAGTTGGAGTTTCAGTTGCGAATAGAAAGAATAAATGTTATATGTAATGATGGTAATATAAAAGAATTAAAAATAGAAGAATGAATTTGAATAAAAATTTCGTTAAAGTTGTAAAAGTTTTTTGAAAGTTGCATTATCGCTTTATACGCTTTATCGCTATTTGAACTGCCTGACCATAGAATGTTTAATCAAATTTAAACGAAAATGCTGATCGATATATATTTCCAAACATATATATACTAAACAGATACTAGGTTACTGAGGAGAAAACGATGGACTACATACTGTATTTTTTTAAATTTGCCATAACGTAATGGTATTGCTATTTTGATAAATGTAACATCAAGGCAGTAATGAATAAACCTCAAAACGTAATAAAACATAAGTACATAGTACAAAATTCAATAAATCGCGCAAAATTACAACTTCTTCTAAACCTTATTTTGGTATAATTTTTACTTAGAAAAACGGATGTTTGCAAATTAAAAAATACCTTAAAATTGAGAAGAAATGGAGAATTAAACCTGGGAAATGTATATCGAAATATCAAACTGCAGCATGTCAGTTATATAAAGCCTAATATAGACGAAATGAATAAAATTTGCCCGTAGATCATTTTTGCTACAAAACGATTTCAGGAAATTTCTGTCTAAAAACTATTTATTTGTATTCTTTCTATCGCTCGATCAGAGGTAATCTTTAAAATACTCCACGAACAAATAATTTCAGCTGCAGTGAATTTAAAACCGAAAGATCTAATCGCATAATTACCTATCGACCCGTATATTTCTAAAAAAACTGACCTTTCAACTGGAATTCAACAATTTTAACTTGTCATATGATTTTCTTTTTTGAAACTTTCTGAAATCTATCCATTGAAATTTACTACGTCTCATCAATATGCTACACCGAGCAAAATATATTCAATATTCAAACACTTCAAAATACAGTCTCTGAATAAGAAATGCCTTTTTCATCAAAATATAAATCACATGGTCAATTCTAAGCTACCGCGTACGCTACCAACAAACTATGAAACTAAACTATGTCACCAGAATATAAATATTTAGAACATGTTTCACGTATCAATAAAATCCAACAAGCGCAAGAAGATAAATATAAAACCATAGGCACGTTGTTGCGTTCAAGCTATTTCGCACGGTTTTTCACTTTGCGTTCTCGCTCTCGTGAAGCCATTAAAGTCTACGTCATAGATGTGACGTCAAGTGATTTATTTTCGTGTAGAATTTAAAGAAAATTGATTCAATCGTGACAATTTTCGCTGAAACGTATAAGATATTGGTGATTATCGAAGACTTAATTGCGGGTTTCAAATTAACCAAACGACTCATTATGTACAGTAATTGGACAGCTTTCATGGAATCATTTTCTACGCGCATAAAATGCAAACTGACCCACTAGAATTTGTATACTTTTATCCGGATGGTGTACAATTCAAAATGCGCATAAAAATACAAATTCGCAAATTTAAGTAGCATCATATGACCGTTACTGATGTAAAGAAAAAAAGAATATATTTCATATAGAACCAACTGAAATGCAAAACGTTGGGTACCGGATTACTTGATTACGTTATCCTGTTTGCAATCCTAATTATCGCAGGTTGAATTTCGTTCTCGATTAGAATGTTTTGATAAAGTCATTAGGTTGCGGTTTTTCAAAGTTTTCGGGTTTGCAAATAGGATAACTATCAAGTTTATTTTTAATCGGAAATTGGTTAATTCACGGGTATTTAATTATAAAGCAAAATTAACAGGTGAAAGTCAAGTGGCAAAACATTTTGTCGGGCCAAAAGTTGAGTATTAAGGTTATACCTATAGGTGAAAATGTTAGTAATTGCATATGAACATGACTCAAGCAAGGTGTTATAGATAAAAATAAAACAAAAATCGTTCTCCGTGTTTCACTGAAATATAATGTAGCCCAATATCTATGCAAAAAATGGACTTTTCGTGTTTTATTTTTCAAGTCCGAATATTTATCAGAGCAGGTATGTGTTTATTTGGCAAAAAATCAGAATTAGATTCGTAACCCATTCTCGTGTTCAACTAAACCTTGTAAATCATTTTGTGATGAAATTTAAGTAGTGTATGATAATCGTTCCATATTCAAAATATACTAAAACAAATAGAAAAAAGTCACGGCATTTAATCAGCATGTATAAGTTGGTTTGTCAAAAATGAGGATCCATTTTTGTCAATGCGTCGACAATATTGAGCTTCTAATAATAAATGAGAAATTTCAATTACACATCAGATCTCAAATCAGAAAGTCATATATTACAGAATAATTCACGGTTCAAACTGGGTCGACATTTTATTGCTAAATGATATTTTGTCGCATGAGAGATTATAGAATACCGATCAAGCAATTACATATTTTTGACTATAAATATGATGTAATGCATCAGAAGTCAACTTGAAACCTAACACATCAAGAGTACAGTACAGTCTCTATATATGCCGTCGCGATTTACATGACATACTCTTGACATGACATGACAAAATTGACAGTGACTATATGTGACAAACAGTACAATAGATAAAGATCAGTGCATGAAACAGAATATGTACATCCGGATGAGAGAAAGATCAACTTTCCTAAATTGCAAGATTTACACAAAATTGTTATAAATTAGTTCGAGTAGCCAAACAACTTCAATTTTTTTTTTCACAAGTTCTGGGCGTTTCCTATGTGGTATACCTTGCCTTAACATGTTAATTATGAATTTTATATAAACACATTGAGTATTTTTCATTTTCAATTTTGAGAAATTTTTAAATAACTACTTTCTATCAAATTTGAACCCGATGAATATGCCTAGTTTATAAGATATAATATTTTGAGAAGAAAATGGAATATATAATGCCAAAAAAAAACTTAAATGACCGGAAAATTATTGTCTATTTGAGTACAAAATGTGAGAGGTTAAAACTAATAATAAAACTAATTTGATAAATTGATTAAGGTTTATAATTGAGAATACATGACTAGTTTTAATGAAGGGGAGTTTTGTTACAGGTGTAAATTTTATATTTTTGTCACAAATTAATTAATAACCTTACTGGAACCGGATGTAGTGACTGTTCGGCCAAAATCATTTGTGGATTTAATAACAATAAAGTTTGCAGCATTTCGACATTGCTACCATGTATTATGGCAATCTGCCATCTCAAATATTGTTATATTGTATTATATATTGCTTTTAATAGGAATATATTTTGAGTTAAATTGAGCATCGTTTTTATATACCAATAAATGTTTTGAGTCCCATTCAAACTGTTTATTCAAATCTAAAATTTACTAGGAATCTGTTTCAATCTACTTCAGTTGGAATCAAAAATATGTATTTATTACCTTAAGTTTAATTAAAATATTTAAATTTATAAACTTTAAAACTAAAACTATATAAAATATTTTTTATTCATTTTGACGCTGAAACATGACTATTGAAACTATGTCGACAGGATAGAAATATGCGTCATAGTTCGTCGAATCAAAAACAAAAGTTGATGAGTCATACAGGATATAATTGCATTTATCATGAAAAATAGATGCTGATTGATTATCTTTAATCAAAGATGCACAGATAAAAACGATTGATAGTCTTCTGTAGTATGTGAACCAAGATGGCGTACACCGGAACGTAGTATGTGTACCAGGTTAGAGTTAGGCCATAATTTTATTCCATTTTTTGAATTATGGCCTAACGCCAACCTGACACAAATACTACGTTTCGGGGTCCGCCATCTTGGTTCACATACTACGGAAGTACCAAACATTTCACTGATAAGACAAAGTTGGACAGGCTATTTAACGTTCACTTCAATTAGATCGAACATTAATAGGTAATCAGCTTTTCACCATTTCATTTACTTTTGAAATTCAAATGCAGATAATGTGTTATTTGTTTTAAAAGCAAAGTACATTTAGTTATAAGTTTGCACTTCGTGTCAAGTGCAGGTCATATCGTGTGAAAAACAACTTCCTATATTTGTTATCGTTTCCGGGTTGGAAATTTTTCATCTGTGAAACAATGACAAAATGAGTTATTTTGAGAGTTCATGTTCAGGATTACATCTATCAACATCAGCAACAAATTTTTAATAATTTTATTCATGCACGCAACAAATTTGATTACAATTGAATAAATTTGGCAAAAGTGAGAAACCTCATAAATTTGCTATTTATCAAATGTTTTTTTTAAAGGCAAGAACATAGACATCAACTGATGACAAAAAAGCTACTCATGTAGTATGCGAACCAAGATGGCGGACACTGGAACGTAGTATGTGTGCCAGGTTAGGGTTAGGCCATAATTCAGGTACAAATACTACGGGAGTCACTTGGCCAGTCCCCGAACTCGTAATAGAACTAAAATAAGGAAAATTGGAATAAAATTATGGCCTAACCCTAACCTGGCGCACATACTACGTTCCGGTGTCCGCCATCTTAGTTCGCATACTACGGGAGTACCAAAAAGAACAACAACAATAACATAATAGAGAGGTTTCAGGTGACTACTGAATTATTTAAAAAATGCCCGAAATGAAAAACAAGCCAATGTATTATTAATGAGCGGACACATACACTGTGAATTCTGTGGTAACTTGCTGTTGGCGCTGACAGAAACTACAAAATACCCGTCGTTCTAAAGTTTTCAATACACTCAGTGTGACTATGGGATAGTACGTAACACTACCTAACATAGAGTAGGTATCCCTACTAAATACCCGTAAACATTCGAGATGTAACCGCTTTGAAAGGCATTATTTTCAATCAACCATTTGTCTTTTTTCACACTGTCAACCTCATATTTTAATGTTGTTTAAAAAGAAGTCATACCTACGTATGGGTTATCTGGGTCTTGAAAATAAACAAGATGGATACTTTCAGGCTGTTTTTGGCAAAATAGTATCAATAATAACCAACAATCTAGTTATACATTTTGTAGCAACCCATTAGTTTTTGTGATTTGTCAATTTGATACAACCACGGAACAACTAAAAAATGAAAAAAAATCACCGTTTTAGAATACATTTGTATGTTTTAATTAAACATCGGCCATAACAAAATTCCGATTCGCCTGTTTGGCCACTTTTTTGTCAGGTAAATATTGTGCAACAACACAGCGCAATTAATTAGTTACCTATCTCATTTAGACGCTTTTCGTAAAATCGGAAGTATTTAATTACTTTCTAAAATTAATCTTTTAATTTAATAGAAGAGTGTTAATTGAATTCCCATCATAGATCCCCATGATTTAACTCTCCTCGTTCTATCATTAAGAGCCCGTAAATAATGCTTTCTAGATTTTCACAGAATTGAAATAATTATAGATTTGATGTGTTATTAGCAAAAATAGCCAAGCATTTAGAGAGAGAGAGAGAGAGAGAGAGAGAAAGTTAATCACACACGTAAAATAATAGTGAAATAGTTTGTTCAGCTTTAGTCAAAGTTACGACTGGTGTGATTACAATTACAGTTGATTTACCTATTAATTATCACAACTTTCATACAATATTTTGAAAATACTTTTATGAATGAATTATTTTGGGCAAGTAAATTAAACATCTTCCTGTAGTAACATGAAGATGTCAAGTCAAATTTATTTTTTCTAACCAGTAAAGAAAAATTTCACAGATTCCTGGGAAGGGCAGTCGCGGGGAACCAAAGCTGGCTATCTAAATCTTAAAATTTGAAATCTACTGTCGTTGGCGGTGAGTACCGTACGGGGTATCCAACTAACATCACTTACTAGATGTGGTTGATTTCTAGAAATTGCAAATCATGCTTCATGCAAATGTGTGGATGAAAAGTATTGCATAGAGAATTCGATGCACATTCAGACGATATCATGTATGAGAGGGCATTGATATACCAAGTACAAATCTTATATTTAATACTGCCCTAAACATTCAAACAGTCTAAAAATCGGAGATTGGAATTCGTGCTCGCGCAATTACCTTTTTAACATAGACAATTTTCCAATAAAATCCCATTAGGCACATACGGTATAATTTAGTTTAACTTTTACGAGAAATTTTGTCTTTTTGTAAGAGTGAGTAATGGTTTAACATTTAACCTGAAATGCCAGACCAATATCAATCCAAACTAAAACGGTGTATTTGAGTATTTTTTTTTATCGGGCCAAACAATGCGGATACTGGTAAAATACCAACACGTAGACTAACTTATTATTCCTGGAAGTTTATTTTAAACCAGACTATCGAGATAAAAAGGGTAATTGGTCGGTTGGTGACGTCAAACAATTTCACGCCTGAACCAATCAAGCCATTTCGTGATCTTAACTGTACTTTAGTAGAATTTTAGATTTATATACAACGAGTCTAGACGCGATGTGGACACTTTGTCATGCGCGTTCCTAAACATAAAAATATACAAATATATTAATATTGTTTGATTTGGGTATTTTGATAAACTTGACACAAATTTTATGTCAGATCGTGATTTGAATATGTCACGTACTGTAAGAAGATCTATCTATTTTGGTTATATATCCCGAGTTTAATCAATGAACGTCTGTCAGTGTCATGTATCGAGACATGTATTTGCTATTCGAGTACATTGAAACATTTACACTCTAAAACTAAGATTATTTTACCTTTAAATGCCTAACAAAGTATCAAAACACAATACGTTGATGAACGCCTGAATGGGGTGTAATTAAGAGACGTCGAATACAACAGCGTTAGTGGAATTCCCTTGGTTATCATTACTGCTATATCGCTTAGTATATGAACGTTTGTTAAAGGTACGATATTCACTCAAAGGTACCCGCAAATAGTGTTAAAAGCCTATCAACCCTAAGTCGCAATTCAAAGCGAGTTGCTCGTCATTCGAGTTTCGAAAAATTTTAAAGTCACTCACACTCATGAGCCCCAAGTCAAGTCGAGATTCTGCAGTTACGAGTCGTGATTCACGATTCATATTGAGTGTTAAAAAAAAAATACCCTAGTCTGACCGGAGACGAGTCCGTGACTCAATTCACCCCAACCGTATGCTGTGAGACACATACTCCTTGGAATACCACAAGAACCTGGGGACCACGTCTTTAATTATAACATTTGAGATAGGTAGGAAAATCAAAACTGGAATGTCTATCCAACTTATTGGCGACTACATCTCACTATTATATTCTGCACGTCCTCAAAATAGACATATAAAAGAGAATGCACTACCAAGCACATCACACTTTTCTTAAATTCAAAATTCAGAATCTTGACGGCAATTTATTATGTTCAATAAATCAATCGGGATCAGTCTTTATTTGGGGTATGTTTATAAAGTTCCTAAGGGTGACATTTGAGTTACAATAATCAGTGTTATCAACCTTTTACTGGCCGCGTACCACTTTGATGTTTTTACTCTGGTCACGTACTCCCGACAAAGCCCCTTTTTGGTGTGGGGAACAATGGCACAAAAACGCGCTATGGAAGTATTTTAGAATGTGGCACAATATCCTTTGTGTCGTAACAAGCACAACGGACGAGGGCGATCATTAAAAAAGGGACTGGTAGTGAGTGCTATATAAACGCCGTTCAGCGAATACATACAGTATGGAAGATAAAGAGAAAGCGTTGCCGGCATATTTTAGTCAACTCAAAAGTTGATTGTTGGAAATATTCAAAGTTACTCTTGTACTAATTAAAAAGCCCCCGCGTACCACTGGGTGGTAAAAGCTGTAATTGTCCAATACTAAACATTATGCTTTATATTGTAATCCGCATTCAACCAATTTCATATATATATATATTTTTTTTTTTTTAGATGAAGTTATCAATGATATTTTTATTTAAAATTACCTAAAAGATATTTTTCAAATTTTATTTTCATATTACATAACTGCTTTCATTTTTCATTCTCGGCAGCACTATATCTTAAAGAAAGTCGAGTTTATGTTGACGTCACAATCATAACCAAATAGTCATAATATATAGACATAACCACAGTTATTCTCACAAAAATAGATTATATACCTTAAAAATAGCAAAGATGCTAAAAATCTCAATTATCTAATGCACAATAATATAATATATATTATGAATCATTATAAATCTATCACGAGAATTAGAAACGTGGCAAATTTAGCTTCTAATAAAACTCATCGCATTATTACATTGCACTTTAGAGAAAAAATGTTTTGAATAAGAAGAAAAGATTGATTAGTCAGGAAGTGATGAACATGCCATAACAATAAGGAAATGACACTCGCGTTGGTATTTCTGAATTTAAATTTTATTTTATTTAACATCGTTTAGAAGGACTTCAAAAGTATTTTGATGGATGAATAAAATAAACTGAGTTTTTTCAAGGTATTAAATAAAATTTTGATGAAAAATCGTAACGATATTTCAAGATTTTGTTACTTGTATTCTTCGCGTGATATTAAAATGTTATTTGTATTTTGTTCATATTATTTATAAAATACACAGAATCATACTTTGAATATATTGAAATTTCGTTTTTCATTTAAATAGTAATCCATGTCAATTAAGGCCTTTATAAAAAAAAAAATACCAATAAGTCATTACACTAATCATGATAAAACCTAATTTTAATCGAACTTTTGCAGTATTTCAATGTACATAAGAAATTATGTTGGCAAATCAGACAGCATCGTTCCAGCATATAATACAAATTTATTAACGTTCAATTTACTTTTTGATATCCATACGATTTGAAGAAACAATGATATTTTCCACAATGCAATAATCATGATACTTCCGAAGTATGTGAACTAAGATGACGGACATCGGAACGTAGTATGTGTACCAGGTTAGGGCTAGGCCATAATTTGATTCCAATTTCCATTATTTCAGTTCTATTACGAGTTCAGGGACTAGCCAAGTCACTCCCGCAGTATTTGTACCTAGAATTATACCCTAACCTGGTACACATACTACGTTCCGGTGTCCGCCATCTTGGTTCACATACTACATGAGTACCATAATCATAACATAGTCTAAAACAAAAGATTTTATGTGGTATAGATAAATTTGATTGTTCATTATACTCGATTTCTAGAAATCACTTAAATTTCGATTCAAAATTAAAATAAAATTACAATAAATTCCTTTTTAGTATTACATGAAGGTTAATTTAAAAGGTATGCCGATAAATCATAAATCCTTTTAAAATGACGTTAAAACTAGTTGTATTTAAATTATTGGTTTTGTAATGGTGGATAAATGAAATTAAACCCATTTGCATTCATGTCAATACCTCAAAGCAATGTCGGAAGTCACGTGTCCAATGGGATGTGACGTATCTTTTCGCGCTCCTTATTCTATAGTTAGTCTTTTTATGACGAAGTAAATTTTATTCAAAAATTTAAATTTGACCAATATAGAATAAAATTTCCCTAGATATATTATATCTTTCTTCATGATCTACAGAGGGAAGAGGGAAACTAATTTCCAATTCATTTTCGTTGCCTGCATACATTTTGTGAGTCATAATCCTAATCATATTAAAATATCTAATTAAAACCGAACTTTTGCAGTATTTTAAGTACACAAAAAATTATGTTGGCAAGTAAGACAGCATCTTTCCAACCTGTAAATACAAATTTATTAACGTTTGCCAATTCACTATTTGATTTCGATACGATTTGAAAAGTTATATTTGAAGAAACAATGATATTTTCCACAATGGAATAATCACGGACTCCCGAAATATGTGAACTAAGATGGCGGACATCGGAACGTAGTATGTGTACCAAGCTAGGGTTAGGCCATAATTTTATTCCGATTTTCCTTATTTTAGTTCTCTTACGAGTTCGGGGACTAGCCAAGTGACTGTCGTAGTATTTGTACCTGAAATTATATCCTAACCCTAACCTGGCACACAAACTACGTTCCGGTCCCAGTGTCCGTCATCTTGGTTCACATACTCCGGGAGTACCATAATCATAACATAACCCGACGTAAAGATTCTATAAGTTATAGTTAAATTTGGTTGTTCATTATGCTCGATTTCTAGAAATCACTCAAATTTCGATACAAACAATATAAATAAAATTACAATCAATGCATTTATCGCTTTTTATGAAGTCCATGGGTGATTAAATAAAGCTATGCTGGTAAATTGTTTCAAATTGACGTTAAAACTAGTTGTATTTAAATTATTAGCTTTGTAATGATGGATAAATGAAATCAAACCCATTTGCATTCCTGTCAATACCTCAAAGCAATGTCGGAAGTCACGTGTCCAATGGGATGTGACGTAATCTTTTCGCGCTCCTTATTCTATAGTTAGTCTTTTTATGACGAAGTAAGTTTTATCCTAAAATTCAAATTTGACCAATATAGAATAAAATTTCTCTAGATATATTATATCTTTCTTCATGATCTACAGAGGGAAGAGGGAAACTAATTTCCAATTTATTTTCGTTGCCTGCATATATTTTGTAAGTCATAATCCTAATCATATTAAAATATCTAATTAAAACCGAACTTTTGCAGTATTTTAAGCACAAAAAATTATGTTGGCAAGTAAGACAGCATTTTTCCAACCTGTAAATACAAATTTATTAACGTTTGCCAATTTACTCTTTGATTTCGATACGTTTTGAAAAGCATATTTATAGAAACAAATTATATTTCCACAATGCAATAACCATAACAAAACCCGAAGTAAAAGATTCTATGAGTTATAGTTAATTCGGTTGTTCATTATGCTTGATTTCTAAAAATCGCTTAAATTTCGATTCAAACAATATAAATAAAATTACAATCAATGCCTTATCGCATTTTGTAAAAAAATAATGAGTTATTTTAGAAGGAATGCTGGTAAATCATTTCAAAATGACGTTAAATCTAGTTGTATTTAGATTATCAGCTTTGTATGGATGAATAAATGGAATTAAACCCATTTGCATTCATGTCAATACCTCAAAGCAACGTCGGAAGTCACGTGTCCATTGGGATGTGACGTAATATTTTCGCGCTCCTTATTCTATAGTTAGTCTTTTCAGGACGAAGTAAATTTTATCCTAAAATTTAAATTTGACCAATATAGAATAAAATTTTCGTGAATTTATTGTATCTTTGTTCATTTCGTGTTTTTTCTAATTCATCACTGAATTACGCGATATGATCTACAGAGGAAAAAAAGGAACAAATTTTCAATTTATTTTCGTTGCCTGCATGAATTTTGTACCTACTGAAAGCGGCGCTCCGGAAGTGTGTTTACCAACATGAAGATAATTTTGTTCGCCTACTATTCATCAAGTTGTGTAAAGGGACGGAAGCCTATTCGCATGGATTATATTCACTTGGCTAACACAGACAGTTCCTAACTTGTAATAGAACTAAAATAAGGAAAATCGGAATAAAATTATGGCCTAACCCTAATCTGGTACACACACTACGGAAGTAACCTGGAAGCTACTCCCATCACTGAGATGTATATTATTCTAGCCATGTTACATTTAGCAATTATGTTAAATACATTTTGTATTTACAGGAAAGTATTAAATATCTCCACGCATTGCATCTTGTTAGAATATAAACGTTCGTATTTGTATGAGATAATTGGAAGGTCGTGCATAAAATGTTGATCAATGGAGAAAACTAATTTAAAAAAATTGGGAGAAAAATATTTTTCTAGGATGTGATGTTATTAGTAGTTAGCTGTCAAAATTGATTATATATGTTAGAATTACTATGAAATATTACTGTAGTTATTACAATATTTTTAAACAAGTCATGTGAATATTTTGTCGCTCCAGAAGTATGTGTACCAATATGGAGGTAACTAATTTTGTTCGCCTACTTTACATCAAGTTGTATAAAGGAATTGAAACCTGTGGGCAGGAGGGTATATTCACTTGGCTAACACAGACAGTGCCCGAACTTGTAATAGAGATAAAATGAGAAACATCTGAATCAAATTATGGCCTAACCCTTTTCCTGGTACGCACACTACGTGAGTACCAACATTTTTTCGAATGGTATTGCTTCTCACGTGCCGTTTATGACATCTCAATGCTGTATTGCCAAACCCTCGTGATTAATTGAATACTTAGTTAGACTGCAGACGGATAGTTTCTTTTTTTACGTAACACAGTATAGTTTTACCGAAAGTGCATTTCTAAAAATAGTCTAGCATGACATTTGATGCCTAATTATTAAGATTGAAAATCGTGAAATGCGCGTCACGCCACAAAATAAAAATATCATGTCATTGATGGAATGTCTGCGTGCAACAAACAGTAAAAGCATATAGATGGCCTACTGAAAAACAAGAAAAAAAAACATTTAGCATCAGTCCATACTCGGAAATTAAAACAAAATATTTGGATGCACGGAAGCCATATGCTAATAAAAAAACGACTTTATACCACGTTGGCATTACACTGCTATAAGACAGTTTTATTTTTGTTCCAGAAATATGAAATGGACTTTGCAATGGAATACTGAAACACTTAAAAGTGCCAAACATATATATATATCACGCAATATCATGAAGAAAGATCTAGTTTCGCATAATGATATTAGGACCACAATATTTAATTTTTACATTCAAAAAGAAAAAAAGTTGCATTGCTGATAGTTTCATTGTTGTAATGAACCTGATTTTGGGGTTACTCAGGCACAAAAAATGATAAAATATTACGGCCTAACCCTAACCTGGTACACATATTTCGTTCCGGAGTTCGCCATCTCGGTTCACATACTTCGGGAGTACAAAAGTTTATTTTCATAGCATTAAGTTGAATAACATTCATCATAAATGAAAAATACACATTACGAAGTACAATTTCAATTATAGATTTTTTACGTATTAGCCAAATAGTTACGATGACGCTTTAACAATATAAAACATATATATTTTGTAAATAAATGAACAATATAAAGCTTATTGTTATGCGCACACGGGCTGTTAATGACGAACGTGTAAGTCATTCAGACAAGAACGGTGACGTCTTGTTTTGGTTTAACGTAAACTTACAGTAAATGCGTTACGTAAATATAAAGTAAAAAGGTTGCATTTAACGTAACGGGCGTTTAACAAACATGGAAAGATGATTGATACCAGTTATAATGGCGCACGGTATGCGTCTTAGTTTGATATAAATCGTCATTACAGCAAACGAGAATTTTTTTTTTTTCAAGCGCTTTATGAACTTTGTTCGAAATCTTTGTTTCATTTATGGGTTCAAGTTGCGGGCAGCCAGGTAGAAAGGTATTATAATAATTTGTATAATACGTACAATGCCACTTTACCCTTTATAGATAACTATTTTCTTACCTGCTTCTTCATGCTTGCGTGCGAAGCATAATGTTAGTTCATTGTTATTTAAATGACCTTGACTTATAAATATCAATTTCGAATATTATTGTCGCGAACGCGTCACAAGTTGATCTATTTAAGTTGATGTAATTTGCATACATTTGATATAAATGTCACAAGGTAATGACCGTAAACTTTTAATGTTCCGTAATATTATGAACATTTCCAGTAATCTCAATTTACTATTCTAAGTGACACGTCTTTCGACTTTATTCTAACCTCCACTACATGAGGGCCAGATTTCAAATAACTGGGTGAAACCGCGGGCCGCACTTGTATTGAACATAGGCTTTCTAGTAGTTGCAAGCACAAATATTTAGGGCATTGTAAATTGTAACGTCATAGGCATAAATAACAATTGAACGTAGGTATAAGCTTCGCAACGCAAAAAGCATAAAATTATTCACACGTACTAACTAGAATTAAATAAATTAAAAAAAAACTTGCTCGATTTCTTAAACAAGAATGATATGGGTCGAACAAACGTTATTGTGAAAGTCAAGCATGAAATAAATCATACATTGACAAAGATTTACTTAAAATTACTCTCGAGTCTTAAGATTAGATTTTTAGTTTAAACGGATCGGACAAATATGTTTGTCAATGCAATACTGTACAATGAAATCACAAAAATGATGATTGACCTATTTGATTCATACTTAAATTACCGTGTAACCCAACCAGAAACTAACGAATAGAATTGGTATGTCATTATTTGCATCTTGCTGATTGGCCAATGATACGAAATGAACAAGGGTGCTCGGGTGAACATAGCTTGGAAAAAAATTTCGCCATTTTCTCTTGTTATTGCGAGCCAGATGAAATGACGCCAAGGGCCGAACCTGGCCCGCGGGCCGTAGTTCGATGACCCATGGTTTAGATGATTCAAGCCTTTGAAATAGACGAACTGAGTCAGATTCGAGGACTGATTTGCGTTTCTCCAGGAATACTACTCACCTATAGAGCAAATGAAATTTCCGTATGTTCCTTTCAACTTCGTACATACGGCAGCGTAATAGGTTCAGAACCTCTATGTCGATAATTCGCAAGTAAATTTGAAATTCATATAATGCAAGAATAAATACTAAAAAGCTTGTCACAATGTTGTTTACTATTAAGTAGAACATAAATGGGATATAAGTCTCGATTTAAAAAAAATGCTCTTTATAATTACATAGAAAAATGACTAGGCCTACAACACACAATATTTTACAGAAGAAAATAAAACCTAAATCGTGTGGTTTGTTGATGGATGAATGTTCATTTCATAGTCTGTCTATGTTGAACTAATTTTGCAAAACATACCACCGTCTCGACATTTAGACTTCTCGTAATTTCAAATTAAAATATCCGAACTAGGATGAAATACATGGATCATGATGAGGGTAAAAGTTTTATATAAAAAAAATATTTTTACCTGTCCCGATTGGAATTTAAACGAGTTATAAAGTTTGCTTGAAAGTTTGAATGTAAATAACTTTGGAAATTTTAAAAATAGCGTGATTACATTTCTGAATATGGTTTTTGCCTACCACTCATGTGAATAAACAATGTTCGTAACCTTACACGTTTTTTTTAGTTCTGCCAGCAAGATTTTGCATCTCAAAACCGTTTCACATTTTTCAAAATTTATTCACGCTATTTTTAAAATTGCCAAAGTTATTTTCATTTCAAACTTTTAAGCAAATTTTATGACTCGTTCAAATTCCAATCGGGACAGGTATAAATATCATTTTATATAAAACATTCAACTTTGTTATGGACCTGGTATTTCAGGTAATTCCGAATATTTTATTTTGAATTTATGAGAAGTCTTAATGTCAAAATTTAGTTCAACATGAACTTATTACGAAACCAACATTCTTATGTAAATCCATACATAAACCATGCAATTATCAAGATTTAGTTTTTTCTTTTTTTTTGAAAAATAAAGTGTGTCGTATTTATTTGTCTATGTAACTATAAAGAGCATCGATTTTTTTAAAACGATACAAGTTTATCACTTATATCACACATTTTGGTTTATGTTCTACGTAATATTAAACAACATTGTGAGTGTGACTGACTTCTTAGTATTCTTGCATTATATGAAATTACATTTAATTGTGAATTCTCGACATAGAGGTTCTGAATGTATTTTGCTTCGTAAGTACGAGATTAATGGGTGGAACATACGAAAATTTCATTCGCTTTATAGGTGAGTAGCATTCCTGGAGAAACGCAAGTCATTCACTCCAATCGGACTCAATTCCCCTGTTTCAAAGGCTTGAATTATCTGAAATAAAAAACTGGAATGGAATTAAATGAACGTCACAATGCTAATCTTAGGACTCGAAAGAATTTTTAAGCAAATCTTTGTCAGTGCATGATTTCCTTCATGCTTGTCTTTCAGATTACCGTCCATTTGACGCAAGATAAAAGTCGTAGTGTCAACGTGACTCAAATTTATCCATTTCATTCTGGTTTATGAAATCTACAATGACTTCGACTCATTTGTGATCCCAACAGCAGCAATGCGGCTTGGATTTTGACTCGATATTGTAGTGATCTTGAATCTACATGAAAACTAGAACTAAAAATTTGCTGTTATTCGAACTTGACTCTAAACTTCGCATAGTTTAGACCAGGGGTGTGCAAACTGCTTACCAAGGGCCAAATGCGGCTCGCAAGGACAAATTGTGCGGCCCGGGGAGAAGTGTCTATTTTAGATGGCGTGCCCGCGAAACAACTTTTAGTTTAGTTAACCTAGTACGTGCTAGCAATTCCGATCTCTTTGCGGAGCAGGGCCTATACCAGATTATCAGTACCTGATCGAGTGCCACTGTCATATTAGTAAAACTAGCTAGCAAAATACACAATGTTATAAAAACGTGTTTCTCATTGAATTCGTTTAAAGTCGGTGTGACGATAAATTTTAATAGCAGTTTTCTAAACAACGTTTTAACTCACCGCGTTTTAATTAACTCACCCATTTCTGTAGGGCCAATAACAATGGCGTAAGATCAAGAATGAAAAGGAACAATTTTTTGTGCCTGCAAGTACTAGAAAGGCTATCTCAAATTAAGGCGCGGTCACCCAATTACTTGTATCTGGCCCTTTTGTAATAAAGGTCGCACAACCCTGGTTTAGACCACTGGCTTTATCCATTATCCATTTGCGCAGGAAGATTTCGATTATTTTTGTAGTTTTTTTTCCTTGCAATAAAAATTTTATGGGCCACAAGAACTTTTTGGGCAACGAAAATGGGCCACAAAAAAGAAAAGGTTGAACTGAACCACTGGTTAAGACTAACGTCGAAAGATGCTTTACTTAGAATAGTAGATTGAGATTATTATTGTATTATGGAACAGGTTACGGTCATTACCTTGTGACATTTATATCAAATACATGCAAATTACGTCAACCTAAATAGATTGACTTGTGACGCGTTTGCGACAATAATATTCGAAATTGATATTTATAAGTCAAGGTCATTTAAATAACAATGAACTAACATTATGCTTCGCACGCAAGCATTAAAAAGCAGGTAAGAAAATAGTTATCTATAAAGGGTGAAGTGGCATTGGACGTATTATACAAAGTATGATAATATTTTTCTACCTAGTTGCCCGCAACTTGAACCCAAAAATCAAACAAAGATTTCGAACAAAGTTCATAACTCGGTTAAAAATAAAAAATAAAACAGAAAATTTTGTTGCTGCAATGACGATTCATATCAAGCTAAGACGCATATCGTGCGCCATTATATTAGAATCAATCATTTTTCCACGTTTGTTAAACGCCGTTACGTTACATGTAACCTTTTGCTTTATATTTACGCAACGCATTTACTGTAAATATACGTTAATAAACAAAAATACGACGTCACCATTGTTGTCTGATTGTTTTACTCGTTCGTCATTAACAGTCCGCGAGCGTATAACAATACACTTTAAATTGCTCATTTATTAACAAAATATACATGTTTTATATTGTTAAAGCGTCATCGTACCTATTTGCTATTACGTAAAGAACGTATAGTTTGAATTGTACTTCGAAATATTTATTTTTCATTTTTGATGAATGGTATTCTATTTATCTTTTTAAAAATAAACTTTAATGTAGAAAAGCAAGATTTTGTATGCTGCTAGGAATTCATTTTACTTTTATTCCCTCTTGAGTTTAAGAAAAAATGAAACAAAAAATACAATCTTCAACCACTTAAAATCTGAATGCAGTTGGTTAAGTAGTTAAAGAGAAAGGCTATTTTTTTCAAGAAGAAAAATACCAACAACAAAAATAGGAGCAAGAACAACAACATAATAACAAAACGATCAATAGGTTTATTTCGTGGCCAAGAATCATTTTTGTATGTGAAATTAATTTGTGAGTTTTGTGAGATTACCAATTTTCAATATTGCAATTAATGTAGAATGTTGAATCAATATTCTACTTTAGAAACAACAACATATACCTGTTTCAGTTTACATGAGGTCACGTTACAGTAAAGTAGATCAAATTTGTCATTCCAGGCTCATATACGTAATTGATGAATTGTTGTTTTTTTAATTTTTAAATAATTCTGCTCAAAATTATGAATTTTAGAAAAGATACGTAAACGGAACAAATATATTTAAGTAATTTTGCATGATATTTTCGTATAACCCTATACAATAGGCAATTATATAGCATCAGAATAAGATTACTTTTCAAGGTACACACAGTCTGCAAAAATTGTATCTTTGGTAAATAGTACTCGATTTTTTTTAGACTGCCCGTTTTTTTATTTGTAATTTCTACATGTTAACAGTTTTAAATTTTTTTTCCCATTTACATAGTTCCTTGTAGAATGGGACGCTGTTTCATTTGAAATGCATATTCCGGAAATAGTGACCTGCAGACACCACGTCTCAATTTCCTGACTGGAATAGTTACCTTATAAACGCCATTGGATCAGAATCGTTTATGATCAACGACCGTGTTCGGCTTATGAGATCAATGCGGCGCAAAAGGAATAGCGAGGTCAATGTCGACATGTCAGAGTCATACAGCCCTCTAGCGTTCAGCGTTCGCGTTGTACAACATTTCAAAATTCGGTATTTGAGAATGCGGAAGTGCATGAATTTTTCGTATGCATTGAACATGAAGGAGGGATTTGCATATTCATCCTGGGGGAGTGGAAACCGATAAGGCGACTTAATCATATGACAAATCATGGCCTCTCGTTTTGTTACCAGTCCATGTTGGGTATGGGATTAGATAGCCAGTTATTTGTTTTCAGCTGCATGGACTTGATGTTGCACGAAGCCGTCGCCGACCAGCGGTTGAGTGAACCTCCTACTGCAGAGAGGAATCCAGCAATCTCCTCGCACATAAATATCCCCGCATGGCATTCGAACCCGCGCAGGTTAATCATAGGTGTGGTGGCAAGCGTATTCCTAACGCTCCGCACGATGCGCCACGCACACGGGAATTGTGTAGCTACTGTTAGAACTATGAAGGCGGTTGGTGAGGTGGCTGGGGCGTTAGCTGTGGTGGTTTCACAAATTATACATCTTACCGCCTCACCCAGGTTGTAACAACTTTGGCAGGCAGATTCCCACAGAAAGATTCCAGTTCCTTTCATAATCAGTAGCGTCTTACATATGATTGGTTGCTTTTGTAACGAATAAGAAAGTAGGGTGGTCATGGAGAGCTTCAGGGACGCTGCCGATAACCCACCACTGGGTACCCTACTCAGAACTACCCTCTTCCAAATGGAATGGGTGCTTGGATTCTGTTGCAGGATGGTTCACACCCACGGCTTCAACTGCCAGTCATAATCAATAGATACGATGCGACTGATTGACATGATATCACAAGACCTTGATGGCGCGACGGTGTGGCTAATCGTGTTAGGCGTTAGGAATACGCTCGCCACCGCACCTCTGATTACTCTGTGCGTGGGTTCGAATCCAATGCGGGGATAGTTAAGTGGGAGAAGATTGCTGGACTCCTCGCCGTAGTAGGGTGGTTCACGAACCCGCTGGTCGGTTACGGCTCACTCAACTATCAAGTCCACACATATAAAAACAAATATCGGCGAAAAAATAATGAGTAAGTGTTTGTATCTTATCAACCTCCCACGTGACCCATGAATAAATATAAAAATGATTCGTTAAAGAATATTTGGTACTCCTGAAGTATGCGCACCAAGATGTCGCATAACCTGAACCCCAACCTGGTACACTACGGTACCTGATTTCAGGTTGTGCGCCATCTTGGTGCACATACTTCAGGAGGTCCAAATATTTATTATTCAGTTGTAATTAAATCAACAATAGACGAAAGAACTTTACTAGCAGTGTCATTATTAGTTAAAACAGTGATGTCTGGATCCCTAATCTTTTTTTCCAAAATATCATCAAGTGCAATTCTCAAATCTTTAACTAGTTTAGCAATGTTGGGCTTCGATTTGAAAACAATCCAATCATCGACTGCTATTACGTCACCTTTCATTTTTAAATCATAATAAGCTGATATATTCCCGCCAAAAAATAATAGAGGGTAGGCTGTAACTTCTGATGTATCGAAAAGATAGATAACGCTAGTTTTCATTTTTAAATAATAACAGAGCCACCGTTCACTAAATTTTTCTCCACATGCTTCATAGTTTACAGATTTGGGATGAAAGTTGACCTTTTCTGATTTTGTTATAATTTTTACCGGTTTGTACGGTTTTGAAAAATTAATTTTAGCAATATTCGGATAAAGTCCAGAACATACAACAGCCAAAACAACTTTCTTATTATTTGATAGCTTGTTCATGATCGGATCTTTAGGTGATGGAGAAGAACAGAAACCAATGGAGTGTAACTGCTGAGCAAATTGTCCCTTCATGTCTCGTAACATTCCCAAAGTAGATTTAGAAAGAAAATTATCCCAGCAGTATTGTGACTCCTCTCGATGCCCTTCTCTTACAGAACTTTCCCATCCTTGATATGCATTTAAAAGCATAAGATGATCACTATTGGTCCCATCCGCAATGTCTTTCTTCCTCCTGTCTGCTTCTCTTTCTTTACCAAGCGGAACAACAAAAGGATCTTTGAAACTTAAATTTGCAGCAATTGTCAAAACAGGATCAAGACATGAAAATATCGCACCCATAAGAATCATTTTTCCTATTTGAGGTTCGACGGGGAGTCTTGCAAGGTGATATCCAAGTGGCATAAGTCGTTGGTCAACATCCATTGCGCTTAAAGCAATGAGCTTTTGTATTGAAAGTTCAATTCCTTCAGATGGAGGTGGTTCCATAACTTTTGACAAAAAAACTTCAATTTTACCTAATTCTAAGACCCTGATTTGCAGACACAGTTGATCTAAAGGTGTACGTAACATTTCTGGCAACAGGAAATCTGAAAAATCTTGTTCTTGAAGCTTTGTGTATAAATGATAACAGAAGCCTTCTTGCACACGTCCCGCCCTGCCATTGCGTTGTTTAGCATTGGCACGACTTACCCATCTCATTTGTAAAGAAGCAATATTTGTCATGTGATCGAAGTCGGTTAATTTTATTTTACCGGAGTCTATTACATGAACTACATCATCAATTGTGATAGAAGTTTCAGCTATGTTAGTTGCTATGACGATTTTGGTCACGCCTGGTGGTGGTCGGTCAAATACTTGTCTTTGATTGGCTGTCGGCATCATAGAATGTAGTGGAATAATCAAGAATCGTGATGGAGAAAATTGACGATCCCGTTGTAACTGATCGTGAACAGCTTTTATATCCATCCAGCCAGGAACAAAAACAAGTATTGCTCCTCTTGGTTGTTCATTGACTATATATTTTATAGTTGCCACAATTAGTTGAGGGTCAATCCCACTTTGTGTGTAGAGATGCATTGCGTATAGCTTATCACAAGCCCATTCTGGAAATCTTGATGAAAGTTCTGTTTTTTCATATTCTCTCCATTTCTTTGCTATGTCTCGATCTATGTTTTTCTTACTGAATTTTTCCGCTTCTCGTCTTTTCATTTGACCATTGTTGAACCTCTCAACGTCATCGATCAAACGATACGCTGCATCTGGTGGGTCATACTTGGTAACATCCATGATTTCTTCTAAAAATAAACTTTGAACAGGAAACGTAAACCCAGGAATATGAAAACAAGGGCAATTATCAAAATATGATGAAAAAAGTTCAGCATTAAGAGTAGCACTCATTAAAATAACTTTCAAATCATTTCTAGTTTCTACAATGTTTTTAACAATTGTGATAAGAAAATCTGTTTGGAGATCCCGTTCATGTATTTCATCTAAAACTATGTGGCTAATATTTTGAAGTAGAGGATCAGATTTCAAACACTGAATTAAAATGCCCGTTGTACAATACAAAATTGATGCGCTTGATCTTGGTAACTTCGAATCAAGTCGTATTTGGTATCCACAACTGCTAATTTCACCACAGCGTTCACTTCTCTCATCAGCAACTCTTTCAGCCACCGAAATAGCTGATATTCTTCTTGGTTGAGTGCAAACAATCTTACATGCCATGCCATTGTTATTTTCGATAGCATCGTCGAGAATAAATTGTGGGACTTGAGTCGTTTTGCCACAACCGGTTTCTCCGCTAATAACAATAACTTGGTTTGAATTGATCAGCTTCATTAGATCAATTCTCTTTTTAAAAGCAGGCAGAGTTTTACGAAACTTCTGCATTCCAATATAATGCGAATCATTCACCTTTTCTGCCAACTCGTCTTTTAATGTTTTATTTATGGTAAGGTCTGCGCCTAATCGTAGTGGTGTTGAAAACCATGACTTATCATTGTCTGAAAATGGTAAAAAATCTGAAACATTTTCAGGCGATTCATTCTCAATACATCCAAAATCTGCTTCGTGAGAGGAACCCGAAACTTTGCTATCAGGAATCTCTTGCTTTTTGGATTGAAATCTTGCATCTGATAATGCATGGTTAACTTGTCCAATTTGTTGTTCATCCATATGTATTGTTTTCCTGTTGTGCATTTCTTTTTCAAGTCTTCTTTCTTTACCTCTTTGTGCATACCACAGTCCGATATCCCGGCCTTTCAATCCTGGTAATAATAAAAGCAAAATTTAAGCATGGTGTAGTTGTATACTGTAATACTGTAATTTTTTAATAATGTCAAGCTCATATAAGACATAACAAGTAATACTACTGATTCAATGATAAATTTGTAAAAAGATTCACAACTCAGACAGTAGCAATATTTTACTTCTAATACCGTATTTCCCGGCGAATAAGTCGCTTTTCTAGACCCAAATTTTTGGCCTGATTTTGGGGGGGTCGTCTTATTAGGCGAGTATGGTAATTTTCATTTTTTTGGTGTCGCCTTATTATGTATTAGCTAATGTTCTTTTATGATGGATGCAATCGCGAGTTGAACACAATTAGATTAAAATTTAAAGACAGTTTGAATTCCCATAGTTATTATGGATTGAATATTACACTACAAGAAAACGTCATTATAGGCTATTTTAACCAATGCGCAAACACGGCGACCGACCGCCCATTTTTTCAGACTTTAAAACGGGTCTCATCTTATTTGCCGGGTAGTTATTCGCCGGGGAAATACGGTATGTCAAATTATGGTTGATTGATATGAATGGATTGCTTTCAAAGCACCCATTACTTCAAATTAAATCTGTTGGAGAAAGCAGTGGGACATGAGATATCTACTATCAGACTATATTGAAATTGATAGTTAATTCTTTTAAAGGCTGTCCTACAATAGATAACATGTTTAGAAAACTATGCGTTGCTTTAAATATTCTAGCACTAATTCCATTATTAATGTACATTATAAATTAATATACTACAGTAGTCAGGCCAAGTCTGCAAGTTAAATAGCAAAAAAATTCAGATATTAACAACTTACCTGAAGGATGTCCGCCCCTTCCTCTACCCCTGCCTGCTGAACGTTGTTTCCATTCTCCATTATCGTCCATGTTACTTCTACGTGCCCTGCCATATCCACCCCTTCTGCCACCTCTTCCCCCCCTTCTTCCACCTCTAGAATATACTTGGCTTTTTTGAGGAGGGTTATCATCCTTATACCATTCACCAGAATATGGGTTGTTTCCAGTCCCGCTTTGCCCAGAATAGTTTCCATAGGTTCTTTTATGATCCATAGTGCTGCGAAGGATGGAGTTTTTAAAATATTTCAATTTAGTAAAATGGCCCCAAAACAACCTAGTGCTAGACATACAGCGGTACAGTAGATTTAAAGTGAGTGCTAAATTACGAGATAAGAAAAAATAATTACCATCCACACCAAGAAAAGCTTACGGTTTTAACAGTTTAGTAGACGCAGGGGTGGCCGGGTGGGCAAGGTTTGTGGACCAGGCGCTAAAAATTTTGCCCACCAGACCTAGACTGGCGGGCCATGTCGGCATGTACTGATAAGTGTGGCATGAAAATTTACATTTTATGAACAATATTTACAGTGTTACAAAAGCAAAAGTGGAAAACAATAAGCCTCGCGGCAAGACTAGCCTAAATTTAATCGCCTCTCAACTGTTCCCTTGAGCTAAAAAAAATCAAAATTCGGTTTTAGTTTGGTTGTGGCTGCATCGGACAGGCAAGATTGAATTACCCAAGGGGTCCGATTTGGTTCACGGGCCGTAGTTTGCCCATGTCATTCTTAGAGCGATCAAACCAAAGGAACTCATCCTAGATTAACTCCTTGACATGCCAATGCCACCAGCACGCGGGGAATCACCGAAATCTGGAAGGTCGCTCATCAGTCATCATGTAAATCAGTGGTTCTCAACCGGGGGCCACGAAGCAATTCCAGGGGGGCACGACACAAGGATAATAACTGATCATAAGGCGACTTCGTTTGCATAATTTCCTTCTAAAATCAAATTCCCAGTTTTAGTGTTTTGGCGTTCACCGTATTTTCATTACCCAACTAGGTTATTCGCGATCACTGGGTATATTCACTTTCTTGTGCGTGAATTGTTTGATCATAATGGAATTTGGAATTCACCAATAAAAACAGTTCGCTGGTAGGCAGGGCTGCCACTCTAGATGTTTTACATCTAGATATAGATGTATTTTTCAAGATCTAGATGCAAAATTTGGAGCCTAGATGCTAGCTATAAAATCTAGATATTTTATTTCATTCAAGGTTCTAAATATTATTCAGTGGGAAATAAATAAAGAGATGTGTATAATACTGTAATAGGTGAATGAATGTTATTTCATTTTTTAAAAGTATTGATGTGAGATTGTTAAAACCCATTAATATTGTATTCGTCCACCGGTACCATACAGCCATATGTACTTAAAATATTTGAATAGCGAATTAAACATGTTTAAAACATGTAACGTTTTAATTAACGTTAAATAGAAAGGACGACGTTTGTCCGGTGATATTGTTGCCAAGGAGTTTTAAAATTATTAAGTTATTTAAGCCTATAAGTGCTATTGAATGTATCTCTCTTTAAACATCCACTTTTCAAAATGCCAATGTGTACCTATACACTACCAGCAAAAATTTAGAAAAGATTGGCTTAAGGAAGGGTTTCCCCCTTCAGATGATAAAAAACAAGATCGTTTGTAAGTTCTGCAGGCGGAATTGAATTCTAGATTATGATGTTGGCTTCTTCGACATCTAATATTACTGTATTATGGGTACTTTTCATTAATTTTAATGACCCCCATATCTAGATGTATTTTCTAGATGTTTTAGTTTTCAATCTGGATGTTTCTAGATGTTTTTCGAGGTCAATCTAGATGTATTTAGTCAGGCAAAAGTGGCAGCCCTGCTGGTAGGCCGTCTAACCTGCAGGCGGTTTCATCAGACTGCGAGATAACTTTCGCTATCGCATTATAGACGCAATATCCCATATGTAAATTCATAGTGCCCTAAATACGAAAATGGAACGACAATTAGGTTGGCTTTACCAAAGTAACTCGAGATGACAAAGAATGTGTTCAATACCTGCATTACTCGTATGTACTGAGCAGTGAATCATTACGTTCAGAAGTGACAAAAATCATACGCAGGTGAAAGACTTTGTCACAACCTATTTGTGCGAATCTGTTTTTTCTGATCTTGTTAGCATCAAAACCGTCTCAAGTTTGACAGTGACATTCTTCTGGCTATATCAATGACGGTCCCTAGAGGGCGTTCCCGAAGTATGTGCACTGAGATGGCGCACAACCTGAACCGTAACCTGGTACAACCACTGTGTTTAGGTTGTGCGCCATCTTCGTGCAATACTTTTGGAGGTCCCCCTGGAAATAGGAACCTCGTCAGACAATCCAAAGAGCAAGATACCCATTAGTTGTATACTAAAAAGCTTGGCCTTTCTTGTCTGTGGTTTGTCTTTGCATTCCATAAAAGGTCGTTAAAACATACAATCCAACACGTTTAGTTTTTGGAATGACATACAGGGGGGTCACGAGAGCAAAAAGGAGCCGGAAGGGGGCCACGGACCATAAAAGGTTGAGAACCACTGATGTAGTAAATGTTTCATTGACACCTGACCCCAGAAAAAAAATCTTTTTTCACTCACTATGACAAGATTTCTAATTCTCATTTAGAGAGTTTGCGTAAAAATTGATTTCAGTCACAATTTTCTGCAAAAAATGTGAAGCTCTGACATTATAAAGTGCTTGCATCTCATAAAACACAAGCTCTATGTCAAATACGATTTAGTTGCGTTGAGGAAAAGATCGAGAGATTTTTTAATTAACACAGTCACAAAATAGGATCTTTCTATTGAACCGCCAATGTATTTATCAGAGCATAGACTTCCTTGTTTACCACCGTAACAATACCCAACCAGTGCGGTGTGGCGCATCATGCTAATAGTCGCATCTCTGATTACCCTGTGTGGGTTCGCAGGTTCGAATTCCATGCGGGGATGGTTATGTGCGAAAGAATTGCTGGACTTCTCGCCGCCGTAGGGTGGTTCACGTAACCGCTGGTCGGTTATGGCTTCCTCAAAAATCAAGTCCATGCTTCCTAAAACACATATATAACTGGCAAACTAATCCCAAACCCGACCTGACCGGACGAGAGGCCGTGGTTCGCCATATGATTAAGCCGTACATTGACTTTTTTTCGTTGTTTTGAATGTCAAATTACTCGTTTAGTTAGTTTACGTAAAATAGGATGTGAATCAAACAACATAAATGCACATTTGTCTCCTCAAGAACTAAATAATAATGTCGGTAACGAAAAACGATACTGAAAATCTGCGATAGTCTGGGGGCAAATCAGCTGCCGCTTTTTTTGAACAGACTGCTTTTAATATTTCGAAGCAAACTCGCCATTTTACAAATTTATACCGTATAAGCGCTCTTGTGCATTTAATCTTTTGTCATGCTGGTGATAGGCTACATTTTTCGAGCTCACTATCCACTGAAATACAGTATAAATGTATATATATATATCGAATGTTTGTATATATTATTGTTTACCATCATCTAAAGCCGATAGAATTTTATTGTGCAAATGAGTTCTCAACAAAACATGCCCTTCCCTAATGTGAAGTTTTCTGTGATTATATCGAAATTGTTGAAGTCTTATTAAACAGACCGACTTTTCTAATAGTCATTTTCAATGTGAACCTAAATCACATCAGCAAATAGGGTGGAAACTCTGATGACCGCATCGCTCCCTCCTGTTTATATTAAAGCAATTTTTATTTATGTTACATTTTTTTTCGTATTGACTGTTTGTATTTTGGTTGACAAAATAATAAATATCGCTCTCTCTCTCTTTTCTATATAGAACCAGGTTCTGTGGATGGGATCAATATTGCACTTGATCAAAGTGTAGTATAATATATCGGTATACACAATTTTACCCATGCCCTCTGAACTATACAATAAATCAATAAATGTTAAGTGTCGTATGGTAAAAAAAAAATTCATCAGTCGACTCATTTTCTGTCTTTATTTTATAATTTCATATTGTGATAATCTATACTGACAGTTTGATCACAGCGTAAATAAAATGGTCAGGTCACTCTCTAACTAGCTAATACACAATCAAATCAATTATTATTAAAAATCTAGGAATCTTGAAGTGTAGAGAAATTTTACGGAAGACCAGGAAAGGTCAAGTCCAGGAAGACATTCATTGTTATGCGTAGCTTTGCATTATGATGACAAAATTCTGTGCGGAATGATCATGTGCGATCATAATATGGGCTCGGCGGTGTGGTGGATGTTGCTTAGCGTTAAGAATATGCCCGCCATCGCACCTCTGATTACCCTATGTAGGTTCAAATCCCGTGGGGTATAATTATGTGGAAGAGAATTGCTGGACTCTTTGGCATGGTAGGTTATGTGGTTTACGTAACCGCTGGTCGGTTACGACTTCTTCTATCGTCGATTCCATGCATCTGAAACAAATAACTGGCTAATGGGCTAACTAATCCCATACCCGACATGGGCTGGTAACCGGTAATCTGTGGTTCGCCATAGGATTAAGCCGTGTTATCGGCTTTTATCTCCCGGGATGAGTATGAAAACCCTATCCATTGTCAGCAACCCGTCACGGGGGTTATTTTTCGTCAGACCGATCGATTACTGGTTTTGTTCACCAACGTTTTTTTCGTTGGTTTCCTGTTTTGCGTCTACTGCGTTCCTGTTCTGACTGCGTCTCCTGCGTTCCTGTTCCTGTTCACCAACGTTTTTTTCGTTGGTTTCCTGTTTTGCGTCTCCTGCGTCCCTGTGTTCCTGACTGCGTCTCCGGTTTTGCGCTGTTTCCCTCTGTTTTGCGCTGGTTTCCTTCTGTTTCGCGCTGTTTTCTTCTGTTTTGCGCTGTTTCGCGCTATTTTGCACTGTTTCGCGCTCTTTTGCGCTCTTTGTGGTGTTTCGCGCTGTATTCAGTAAGTAGTAAGACCCACGTTTATCTAATGACGACCACTCGCGGCCACTAGTGTTTTTATTAGGGTCTTACTACTTACTGAATACAGCGCGAAACACCGCAAAGAGCGCAAAACAGAGCAAAAGAGCGCGAAACAGCGGAAAATAGCGCGAAACAGCGCAAAACAGAGGAAAACAGCGCGAAACAGAAGGAAAACAGCGCAAAACAGGAGACGCAGTCATTACCACCTCCTGCCACGAAAGAACCACGGCGCCTCTCGCCATGGTTTTATGGCGCAAAAGGTTATGTACCGGATTATAGGTCATCATGCGAAATTTTATCTACCTTTTTGGTGCTCCAGAAGTAGGTGCAGCAATAGGTCGCACAACCTGAATCCGCTACACACACACACATACTATTTTCAGGTTGTGCGCCATCTTGGTGCACATACTTCTGTAGGTCCCTTTTTACCTAACCCTAACCCTAAAGCCAACCATGTCCATATGGAAAATGTTCTAAATTATGGTACCCAAAATGTGTCACCAGCAGGGGGAGACCTGCCATTACAGCATTACTGGCTACATACGTTGGTTTGTGTTTTTAATTTGCTGCCGTGGTACTCCAACTCAAAACAAGGTGCCCCGAACTCATTGCAAAATTTTTTTTTGCTTCACACTGTTTCCCTCTGTTTTGCGCTCTTTCGCGCTGTTTTGCGCTGTTTCCACACTGTTTTGCGCTGTTTCCCTCTGTTTTGCGCGGTTTCGCGCTGTTTTGCGCTCTTTGCGGTGTTTCGCGCTGTATTCAGTAAGTAGTAAGACCGTTTTTATTATACTTATCATTACAACGACCTCTTGTGGTAGTTATTGCAGTCAGCATGAAAACCTTCCCAAGTCTCTCTTTTCGAATGTAGTCGACCCCCTAGACCGATGCTATCGGTCTTTTGTCCTTGTTGAAAACCTTATTTGACTGTAAATATGGTAAGTTTGATTTCGTTTGGAATTTTATAAGATTAGTGGTAGTATATTAACAATCTGTGCATGTAATTGTCATATTAAATATTTCTGTGTTGTCGATTATCACGGATATTCCCACGGTGTTTTCAATAAAATATGTGTCACGGTGCAGGAGACGCGAATTGGTCGTCAAGTTTATTTTTTCATAATATGCATATTTATGAGTAAGAATTCTTTAAAGCATGTACGGACTGATGGATAAGGACAACAGGCTATCTTTAAACTGTAGCAAACAAAGCTTACGGCACCATTGAGATTAAACGTCTTGTAGACGAAGAATCACAAAATGATTAAACTTAGAATTGAATGTCTGAATACTGGAATATAGAGCAAAAAGTATTTCACCTATAGAGATAATAAAGACATTTGGGTCTGGTATAGTTTAGTACCGGTACCACACGCACTTCTAGTTGGCCTGGCTCAACAATTTTTGCATATGTCAATACTAACCCTCACCTGACTATATCACCGAAAAATTAGGTCATTTCGACGTCACAGTGGCGCAATAGGGCCCACTAAAATATGCGGATGGTCGTCCGAAACGTGCAATCACCCGAAATTGAGCAAGCTATTTCTCTCGTTCTCTCGCCACAACGATCCCGATAGGAGAGAGATCGCGGGCGTTAGCGAGATTGGCGGCGCAGATGCCATTTCGGGTGATCGTAATTATACTATAGCAAGCCCTATGACGTGATGGTGACGTAATTTTTGGGTGGCATAGTCAGGTGGGGGTTAGGAATAACATGCAAAATTTGTTATGCTACGCCCACTGGAAGTACTTCTGGTACTAAACTATACTAGACCCAGACATTTCTAGTCTCATTTGCTCGCCTTCATCAAAAAGTTATTTACCGTAATCAGTTAATTAATCGAGTTCTGAAGTTCACAAATTGTTTCATTTGATTTTCAGGGATTTGTAAAAGTTGTGAAAAACAAAGCTTACTTTAAGCGATACCAAGTTAAATACAAGCGTAGACGTCAAGGTAAAACTGACTACTTTGCTCGTAAACGATTGGTTGTACAAGATAAAAACAAGTACAACACACCAAAGTATCGCATGATTGTTCGTTTCACAAACAAGGACATTGTATGCCAGGTATTTATTCTATAATCTGTTAATGGCTATTCAAATCGTAATTGATTGAATATTCTCAAAGCTGGTATTTTAGTAATTGACTGTTTCCAGTTGCCAGTGTAGCAAACAATTTCCTGATTTATAATATTATCTGTGCAACAGACCATGAAAATGAGTTGCTTCTTACAGATGTTTATTTCCTAAGATTGTATGAACCATAGCGTATTGTAAATACATATATACAGATATATGTGCAAGACTCAATAAACTTTAAACAAACAAATTATGGAAAACTAAGTTAAATACAGCCTCGTAATTTTGTAAATATATTTGAATAAACTCGCATAGATTTTGCGATTTTTTAAACCGTTTGAAATCTCACAGATCCATTTATCAGTATATTGTCGATTTGTAATAATGTTAAACTATTTTTTCAGATAGCGTACGCCCGTATTGAAGGAGATGTTGTGATATGTGCTGCATACGCTCATGAACTTCCAAGATATGGGGTCAAGGTTGGGCTGACGAATTATGCTGCTGCTTATTGTACTGGATTGCTACTGAGCAGAAGGGTAAGATTTGCTTAGATGAGCTTTTGCTTGCTTGCTTTAACTAGTTTGGCTACTGTTATAGTTATGTATGAACTCGTTCTGTACATAGTTCTTTGCTTTCTTGACACAAAGTGTGCATATGGAACGTTTCCGTGCGTTAAGATGAAAATTTGCGACACAGCTTACTGTTATACATTTTTTTAACGTTTCCACTGGAACAGATATATCACTTGAAATATCAGTGTTTTATTATAAAGACGCAAGTTCGTGTCCATACAATTGAGCAGTGCTCTTCTTTTTAAATAAATTTACGACTGATGTATCCCTGGACCCGATTAGCCAGTTCTGAAAGCGAGAATGATGATTGTAGTCGTGAATATACTCGAAATTAGTTAAGTCAAGATGTTGTCCTAAATGGAGGAATAGCTTACACACTTTTTTGCCCCGTGTTTGCTTACAACAATGAGCATCTGCGGCCTTTCCCAGTGTGTTATATAAATTGCTCGTTAATTAACGATCCTCACTAGATGTCAGTGTGGTGATCGTCAGTCACTTGCTTACAAAACTTAGTACTTGAAATATTCTCAAGTTTGAAAGTAAACTCTCAATGAGTTGCCCACACCTGGCTGGACTTAGACTCTGGATTTAGAGTTATCGACCTAAAATTGTATTATGTGGCAGTTCCGAAACAGTATTTCATTGCAGTTTCAGGTGCAGCTATTATTTCACTCAATGAATTCATTTTTCAGCTTCTAAACAAATTTGGATTGGATGAGATTTATGAAGGTCAAACAGAAATTGATGGAGACGAATTCTATGTCGAGGATGTGGATGGAAAACCTGGTGCTTTCCGTGCATTCTTAGATGTTGGACTCGCTCGTACCACCACTGGTGCCAAAGTTTTTGGAGCAATGAAAGGAGCTGCCGATGGTGGACTTGATATTCCTCATTCAACAAAAAGGTTTCCTGGTTTGTATCAGATTTATATTTGTTAAACAATTTAATAATTCAAGAGTACTTCTACTTGTAAGTTTTTGTGGTAGAGTGGATTCCTTTTTTAACAGTATGCTATGTATTTATCAGTAGAGATTGCGCGAGACTCACTCCCAATCCTTCCTCAATGCCTTTGCGCTAGTGGATCTGTATGCGTATAATGCAAGAATGCTGTAGAGGAATAAAAATACCATCCTACGCAATTCAAAGGTCCTGCTGCACACTAACAAATACATATTTGTTAGTGTGCAGCAGGACTTTTGAATTGCATATCATGTCGTGTGATATCATCAACTTACACACTTTTGCCCCGTGCTTGCTTATATAATGAGCTTGAGCGGCCTTTCCCAGTGTGTTATATAAATTGCTCGTTAATTAACGATCATCACTAGATGTCAGTGGGGCGATCGTCAGTCACTTGCGTACAATTATAAAAAGTTGGTTTCTGAATAAATACAGTGATTTGTGAATAATGGTACAGTAAAGTTGTACTGTACAGTTGAAATTGAAACCATTCTTTTAATGGCAAAGAAGCAGTTATTGCGCTGTTACCGTCTATAGATGGTTTTTAAATTATGGTACAATGTTCATTTAGATTTATCAAAATCTCTGACATTTACGCACATATGTCGCTAGTTTTGTTGCTTACACCATTTACAGATAAGACCATAGCTCAGTGAGCTAACGCACGTGTGTCGCAGGTTTTTGAATTTCTTTGTTGATTCTTATAATCTGGTTTGTAACAGGTTACGATGACGAGTCTGGTGATTTCAGTGCTGAAGTTCATCGAAGCCATATTTTTGGCGGACATGTTTCCAATTACATGAAAGAATTGGAAGAGGAAGATGAAGAGGCCTTCAAGAGACAGGTAACATCGAATAATTCTTTGAGTAAACATGATTATATAGTTTTACTAGAACTTGATAGTAGGATAATCCCGGAGTATGTAAACCAAGATGGCGGACACCGGAACTTGGTATTTGTACCAGGTTAGGGTTGGGCCATAATTTCAGGTACAAATACTACAGGAGCACTTGGCTAGTCCCTGAACTCGTAATAGAACTAAAATAGGGAAAATTAAAATAAAATTATGGCCTAACCCTAACCTGGTACACACACTATGTTCAGATGTCTGCCATCTTGGTTCACATACTTTTGGAGTACCGATATTAGTTCTCTATTGAATCTTTATTTTGATGATCTGTACCTTGAACTAGTATTTTTCGATTTTGAAGTAGAATTTTTATTTGGAGTATGTATATAAGTAATATGAACACTAATTTTTATTGATTTTAGCAGGGATAAGTTTGATATAAGTATGTGTGTTTCAGCAATAAAAATGTTACAAAGTTTCAATATACAACATAAAACAAGGTTTTTGAGTATTGTCGCTGCAAGCCTAAATAAGTCGCGACTTCAAAAGTTTAAGGAACACAGCTCTATATTAATTAAAAACCACTTGTTCTCTTCTATTGATGTCTTTTGATGATTTTATTTTGATTCCTCTAACTCTTGACTTGACTGCATTGGTATTGTGTGTTGTCAAGATTTTAATGGGAGGTAAACTAAACTTTGGTCTGCTATGTCTTCGGTGCCATAAGTATTACTACTGTGGTTCTATCCTCAATCGGACCTACAAAGTAACAAAAAATAAATACTTTTGCGACTTGTAAATGTTGTTTCTAGCATGACTTTCTGTGGTAATCGTTGACTAATTAACCAATTTCATCAAATGACCATTCAATCGTGAATAGACAGCAGTCTTGAGTTGATTTCAAATGTCTAAACAATTCAATTCAACTGAAGTTTTCTTTTCATCCCAGTTCTCTCAGTACATTAAGCATGGCGTAACGGCAGATACTGTTGAAGAAATGTACACAAAAGCTCATGCTGCTATCAGGGAGGATCCTACTCCTAAGAAGAAGACTGACTTTGCTGGAAAGACTAAGAGGTATGCTGTCTGGTTGAATTGCCTCGTATATTATTTTGACTGTTTTTCAATACAATTAAAATAACTCTCAAGATATACTCCCAAATGCTATTTATGTATATTTTTGAACGTTGCATGCAACTATCTGTGTTTTTCAAATTGTGGGGCCCGCTCCACAAGGAGGGCCCATACTCGTTGTTTACGTTCCATCCACTTGCTTTCGACAAGTTTTTTGGAATAAGACTATACTTTCTAAAAAGGGGGGTGGCTTAAAAGTTTGAGAATCTTAGCTCTATATTAACCAATTTTTTTTGCTATTGATGTCTTTCACTCTTGTTTGATTTCATTTTGATTCCTCTAACTCTTGACTTGACTGCATTGGTATTGTGTGTTGTCAAGATTTTAATGGGAGGTAAACTGAACTTTGGTCTGCTATGTCTTCGGTGCCATAAGTATTACTACTGTGGTTCTATCCTCAATCGGACCTACAAAGTAACAAAAAATAAATACTGGCTTTGGCTTGTAATGTTGTTTAAGAATTCTAGACTTTCTGTGGTACGATGAAATCTTTCTGTTACGATAAATTAGCCAATTTCATCATTTGACCATTCAATCGTGAATAGACAGCAGCTCATAAATGAAAAGTTTGATATAAAAATTCTAAAATTTATTTCAGATGGAATCGCAAGAAGATGACATTCTCCCAGCGCAGAGATCGTGTTAAACAGAAGAAAGCATCATTCTTGCGTGCTAAGCAACAAGAGGGATAAAAATGGAAGCTTTGCATTGTTATTCAGTGGAAGTTTCCTAATAAATAATGCGCTGAACGAATCCCGTTTTTTTTTAGAGCGAGTGTCTTGAAAATGAGGTTATTTAACTATTAACACTTCATTTAATCCTTTTTGGAGTGGCGATGGCGGCTATTGCCATGGGTTATGGCGCTATTACTGGTATAATCACAAAGTCATGTACCAGATTTTGGTGACCGTACATTTGAACCCATGTGTATATCCGCGGTTTAGGTTCAGTATGGGTTCAAATATCCGTAAAACAAAAAAAATTTCCATAGGTGCAATCGTCATAGGTTCAAACGTAATGGAACCCAGATTTTAGTTTATCAATTATATCTACTGAAACCTAACCCCAAAACTGTATCCATAATAACTTACCCAATAATTGTCACCGTCAGGGGCAGCCCTGCCGACATGCCGTGGTTACGGCAGCAAAATTTCACCCGCCATTGGTTTGTGACAGCTAAAGAGCCAGTCGCAATGGTTCTTCGGACGCCACAAAATACTTAAAACTGCACTTGCAATTTTGTCAGATTGCTCGTAATTTGCCGCATATGTGAACACTGGACTAGAAAATCGCACTGAAAAATTTGTTAGTGTCCGAAAAATCTTAATTCGTCACCGTAATATGGTCTATTTATTGAAGCCGGGGATTTTGTTGCGACTAATGCAACATTAAAGAAAAACGTTATTTGTCACCGTATAGCTCTCTGGTGTTCCATGAGTGTTTGAAGTTTCAAGTTCGGGTGAAGTAGAATCTCTGATCAAAGGTTGGTATTTAGGTTCGAAGGCGCTCCGGGGTTATTCGTACCAATATTACGCACAGCCTAGCCTGGTACACATACTTCGGGAGCGCCGCTTAAAGTTGGGCGACGACTTGAACATTTACTCCTAGTTCGTAGTTGGCTTTTTCTTGAGTAAGACTATCTCCGAAGCGTCAAATTAATAAAAGGATTTTTGTATCCTCTTGCTTAATTGTGAAGTTGAATGGACCCGATGGTGGTCTGTTAGAAATAGCCTTGTAGAAGAGGTCTCGAAGAGCCATTTAAAAGTGATCGCATGAGTTCAAATCAGTCTAAAAAAAAAACGATGCGGGATTTATTCAGAAAATTTCTTTAAGATTGGATAACCAGACTCGGTGGACGTTTGAGACGACTCATTTTGAGGTGCTCCCGAAGTATGCGAACCAAGATGGCGGACATCGGAACGTGACATGGGTAACAGGTTAGGGTTAGACCATAATTTTATTCCAATTTTCCTTATTTTAGTCCTATTATCAGTTCGAAGACTAGCCAAGAGCCTCCCGTAGTATTTATACCTAAAATTATGGCCTAACCATAACCTAGTACACATATTTCATTCCCATGTCCGCCATCTTGGTTCGCATACTTCGGGAGCCCCCATTTTGACACGAGTACTACTGCAATATCTTCCGTTAGGGTGACCAGGGACTGATATCAGAGCATCTAATCAATTGGAATACCGAAAATAAGGCCATGAAAACTGGCAATTGCGTGCATAGAATTCAATTCAACGTAAAGTAATTTTTTTGAGATGAACTAATTTAATTTTATCTTACGTTCGAACATAGTAAATCCTCCAGATCAAACGATGCTCTCATAAAAATATTTGTGCCGATCAAAGTCTCGTTTCGTAATCAAATTGTTCGTGGATTCCTTCGGTTCCATTACATTTGAACCCACGACGATAGCGCCTGCATACTTTTGCCCCCTAAGAATTTTTTTTCTTTTACGAATATTTGAACCCATACTAACCTTAACTTGTGGGTTTTAGGACCCGCATATAGATTGAACCCGCGGATATACACATGGGTTCAAATGTACGATCACCATTCCTTCTAACCCTACGCCGATGATGAATAGGGTGACCGTACATTGTGTATATCCGTGCGTTAGGGTTAGTATGCGTTCAAATATCCGCAAAACAAAAAATTCCATAGGTGTAATAGTATACAGGTGCAATTGTCGTGGGTTCAAATGTACGGGAACCGATGAATAGCTTGATAAGAATATCCGGAAACGGGGTTATTTCTTCGTCGAAATTGACCTGGAATATTGATAAAACTCACAAATATAAAATACTCCGCCACTAACTGAGTGTGATATTCTTATAATGCACGCCACTCTTAACTATGTATATATATAGTGGAGAGAGATATATCGCTGGATTGGATTGGTAAATAGTTTATGAAGATTGTGTTGGCAACCATGTTGACAACACAAGTAAACAACGTAATATGAATGCAGTTGTTTCAATTTTACCAGTTTATATTCCACTCACAATATGTTTAAAATCATACTTCTGATTCCTTTGTCATGCGTCTTCACAAAACTGTGAAATATATTCTTTTTTTTTCTATTTACAATCGTATATATTTAGCTTACATGCCGAACACGTTGAACTGTCATCATGACTTATTGCAGGAGACCAAACTGAGTCATTTTTTAAAATAAATGTTTCACTTCTAACATACTAAAACCCGTGAAAAGCTTGTCATTGCAACAAAAAAATGGTAGCATTAAACTGGAGTTGGAAAATTATTTCAAATTTAAAGTGCGCCATTTTCATAATTCATACTAGCAATGACCATAAACGGGTATGAATACATAATAAGGAAAACTCAGCTGGTTAATACATTTTTCTACATCACGCTTTTGCCATTATATTAAACTAAAAGAATACTGCCTCTATTAATACAAGCCCTCTTCTTAAGAAACCTAGTCAATAGCAAGAAATTTATTTTTGACCTAGTCGATAGCAAAAAATATTTTCTACACGTTTCAAATGATTAATATTGAAATAGAAACGTGTTTTTTTATAAGTAAATGGATATCGGTTTTCATATTTTGTATATTTAAAAATCTCGTGATTCTCCACTTTGTAACTTTGTTTTTGACGAATGAAAATAAAAGACATCCCCCCAAAATAGGCCCTAGTGTTATTTTCGGAAGAAAATTGAAATAGGACCTTGGCTTATTTTCGGGGGGAAACGGTAATACTTTTTTATAAATGCTTGCAACAAAATCGCAAGCAAACAACAACGTACAAATTATCTTCTACTTCGAAACTCTTGTATTGTTTTGCCGATTTCAGTCGTATTGTTTCATTTCATTGTGACAATACCGACGTTTGCAAATGTGCTGGTAGATTTTGCACTGTTTATATACTTACTGTGATGCGTATTTGTTGAACGCGGCAGCAGCTTGGTGTGGGATACGGCGAACGGTACGCGACTCACGTAGTCTAAACGTGAATTGAACATTCAATGCATTTACAAAAATAACTACACGCTGCCACGCAATTGAACCACGTACTGCCGAAGTCCTAATAGGGAAATAAGAGACTAATTATGACTGAAATACCCACGCAAAACAACCCTATATACATTTGCAAGATACCATAAAGCTCCATACAAATATCTAAAAATACACAAGCATAAAATTCATTGAAGCAAGCGCTTTTACAAATATATTTATTGAAATGTGAAGAAGTTGAAAAATAAGAAGTTTATCCAGTGATACATAACGTTCAAAATTGATGAATATTTTATGATTCGGAACGTACCATTTTGAAGAATTTTGTTCTTTTGTTTCATGTGGATACATTGACCAGGAATATATACTGTAATTTGATTGTATTCCAGGATTCGATTGAAAATTATGCGATTTTTTGAAAACTTTGATTGTAAACTTGCGTAAACCTTGATCGTGAACTCTCTATCGTTTTACGCTTAACAAAGTATTGAAAATTGCAACATCAAGAGATATGCTAGAAAATATTTTAATAATTTCACAGTATATTGTTCTGCTGTAAAAGTGTTATCAGAAACTATTATATAAGAATTAGAAAATAAAATATTATAATAATTACGTTTCTTGTTACCACTTTTTTGAAGTGTCATAATCTCTGCACCAAAAACTCGATAAGATTACTTCATATGGCGTTTAATGTACCAATCATTAAATCGTTTGTTTCATGGTTGTCAGCAGTCAATCAATATTATATACTTTTCTTTTCATCTTCAAAACTACATTTCACTGCTAGCTATGTGTTTGAGGACTCATCATAGGTACTGACGTCACGCTGATAGAATTTGATGATTTTATCTTTTTCGATATCGAGCACGGAAACAACATTTTTTTCCAGTCAGCGAAAGACAGAACCATGCAAAGTCCAAGTATGGTTAAGTTAATATCAACAATCAACATTCCTATGTCGTCAACTTGAGTGGGAATGAATCGTAAAACAATCAAACCCGTGATGTTGAACACCACACCAGTCAAGCAAGTTGCAAATGCCCTGTAAAGCAAATCTCTTAGCTTACATTGTTTACGTTTAAAACTGCCAGGTAGCTTTTTCCGACTTTTGATGATCGGGTAAACAAGCAGAACCACAAGAATAATTTGTGCCGACACAGACGTAAAAGCAACAATATAAAACGGTAACAGTTCTTTTGATTCTGAGCATCCGTATGGCGGTAAAGGACGGTAGTTCTGATCTTTTATTAGAAATAAACCAAGGTCTGCGAGATAAAATATTGCGATGATGATAAGAAAAACAGGACTAATTATTCTTGTAAACTTGTTACCGAGATGTTTAAGTTGTTCGTTGCCGTAGATTATCCTTTGTCTCAGCCAATAGTTGAAACAAACGAAGCCAAATGCTAGAAATGCAAATAATATTTTTGGTTTTTTCATGTAGTTGCAATTCAATTCGGAACTTCTTCCCCATATAGCGTCGATATCACAAAATACTCGAATAAATGCAAATCCGATACCAGCTATCGTCAATCCATTTAAAGCAGTGTAGTAACGTTGATTTCGTATTCTGGTTTTGTCTTTGATTGGTAGAACCCCTCTCTTTCGCCGTATATGGTAAATGATAAGAGATATCAACACATACGCAAGAATGATCGCTAAAAATATTGTCATCGCTTCGCAAATCAACCATTCGGAATATATTTTTGATTCATCGAATGTTGTTACGTCATCTGGTGGCGTGGTAATAATCGTCTTATTTGAATCATCAGGTACTTCGGTTTGGTTATTTGTGATGTCATCATACATCAAGATGCGAGTTCGTTCGGAAAGCTCGGTCATGTTGATCTATAAAATCTTTTGGAATATTTAGTTACTATAATATCTGTGACGTTTGAATTAAGAAGTCACAAATATTAACATAGGCCTATAGGGAAATTGACAAACTTATCTAGCTTAAAATTATACACCTTAGCTAAGTATGCATTGGTGTTCATGTATATCTGTGCATCGAAAAATTGCAAACAAATTTATTTTATCAATTTTTAGACGCAACCACCTAAGCGTCGCTCTTCTCAGCATCTAGAGATCCATATTCCTCGAACCTCCTTGGAATAACATGACCAATTACAAATTATGTCTTTAAACTGAAAAACCGCTCCCCGTAAACGTAACATGAAGTTCAAAAATATATACAGATATGTGTCGGTGAAGAGGGGATATATTTTGGTGCTCCTGAAGTATGCGCACCAATATGTCGCATAACCTGAACCCTAACCTGGTACACAACCTGAGTGCAGGTTATGCACCATCTTGGTGCGCATACTTCATGAGGTCCTATATTTTAATGTTCTTCTGAACGCAAGAGTTACATTACACGTTTTTTGTACACTTGTTTTTTTGTGGGGAAGAATAAATGATTAACTGACTGAATTACATGCGAATGATACTCCCGTGTATAAAGTTTTTTCTAATTCAAACTAGTTCTCTCACATGTAAATGACTTTCTCGAAGTTGACGAAGCTAGCTTCAATCTGACCGAGCAGTTGGGTCCCTACTCCTTGATTTGCTTTAGTACAGTTACTCTTCAGTACACTTTAGTTTAAATTAAACCACACAGAATATATATTACTATCGTGCTTTCAATGTTTATTTTTTGATTTAATCTTATTAAGTAAAAGTAATAATCTATGTTCAAATGAAATTAAATGTCAGATAACCATATATATTTGATTGACTTTGACATCTCAAAAAACGCAAAACTGCCCAAGGCATTAATTTTTATTAACTTATGATGAAGGTTTAAGATATTGATGTTCAGTGTATCACGTAACATAATGTTATATTACTCGTTTTCAAAAGTATAATTGTAGCCTTCAGGAGATAACGATCACCACGTAGAAAAAACCTGAGTATATATTGGTTATAACTTTGATAATGATGATTTTTAATCATTCGATTTTATTGAGTGAAATCGTTTTCTAAAATATAATATGAATACTTTTGTCCTAAATGTTTCGAGTAGCGCAAACTTATTCCAGTTTCCGCACCTAAACCTGATCAAATTATAACTAGGAATCCTGTTTTTATTATACATACTGCTTACTTAATATTGCATTTTGCTGTTCATTATTTCTATTTTTGTACCAGTACCTCAAATACCGGTATACATTATCTCTATATTATGCTTCGATTGGCCGGGAAAAAATTTCCTAGGAAAACAAGTTTTATCTGAAAGCGATTTCATCTAACTTCCCTACTAATTTTACAGCTGTATTTCACCAATAACTCCATTGTCAAACTCAATTTTTTTATAAACTAATCTGAGTTACTATTGATATTTTGTTTAGATCTAGCGCTCGCCTTCTTCTATGAAAAGACAGGCATTCTCACTGCATGAAACTGAGTCGAACCTTTTTTAAGATTTTCATTTTATTAAGTTATATTGAATGTCCGTTGCGATAAGGCACTAGACATTCTGAATGAGTAGTGAAAGTATTCTATATATATATATATATTCAAGTAAAACTGTTTTCTCGTGGTTACCAGTGATTCCACCGAATGAGGACAAAATGGTTGAATCGAGTTTATTTTAGCATCGATTCCTTACTCATTCCAAGTATGGCAAAACTAATTCGCTAATCGATTGGATATTCGTAACATGGTGAATACCGTGATTTTGGTCATTTTTTTGAAAGAAAATACTTTCACACGTTATTTAAAAATGCACGTTTACGTAAATTGAACAGTGAATATTCAATACCAAGCCCGTGGGTTCTGTATTATCACACCACAGATTTTAAGTTAATGTCCTAATAACTGAACAATGGACAGTTTTACAATTTCCGTTCCCATCTTTGATATTGGCTTTGCTCAAAATGTATATTCGTAGTTATTGTAATTGTAATTAAATTTTTCGTTTTATCTCATTGAATGTGCAGAAATGGAACGAAATGGAATCCGCCAGGTCGGCTTAATCATATGGCGAACACCACAGCTTGTCATGTATAGACACTACATTTAAGATCAGATATAAGAATAGCTAGCTAGTTTGTCATTGAAGATACATGTACTTAATTAGAGAAGTTATGTTGTTTTATACACATATATATATATTGCTCTCATATCAGTCATAGTATACCATGCAGAGTCGTGCAGTTTCGTTTAGCAAAAGTCGGTGTACAACTCATGTAACGTTGGAAGGAATTCCGAGAATCTTCAACTGCGTGACATGACTTGATGACTTGGTGAACGGAATTTTTGAAAAATTGTAGCAGAGCGACAACAATAAATTCTTGGTCCTGTTGCAAAACTGGGAAAGTTATTTCGTCTCTGTTAAGTAAACGTTCTAAACTAAACTGAAATAAAACAACCGTACGTTGAGACCATGACGTCCTTTCTTGCGTCACGTGTTATATCGATTAAAGTCACCGATTGACGTCAGAAGTTGCGAGAGTACTGATGTGAGAACGTCACTTGCGGAAAAATAATTCAAGGAAATTCTAATTGTCCAATAATGGATTTAACGTGAAGGAACTGCCCATGTAGTGAAAGTCACCCATGAAATCACTTTCGGTAAATAGATACCACTTATAGATAAATAGATTCGTACTTATTTTCCAAATTAGGGAGATTTTCACCTGAAAATCTCGAAGGATGGCAGAATTTAATGTTCAGATGTTACGAGTGTTACGACAAAAATATACTGACAATGACACACGGGAGAGCTCCGAAAATTAAAAAATTAGCAAAAAAATCACATAGAAACTATTCGAACGAATTAATCAAAATGCAACACAAATATCAGCGTAGGAATTTTTTTTCTTCCTCCAATAACTTCGGAGACAGTGACTTAAAAATCTAATGCACGATCGGCAGTCCAATCTGTTACATTCCGATATCTTATTATCCCCTGCACATTGTCGATTCGATTACCGAAACTGAAAATAATGAATATAAAGTTTTGGACCTTTGGCCTTTTATGTCAGAGCATTTTGTGTGTCATAGTTTTTATGCTAACTATTGACAAATCAGAATCATGTCTGTTCCGGTGTTATTTGCCGGCTGCTATATAAATCACGTTTCGTTACAGTATACATTCAGCACTATGTGCCGGTAAACGTGGTAAGCAATTTAACGGTTAATAATTCGGAATACTACGTTACTAACATTCTTAGTATTTTGTTGACACGAATTTGCATAAAATTTCTTCGCTATATTTATTCCTTGAATTGAAAATACCAAACAGTTCCGACCCGGAATCGAATAGCGTGCTTCAATGCGGACAAATGTTATGGAAATAATAGTAAATATTGAATGGAAATATTTTACAACAAAACGCGGTGGAAAATGTATTTACCTATTTAATGACGTACTTCTAGGTGAACAGAAAAAGTAGCTTAATTCTCGAATCTGGATTTTCTGTTATTTTTTTACAACAAATAAGATTTGACACTAAATTATAACATTTTTGAAAAACGAATAATTCTAAAGAAACAATACCTTCTAAAAAGTGTAGTGCATATGAGCGATTTTCAAATAAAATTACGAAGGTATATTTATTTCATAGAATAAAGTGGGGAATGCTCATATTGTGAAGGCTTTCAAAGTCATTTGTTTTATGGGACTCATGAATTTGGCTTACATAACCAATTTTAATTTGCCGACCGACTTTAATAATTATTTTTTACAATATCAGTTTTATATTTTATGCTTAATATTCTTTCAGTGCAATACAATCGTTTCTTTATTATTATGTCACTGTTAGGATATCCGGCAATTAGGTTTGAAACCTAACGCGAACTAACCTTGTTACCTTTTCAATCGTGATACATTTTTTTCGAAGAAGTATTGTGTAAGGTTAGTACAAGAATAAAATCTGGACAAAAGAAAATTACTCATTTTAGATCCATTACGAGTTTCGAGTCTGTCTGTGTTGGCCAAGTGAATATACCCCCTGCCCACAGGTTTCAGTTCCTTTAAACAACTTGATGTAAAGTAGGCGAACAAATTTAGTTACCTCCATATTTGTACACACACTTCTGGAGCGCCCCTTTTTCTTACTATATTGAACGTCGATCAATACCTTAGATTTCCACCACTTTTATAATATATTTCAATATTGAGAACTGATATCCGAGTTCTGAGTAATATTTTAGTTTAATATAAATGGAATATCAAAGACCAAGGTCGAAGGAAATCCAATCAAAGCAACATAAAAATATTTATTACAATAAAAGAAATTTTCGTGGTCGAACATATCAATTTTGTTCTTTTGGTGAAGATGTGTCAAGTATCATTAGACTTTATTAAATAGAATTTGTTGAGTGAAAGATATAAAAATAGCAAAAACTACTCCACAAAAACGAAAACAAAATTTGCCTTGTACGCAATAAAAAATATTCACTATGCAAATGGTTTATGCTCTACAATACGATTTTTAGGCAATCAGGTACGACAAAACTAAAATGAATACCAAACCGTTATCGCCAATAATTACCAAGCGTTTTGGGCTCTTAGTTATGATGGGCTACTTGGCGATATGTTTAAATAGGAACCTCATATTTCATATGGCATTCATAATATACATATCGATACATATATATATATCACAAAAGTGTTTTTACTTGTCAGTTGCCCTAAGCAATCTTTAATTTCCTGATATTTCAACTCCCATACTCCATCCCCATTATTGAGAATATTATAGCATACTATCAATAATACTCATCTCAAACAATCGTGGTTGTATAATCTAATCATATTAAAAATTGAATTTAAAAAGGATCTCAACGTCTCGAACTAATCTGAAGGTTCTGTGTCATTGTGAAATTTAAATTTGGCTTACAGGTGTGGCTGATTATTATATATATGGCCCTCCTCGTATAGCTATATTGTTCATGTCGCAAAGAAAGCTATAAATGGTGACAGATATAGAAAATATATAATATATGGCTTATTAGCGTGGTGTTGTTGTTTGCAGACACTGTTTATCGTCTAAATATTTCGCTGACAGTAAGTTCTCTGTCGATTTCCCTTTTGTATTTAGTTCTGACGTATCTTGCTTGTCTTGCTTCTTTGTAAGCTTTGTCAACGTTTGGTAAACAGTGAACAGTCCGTAACCTGTTACAGAAATGATTTTTAATAAAATATTGTGGTATTCTTTACATTATTTGACGTCATTCTGACGTATTACATTGTCAATAGGATTGTTGAGCATCGCCCAAGAGCGTCGAACTCACTTTATTAGAGTGTTGGAGATATACCGTACACTCCTGTAAAACTTTTTATCAGCATCTTTGATTTAGTATTTAACTCAATTCTCCTAAGTAATTTATAGAACAATACCTGTCTCTGTCAAATCTGAATGCACTTGCGACTACTATATGTCACGACAGTTGAGATTATATATTATATACACACATTGGATTTTTCACAAATTTTTATTTTGCATTTTTGTTCGGGACCTTCCAACCCCACAACAAAACTGTAGGCTACTCTTTATGTAGACTACCCTTTAAAACTGTACTCTTCACATACTTTCCCACTATATTAAGCGGCATTAAAATCAGCCCAATATACTCCATAAACAGATGGCAGATATTCAAATGAAGATTTCCCAATCTAAACTCTCAATTCACAACATACCTTCCATCTGGAGCGTAGGTATCCGCATCAAATACGAGATCAAGCGCAGTTTTAGGTTTCGAAGTTCTGTAAGGCGGGAGAGACATTGTTGAGCCTATCACTGAACCCGAATCGAAGTTACGATATGATCCCACAGGCGAGGAAGGTCGGATGCGACTCATTCTTCGAGATGGCTAAAACATTAAAACAAGGAATATATAAAATTCATATGATTTTGGGGTCCAGGGTATACTTTCATTCAATGATTTTGTAACGCTGACATCTATTACTTCAGCTGTTTGAGAGCAAAGCAATATAATGGCCCACCGAATACTAGAAAAAATAAATATAGCAAAGCAAATAAATTTTCAAAGCGGAAGCCGACCTGCTGTCCAATATATGTCGCTACTGAGCAGAAAGACTGGGATTTCAGAATCAAATCGAATATTTTTTCGAATCCAATCTCGAATATGTAATTGTATGCGACATTGTATTGTAATGGCCCCTCAAGGCACATAAAAAACTAAAAAGATAGAAATTATCACTCAGACAGTTCGCTAAGTGTTCATACACAATGAAAAAACATAAATTTTTTTTTCAAAAATTCAACAAGAAGAAGAGAGTCATACGTCAGAATTGCATTTTAAAAATATGCTTCAATAAAAAAAATATAGATGGATTCACTTCGACCTATGCCGGACAAAATATATGGCGACGATTTTGCATACTTCAATATTCGATTCGATTTGCAATGCCCAGCTTGAGCAGCTAGAATATAATTTTTTGACTATCAATACCGTTGCTGATGGTGGAAGAGAAATTTCTCCTACTTCATCTTCTCTTAAACCTGGAAGAGTGTAGCTTTCTCGCGACGGTTTTTCTTCTGCAGAGTTTCCAACTTCTGTTGTTGTGTTCTTAGATGATTTTTTTGCCCGAGCAAGACCAGCAACCAATACCTGAGTTTCTTCGCGTTTATGCTTATAGAGATAGATTTGTAAAGATAGATTTTGACGAAAAAAAACATGAAAAAAAAATATTTTTATTCATGACATCCTAGCAATATTTTAGCCTTTCCACTCGGCGTTAAATCTCTAATATTAAGCCTAATTCAAAAGTTCTATCAAACTACGTTTGAGGGTATTCAATATTTTCATGTTGTTTCAACTGAAATGGGTAAAAATATTTGGTACTAATGTAGTATGTGAACCAAGATGGCGGACACCGAAACGTAATATGTGTACCAGGTAGGGCTAGGCCATAATTCCAGGTACAAACATTACGGAAGTCACTTTGCTAGTCCCCGAACTCGTAATAGAACTAAAATAGGGAAAATTAAAATAAAATTATGTCCTAACCCTAACCTGTCCGCCATCTTGGTGTACATACTACGGGAGCGCCAAATATTTCATATAAAACATCATCGACGTGATTTTTCAGTAGTTCAAACAAGATAGTGGCCAACTTTAACAGCGTACAAACAATGTCTTTTACCTCTTCTGTAACTATGGATGGCTTTTGAATTTCTTCATCATTTGTTTGCTTCACTGCCGTTTTATTTGTGTCATCTGATAGTGCTTGGTAACCAACTATTTGTGCTAAAATTTATGAGTTTATTAAGTTTGCACTTACTATATTTATTAAATGTATTAAGGAAGAAGCATAAGCAAATATATATCATATAAGAAGCACAGGAACATGAATGGGAAAAAAGCAAGCACAAGGAGATATTAGTTAATATATGAAGGTTTATACAGTCATGCGGACAATAATTCACAATTTATTGGGCCAACGTAATTTTCGACAAGCATTTACGATAGGCGAAATTTGAGATCAGATTGCCCATGGAGATTGCCCACGGACGATCTACATAACAGATAAGTAATCCAATATTTGCAATGGGAAGAATTTACTCCGCGTTGGCTCTAGTCATCTTACCGTTTCTTGGTTTCTCCGGAAGAGAAAATGATTTCACTCTCTCTTGCACGCTCATATTTTCTTGTTTTTGTTTTGACAATTTTTCTCGAGTTTTTTTATCCATCATTTTTGGTCCTTTATATTCGTAGTAATTTCTAAAACAGTAAAAAGTAAGAACGTTCTTATTGGGAACGAAATGCACTAATGGATCTTCTTGCTAAATGTTTATATTATTGGGAAAAATCACTTTCCTCAGTGACTAATGGGCCAATCGGTTCAAATTGTCAATGACTGAAGAAGGAACACGCCACCAATTTTTTTCGCATTTTGTTTAGGTCCTATTGGACTCGATACCGCACACTCATGTGTGATCTTCGTGCCCAAATATTCGTGCATTGCTTTCTTCTTTCAGCAAAGTTTTTTTCACTATGTATCAAGTAGAATGAGGTACGTGATTTGCAGAACGCGATAAATAATGCTCAGGACTGTGAGGGCGCAGAAATACATGCAAATGAGCATGAAAACATGACTCGATATAACACACTTATGTGTGATCTTTGTGTCCAAATATTCGAGCATTGCTTTCACGTTTCAGCAAGTTTTTTTTACTATGTATCAAGTAGAATGAGGTAAGTGATTTGCATAACGCGATAAATGATGATGACAGAAGCGGAGCTCGAACCCACTCACGCCTGCATCGAAGACTGCGACCTGTACGCAGAGCCCTAGACCGCTCGGCCATTCTTCCTCGTAATCCCATCTAGGACTGTGAGGGCGCAAGAGCATGAAAGCATAAAGGTTAAGTTGTAACATACTTGACATGGCTGTATTTGTCCTTTATTGCTTTCATATGTTGGAACTGAGGTTGATTGCTTCCTGGTTGACTCTTGTATCCGAAATAATTACGACCGTAATCTAGAAAAGAAATTTGGATGAAATGCTCAGGATTCATGTATTCACTGACAAGCATATCATCGCTCCAGAAGTGTGTGTACCAATATGGAGGATTGGAGGTAAATAATTTCGTTCGCCTACTTTACATCAAGTTGTGTAAAGAGACGTATATTTACTTGGCTAACACAGACAGACCCTGAACTCGTAATGTATATACCCAAAATAAGGAAAATCGGAATAAAATTATGGCCTAACCTTAACCTGGTTTACACACTACGGGAGTATCTATCAATCTGACTGATCGTGTCGGAATGCTACGCTTGTCAATCAAAATGGACAATCAATCAACATAGATGTTGCTGTTTGGCTATCGTTAACCAACTTCTAATACAGAAAAGTTTGTATGGTCAGCATAAGCGATCAATTTTGCTGGGTGGAAATATGAAAGTCACTCATACAGGAACACACATGAATATACATATTATTTCAGGGTAAAATGTTAAATATAAAGACTTAAGTGTTTGATGTTACTCTCTATTCTTTCGAAATGTAATCAGCAATTTGCTCCCTTTCCATTTTTGTATTGATATTGACATATTTAAAAAAATGTGATCGCACTTTTTGGGATCCCACTTCTCCGATTGTTTTGTTGATTCTGCGCATTTATAAATTCTTGTTCTTCCAAATCTTCAGCAAGTTGAGGATTCAGATATTTCATGTTATCTGCAAAAGAAAAAAAAATTATACTTCTTATATTTGCTGATATATATGGCAAATGTTATAAACATGGCAATCATTGTTTGCCATAGATTTGTATCATTTTGAGTATTTCAATTAGATTATGTATATATACCAGATATCTTTTATCATTTATATTCATTTAAAATCTGAAAATGAATCATTGAGACGATATTCATTCAAAAGGAATGCCCATCTATTCAAACGTCAATCAGACTTGACATATGGCAACAAACAGCGACTTTGAATAAAAATCAAGGCATAATGGGGCACCAATCATTCCTGACAGTATAAGAATTGAAAAACATAACATATAAAAGCCATTCGACAATTCAAATTCAGATATATCAATACAATGTTTCTTATGAGCTCGTTTATTGGGCAAACTGTTTCTTATTCCAATAAAATTATATTTAATGTTTGCTTACCTGGATTTTGCATCATAATTATGCTATTTCTATTGAACGATGATTTTATATTCTCAAGTTCTTGTCGCACTTGCTCACGCTCTCGTCTGTGGACTGATAAACTATGTCTGAAATAAATAGAAGACGACAGTTGGAGAGTACTTCCGTAGTATGTGTACTAGGTTAGGGTTAGACCATAATTTTATTCCGATTTTCCTCATTTTAGTTTTATTACGAGTTCAGGGACTGTCTGTGTTAGCCAAGTAAATATACTCCCTGCCCATAGGTTTCAGTCGCTTTACACAACTTGATGTAAAAAAGGCGAACAAAATTAGCTACCCTATATTGGTGAACATACTTCTGGAGCGCCAATAGAGTATATTGATATAGAATAAAGAAAGTCGTAAACCCAAAAGTTCTATTTAAACTAGATATCTTAGTAGCAATGCATACAAGTAACTGTCCATTATGACCTATTGCACGGCCCCGCTACTACTTAATATTCTTTCTAACATTAAATCTGCACATGTTCAATTTCCTCTCAGTCTATATCCATTCTTCGTCAAGAATAATTAAATGAAAATGTATAACTGCCATATACCTATATATTACTCCCAGTTAGCCACAAGCAAAAGTTTCTGACATAAAATTTACAATTTTACCCTTCTATGAAATGCAAAAATTATATCAAAATTGTGCTGTTAATTGATAAACTATTATATTTCGATTTTTTGTGTAGAACATCTCAATCCACTCAGAATACTGGATTTACACGAATCTTCTTTTTCTACGGCATTGTTTACCCTTTCATCAAAATTAAAATATTATATTTTAACAAGTTATCACAATAACTTTCGAATTCAGAATAATTTACTGTTTTTATAAACTATAAATCTTTTGTTGATATTTCCGCTCATAAAATGCCTCTCATGAATAAGCGGGTTGTTTGTTCATATTCTTAGCCTTTTGTTGTCAAGAACCCGTAGAGAGGCTACAAAACAAAATCCTTTAAAACTTCAATGTAATAAGTCAGCTGCGCAAAAACACACTATTAGAGGATTAAGTAGATATGTAAAAGAAACATGGTAATTACTTCACAAATTTAAATCTTCCCTGCATATTACTGAGATTGAATATTAATTGGAAATCTAAATTAGTATTTTTAGATTAGATTATTAATCGTTCATTTGTGGCGGACGTCACTAAGGCGAGATTTTGAATAGGGCAACAAAAACAAGGATGGCGGTAATATTACTAACTTGATTCTTGTACATTTAAATATATCATGACCGCCAACGATTTGCTGGCGTGATTATGAAGCACCATGCTAAAGTAATAACTAAAGTAACAAGAAAAGAAGATGCTTTTCTCAGGTTGTAGTCGGTTCGGCGAAAAAAATACTAAGTAATACGTCCGAGAATAAACCCTTTGGTAACCTATGATTTAGGAGCCATCGTCAAGTTTAAACTTTGTTTTTGAATTTTATGTTATTTGGTGAAAATAAAATTACGTAAACACTATTTTCAAAAAAGAAGAACGTGATTTATAATATACGGAATTTTTTCTACTTTCACTCGTTTCTCCTTGTAAGAATTGATTGACTAATTGTCAGCCACTCCCAAAGTTCACCCTACCGCACGCGGTAACAAAAATAATTTCCACTGTATTTTATGCCATACCTATGTCTGGGCTAGATCGAGTACTTAATTTTTTCTAAAGTAATTTTTTGTCAGTATTTCCCCTTTTTAAACTTTATTAAATTTATTCATATTTCAAAGAGTTGTCTTTTTGTTGATTGGATAAAATTTAACGTAAGTGATATTGTCAAATTTGGGGGAACCATTGGTAGATTGGCTTTTCATTCATAGGTATTGATATTCATAGGATGTATAATTTGCTACATGATTAATTCGATACGGTATATTCTGTGTCATTGGAATGCCGTTACTATGGTTACCTTATTTGACGCTTGGAGTTGTATTTTTGTACGTAGCGTTTTTTTTTTCGCTGTAAACTTTTTCTAATAAAACAATGTTTGACTTTTTGATTTTTTCCGTATTAATTTCTGTTGGACTTAATCAAGGGTGTCGCTGCTCGTTAATGAGTATTGCGCGTCACCTTTCAATTCGGAAAATGACATTTTTGCGTTTTTTTTTCATTTTTTTTTTCATACAGAGTGTATTATAAGAATGGTGAAAAAAAAAATTACTGATTGATGATTTAAAACCTTGAGAACAGATCCTCTTTCGCTCGAACCCGTGCGATTCCTTCGAATCCCACCACTGAGTAGATAATTGTTAACAAAAATAGACGCAAATCACAAGTTTGTACATCTACTTAAAAATAAATTTAAAAAATAAACGTATGTTTACACTCACTTTTTTGCTCCATCAATTCCCCCTGGTTGTAAAAATTCTTGAGTTAATTTTGCTTCTGCTCTCATACTAGCTCTTCTGTTTTCATCTTCTCTTTTAACCATGGCGGACAACGTGGGGAATGAACCCCGGTATGCATTGACCGGCATTTTGATTTGAAATCACGGTGAAATTGTCAAAAATTGGAAACTTTGGTTGCTGATGCTTCTTCCGTATATATTAAGATATTGACTACATCATAAATATTTAAAATTGAATCTGTATTAAAAAAAAGAGTTTTTTTTTCTAATAATAATAAACGTTTCGTACTTTTCAACTGAGGCAGTTTTTTAGAGGGAACTCGTCTGACTAGAATGTGTGTTTCGTGGTACTTTATAAAACAAGTTAATATAATATAATGCCAAGTCAAAAAATTGATCAGGCAAAATAAGTTATATGGTTTCTGAAAGATCCCTGGCCACTAAAACTGCCCAGCACACATAATAAGAGCGTATTCCATTAGTTACATCTCTGGAATATTTTTCCGGAACGACTCCATTGGTGACAATGTGTTGATGATGGCTAATAATGCCTTGTCGAGTAACGTCCCTAATAAATGGTTGTGCTATATGTCTAGTGTTACGTGTCGAAGTTTGTTCCGTTCCTCTAAGCATCTTATGGTGCGTGTTATGCTGATTTAATAAATAAGTGTAAGCGTCCTTATTCTCTAATATCTTGGGTGTAGAACCAAGTATACAACCAGGACATTATTAACAAGATGTTAGGAGATGTGAAATCTTATCGAAATCCATTTCATTTAGCCTCACGATGGAGTCTAAAACGTCCCACCCAGATTCACAAAAGTCTTTTATCCATTGTTTGCGAGAACATAAAAGTTGGAATCCTAGTTAATCCGTTTCTTGACCAAACATAGACTTGGTTAATCCAAAATATTGACAGAATAAGTATTCGCCATGATCACATATCATAATCCTTTCAAGACGAGTATATCTTGTTCATCTGTTTGCAGACTGTTCTGACTTTATTCAAGAAAAGTATCAATAACGATGCCATGGTATTTTATTCTTTCCAACCCGCCGTGGCGAACATCTATATAGTGGCGAATATCTATATACTATGACTACTCGAGACAAAGAATCGAATCTAAATCTTTAACGAGCTATCTAACCAATCACGAATTTGAGAAATCAGGACATCGCGCCGAAGTCCGGGAAACTTTATTTAAATCATCATTAAAAAGAAAATTTCAGCCGTGAGTAAAAATTTTGAGTTTAGTTTTTACATCCACGACTTAAAGAATCACATACTCTTCCTTAGCGTGCTGTGGGCTTAGTCACAAGCTATACTGCAAACCGAGATAATAACTGATAAAATTTATTAGACGCGATGTGCACCTTTGAACCGTTCGGATAATTTCTTGTTGTTGTTGTAGTTTAAAGTCAGTCAGTCAATCATTTATTTGTCGTCTCAAAAACAAATGCACAAAGACTGGTACAGAAAATAAATAAACTAGTAACGTTAATTGTGCGACAGAAGTCGCGAGAGACCTGGTTGGGTCCTCAAGCAGTGACACCTATAGTGTTGTTACTGATTTAGTGTAAAAAATAATTGCAATAATTTTGAACATTTCCTCATTCGGCAGAACGCTTGGCCGCTTATGTCACGATTGCCCGCAGATCTATTCTGCAAATCCTGTATTCTAAGGCCTTCCAGATTCCATTGCGCGAAACTGCGTGTGCGTATATTTGTTCCGTTTCCGGAAAATTCGCGGCGGGAAATTTCGCCGCATAGGATAAATCACCGCATGAAAAATGCGACGAGATTTCCTACGCGAAATTTTCTGCGGCGAATCTCCATAAAACCTATTTGTTCTCTTATTCAGTTCGGTACTACATTCTAAAATGGTGGAATAAATCTGCCTAAATTGTTGCTCTAATCTTAATCGATCCAATCGGACATTTTAAAATTTCGAACTTCGACATCTCAAAACTAACTACACTCGTAGGTTGTAGTTTATGAAAAACGAGTATATTTTACAATTGCTGTAAGCTTTAATATATTGATATCGGCCAATATATTAATATTCACACGCCAGCATCCTCAAGGAGAAAAAATTCTTTTGTATTAATCTTCTCAAGTGGAATATCATAAAATGAATCACTACTTGAGTGGCCTTGACTTGAGAACGATAATAAATTTATTCCTGCTGAGGTAAACATACAATAGAAAGCTGCAATTCGAATTGTAAAGTTTGATGTTTTCACGTCAATTGTTGCGTTAGTTAAAGAGAAAATCGTGTTATTGCGACTGAAAAATCAAAAAATTTGCAGAAATAATCACTAAACGTGGAAAGGCACTAAAAATTTCCGTTAAATATACAAGAACGTGGATTTCGTCCATTAGCAAACGTGGTTTAAAAATTTCCAAAATAATATAAATTAATATTCAAAATATGTAGAGGAGGCCTTTCTGATATACCTTTGGGGATACAAATTACTCATCAAAGCAAATATCCGAACCAGAAAGGCGAATATATACTTCCATTACCCTAAGTTTAATATGATTAATAATATATAAGTAAAATCTTGTTGAAATACTCATCCTACAAACGTTTATTACATATCGAGCTTGAATCACACATAATCGAGTTAACACTATATGCTTATCCAACGGTCCATAGTATAGAATACACATCGAATCAAAATGTTTTTTTTGTCCAGGTGATGAACCCTAATATTGGAGACCGCAAGGTTTAATTTATCTTTAGTTTCCATGGAATGTATTTACACAATGTATTACATATGTTTTCTCATAACATGGCGTAATATTTGCACTTATTTCCCACTGTCGAACAAAGTTATGAATGCAAATAATTGTCGATAAAATTTATGGTCGTCTATGGAATTTTGTTGATTTAATATTTAATAAAACTTACAAGTACCATGAGGAATATTAAAATGTATATTTATGAATTCAGTCAGAAATTCTGATACATACTATAATGTGAAAGCTGTAACCTATTTACTTTTTATTTGAATGTTCATACCGAATTTTTCATATTTTAGGCAAAAAAAAACTAGAAATACACTTTAATTTCCTAGTTTCTATGTTCCAAATGTAAATACACCTTTTTTAATGCTGTCTAAATAAATCATATTAATGTGTGCGAAGTGCGTCATAACTGAAAAATAAATAAGATAATTTCGCAACCTTGAGTGGGCTATGAATCTTTTAACCAAAATTTTAAGGAATTCAGAAATGATTTCAATATATTTATTGAACCCTACTTTTTCACTTGAATGTTCATATTCAGTATTTTAAATTTTAAGTAAAGAAAAACTCGAAATACATTTTACGTTGACTAACGTATAATCGATAAAAACATCAATCTGTCTGAAGTATTATAAATATATATACATATTTAAGTTCTATAACTACAAACTTTTACGTATATTTAGTCTCATCTACTTTCAAGTTTTAATTTTCTAGTTTCTATGATCTAAATGTAAATATACTTTTCTTTCTTTCATAGTTGTATAGATAAATCATATTATTGTGCGCAAAGTGCGTCATGAATAACCGAAAAATAAATAACTTATTGGTCTTGGACTATAAACCTTGTAACCAAAATTTAAGGATTTTATGAGAATTTAGAAATCTTATTAATATTCAACTACGTATGGTCGGTCATTGAACTTGGAATGGAGAAACCTTCTCACGCAATGACTCAACCACTTTTTTTTATATTAATTCTTTGTCCTGTTGATCAATAATACACTTTTTGATGTTCGATGTCTTTTCCAGTGGATGCTACATATAATTTAGATGTAATACAAAAATCTAATACACATTCAATCAATTTAAAACTTCTGAAAATGTTATACCTACATTTTTCTTTTACATACGTCAAAAATAACGTGACAAAGAGCGCTATTAATTGCTACCACGAACGGTCACTACAACCATCAAAACGTGCCGGGATGGTCACATTGTTCGTCCTAATACAATTATATTTTCTATTGTTGACCTTAATCCTTTCACTAACTTTAGCGTTTGATTCATGAGTTTGTGACAGGTCGTTTTTCACGGCCCGCTATACAGACGCTGACCCAGAAAACAGAACCAGGGCATATGTAACATATTCTAGAACAGTGGTTCTCAAACGATAGGGGGCGCCCCACAAGGGGGGCGTGGACAATTTTTTGAGGGGCGTGAAGCTAATTTAAAATAAAATATTTATTAGATTTGATCTTGCCCGCCTTATTCTGGATATTTACATTTCAAAACTTTTCATTTATTTCATTATTTACGTTCCATCCACGTACTTTCAACGTGTTTTTTTTATTAATACATATTTTCGCCTTTGTAGCTGGTTATTTTTGAGGTGGGGCGGCAAACTTGACAAATTCTAAAATAGGGGCGCTGCTTAAAAAGTTTGAAAACCACTGTTATGGAGATTACTGCAACTTTTGGGTACTATCATGCACAAACAAAAGCTCAAATGTTGAACATATTCTCGTCATATTTGTAAAAGTAAAAACAAATTTATAAGCTCTGTTTTTTATTTGAGTCACACTGTACTTTAAAAAAATAATTGCTACTCGCCATCCGAAGACATGAATTATTCGGTACTCCCGTAGTGTGTGTACCAGGGTAAGGTTAGGGCATAATTTATTCCAATTTTTCTTATTTCAGTTCTATTACGAGTTTGGGGACTGTCTGTGTTAGCCAAGTGAATATACCCGCTTTGAGTAGCTTCGTACACCCTGATGTAAAGTAGGCGTACAAAAATAGTTACCTCCATATTGGTACATACACTTCTGGAGCGCCAATTATTCTACCTGCTATCTGCAATGTCATTCGAAATGTTTTCATGCGATTTGGAAAAGTTGAATTCTTACTAGTTTCAGATCTTGCTGAAACGCTGCAAAGTCTCACCATCTGTTTATATGACAGCTTCTGCGAGTCAATACACATCTAAGGATATATTATTTCAATCATCACTTCAAAAGTGCATCCCTTTCTTTGCGTACAAACTTGATCTTTTCAATTCTCGCTTCTGTTTTGGTTACGCATTATTATTAAACAAACAGATTCCACCCCAACTTATTTCTCAAATAATAGAAAATGTTGGTTTAACTCAAGATGATACAATCGATGAATGAACTCTGTTCGTTTTGATGAACACCTAGTCTCAAATATTCTATCTGCGGCGCATGCTCGGTACTGCTACGACGTAAGTCGAATATTATCAAGATAGTCAAGATAAATGACTGGTCATATGACGAGATAGATCAATTGTTAGTCTAACAATAGCTTATCGGAGCGACAAACAGAAATCTAATCGAATAATAAACCTCTGGCAAACATGTTCGATCAATATGTGAGACGCTGAATAGAATTATACTGAATATATTCATTTTGTTCGTCCACATCCAAAACATTATTTCTCTACATCATTCAATTACAGTAAGTTTTTTCCCGTCTTTTATATTCTGGCTAGGCCACCTACAACTCTGAGTAGGAAATAACAAATTACAAAGCGGGTACACGATCTACAAACTACATACAATTTTCTATCCATTGCTTTATGTGTCCCAATGAACAAGTTGTTTTCTCGATAATAAAGGCGGAGTAATTCAGAAAATTTTTCCAACTCGCCAAGGCCGGGCTGCCCCAGTCAATATAAATGTAGTTCGTGAATTATTCAAACGCATTAATGTCATGGTTGTTTCAGCGAAAAATTATCCAATACAATTATCTCTCGAACTATTAGCCTTCAAACTAAAATGAGTTTGTCGACTTGAATAGAATAGGTAATATTGGTTGCTGTTAGCTCATTTGAACATTCATCTTCTTCATGAGCCATATATGAAAAAACGACATTTTTATCTGAATTTTACTTGTTTTCCGTGGTCTAACATCGATTTTTTTTTTACCGTGATATAAACTAACATCACACAATAAATATTTTTCCAGAATTGAGATCGTAAAATCTTAGCGGGTGGTGACGTTTTACTTTCTTTTGTGTTTTCAAAATTTGGCAATTTTTCAATTCGGCGTCATCATTAGATGTCATGTTAAAATGGGCAGGAGAACAATGAAATTAAAAGCTATAAACAAAACCATCAGGGTAAGACGAGCAAATAACAGATTGAAGCAAACTCGACAAATACGGTTTTTGGAAAATATATGAGAAAGGTCAAATTACGTGTTAGATATTTCTTTCCCAAGCTCATCCTTGTCTCGTGCGCTATCCAATGCTGGCGTAGATATAGCAAACGATAGGCTTACCAGTCAGAAAAGGTGTATTTTCGATATACGATAGAAATAATGATAACGAGATGCTGTTGATGTGACTTTATACATATACATGTAGAATAATGTCCATATTTTTTTTGAACATATATGTACTTCTGCTTGAGTTTTGTGTTAAGATACTTGTTATTTTATCTTGCTATGGTCACATTTAAAGGATCTAGGTTCTGGGGCCCCACGGACCCCATTTTTGAGATTAATTTTCTTTATAAATTATCCCGATATAAGCGCAAATCCTGAACAGAACTATACAACAACATGGGAGATATTTATTAATATTACTGGCTTTGAGTAATAATTGGGATCTAACGACATTTTTGGATTTATATAAACTGTTACAAGTTTTCAGCGGTATGCCACAGCATCAAATCAATCTCAGATATTGAACAATTCCTTGAATTAAAAATATATCAGAACCATTACAACAACACGGTATGTGCAAAGTGTAACTTCGATCTCGTCTGGATACCGAGTACGATTTGAGGATATTTATCCATTTGCATTCCGACCCTTGACCCCCCATACCTTGAAGCTTGTGCTTCTGGTGCCAGATTTATATCTTATATTGGCCTGGAAAAAAACTTTCAATTGAAGGAAGCTGTTGGTAAATAAGACAAAGCACTGGCTGTAAACGCAGTTGCATTTCTGAAAATTTTGTCCTGTTTCTCGCAGTTCTGCTTTCGATGCTTAAAGCTTTGTATTTCTCAAAATTGTAATACAATATTAGACTAACTTTAGCGTATTCTATACTTTCGAACTATCAATAATTAAACAACGTTGGAACACTTCACCTTTGCACCTCTAACTCGTCTTCGTCGATCTAGCAAGAACTATTTCAGTCGGGTTAAATCACTATATTGAGAAAGACATATATTTGTCGAATTGACATTCCCGGCACTCGCTCGCAACCCATAGTAACCGCGATTGTAAGACATGGGTTTTATCAGTCTCATCACGATTAGCATGCAGACGATAAATGTTGGGTTAAATATTAACTAGACATCAATCGTCACATGGATCTCGTCTTCAAATGTAGAATTATTTGCCAAACATGGTCAGCAATTATAAAGTGACATAATGGAATTCAGGTATCCGACGTCACACAGAAGAAATAACCATATTGAAAGTGTCAAGTCCCAAAGATGAAGATATATATCGAGTAGGGTCCCATTGGATAATTGACCTATATAACTGATGATGTCGCAAAAATAACAATCGCTCAAACTTACCGTTTACGTGAAACCAAAATACGTTGAATTTGATTCAAAGAGATAACAATATATTGACGCAGGTGAATGAACCGAACTTGTCACAAACAAATATTACGCAATCTTCCTGCTCATATGCGAAGAATATTTATCCCAGTGATTCCAAACCTGTCATGACTTGTGGCCCCATTCTGGAGGCTTTTAGTCCTGTTCACCATTCCAAAAAATAGAAGTACTCGAGTTTATTATGCGTTTACTACTTTTATGGCATATAAACCCAAGGCTAAAAAGTCAAGTCAGTCGAGTTATTTATTGTAATTCAATTACAAATGTAGAATACGCAGAGCAGATGTATATTTTGATTGGTAGATTCAAAGTCCTATTGTGTATAAACAATTAATGAACAAGAGAGTGAAAACGTCCAGTGACCTTAAATAACATTTCCAGATAATGAAACTAGAACGGGTATCTAGTATTGGAGGAAAAAGGACTGAACCGCATTAAACTCATGTCGTCTTATAGTGTTGTCGCACTCTTCGAACTGCCATCTGGCCATCGACTGGGAACTTTGATTTATCCCACCAATATTGTCCTGTATATGCGATTATACACATTCCGTATAGACATAGGTTAAAAAAGCTGACTCATGAAAGACGACAAAAGACATTTACGAAGTTATTGTAAAAGTAATAATGAAAATCGTCGGCAATAAACCACCTGTATTTACTTTGTAGATTATTAAAACTCGGAATAAATCATATCATGTCGGCAAGTAGACGGCTATTGCGCCGAGAAGTCGATATTGTTCTATATATCCTCACTAATAATTTATAAGTGATCAAAGTTATTTCCCGGTTTGAAACATTTTCCTAAACGTAACAAAGTACGTCATACAAATTACTAGAAAATCAGTTTTTCATATATTTATGTCTTTGGTTTAATTTTTCAGAATAAAAATCCTTTGACGAATAGAGGCGAATAATACTAGTGGGTGACAAATATTACTTTATGAAGTAGATTCGACTATAAGCTGGATAAAACATGGCAGTATTATATGTATTACAAAACATTGACTATAACAAAAAGTTTGTCTTGTGTATTCAGTTTAAATTTTGTTACAGAACCTTTAACTGAAAGTGCTATAAAACGATACACGTTAACACAATAGATCAAGGTTCGGGTACTCCAGAAGTATGTGAACCAAGATGGCGGACATCGGAACGTAGTATGTGTGCCAGGTTAGAGGCCAAAATTTTATTCCAATTTTCTTTATTTTAGTTTTATTACGAGTTTGGTGACTAGCCAAGTGACTTCCGTAGTATTTGTATCTGAAAGTATGGCCTAACCCTAACCTGCCTGGTACACATACACCGTTCCGGTGTCCGCCATCTTGGTTCACATACTTCGGGAGTACCAAGGTTTGGTTGAGGTCGAAAACAAAAATCAAAGCAAGGGTTAATTTTTATACTGCCATTATATTTTTTGAATGCCTTTAATCTTCTACAATGTTCGTTTATAACAACAATGTTTCAGTTGTATAATATCGTGCACAGAAGAAACACAAGCGTTGTTGCAGATATCGTGAATGAGGCGGCTCCACTGGTTGTTGAATCTTGAGGCGACGGCGTCGGTTTAGGAGTGGCGTCTCCGCTGCATCTCATGGCATCTTTGGTCTGCGAAAGAGGCATCACTTCTGCGCTGCACGTCCTTTTTATGGCAGTGTAGTTGGTCTTTATTTTAGGTGTTGGCAATTCAGTCAAGGTCTGAATGTAAATATAATTACATGAAGATGTAAACAGTTGGTAACTAAACTTGTTCTAGGCAACACTTTCCTTGGCCGATCTTACATTATTCTTAGCTAGAAATGGCTAGGATTGTTCAATTTCAAAATCTGATATGGAATAAATAGCAAAGCTGATATTCGCAGGTCGCAGGCGTTGATTACATAACTGAAATTGTTGATTTCTAAGTATTGGAAAACAGACAGATACAAAGGTATTGACTTATTGAACAAAGCAAGCAGGAAACTAGCATACGAGGGAGGCCTAAAATATAAACTTACGCTTTTGCTTCTGTTGAAAGGAACACATATTGATTGTTGTTCTACTTCAATATAGTATTCTTCAAATTCATCGATTGCTTCTTCAGTCCAATTTTGCTGCAATAGATATAATTGAACACAGTGTAAAATTTAATTCAATGCGACGACACAGAGTATCACGACGCTACAGTAGCTCTATGTGTTAATTTCCATTAGATTTTTGTCTAAGACTCCAGGATGACTGTAGGTAAATCAAGATTGGCGAACTGTATATTTTTGAGCAATTTGACAACTACTACTCGACGCTGACTTATTCACACGAAATCAGCAATTTTACGTTTGTTATGAAATTATTTCACCACCGAGCTAACATATTAAATTAATACCAATCTATTTGCGTTTTGTCATGCTAAATTATATATTTGATCTATTGTGTAAAATCTCACCCCACTCAAAACGTCCATCAGAGTTTTTCCTGCCATATCTCGAGGTCCTGCCAAGAACATAGACCGAAGTCCCGTTGCTTTCTCGTTATATCTATCAAAAAAGATTACTTAGTTTCCAAAAATAAAGAAATACGGGCATTTTTTACAGTAGGTAATTTGCAGACGATTATACCACAATATAGGGCACTTGGGCAAACTATCTCAAATAAAAAGGATGGGCGCTCTGATGGCTCGCCTCAGCAGAAATACAATAAATAATACAAGTTCTAGCAAAGTGTGGATGTACCCATGGCAACTACTGCGTTTTCCCGAAAATAATACACTGTCTTATTTCGATTTTCTTTCGAAAAATAAAACTAGAGCTTATTTTGAGGAGATGTCTTTTATTTTCTCCAATGAACCCTTTTCTCTTTCACACGTTTTAGATAAATCATTTAAAACATGTAGGAGGATTTCTTGCTATCGACTAGGCTAGATCGAAAAAAATTTGCACTATCGACTAACTAGGTCTTGTTTCAAATGGAGGGCTTATATTGTGATCATTTTTAAAATTCAGGTCAGGTGTTATTTTCGGGGAAACACGGTCTGTGTTCTTGATTTGAGCTTAATCTAGAAAACACCTGATAATAAAAACAACAAAGTTACCTTAACTGGGTCAGATCAATCCCAAAGTATGGCCATGTTCTATACGCAGATACAGATGATGAACAATGTGCAGTGTCTATCTTAGGATAGTATGATACAAATGAAATGCACATTTCTTCTCTGGTTCCAAATCCGCCCTGAAAGTTCAAGCCAAATTATATTTAGGTACACGCGGTGACCGATTGTATTATTCGTAATGGTCATCGAGCTATAGTTTAACTGTTTGTCAGTCCTTCTGGGATTTAGGTGGTTATTACTTATAACGTAGAAACTAAAAATTAGTTTTTACAAGTTAAATGAGTGAAGGCTCGTATGATAGCGTTTGTACTGGATACAAAGGTTCAACGAGTGGTGTTATTTTTATCCATAGCCATGTCGCCGCATAAGCCATTTTGACAAACATACAGTTGAACAAATGGTACATTATGTATTACATCATATATCACTACTACAGAGCTAAACGAATGAATACAGAGTTAGACATTGTTTAGGCATAAACGAAAATTATGTCATGCATGAATGATCATACTTCTGTCATTTCCTTTCTTCCTGTTGTGTCATAAACGCATTCCATCCACAATGTATCCGTAGGTAGAAGTGTAACTGGTGGATCAACTTGTCTCTGCTCCTGGTAATTGAAGTCATATGTTCTATCATTTGCAAGATATGGAAGTTCAGTGCCGTTTCTGAAATGAAGATAATTGCATTGGCGAGCCTGCACTGCGTTATAAATTCTAGACATAGTTAATAAACTTTATTCGTTTTCAGATTTGCATTTCGCGAGACTTGCGAGTTATGATTGATGTAATGCCAATATATGACTGTATACCTGATATGGCGCAGCTTTAGTGATCTTCCAGCGATATGCGAATGCAGTAAAACACTAAATATTGTTACGTTTTGCACACCAGTAACATCCATTCCCTGTTTAAAAGAAAATTCAGTTTAATAGTATTCTCTTGAAAACGAAAAAGATTCTGATAATAGTGTTGTTCTTGTTCAAATGCAATAGCACTTTATGTATCCAGAATTGCCAGTACCGTTAAGTTTGTGCGACAACAAAGAGTAGGATGATTTCAGGAAGATGAGAGGTTTGGTTAAACAGCAAATGACCTTAGAGCAGAGGTGGGGCAAGGTTTTCGGACCGGGGGTCAAAAATGTTGCCTATCCAGACTGGCTGGCCATGTAAATATGAAGTAAAAGTATCATTTTAGGAACAATATTTACAGTGTTGCAAAAGTGGAAAACGATAAGCCTCGTGCCAAAACCCAAATTGATCGCAATCCCAATTGGTTGTGACGGCATCAGGCGGGCCAGATTGAATTACCCGAGAGGCCGGGTTTGGCCCACGGGCCGTAGTTTACCCATGTCTGCTCATGTAGATGTGATGCCCAGAAATGTGAAATTTCCCGCCGTGACAATGTTTCAAAATGGACATTATGCTAAAAAGAATATCAATAATTGAAATATAAACACGCAAGTTGACGCAACCTTTCATGATATTAACACCAACATCAAGTAACTATAATCTCTAAATACGAGCGGAGATATAATCTCTTGGATACCTTTTCGAGACACTCTGGATAACAAAGTCCAACATTGACGAAATCTTTAGCACCGGGTGGTATGAAATGTTGAGTAGGAATGACTGCATTCCCAACGTATAAAACGCCGACATCGTGTTTTCTCAGAGTATCCGTGTAAGTCATCCTGATTCCAGAACTGTCAATTATACCTGCAAACAATTAGCAGTGTAAATCCTTTAATAATATTAGGAATTTCAGACTAACATTAATTTATTTTGCACTATTTTAATTTTCGTATGAGTCAAGGAACAACATAATCGCTTAAATAAAATAATAAAACAGTAGGACATGAGTAACATCTTCCCTTCTCTAACAGAAAGGTTTTATGGCTTATTTCCAGGTTGCGATACATTTTCATCAATTATTATTTGTGTGTGTAGCGCAAATTGATGTATATGGTAAATCCATTGATAACGTTCTTTTTGGGAACATGCTACAAAAAAATGAATAAGCCTTCAGTTTCTGTCGCATGTGCATGATTGCGCTCGATGAATTATTTCATATTTACCGATGATCTTACGACAATAGTATTGCCGTAACTTAATGACATAATATTTTAACTTTACCTTCTTTACGAGATGGATTGTCATAATGAGTCTCCAGCTGTATGTAGACTGGATCGTCCTCGTCTCCCATTGATAGACCGGCGTTATCAGGATAGACCATGTGCTGAAATATAAAAAAGTGGAATCAACAAATATGTTGGATCTGGTTTCGCTGTTTTTGTCTAATACCGTATTTAATGTGGAACTGACTTCTCGTAGATATGGAATTAGTCTTACCCCTCCTCCAGTAGCCCATGCTATAATAACGGCAGTGCATGTTTCGAAGTGAGCCATATCAGTCGTGTAACAGGGAGCATTGATGCCAACTTCTGTAGTATTCTAGAGACAACATAAAAGACAGCGTTAGTATGAGATGTCAATATTCGAGGGTGACCGTACATTTGAACCCATGTGTATATCCGCGCGTTCAATCAATATGCGGGTGCTAAAACCCATGGGTTAGGTTAGTATGGGTACAAATATCCGTAAAACCAAAAAAAATGCAATGGCATGCAGGTGCAATTGTCGTGGGTTCAAATGTACGTGGGTTCAAATGTAATGGAACCATATTCGAGTATTAATTAGTTCAAAAGTAAATTATGGTCAGCACGTATGTTAAAACAAGGATATCGTCTGTGAGAATAATCGGAGTCAAACGCCAAATATATGGAATCAATACGATCACGTGAAATGAAATTATTTTTTGAAATTAAAACAATAAAAGAAATTGAAACGTGTAATTAACGAATTTAATATGTACAAGACTATGTTACCTCCATTATGTCACCACATCTATATATCAGCATGTGATGAACGAACTCTTCGTTGCCTTGCTGGACGATTGGTTCGATCTAAAAATAGGCAAAAATAATTAACAGTTGAATAAAAACAATAGACTGATGAGTTGGGCTCGCCTAGAAGATTGACTGCATTTTATTATTGCTTGATCATAATAAATACGAATTGATTGTTGTTCTGCGATTTCAGCTCTCGGAGAAACGCGTAATTATCAGTTGGAAAAATCGGTAGGTTATAGGCTAACTTAGATCACTGCTATTTTTCTAATGATTAAGCGATTTTAATTAATATTTATGGAGGATTAAATAGGAATCCGAGTTTCAAAGGGTTGAGCAAACAAAATAAAAAAAAATTTTTTCAACTTCGCGCTAATTTGGCGAAGACTTCATTCTGACAAACCTTCACGATGTGATGTTTCTTTTGGAAATCTGGAACTTTGAACAATCTGCAGTTGTAATAAGTTTGTCGCGGAGGAATCGTGAAATCGCTAACAGCGATGTCAAGTGTTTTGTATGTAGGTCCTGATGGTAAATTCCCTTTCGGCCTATTTGGAGATTCGAGGAGATGCATGCTTTGAGCTCCTAGTGATATATATATTAAAAAAGTAAAATCGACATTTCATTCAACTTAGTGTGTAGGTTTCATAAAAATTAATAGGTTGCAAATTTGAGGTCGCAATTACTTCACTTCAATTTAGATTTTGCAATGCTACAAAAAGTGAAAAAAAAAAGTATCACGCTTGAATCCGAAGTGCTTGCTTAATTTATATGCAGTATGTTGGAATCCGAAGTACTTGCTTAATTTATCTATATCTCAATTTAATGTTGTTTTGAGAGTTGTATAAAAAAAAGTCGCCGATGTGAAATTTTTGTTACCAGTAGCCTATATATTCTCATTAGCTGATTTTTAAAAAATTAAACCTTTTGCATAGTGTGCACTGTGCAGTGGAGTTGCGATGCTATTTTTAATCATAACTCACCTCTTCCAAGCCAATGATAATGTTTTCTTGCTAAAACTTCGCCTTGTGGATCAGTTGAACCCAGGGCCCAAATTAAACGCATCGTGTTTGTCTGTGAAAATTGATGAATATATATGCGTTTACTTGAAACATACCGGGTATCCATAACGTCGCTCTTCAGTTTTATTGTGAAGTCATTTTATCTTAACTAGGTTTGTTGTTTTTTAATCAGTAAGTATTTTTAACTTCATTTAATACATCTGTGAAGGCCAAAATGTATGGTATCGATAAGTTCATTTTGCATTTTTGAATTTTGTTAAAAATTTATAGACACAATAATCCAACTTCAAAACCTCTACATTATCTTTGTTGAAAAGTAGAGTTCATTCAAGATTATCACATTTGCAGAATTCGATAAAGTTGTATATATATACCTATGACGTCGAAGTAACCTTAGATATTCTCTACATTACCCGAATTCCTTCCCACAATGGAATTCGTCGTTTTGGGGAGAAATTTCGTATTTTTGTCGGTATCACTAATATTTCACAGTTGTTTGTTATTACTGTAATACTTGTTCATATTTTATATATAATACCTAAACGGTACAAGAACTGAAGTGCAAATTGCGCATAACAGTAGCAGTAAGGACCAATTAAAGAATGAGTCCAGTAACGGAGGAATAAGGAGTTTTAAACAGAGGAATTTAACAGAAAAAATTGGGAACCACTGGGTATGCATTTGTGTGAATACGTCTTGAGACATCAGGTTCCCAATAAATAAATGTTGAACTTTACCGAAATCTCTCTGTCGTATTTATTCTCACAGGCTGCAAGTTGTCTTGAAAATTTTAATACTGTCCATCCATTACATTCATGTCCGCTTATCACATTTACGTTTTGCTCGGGATCTGCAATCGGTGGTGATTGTCCGACAGCGTGCATGTCCTGTGCAACGACATGAATAAGAAAGTGAATGAAAGTATTATCAGTACTAGATTGCGTGTGCAAAAAGCGGCCATGGCAGAAATTTCCGGCGTTCGTAAATTCAATTTTAGATTACTGGGCATCCATTTCACCACTGTGCAGTAATATTACAATAAAACTCTCGCAAACATTGTAGTCTTCAATTGGCCTCCAACGGCGGATGGGTCGTTTGGATGGGAATTAACACAAGAATACGGTATGAATGAAGATAAATAATGTGAGAAGATGATTACTAAAAAAATTTAATGCAAAGTAGAGTGTTTATTTCTGCACCACAAAAACATTCACTATTTATTATTTGATGTGTGTCGACATTTATCTACAATTACAACAAACAACATAATTCTCATATGACCTTCACAATGACTCTTCCATTCGCCACCCATCCAAGTATAATATCCGAATCAGTCATTGCTCCATTTGGCGAGAACCCGATTCCGACCCACCCAGCAGTCTTGCCGTAAATCTGAAAAAGTTGAATAAAACAATGTAGCAGTTTGATCTGGTGCAGCCCAATGAAATAACAAGAAATAAATGTTCTAATTTAACAACAAGAAAGTCAATTGACTAATGACTAGTATGCTTGCCATTGCAATGTCAATAAAATTTTTGCCAAATGTTAAAAGGATTGTTCCGTATGTCATAAAAAAGTGGACGTACTCGATTATAAAAAGATATACATAACAATTTGGAACCAAATGTCGCATATCATTGGAATCAGAGAAAATTTGAAAATAAATAATAGCTTTCTGCAGACCTCATACATCTTTAATTGTTGAACATTTGGAAAAAATTAGTCCATTTTTTATTGGAAAGCGATTTTCTCAGAAGAGTGATTTCCTGGGGTCAAAATATGAAACAGGTACTAACCTCAAAAGTAATGTGGGTGTCTGTGAACATCCAGTAAAGCGTCAGATTACCGGATGCCAGAACTGCGGAATGAGTGAATGTTTCACTCGGTTGAGGAATGTTACATTGAACATCAGAAATGATAAATAGAGTTATCAGCCAGGTTGCAGATCCCAAAAGCATGATGCTATGTTACACACTATAATATACAGGTGCGAAAATGGAAATATTTTTATCTTTATGCTGCAACTCAGTATCACTTTTACCTCACAAAAGTTATCTAATCTTTGATTTCTAGACTATATAACATTTTCAAATCGAACATTTCATTTTTTGAAAAGTTATACGAATTAAAAATCACGACCTGGTCCATACTTTCGAGAATATTGCGAAGAGGTTCTTTTATATAATCACACTCTTAGTCAATAAAACAATAACCAGAAAAATGGGTGTTGTCACGACGCTGGGCTTTTCGGTAACAGTCTATCGCAATGTAACATAACTCGCGTTCAAAGGCTAACAAAACCACAACTGCAACACATCTCCAGACATCGAATAAAGACCGCTAATGTTGTTCAATTAGTAAGCTGAAATAAGCTATAAAAATATTGTAAAACTCTTGGGATTTGAGTGTGGGAATACAAGTAACGCGAGAGAGAATAGAAATATAAACACAACTCATATATATATTCATATATACTCGATTATATTCTGACAGTACATTTTTTCTACTTAAACAACGGCTTAACTGCAATGGGTTGGATTCAAAGTTTTTAGACCAGGTTCTTTTTGCTTCAAACTCGTTGACAACAGCTTCCCTCGTTTCAGAAAATGTATGTATGCAAGCTATACTCTACTATGGTACACTTTACATTAATCTAATACATAATGTTCGAAAGAGAAAGATAACGCTAGTTGACAGCTACGCCACAAGTTACCCATTTACTGCAGTCATCTAGTGTTTAAAACAAAAACAACAATTAGGACGATAATCCATGAATAGGTTCCCGCAAACCCTCTGAAAATCGCCATTGGGTAATTGTGTGTAAAATGCCACTTTCGCAGTGAAATGCGCCCTGTCATTGTTCGGTAACTTATCCTTCAACGTTGTGCCACTGTGCGACCTTTACATGAGAGTAATAAGCTGTGATTGACATCATTCTGTCTTCAGTTTCAAAATTATTCAGTCGGCTGTTTTAGCTTCCTCTGCATGTGTTGAGGAAATATTATACCACTCATAAAATATTCAATATGGAATCACAGGTGTGTTTTCGTCTAAATCCTCAGCTATGCAAAAGGATGCAAAAAATATTTATTTACGATCGAAATAATTTGGTGTAATTGCAGTCGTTACCCTGGGCTTTCTTTAATGTTCTCGCTCAACTTGTTTCGCCGAAATCTCCTTCAAGGTGACGTTTTGGCCTGTGGTCTCAGCAAATGAACGATCAGAAAAGTACACAAACCACAGTGCTTCAGCACACTCGCGTATCAGAGCGTAAATTTGGCTTTTCGAAAATATATTGTTCTCTTATATCAATTTTGGGCCTTATCACGCGTGTTGCTGATCGAGAACCAGTATAATATTAGTTTTTCGAGCCTATACTCTGAAATATCATTTTTACGTTTTTTTTATATTTACTGTTCGTATATATAAAAGTATTTTCAGTTCGATGAAAAATAAACTACTGAATATAGGACTATATTCATCTTTTTTGTGCGTACGGTAATAAATCAATTTGGTGGTAAACCCACTCAGAGAAGAAGATTATAGCTATTGGTAAACGGAACGTGTTTCCATAATAAAGGGTTTTCAATTTCGACTGTAGGGCTTTCTGCGCTAATGCATAGGAAGAGTATCTTATTAATTTTTTACTCAGTAATTATCATCACCTGTGCGCTTCGTCAATTATGGTTGATTTACTCGCAGATGACGATCGAACCTACGGCTTACTTAATTATTAAAACTAATCTCTGGTCAGACAGACAGCAGATAACGACATCAGGGTCTCAACAATCCGAATGATTACTAAATGGGACATGAACCTCCGGTTTACTCGTGTGTTGCTCTTTATACTGTGCATGTATCAAATGAGTTCTACAGTTAATATTTCGATCTGTCTCATCACTACGCGATGCAGTATACCTAGGCTTACCATACGTCCCGCTTTAGGCGGGACAGTCCCGCTTTTCAGCGATTTGTCCCGCCGTCCCGATAAGTCAGCCAAAAGTCCCGCTTTTGCAGCATAATACACAAACATGTTCTCGTTACTGTTGTTTCTTTGTAGCGCAGCGCTAGCCTACTACTGAAGGCGAATGCGTTCGTTTCCCGCTGATTCCCATTGATGGCAGACGAATCGCATGTAAAACCAATACTAATTAGTCTAAATTCGAATTATTTGTACTGGTATCGTTAACGTCAATTCCTTCCTATTTTTCGAACTGAACCCGATATTTTGACAGAGAATATGCGCATGCAATTTCGATAACAATATAGTCAATAAAGACAGCTTTAAATGTAGGAATGTAAGCCTATGTAGTAAAATCGGAAAATGTGAAGTTATAAAATCCAAGCTAAAGGGTCGTTGTCTTTTGAGGCGTCCCGATTTGAGGCAACAAAATTTGGTAACCCTAAGTATATCCGGCGACCAAATGCATAATAACGAAACTAAAAACGTCTCTCCGTAAAAGGTAGGCATCAGTAGTTTGCAAACAAAGATGATTGGGCGGGATGGCGAGCAGTGGTTCAAACTCGTTCCCCCACCTCAACCGGACAAGGTTCATTGAATTGGGCATGCCCTGACAAACCCGATATATTTCTTTTTAAAAAACTTATCAGCTCTTTGCATATCCAAAACAACTCGAGGCGGGGCAAGGCGTAATCAATATAAACGGCAACTGCCTCTCATGCAGTTATCATTCTAATCGAATTTAAAAATATTCAATCAGACATATCAAATACATTATGTGCGTGAACAACACTACGGGGAGTTTAACACTTCATCATGAGGTATGAACGTCAATTTCTCAATTAGTAAACCTTTTGTGATTAGATTCAGGAATTTAATTCTACCGTTCCTGACCACTCTGAAACAAATACTGAACTACTTTCACTTGAAAATTGTAGAATCTGGGACAAGCGACATCATAGGAGAAGGATGCCTCGAAGCAGAATATGACTTCTGTATCTGCATTCAAAAACTAAACTAAAAACTAACTGAAAAAATCTAAAAATTACAGTTCACTCTGCAGAACCTAACCAGTATTTGAAAAGTTCTGTTTATTGAATATTTCATACATGAAAAACAAAATAACAAGAAAACATATAATAACAAGATAAGATGAAAGACACCATTGTGCCATGAAGATTTCATTAGACCAATATACCGTAATATGGAATAATACACAAAAAGATTAAATACCCAAGACTAACATTAATTTCGCATCAACCCCGAAAAACTTCAAGATAGGGTACATCTAAGTTTATATTTGATCAAAATGTGTTTTCAAGAAGGCAATTGTAAATCTTGAATTAATACAGATAAGAAAATGTCACTATGGTCAAAATATCAGTTCAAAGTTTTTTAAGTAATAGGACAAATGCTCTATATATTGTTTGAATTTCAATGCAAAGCTGTTTTCTATGTGGAAGGTATAATATGAAGGGATAAAAACTTACATTAATCAGAGAAACAAGATCGATTCACAAGATAAGTATAAGATATAAGTGATTCAAGAGCCTTGCTGCACAATAACACAAATATATTTCATAGTTGAACTATGTATCAATGTATGTCTAAAGAAGTCTGACCCTGGTTAGGCAAAATGTTACAGAAATATATTTGTGTTAGTATGCAGCAGGAATCACTTAAGATAATATCTCTACTCTTGCTACAGCATCCTTGCAATATATGCATACGGATCCACCGGCACAAAAGCATGGAAGAAGGATAAGTAGTTAGTTTCGCACAAACCAAAACCTTAGCGAAAATATGAAAAACATGAATTTTCTTAAATAAGCGAAATATAACCAAAGATTTTTTTGCTCATAAATCGATATAATTCCTAATTATATGGAACTAATTTTCATCTGATTAATTGCTAAGTTGAGTTTCTAGATTGTGTCAATTTTAACGACTCAGTAGGACATTTCTATGTAAAGAAGCAATAAAATAACAGGGCATATAATACGCAGAACAATAAATAAAAACTTAACTGGCAGAATGTAAAAGTATTTCCAAGTGATAAGATTTTTTCAAGTGAAAAATAACATGATATATAATAATAGTACACAAAAAAGAGATGCAGGAATTCAATTATAAGTTTTGAACATTTCGTAATTTCCTCACAGAGACAAATAAGAGAGTCGTGTGAATAAAAGTCAGTCAAACAAATTTTTTGAAGGTTTCCTCAAAGCATGCTCTCTATAAATATTAATGATATGTATTGAGACATATTGTTCTTTTGGCAGTAAGGCCAAATTATTTATCCGGATTATTCTAATACAGGGATGGGCAAATTACAGTCCGCAGGTCGGATCCGACCCATCACAGTATTTCATCCGGCCCACTTGTGTTTGCTAGAATAATGACTACCGGTATATTCTTTATGGATATAAACTATCTGTTTGTTGTACATGAGCTGGTATGCTAGTTATTTGTAAATAAACTGTTTTATTTATTCATATTGAGTTTCAGGTCTTCGACCCTCCGGCCCAGTAACCAAGACTCAGGAAAGTAATTGTCACCCCTGTTCTAATGTTCAACACATTCTCATTTGTAACAAAACCAAACAATCACGAACATCTCAAGTTGGAAATGCTAAGCTTGCCATAAACAAGCACAAAAGTACTGTTTAGTGTGAGTTAAGGCACAAATAATAATGGATTGTAAGAAAAACTTACCATATTATTGGCGACAGCATACACTTCTCAACATATTGGGCAATAAAAAATTTCAACATCGAATTTGACTATAAAGTTTGAATAAGAACAATGGGTACTCATGAAGTATGTGTATCAATATGAAACTAATTTTATTCGCCTATTCTACATCAAGTTGTGTAAAGGGACTGAAGCCTATGGGCAGGGGAATATTCACTTGGCTAGCACAGACAGTCCCATAACTCATAATAGAACTGAAATAAGGAAAATTGGACTAAAAATTATGGCCTAACCCAAACCTAGTACACATACTTCATGAGTAACGAACAAAGATATGATTTTTCTAACTAACATCAATTTAATATAAATTATTATGCAAATAAATCTATAACCTGTATTTGCAGAAGTGCACTTAAATGTATTCTGGACTGAACATGTATCAAATTTTCATTCCAAACATGATTGACTTCTACTATTGCTAGGAAAATTCGAAATGAAACAAGTGCACTTGTTAATTCAATTAAACGGGGAAATTTTTCAAACATCCCAAAAGGCTGAATAAAATTAGCTTTGCATTGCATTTAAGAAGATGTCAATGAAATAAACTAAAGCATTCAAAAGTTTTGTTGTCGTTTTTTCTTTGCTTCAATTGCCTCCAAAATGGGCTGCTTTTTATGATGATAGCGATTGCGTAAGTTCTCAATTTCCTTTTCCATTTCTGGGTCAAGTAGGTTCAAGCGACCTTGAAGTTCTGTCAAGGTTAAAGTTTTGAGGAAATCAAAATCAAGTTCACTGATGTTTTTACCGACTTTCCAAGCTTGATCCGGAGCAATAGAACGCGACCCCTGACCCCCAGAATCGCTTTTATCCATTTTATCGAAATAATCCATGAAAGATGGCCGACCGTTGCCACCGGCTGTTTCAGAGTTGGCTGTAGGGCCGGTATCGAAACGTTGCATAGTTCCGGTATCTTCTTCATCTTCATTGATAACCATTGTACCAATCTCAGAATCCAGTGTACTTCCATGTTCTATCATTGTAGCATTTCCTTAAATTAAATAATATGAAGATAAGTACAAATAGATATATAGCGCATCTTTGTGAAAAGTGCTGCTGCGCTTTGCAAAATACCGGTATTTAGTTGTTAATAAGGACTCTTATATCACTCTGATTCAGTATTAATGGTTTCAGGTATTGTCTTTGGGTTCCAGCACTGTAGCAACCAGGGGGTGAAGTATAGTGTAATTTTTATTTTTAACTCTGACGAAGTATACCAATATTTGTTAACAGATCGTTGAGAACACTTGAACTTTATTTGGACTTTTTTATCTTCCAGAAACTTCAAAATTTGACTACAACTCTGTTTGTATATACAATTCCTGCTTAAATTCTGACTCCATTAAAATATGCTATACTCAAGACTCCGCATCAGCAACAGCAACTCCAATTTCAAGTGGAGATTAGTTTAAATGTTGATATGTAGAGTAGAATAAGAATGTAGTACTTATAGGGAATTTCAACTATTGAATGAGTACATAAAGCAAAATGTATACAACAAAATGCTAAAGAATATTCAATGAAAAATGATTTGAATTTCAACAATGACAAACAAAATAGATTGGGGGCCATGCTCATGGTGAAACAAGAAGAAATAGAATGTAAAAATATATTAAAAAATTAACTTCTCCAGGCATGGCACAAGACTTGGTTATTTGTCATAATGTTCAACACAAAAAAGTTCTGTTTGACATTTTGAAAGCATTTACATTAATAACCAACATACCTGTGCTAGAATTAGTGACCATGGTACTGTAATCAACATCCACACCTGAACCTGGTGTAACCATTGTGCTTGCATCAATCTAAACAATAATATACGATATAAAAACTATGAAAGTATCTGATGGTTTGTTCATAGAAATTCAAAGTCATAAGATATAGATTACAGCAGCGGTTACCAAAGGGTAAGCCATGGTGCGTTGCTAAGTGAGCTGTGAAAATTAACTAAAATATAATTGAATATTTTACATAATGTATTTATCATAAGCGTTTCATTTATTTTTTTTAAATTTTAAATGCAGTGTAATAAATCAATAAATTAATTTTCCCTTTCTATGTTGTTTACTGTCTGTTACGTAGTGTCTGCTTCTATTGTTTCATAACAATACAGGTAGACAATACTTATTGCAATCTTGCGAGTTAGAGAAGGCAGAGATGGTGAGGAAGAGTTGAGCTATTGCCTGTTTACCAACTTTAAAAGGCATAAAGTACACATTACCGATCACAAAATTTGAGTTTTATTTGAAAGCAGCATTTTTTTTTGTGTAATTACGCCTGCTGCCTGGAGTTTTTTCCCTGATAATTTGGCGCTGCACGAACAAAAAGTTTGTGAACCACTGGATCTTGTTAACGCTTTATACCCGGCCAAAATCTTGTTTAAGGGTAGTGTTAGAAAAACGATCTATAGTGGCTTTTAATCTTTTTGTAGAGCAAAACCCCAATGAAACATTCCAGGGGCTCAGAGGAAATCCTGTGCATTGTGCAATGACTAATATGTATATTTGATTATACATGTTATCATAAAATTTGCTAATAAAAAATGTGAAACAATAATATGAAGTGGAAGACTAGTGAAACACACCTATTATAAGAGTGGTCGCTAGGAAAGCAGAATATTTGAATTCAGATAAGTTGATACCTTTTGGGTGCTATTAGATTTCCGTTATATATCCCCTATGCCTTTAAAAAACTCTGTAAGAGTTATTCTTTGTGAAAATAAATAGCTGTTTGACAAATTTTCTTTTTTTCTAGCGACCACCCTGTATAATTATATTAATTCGAGTATTCGATTACTTTTAAACAATATACCACCGGTACACATAATAACATAGACTCTCAGCGAACCCCGCGAATGAGCTGGCGGAACAGAAGGGATGTGGACAAGCAGATATTAATATGCATGATGCTACTATGTTTGTGGAAAATTTGAATTTTTCTGGGTCTGCGTAAATTCCCCAAAGTCTCCCTTTAGTTTATAAATACACCCTGAGTAAGGTGCAAAGGGTTTGAATTCAAATAATACCTCATCCTCGTCCTCTTCATCACTCTCACTCCCACTATCTTCTCCCTCTTCATTTTCTTTTCTCTTTTTTATTTCCATTGCTTCTTGAATCATATCTTTCAATATAGCGACTGGTTTCGCACCTGAAATATAGATTCATAGACATTTGAATATTCCAAAGTATAATTAGCAGAGTGATCTTTATTTTGGGCTCTTTATTTTTGCCTATATTTTATTTACTTGATAAACATCAATATCCAAAAATTACTCGGATGTCTGAATTCAATAAAACAAAGTAACTACTAATTTTTCCTATTGATATAGCAAAACAGATGCTTGAAGACTTCTACTGCTGCTTAATTACTTATCGATCTCAATCGGTAAGTATGTTGAAAGGTATTTGTCCGTCTGTTAGACACTTTCGTATGTTTCGCCATATCTCATGAAAGCGCTGTTGAATCTGCTCCAAATTTTGCAAGTGCATTCATCATATCTCGGACCAGAAGCCTATTGACTTTGGTTTAATTATGTCGTATAATTAGCGAGTTATTAATTAATTAGTGATGGGACACGTGGTGTCGCTATTGAGTCAGAGCGAAACCACAGTTTCTGTTTTGTGTGTTCCCCTAACTTTCGTCGCTGCGTACGATTGTGTGCGTAACAATGCCCTGTCTGCGATGTGGAGCGTTTAGGTATTTAGGTTACACGCCGCTTCGAATTTGTGGGGCTGACGAGTGACGATGACCGGTGTATTGTCCCAAATTGTCAAGTTCAATATTGAACATGCGGAAGATCGAATAGTCGGCGATCTCCGATCGCTATCTAGTTCCTAGTTGAGAATTTGATATTAAACTGCCACAAACTTTCAAATAAGTTTATAATGATGAAAATACTGCTTTTATTAATGCTAGCAAAAAAATTATTAGATACTTTTGATGAAAGGATGTTGTAGTAACTGAGTTGCTGTTGCTCTTTGCTCCGGACTTTTTACCAAACATTTGCTGACAAAATCTATAAACTCCATTGACCATCTGAAAAAGATATGACAGTGATTCTATGACAAGAGAAAAGGGAGAAATAATTCAGTTCTAAAAGAATTGACTGTATGTGACATTCGAAAACAGAGATATATCAATAAAAAAAACATGTTCAATCTTTCACAATTCACTATCAACGTCAAGAAAAAATACCTACGGTAATTGAAGCTGACTGATAAGTGATAAAGATAAGATGAATGTAAAGATAAAACGTTTATAATTTATTTCTACTGCCCAATTTACTGTATTTCTCCGCGTATAATACGCACTTTCAAGGTCAAATTTAGTCTCACAAATATGGGGTGCGTATTATACATTGGTTTAGAAAATATCAAAAATTATTAATACTCATTTTATGCTTTAACTGGCTAATAATTGTCACATTAATCTTAAGTTCTTAATTTTATGTGGCAAAGTCTGTTAAAATCAGATCATGCTTGATTCGATAGAAGCATACCCAGTTAAACAACAAACAATTTAGTGTTGATAAAGGCGCAGAAAAAATACGCTGTACATTTGTTAACTGCTGTCATTGTCTGGTCTGTTTCTCTCGTTTTGCCTTATCGGCAAAACTTTATCATAATAAATCACTATATGAGTGACCTAGGGCTTCCGAGTGTTCTGATGTCGGGCCTTGTCAGCTTTTAAAGGGGAGGAACAAATAACTTTACAAGATACTTTAATGTCAAATAACATCACATCATGATTGGCAGATGTTTCACAGGCAAAGACATAAAACATATTATCAGATATAAATAGTTAACAAAAGGCAAGCATACAGAATGCCTGAAACGGCCGGAAAAAAACTACCAAATTTTAGTCGAGCATTTTTTCAACACGGTATTCATAATAACAATTGAAACAAATGTAAAAAATCAGCTCTGTGACCCAAATTAAAGAGGGCAAAGAAAGCAGTCTAAATCATGGAAATAATGATTAATATTAGAGCGATTATTTCTTGTAAACGAATATTAAGTAATATTCAACACTCAACAGATTAAAAAGCAGCATGATCAACTCATGACGTGTGGGCGAAGATAGAAAAAAACTTACAAAGTTCATCTTATATGGTAAATTAGCTTGCTTACTAACAATGTAGTCAAGCCATTGCTTTCAAAAATAAAATTTTTTTTTATCATGAGTGTTAATTAAAAGTCGGAAGTCTATTCCATATTATATTTCTTATCATGCTGTTGAACAGTTGTTACAATGATTTTATTGCTGGTAGTGGTAACATGGATTAGGAATACAACAATACCAAGTTTTGACATTTACACTGTATTATGTGAGTTAATTAACAAGGCTAGACGAAGACCAAATGTTTACAAAGGAATTCAATGCAAGACACAGCAACAACATGCCTGCTTCTTTTATCACTAAAAGTGGTTTTCATAAAAAAAATGAATGCTACTATATAGTAAATTCATGTAGTATCAATGTCCATTTACATGAAAAAAAATTCCGCTTACTTTTCTGGGTTTCTGAATGTAGGTGGAGGGTTGGTTGGTATCATAAATATTGCTCTCATGGGATGAATATCTGAATACGGTGGTTTTCCTTCCGCAATTTCAATAGCTGTGATTCCCAATGACCAGACATCTGCTACACAGTCATAACTAAACAAAATATGTACAGCATTTAGTATATAAAGTATTTGTTCACTTATTTTAATAAGGATCAATAAGATACCGAAACAATTATTTAAAATTTCTTTGATTAATCAAAAGCCGTGTTGTAGAAAATGCAGCAGAATTTAGGACAAGAAAAATAGACACTAATTCAATAATCTACTGTTCAGCTTCTACCAAGAAGTTAATATCTAGTTGAATGACAAGACTGTGCAATAAAGAATACTCACAACTAAAGCATTGATATTTAGTATTAGTTTCATACATGATGGGCCGGGATATTTAGCTCAAATTAATAAGGCGGGTACTATTGTAATATTGTGTATTGAATTACAATTCCTTTCTCCTGTCTATTTCCTACTTCATATCCGTATGTTGCCGTTGCCACAAGAATGCTTGAACAAGATAGCTTCCAAATGATGAATGATATTAACTGCCTTAAGAATAATATATAATTCCCCAAAATAGTATTCAGTGTGTTTGATTGAGTTATATCTTGTTTTGTATGAATAAATAAGACTATGATACAACAAAAGTTCACAAATATATTCACAATTAATTTATTTTTATTTATAATGGAATGACAATAATGTCATGCAATGCAAATATACCATATATAGCATCACAAAGCAATGCAAGTATTGAACAGCTATGATTCACCATTTCAACAAAATGATCCGTTATTATCAACTTACCCTATTTCTTGAATAACCTCTGGTGCCATCCAGAATGGTGTTCCGATCACTGTGTTACGTTTTGCCATGGTATCAGTCAACTGACCTGCAACTCCAAAATCTGCGAGTTTGCTGTTTCCATCAGTGTTTAGTAATATGTTGCCTGCTTTGATATCTCTGAAATTATAGTGATATTTAAAATAAAAAAAATTTGAGGTTTGAAACTGTTCGAAAATATCTCAATTTGAAGACTATGAATTAGGAATAGGAAAGTTGCTATGGGACGGTCTGAAAAAAACATGGTCGTCAACGTTTTAGAGGTTATTTAATTATAAGAATCATTAAAACAAGATTCTGTCATATTCCCCACATTTGATATTTGTGCAAAAATACATCCATGAATTGAGCCATTCGCCTAAGAGCCTAATCTGATACTGGACATAGTCTATATCTGAGATGGAAAAAATATTATCTCATTAAAAATGTCATTATTAGTATTAGTACCATATCCCAGCATTTCAATACATAGCATACTTGAGTTTCTGACTTTCTAATTTGAGAATGACAATTTGTCCTATTGTAACGAAACAAAAAAATTTTCCACTATTATTTGTTAATAGTAGAACTAACAGATTTTATCTGAAGAACAAATTCTAACTAAATCCTAATTTTCCAAATTTTATTTTCATTTTGAAGATTAGATTATCAATAAATCACGTACATTCATGGCTTCGAAACCAAACGAGCTTGTTGAGTAGTAAATCAACCAGTACTGGCAGTTAAAGTTGGAGTGAGTCTATTAATTTGAAAGTTTCAATTTGTAAAAGTTTGAAGCTATGGTTTTGTAGTACCAGTAACCCAGGAGCAGTCGAACTAAGAAAAAGCTGGAGCCAAAGCCATTGTGATTTCAAACAAGTAAATAACGCAAATTTTTTTCAACTTACCTATGAATCTTTCTCATGAAGTGCAAATATTCAAGTCCTTTCAAAGTATCTCGCAATATAGTCCCTATTTGTTCTTCAATCAAAGTTTTGCGTCGGAGTCTGATGATGTCCGATACAGATCTAATGGAAGGAAGAATGCTACAGTCACACACTCGGAACTCGTAAGTAAAGAAAACTGAAATCTGAGCAAGGCTACAGGCAACCACAGAGGTACAAAAGGGCTGCTGAGAAGAAGACTGAGCTCCGAGTAAAGCTACTGGCCACCACTGAGGTACCAAGAGATTATGAGGAGGAGAATGAGTTCTGAGCAAAGTTACGGGCAAGCACTGGAGTGCAAAGAGCTGATGAGACTACAAAGAACTATAGTGGTAAATACCTTATGAGTAATTGAATAATTATATCAGGCCAATACAATGATAAGCTATCAAACAGTGAATACCACGTAAGCTGAGCTGATACAAAAATATAATTAATCAACAAATTAAACTGAAATAAAATATTTGCACAACTTAAAATCATATTACATACCCAGCACCACAATATTCCATGACAATCCATAGATCTGTATTTTTGAAATAACTTCCAAAATATTTCACAACATAAGGAGAATCGCATTGTTGCATTATTGCTATTTCTTTTATAATTTCTTGAAGATCTGATTCAACAGGAACTTGCTTGATTGCAACAACCTGATTGAATAATAAATGAAAGAGTCAGATATACGAAGATTCTGTTTCACGACTGTTTTCATTTTTAAGTTGGGGGTTTTATTCGTGTCAACTCCGTGTCATACAGAATAAAAATCATATTTCTCAATTTGCTACCTTGGAGACCTGATTCAAAATTTTGAACAAACAGCGTCAAAGATCGAATTTTTTTTACAACTTGTGGTAGAGGAAGAAAATATGAAAATAACTTGCCCTGGGTATAACAGCATAACAAGTTAACAACATACAGATAATACATTTTATGACATCCGAACTATAAATTGTGCAAATATATATGTATATATCAATGGAGCTTGAGTTTAAGACAATCTTCAAAGATCTAACCATTACATGGATTATTAACAAATATTTTAATTTTGATTGAATATTGAATCAAACATTGAGTTTTGGAATCAAATCATCTTACCTGTCCAGCTTCTTTATAAATAGCTTTAAAAACGCATCCATACGATCCCTCTCCCAACTTTTCAAGAAGATCAAATACTTCATCTGGTTGTTTTGTCAAGCTTTCTTCACTCAATTTTTTCAGTGGTTTTTTATTATCCATTTTTTTATTTTTTTTATTAAAATTTTACGAAACTGAATTGAATAAAAACAATTCTGATTAACTCTGGTCCAATTACAGAATTAACATTTTTTGCAGTTAATTGTATAAAAGTCACATCTTTACATAGCTTTGTTTACAAGTTGTTTCTACTATCAAGCTACAACAAGGTGAATACAGAAGTACGATTGATCAGTAGAACACAGTTCTCCGATTCCAAGATGTCTTGACGTTTGGTTATAATATGAAACAATCACTCTATTTGTCACCGAAACGAGGGCGTCTGGAACAATGTCAGTCGTCACAGTAAAATTTTTTTCCATCTGTCAATCGGACCATTTTCTACCGAGAAATTCTATGGTAGCGTTTTTAGATTGCACTTATTTATAGTTTATTGCGCAGTGCTGGCTTGCCGATTTGGCGAATTTCAAGTTTTCAAAGTGAAAATTGAACAATATATGATGGATACAGTACAGACAACAAGATGGCAAAAGGAGGTTTGAATTAAAACTTTGATTTCCAGGTGCCCTAGGAGTTGTTTAAAAATAATAATATACAAATAGTTGAGGATTTATAAAATAATGGGCATATTTATCACAAAAGCAACCTATACCCAACCTGTACCAGTATACATATACAAATTGTGTCATTGAATACAAGTGGATTATGAAGTATTGCAATATAAATCTGTTAGTTCCATCTAAACATTATAATAATAAGCGGAATATTTTTATAACACATTTATAACTAGGTTTTTTCGCAATGCTACAAAATACAGAAATAATGGCCTCAGTAGCTTGTTTTAAAATGGAATGTACGAACAGCGAACAGCCTGAAAGCAGACAAAGACAAAAAATTGGTTTGTTAATTTTAAATCATGAAATTTTCAGCCAGAAAAAGCGACATATTTTTGAAGGGCTTTATCGGGCATCCTCCAGTCCTCATACAATTTTGATTAGCCTACTAGGACAGTAGGTCTGTAGGTGGCATATACCGGTAACGGTCAGATGGTAACAATTTAAGTTATGACTTTCAGTCGCCTGGGTAATTGTTTAAAAATAATAATCTGTAAACACTATAATATTTAGACTATATATTCATTTAGGAATATTTTTTCAATCAATTCAGCAATTTTATTTTGGTCGCTCTGGTATAAAAGGAGACAAAAAAAACGGACAAACAAAATGCAGACGACCTGGAAGGCGCTATTATTTGTGCAGCGAAGCGAATGTGAAACAAAATCATAACTCCAACCGTCTTTGGTTATTTGGGTGGCATGTTTTAAACCGCTGATGGAGTTCCTGCAACTTTTCTGAGATTTCCGCATTTTTTTATTATTTGTTAAAACAAGGAAACAATATTCAACACATTACATTAAATTTCACCATCCAATATAATTCCCATCACCATTCTGTCATTGTATATTCCATTAATTCAGCATCAGTATAATCCAATCCATTCAAATAATGTCGGCCTTCCACATAACTTACAAGGTACGGTACTCATTGTCAATTCCATCAATCTATCCACATTCGATAGATGGCGTAAGTAAAGGAATAGGTGGAGACAGAACTGGTCTCGAGATGTCGTAAAAGATACGATACGAGTAAACCAGGAAATTGGATTCAACCTAAATATTGGATTTCATGCCAGCAACAATCTCGAAGACGCAGAATAGACGTTCGGTTCAGCATGGGTCTCCCTAAAACCAGGCACTTGCAAATTCAGGCACTTTTTCAGGCACCATTTCAGGCACTTTGATATTTTTCATTTTTACCGTACGTCATTGGGATTTCCAATTTACCTGACAAGATAATTAGACTTTAAATAAATTTTTGAATTCTCATATTGCAATAAAACGATATTATTTTCCATTTATTTGGGTATAAATAATTTTTCAATAGTAAAATGTGGCAATATTGATTACAAAATATAGAAACCAGACACTTGTGAAATTTCAGGCACTTGGACAAAACCTATTTTACAATGTATCTGATTACTTTAAAGCAGAAAATTAAATATATACACTTTGTATGATTGAATTCACAACATTTTGGTAAAATACAATACCGTTTGTGACTGATGGAGACGTGTCATATTTCGCAAGTGCTTGATTTTTCATTTTTCTCGGTAACAGTTGCCATATTTTTTCGCAATTATTTTCTTAAATTATTTTAGTCAGAACTTACTATTCTTTGCTTTCTAACGCAAATTCATTGTTCCACAACAATTTGAGCGTTTTTAATAATGCAATTAGCAATAACATTTGACAACATATGGTCAACCATCGTACTTTCTGGATTTATTTGAAATTTAATATGATTGATAAAATCTGGCAATGTCAAGCACAAAATACTAAAACCAGGCACTTGTGAAATTTCAGGCACTTTGTAAAAACCTATTTCCCGATGTTTTTACTTACTTCGAAGCAGAAAACTAAAATACACACTTTTTTGTATGATTGAAATGACGTCTTTTTTGGTAAAAAAACAAAAACGATTGGGACTGGTGATGAGGGTCAAATTTTGCAGGTGCCTGATTTTTCATTTTTTTTTCGATTACAGTTGCCATATATTTTCGCAATACATTTCATAAATCATTTTCGTCAGAACTTAGTACTTACTATACTTTGCTTTCTAAGTAAAATGTTTTTTTAAGACAATCCGATGTATATTGAGTGCTATTCCTTTCGCTAATTTCAATTCGACGTCTGCCCGTAGATGGTGCAAGTATTTATATTTGGAGTGAGTACATACCTCTTCAAAACGCCCAGATGGAAGAGTAAACAAGGCGGAGACAACAAAAATTCAATCACATTTGGAACTTTGTCGCACTGCATCGTAGCCACCCATATACTCTGACATTCCGATGCATGAATTTTGCATTCTGGAAAATAATAATAATTGAAGTGTCTGTGAAAGTGCGAAATGTATACGGGAGCAGGTCGGGAGCACCTACAATACCAATACTGCGTTTGCAAGCGTTGGTATTACGATACCTGTGAGAAAGTATCGAAAGCGAAATTGTGGAAGTGTAAAATTTGTATTCCGTAAGTCGGTGTTGCAAATGTGGGTATTTTCAGGGCGCTCCCTTATACCTCTATTTTGGTACACATACTATGTTCGGGTTGTGCGCCAACTTTTCTGCACCACCTATTCTGATGCTCATTCGCGACATGAAGAAACTATACGCCCGACATATAAAAGAAGAAAAATATACACAAAACCTTTTCATGTTTAATTTCAGAACTGACATTTAAAATTTCCAATTCTTAGATCTGTGGTTTTACTTAATTGCAAGAGACGTAAATCATATCATGTCAAAATAAAACGAATAGTGAGGATTTTTATTGGATACTCAATATTTCTAATGATTTTCAAACTGAAAGCTTCAATTAGTGTTCACTCATACCCTTCCTTTGTGAAGTTGTGTTTTTAATGTTTTATCTCCTGATTAAATTTAAATTCAAATATATATCCCCAATTACTGATGAGGGAAGAATTATAATCGAGAGTTTAATACGGCTTCTGTGATATTAGAAAACAATTACTGTTTTACGTTTTTATATATTTGCAACTTTTTGAATAACGCAAAAAAATTCGTTGGCTGACTACTGGCGTGTTGAATATTAAAGGATTTTTAATGTAACATTCGTTTAACGATGCTTTTAAGCCTAATTTTTGGCTTATCAGCTACCTGATGTCATTCGCCGAGCGAATTTTGTTTAGGTGACATTGCCATCTCGTATTTACCATCCTGTAGCCATTCTTCTTATTTAGGAACTACGTGTTTTAAAGTTAGCTGCTACAGCATGAAATAATGTACAAATAATTCTACGTAAACTATCCATGAAAAGATATTACAGTCAGATCTTCAGGTTGTAAAGAATATTATACAACAGCAACAGCAAGTGATTGAATATCTTTATTGTAGTTGTAGTTCAGTTGAACAAAGCAGTGGTTGAACACCGCTGGTTGTCAATATAGATTTTGCACAGGCTTTTTTTGTGAACGGTAAATTATGTTCTATTAGGGGATAATGTGACTTGGATACTCATTATAAAAGATTCTATTTCTGTTATGTAGTTTATATGAAGCCATTGGCCAAATTACATTATTAAAATCGTCGTCCGATAACAATTAAAACTGGAATTCCGAACTAATATTGCCAAAAGGCAAATTAGATTGTTTTTAACGATGCGATTGTTACTACCTGGGTAATATATTACGTCGAAATGTTTATAACAAATTAAAAGAAGTATTGAACCAATTTCAAGGGTTCCGAACATTACTATAAAAATGTTGTCTGAATAACTAATATTCCCTACAGATCTGTCAAATTTAAACCCGTATTTAAACAATACATATGTCATACTTTTGAATTAATAAAAATAAACAACACAATGTCATTCACGCTTTACAATATGCAAATAGTTTGCAAAAGCGTGATTGGTTCAATTAAATACCGATTTCCGGCTGTAGATACTGATGTTAAAAGTTTAATTTCATTTATGCTAAGTGGAGCTCTCATACAAACATTGACTTTTATAAAATGATGCAATAGGGAAACAACATATAAAAAAGACAAAAATTATAGAGATATGGCAACTACCTTTGACAAATCCAAAAAATCAGGCACTTGCTAAATTTGCCACATCCCTACCAGTGACAGTTCTGCTTGTTTTAGACAATAAAAATACCAAATTCAGTCATACAAAATATGTATATTTGGATTTTCGGCTTTAAAGTAATCAAAAACATCGGGAAATAGTTTTTTACAAAGTGCCTGAAATTTCACAAGTGCCTGATTTCAGTATTTTTTGCTTGCGTTTGCCAGATTTTGTCATTCATATTCAATTTCAAATAAATCCAAAAAGTACGATGGTTACCCATATGTTGTCAAATGATATTGCTCATTGCATTATTAAAAACGCTGAAATTGTTGTAGAACACGGAATTTCCTTTAGAAAGCAATGATTAGTAAGTTCTGACTCAAATAATTTAAGAAAATTGTTGCGAAAATATATGGCAACTGTAATCGAAAAAAAATGAAAAATCAGGCACCTGCGAAATTTGACCCCCTCATCACCAGTCCCAATCGTTTTTGTTTTTTACCAAAAAAGACGTCATTCTAAACATACGAAAGAGTGTATACTTTAGTTTTCTGCTTCAAATTAAGTAGAAACATCGAGAAATAGGTTTTTACAAAGTGCCTGAATATTCACAAGTGCCTGGTTTTAGTATTTTGTGCTTGACGTTGCCAGATTTTATCATTCATATTCAATTTCAAATAAATCCAGAAAGTACGATGGTCGACCATATGTTATCAAAGGTTTTTGCTAATTACATTATTAAAAACGCTCAAATTGTTATGGAACAATGAATTTGCGTTAGAAAGCAAAAAATAGTAAGTTCTGACTCAAATAATATAAAAAAATAATTGCAAAAAATATGGCAACTGTCACCGAGGAAAATCAGGCACTTGCAAAATATTACACGTCTCCATCAGTCACAAACGGTATTGTATTTTACCAAAATGTTGTAAATTCAATCATACAAAGTGTGTATAATTAATTTTTTGCTTTAAAGTAATCAGATACATTGTAAAATAGGTTTTGGCCAAGTGCCTGAAATTTTACAAGTGCCTGATTTCTATATTTTGTCACCAATGTTGGCATATTTCACTATTAAAAAATTAATTATACCCTAATAAATTGGAAATAATATTGTTTTATTGCAATATATGGATGCGAAAATTTTTTTAAAGTCTGATTATTTTGTCAAGTAAATCAAAAACCCCAATGACGTACGGTAAAAATAAAAAATATCAAAGTGCCTGAAAAAGTGCCTGAATTCGCAAGTGCCTGGTTTTAGGGAGACCCGTTCAGCATTCAGTTCACGCTACTTTCAGAGTATGGCAATACTGGACATTCGACAATATTTTGGCGAGCCTCCCTCGTTGTTTTGAGCACTATTAACCCCGATTGGAAAACTTTTCTGTAAATTATCTTATCTCCATAGACATTGCTATCTCTTCAAATGTTGTTACTGTTGGTGCTGGTGAACTTCACTTCTTTGCCACAAGAGAACAATGCAAAATTACATTTGTCGAAATAATCTAGATATAGGTATCTAAATGAATGCTGAAATAATCTAGAAAATAATCTAACATCTAATTGGGCATTTATTACATCTAGATTATACGAAAATATTCTAAATCTAGTTTGAAATAATCTAAGTTGGCAACGCTGCAAAGAGCACCGATTTTCTTGTTTATTTCCGTACAATGACCAAATAGCAAAATGTCAACGGTGACGTAATAATTGTAATTATTGCATCCCCGAGACACTTTGTTCTTTCATACACATATTCAAGTATGGTTGTACACATCGCCCTGCGGTTTTGCGTGTTATTTGTCAGTTGTTAGTTGTGTTTTCAAAAATTAGTTGAGAATGAAGTATTTTAGTTGTCGTTATGTGTTCTGAAACGAAATTTTATAGTTTAGTTGATTTGTTTATTACATTTTGATGATTTTCAGAGCACAGCAGCATGCTCAAGCCAGGAATTGGAATATTTATTTCGAAAAATAATTTTATAAGATTTTTAGAGGAAATTGATTGAATTTCTACACAAAATTATAATTTAATTAAATTACTATTTTAATTTTGGCCTTTGGAATAATGGCATTGGACGCGGCGCATATATTTATATATAAATATATGTAGCGGTTTTCAAAGAGGCGGCAGATTGTCGGCAGTTAGCGGGCGAGGATCGGGAAATTTACTATTTTATTAGAAAGAATTGATATGAAGTTTCCAATCTATGTAGAATGGATTCTATCAGATTTATTGATTCACGCTTGATGCTGATGGTCGTAAAATTATGAAAATTGCTGTAGGCCTATTCTCTTTTTTTGCTTCACACAGTCAAAGTTGAAGCAAAACTTTATTTACGACATTATTCTAGGATTTTGTTGAAATTTGTTTTATTTGCATTGCAAACCAAAATACTATTATACTAAAATAAAATCTGACGGAAACTCATGAAAAACGCGTCTAATCACTCTAATCAGTTTTCCCAGCCTTACCATAATTAACGGCAACTCATAATTTCAAATTAGAAGAAACCATGGGAATATCGCTTACCGGTACAGGCAGGTTGCTGTCGTCCATCACTTTCCGTATCGATATCATTACTTATCCTACCTATGGTCTCCTTCGTTAGCTCAAATTCAATTACGCCTACCAGTTGAATGGAGTACCCTAACTAAAGCATTTGCTGTTGTTGGATAGGATAAGTGTAATGTAATTTAGTAACAATTAAAGTGTAACGGGGCTATCGCACCGTATTTTTCAGTCTGTCTTGTCTCAGTGTAAACGCAGTTTGAAGTGGTTGCTTACTTGCCTCCAACCAGTGATAGTAACAATTAAAACAGAGATTCGTCCATTAGTAAGTACTGGTGCACTGTACATCTATTTGTATAGAGTCAGAATGCGGGTATGCTCTGTTTGATTAGATTTCAAAGAAGAAAAACCCTGGTCTAGACTACAGCCTCGAACATACGATTTATTATTTTTACTCGATAAGCTTTCATTCTTAGATTGTTCTATACCAGGGTGGTCCAAACTGCGGCTCGCGGGCCGCATGCGTCCCGCCAACACATTCCGTGTTTAAGCTTTGTAACACAATTTCAGCTTAGACTACTAAACCATTGGCAGATATTTGTATTTATTAGCAGAACAATGTTGATTTATTTTTAAACTATTCCAACTGAGGATAGTCCTTTTCCTAATCTCTATGTCGGGATTGATTTTTGTTAAAATTACGGAATTTCATTGTCGTACATATAAACGCCAAGACGGTGCCTATATGGCAGTGGTTCCCAACCACTAGTGGTACGCGAAAGCTTTTCGAGTGGTACGCGAGAAGCTTTGAATTATTTATTTATCTTCCATCCCGTATGTATCCGCTGAACGGGTTTATAGCGCCACCGATTCTTGTATTGAGATCGCCCTCGACCGCTACTTCCCACCTAAAACGAAACGATGATTAAAGCTTTTTAGCTCTGACGGCAGATGACGCAAATGCTTTCGCGATTTTGCACGCAATTAATACGTTCCTACTACATAAAATTAATACGTTGCAATTTTGCACGAAGGTCTAAAATGGATGTAGTGTCATGTTAAAATACTCCCAGTAGCGCGTTTCATTTGTCATTGGTTTCAACCCCGGAAAAGAGTTTTGTCAGTGGTACGCGACCAGAGAAAAAACATAAGAGTGGTGCGCAATCAGTAAAAGATTGAAAACCATTGCTATATGGGAATGCCGTCCTGTCCTGTGATCGGTAAAAGGAGAATGAATCGTCTTGTTTTGTGCCTTTATTTTAGTCAAAACACCCCTCCATTTTCAAGCGTTGGTCATGTGACAGTAGTAACATACTACTGAGCTGACTTAGCGCCGTGTGATCCAGTTTTTTTTTTATCTGGGTCTGAGGTCCCAACTTGAACTCCCAACCAATCACGAGAAAAGATACTGAAAATACCACGATATTTCTCGAGAAGCAATTTTAAAATAACTAAAGGCTCCATATAGTTTAACTGAAAAACTGATTAGAACGATAAACTCTCATTCTTAAATATATTTGAAGTGAGTAAACTCGCGATGTTTTGATCACTTTTGGGTTTTCTCGGACTGCGGCCCGCGAGACCTCCTCAAAAGTTTTTGCGGCCCTTCAACCTCCCAACCTTGGACCACCCTGTTCTATACTATACACTCAGTTTACAGACATACATTTGCCAGTTTTTTACAGTAGTCTCCTCGAGCCCATTCCATGTTTTCGTGAGGCTGTCACTTTGCTTTTCAGCCCTTGTGCTGCTTGAATTGCCTAATTAGTTGCTTGGTAACTGTAATGACAGTAACTATCAATATTTCCATGTTTCTCTGCATTTTTTAAAAATTGTATTCGTGGTATTCAGATGTAATAAGGTTTTACAGTTGGTTATTGGGATGCCCTTCTGGTGGGTAGAAGTCTTATTTAATAATAATTTTTCTCAGTACTGGATTTAATACCAAATTGCCGCGGATTCAGTAATGGAAGAACAAACAGGAAATCTCGGTGAGTGATTCAATTTTTTAAATCCGTCACGTTACATCAAACCGGATTTCCAATTTTCATAACATCAGCAGTAGTGACGCCGCACAAATAATCACAGCAGTGTTTCATAATTAAATACATGATACAGATAATGAACAGACCTATAAACATACAAATTTATCATCGGTTGTGGCTACCTGAACGTTGTATATTTTTAGTTTTGGTCAGATAACACTTTGCATGTTTGAATTTTCATTACGTAGGCAGTAGTGACGCCGCACAAATAATCACAACAGTGTTTCATAATTAGATACATGATACAGATAATGAACAGACCTATGAACATACAAATTTATCATTGGATGCGGCTACCTGAACGTTGTATATTTGTAGTTTTGGTCAGATAACACTTTGCATGTTTGGTATACTGGCAAAGGTCAGCTGGTGTAGGTATATTTCCCTACTTTCGATAATATAGGGATAGGCAAAACTTTGTTTTAAATACGAGAGAGATTGATATTTTTACCTAATCAAAGTTATGAGAATTTACCAGTAAGATGGTTATCAGTTGATACATGGCTTGAGAAACGCTAGCCGGGTGATCGTTTCACGTGAGTGAGCGTAATTGGTGGAGCGATAAGGAAGACCATATGAACCACCTAGATATTTGGATTTTCTGCCCAGCAAAACAGCTTAATCACACCGGCACAGGGTTGTCCATAACAAATCGAATATTTCAATATCAAAGTATTCGAATACTTTTTCAGCTAATTTTAAAATAATTTCGAATACCAGCCAATTTTCCCCGTGAGCGATGTTTTTCGAAGGATATCTTTGTTGCGACACCTTTGCAGGGTTCGTGGTGGGCATTGCTGTCATTCCTTGTCAAGGCTCCTTATTTACGCATTCATTCCTATTACGTCGAAAAATTGTAAATTAGGTAAATCCGTAATTGATAATCAAGCACACTCGATTTTAGAAAGCCACCCGCAAAACGTTTTCTTCATTCGCTTGCGAGTCCCACTATCAGTCCTGTACTTTGCGAACGAAAGTGAAATCAAAATTGATGAAATATTGTGTACCTTCAAATGAAGCATAAACTGCGTAGCAAACTGCCCGATTCTAATTCAATTTTAATTCATATTTTTGTACTTGAAAAAATAAAAGCATTATATTTGTAAAACAGAGCTACCCCACTATTTTCGCCGAAGATCCGTATACAAAACTTATTGCGGTCGGCCTTTCCAGAAAATATATTATACAGTGCGCCTAAATAGTGTTTCAAATTTGAGGTTGAGAGTAAACAGAAAACCGATTCATGGAAAACTGGGTAATTGCAAAAACTTAAAAATTCATAACGTAGTTCACGGTTTTTGTTTGTTCGATAATCAAGAAAACGCTATTTTAAAAGTTACGGCGTCACAGTTCTTTTCTCGTGGGTGCTTCAAAATATAGAATCAGGTGCGGTCCGAGTCGAATACTCGAAAGATCCGGATTCGGACCGCGGTCCGCCAGTTGAGTAGCCCTGCTCTGATATATGGCGGCAATCTACGGACATAAAATGTGTGGTGAACTGCCCGATAATAATTAATTTATAATTCGTATTCGCGAAACACGGCCTTCCACCCGCTTGAAACCCCTGACCGGGCAATATAATATAAAACTGTTAAACTGTAGCTTTGCACCAGGCCCCAGAACCGAGAATTTTTAATCAGTAAGATACTACATTATATCCAGAACACACACAGGAGAAGACGTTAGCACGTGTGCCTTCATTTGATTGTGCTTTCACTTTTTGGTAATAAATGTCTGAATATCCAACTCACTCAGTTTCTCTGATAAGTTTGTGTAGCCCTCTTGACATTACTTCACCATTTACGTTCAATCATTTGAATTAATTGCCTAACCAGCTAATCTCACACCATGAGAGTCCTGATAATTACCTTTTCTGTATACCGTAAGACAAGGCTGCCCAACCCGCGGTCCACCGTACTGTTTTTTGCGGCCCGCCCTACAAAGTTTGCAAGAAGACTATTTAAATGTTCACTATGTTATATATCAATATATAGGCTTATGTATGTTTGGTGATTTTGGTGTGAATATTCCTGCCATCTATCCACATTCAATTGCCGGTTCTTATTATTGCATATGTGTCAAGTCTTGCACCCTGGTGGACATCGACGTCAGTTTTTATTTTATTTCTGGAATTAATTTTTGGATATTGTGCGATCATTGGGGACAAACGCTGAGCGCAATTATAGGAATGAATTTGGAGCCTAAATTTGCAAACGAATTTCGTCATGTGAAAGTGGCCCGCGAGACCAAAACCTGCTACACCAAAATGCTGTAGCAGGCTGAGTACTGTTGTACTGATTTGCTGTACTGATTTGCAATAGATAATGAGTTTTGTATCGTCCCTCGCTTTTTTATTTAGTCGGAGCATATATAGGTTTGTATTACATAACTAAATATCTGTCAATCTGAGCAAGTTTTTTTGGAAAAATTTGTCTATTTTCAACCAATTATTTGCATTGCGTGAATGACATCCAATAAGTCACCGAGGTTGTTCGCGGCTTCATAGAGAGAGCTTGCCACTTATCAAGGACTATTGTTTTTTGGGAGAATGTGCTTGAATATACAAGTATATATACATAGTCAATATAACATTGCAATATTTAACATTGCGCCCCACAAAATCGCGGCTAGCCAGTGTGACGTCATAACCTTGTGACGTCCTTGTGTAAAATCCTCAGAAACCAGTCAAAATGACGTTTTGAGACACTTCTTACACCTATGCTCCAACTCCCATTTCTTATTTTGAATATTTCCATAGGCGCCATTTCACACAGATACGCCACTACTGAGGCGAGCTTTGATATCCGGCAAACTCGGGTAGAAAGATGGTTATATAAAAAATTAAAATACACTGTTTATATAATTAAGATGGTACGGCAAATCATTCCAATGTTCTTCAACGTACATATTCAGTTGTCGACTGTCCTTTGATCTTTCCAACCAGAACGCAGCTGAAATATTAAAACAGATTCAACATAACACAGGTAAGAAAATTACGAAATACACTACCGATGAGAAGCAGACTTGAATATTAAAAAATATCGACTTGCACAACTAAACTCAAAAATCCGTAATATTCGGAAGTAAACGAAACAACTTGATACATCACGATAGCGATGCTCAAATATATAGACACGAAAGCCAAAAAATGTAGGAGAGTATGGAATCTATCTCAATTGTACAGAAGTACAGCTGAATGATATGGTGAATTATTTTTATAATTACTGTATATCAATTGAATTTCCCCGACTTTTATTTCTACATTCTCTTCCAAATCATATATGATGATTCAAATCAATCTTGTTGGTTTATTATTGAATGAATAAGTTTCTCTTTGTGCTTATTGCTTTAATTTATTTCAATTTTTATTAACTCGTTTTTAATCTTGGTGTCGCAGACTTATGATGACCATCTCTGGTCCTTCGCGACCTCCAGTCAATTGCAATGAAATCCGTTACTGTAACGCATAATTACTTTTTCCTATTTTAAATTTGTGTTGTGATTTCTTGCACGACGAAATAAACTTATCGTCTATTGTCTCAGTAGACTATGCCAAAAGGTGCGCAATTTTTAATCTTGATCGTTTTAGTTAATAGAGAAAAGCGATTTTTTTCATCAAAAGAACAAGAAAAAGAATTTCAATATTAAACATTTACTAAATTTGACATATTCATATAAAATAGGACAACAAAAATAACACCAAATAAACGGCAAAGGCCACAATGACTATGGAATATTACCTAAACATTCACTCAATCAGACTCATCATACAAAAAATAACAACAAAGTTTCAAAATAGAATACAGGATTCCAGGATAGCTATGGGGTATCAGACATTTACCTAATTTAAGTCAGTCATGCAAAGCAAGAACAGGAAATTCGAAATAAACCACGAGATGCCACAATGATTATGGCGTATTAATAACATAATACAAAACGATTGTATGTCCAACAGAATTTATCGTTCTTTCCGTGAGTGTATTAGGGGAAAAGCAGCAAATAATGATGCAAAAAGTGTATTTTTGCAACTGGAATATTAGCTCAGCAATGGAATAACTTGTGAACTCGTCATGAACTATCAAATTTTAAGACTTCGCCCAACAATGACAGATGTGCCTTAACACTTTCAAGTACGCAAGACTGCTAATTAAATGGAACGACATCCCGACTTCACAGCTATAAAAGACTAATAGACTATTAACAATATTATCAAATATTCTAGCTGAAACAATTCGCAATTATAAAAATACATTGAACATTGATACGTTGAACAGACAGATGATTTGTGAGATCCGTTTCGCCTCAATCCACTTGTTCCGCAATCCGGACAGAACTTGCATGATGAAATAAAGTTAGATATCAATTTTCAATAGGAATAGTTGCTGATCGTAAAGAGCAGTGGCGATCGCGCACAAGTGGGGGCGTAGACTAATGAATAACTACTGATTTGCAATTCAATATCTCTAATTCATCTTGTAGATTAGTTATGGAATAAAAACTGGGGTTCTCAGTCTATAGGATAAAATTAGCCCCAGGGGGTGAACAGGGTAAATTAGCAATCAAATAATTTTAAAGTCAAAAATTTAATTCAACCCACGAAGAAAAACAAAACGAGTAGCGAGAGGAAGCAGCGCTGGCAAAGAACTTATTTTGACAATCGTATATATTTGAGTTTTATACGCGCTATCATCAAGTATTTGGTGGTGAAATCTGTCACCACGGGCATTTCCGAGTTTTAGGATTTGTGTAATAAGAGTTATCATGCTCCCACTACGGAGGTAGACCATGTTTGTTGGTTACAAACTATAGATAAGAGCTTTAATGTAAACATTGCACATTCCTACATTTAATACATTCTGCCCTTGAAGTTCTTGTAGCAAGTTTACAGAATTGGAAAAAATAAGTCTGAAATAGAACATAAAGTTTGACAACCCTTGATATGAAGCATATATATATATATATATATATTCAAACTTATACAATCATATGGACCACTAACCGAATTTCATCACGAGACTCAGAAACGATAATACTCATAATAATAATGAAGATAATAAAGAACGCATTTGACTAAGAACGTGCTGGTAACTGATTAGCATTATAAATAGTTTTCATTATTTTATTGTTTTAGAGAAAAAAACTTCTATATGTGGACAGTACTTACTTACTTGAAATTTACTTATTTAGAGTTATTGTACTCGGTATTAAAGCACACAACTATTTAAACCATGAACGCTAAAGAGCGAGTTGTGCGCAACTATCTGACAAACCTGATGAAAACTGAAACCAAGAGTTTGTTTACGCATATCAAGAAAGAATTGGAAAGGAATGAAGTATTTGAAGATTGTGGATCTCAAGCTGAAGCACGCGCGCATCTCCAGCAGGGTTTCAACATGATAACGAGTAAGTCATGGGAATCTTTAAATACTTTGGTATAGGTTTGAATCATGTGGGGTTAAATTATGTGAAAGACGATTGTTGGACTCCTGTTCTCCCTCTTGGATTCCTGGAGGTGATTTACGTGAAACTGTTCCATCATATCTCCGCCATTGAATTCATTCATCCAAGACTAATAATAACTAGCCAACCAATCCCGATAGGCGATATGGACTGATAACCTTGAACGAGAAGCCGTGGTGTCCACGTAATCAATCCGTCTTACGGATTTCCTCTTCATTGTGATAAATATGGAAAGACAAATTTATCGACAGTTCCTTCAACAAACTCTCGACTCGCTTTAACCTTATTCGCTTACCTCGTAATCAGGACAAAACCTGTATGATAAAAATACAAGTTAAAGACCATCGAATCCGAAATATTCCAGCTCAATTAAAAACGCCTTTATGATTTAAGCAAAAGCGAAATGACCTCCGCCAATGTTATTTGGCATTCATTTTTATTTCACTTAACACATAGATGCCTATGCCGGTACAGATAGGATGTTTCGGCTTGGAATAAATGATAGCAATTAATTTCAGTGTGAATTGAATTCAATTTATGAAACACGGCCTCTTGCAAAGAGTAAGAGTAATTTTAGAGCAGTGTTCCAACCTTTATCGTTGAAACGTTTTGGAACTTTTTATTATTTTTTGACTTGATAGATCATGCGCACTCACACTTTTGTACAATTCAAGTGTGTTATAATTGGACACGAAGTGGACATAACGATCGTTTCAATATTATGTTGTTCTTGTTCTTTGACACGTTTTTAAAAAGTCGCTTTTCTCTTCGAATACTGGACCAATTGCTTAGAAATTTTCAGTGGTTAAAGATTAATTTTTTCGCTAGAAGGCTATTACTTTTATTTATTTCAAAATTTTGCGTGAATTCTATGAAATTTGATATTTCGTCTAAAATTTTGCTGTATTATTTTTTATCCATGGGAACACGGATTTTAGTCAGTGTCATGACTGGCTGTACGTTTTGATTCTGCAAAATTCTTGCTACTGGAAATTCAGAACTTTTTTGAGGGTACCGGTAGCGTCAAAGGTAAGGACTGATTCGCTCTGGTCTAACGTGTCCATATATTTGTGCGTAGCTCTCTTGTTATTCAATATAGTAAGATCAATAATGACAAATACAGAATTTTAGTGGCTGTATTTCAGCAAATACTGAGCAAAATTATCCTCGTTTCGGAACGTTTAGGGATATAAATTTGAAAAAGTCTATGATAAAAAGTTAACCTACCTTGCTTATATTTGAGACACGCCTGAATGCCGTACCTTGCGACACATGTTTCTCACTTACATTGGATACTTTCAAGCACTGATTGACAATTTCTGAAGCAAAATAAAACCACTGTAGAAAACACTACGTTGAAATCTTTTAAGGTTAATTTCAATTTTCTTTAATTAAATTGTTTAATGCATACTTGTATTTCTCTCAGACGCAGCGGAAATATTACATACATTTCATAAACAGTTTTCAGCTTCCATCAAATACATTTAGGGACTAATTGCACACTACGATTTCGGTAACACAAACATCAGATTCTGATTATGCGCGTTAATTAAGTATTAGAAAAATAATGAATTTTGAAGTTTGTTTTTAAAATAAATCATGATTCGAATTGCAAAAAAATATAATTACCTACATACTTTCTTATATTTGAGACGTATCGGAAAGTCACTCCTCTTGCTTTCCAAAGGAAAACGTTTCCTTTTTCGTTTGAAGAAATTCAATCACCGATTTCAAATTTCTGAAATATAAACAAAAAGCTGGTTATAATATGATGGTGTAAAACGGCAAATAAAGTTTTATAAGGAAGACGTACGGACGAAGCAGCAGTATTGCAAATTACTTTATATTCCCCGAATAACTTATAACAAGAGAGCGATGCTCAAATATATGGATACTAAAGCCAAAAACGGAAGTAGTCCGGGTATGAAAGAATTGATCCAGCAGTTAATGAAAAGTAGTTTTTAGAGTAGTAGTTTTTTATAACAATAAGATACTAAAAAGGAAATGAACACGAAAAAAAATATAATAACATAACGAATTCTTATGTAGGCTACATTTCGTGTTCAATAATATTGAACCAAATAATCAGTAATTACCCATCAGCCGTCGCATGGGCTAAGTATGTTTAATGATTGTGTTGATAGAAACTCTTACAAGGGACTTGAAAAGACTTCAACCCGGACTGCAGATGCGCAGTCATCAATATCAATCTAGTAGCCTACTTTTATACTCAACTGGATAAATGTTCATTCAACCGCATTTCCTCAAGCAGATCCCGATGCCAACAATTCCAGAATTTGTGATTCAATTCCACTCCAGATCAATAATTTTAGGCCTAATATTAGTCTAACTGCATTAGTAAACATAACTGTAAAAACATATAAATTGCCTGAAAGGGAACGAGAAGCCTGCAAATGAAGCCACGTCATTTATTAACTGCCGTTAAAATAAAAAATTTGTGGAACACCACAAACGAAGGATACATTGGAAATCCATTCAAAATGTACATTTGAATGCACTTAGAACAAATGTACGTTTTTCGACGCAAGAGCCCAGTAGTATGAAACCTCCATAGGTAATCACTAATCAGATTTATGTTACGGGTAATATAAAAAGACAATACAATGACACTGGCGGAATCCTAACGCTTGGTTTGAATAAGAGTTTACACTGTATTGCCCTGCGCTTGTGCAATTATGAATGTAAATAATTTAACAGTTACCTTATTAATCCTTGATCGTCTTCCTTTAACTACACAGTACACTAAACCATTAATACTACCGTCCTTTATGGCCTAACTGAAATATTGTTTAGTTTATCTTTAGCTGGTGTATCTTTCGTTTTTGTTCTCCTCGTTCTTTTCACTCTGTAGACATTTGAATCAACAATTGTAAGCCTAAACCTAGTCTTAACTGCATTCGTATAGCTGTAAAGACTCAGAAATGAGGTTGTTAAGAAGAAAAGCGGTTTTAACGAAGAAAAACGCTAGAATATGATGAAATGGACATGACACACGACTAAAAACAAAAACGAAATAAAAACCGTTAGAATGACTAAAAAATTCGGAAAATATCACATGTACTATTTCCGGAACATCTCTGCCGCACAACCGCATCTTTGTCGAGTTTTTATTTCAACAACGATGTAGATCTTAATTATGGTCCAAACATTTTCATTTAGCACTATGCTATGAGCCTGACTGAAGAAATAGATTGATTTCCAATATTCATTGCATCTTCCGATTCTGATTCACCGCGCAAATTTCAGAACTTTTAATCTCAATTCTATTTTGTAGATATTTGAATGAATAATTGCAGGCCTAAGTTTAGTGTAACTGCATTAATATAGCTGGAAAAATCTTAGAAAATGACTGTAAAATAATACAAAGTTGGATTGTGAGAAGATAGCGACATAAACAATTAAATTTAAATATTTCACAATTATAAAATTAGTGTTCACCTGACGGCGTCAAATTTGAAAAGGCCGGCGGAACGCAGACAAATTTTGACGTGGCAAGAAAAAAGTGTGTAGGTATGATAGAGAACAACGAGGGCGGAAGAGGGCGCAAAATGAAGATACTTTTTCATTGGTTAATAACAATCACATGACCATGGATATATATTCACATTTCTTCATTTTGTATATTTAGGTCCTATCCACGTATTTTCATCGTGTTCTTTGAATACAAAATAATTTCGCCTCACTATTTGTTATAGTTATGTTGAGGGGGGGGCGCGAGACAAATTATAAAAAAAGGGGCGGATCAAAAAGTTTGTGAACCACTGATAGAGTTTCGTTTGAATGCTTGAGTAATGAATAATTACCTAAATCTATAATCGCAATTGAATTTATACAATTTCTCAAATCCATCTTGCAGATTAGTTAGGTATTGATACTGTTGGTATCTTTAGGCCACCAGAGATTGTCGTGTAGGATAGCTTCAACTTTAGTTCTTTATTATCATCCGGATTTTGTAAGAACTCGCATATTAAATCAGAATAGTGTGAAAAACCACCAAAGCCCAGACCATAGTGTCAACCTTAACTAGACAACAATGTTAAGTCCTCTATAATGTAACAACGAGTACATCGACTTTATTTTGTCAAGAATATATTTCCTACGAACAATTAAAAAAATAAAACTTATTTTGTGAAATGTTCATCAGTACACAATGCACAAACATACATACACTAACATAAAATACAAACAAATATCAGAAGGCAAGAAGACGAGACGTTAGATATACAGACGGTAGACACAAATATAAATCGTTAATCGATTCTAAAGAGATACTGACATTTATTTACCCAAACCACTCAGTGTAAGTAAAAAAACTGTATTCTTGGAAGACCAGATGCCTGTTGGAAGAACTATTCAAATATATTTAGACTGAAATCAAAGACGAGTAGGATACAACAACTGAACAGTCTGAAGTACAGAGTAACAACAGAGAATGCTTAATATGTAAACATAGAGTCCTTTCCTTGGTACATTATTTGCTGAGCAGTACCACACTTATCTTGTTAAAAATCTCAATTGATTGTAGGCAAAATATGGGTAAAAGTGGCCTTAACGTCGCCCACAGAAAACAAATAAAAGTATTTACCTACCTCTTTACCTATTGAACATTCGAAGCGAGTCTAGTAGGTAACAAGAAATTTGAGTTCAACAACAATAATTTAGTACGTGTACTAATCTAATTTAAAAAAAATTGTCACAAAACTAAACATGAAACATCTACAAGGCAAATATGGCACAATATATATAATTTAGTGCTCTAAAAAATCTCAAACATACAAAGTGAGGTAAGTGCTAAAATCCTAAGGCACAATTCTTATTATTTTTTTTACAAATATTGAATAAATAATTGGACGGTGTGAAAGATATATAACAGTGAGAATTCAGCAAAAATTGAAGACACAGGTGCATAAAAACATAATCGTTTTTCAATCATTGATGTGTATTATACATTTATGTAGTGTGGTGAAATGAGGAATATACTAGAGTAGCAATATTTTAGTAGTTATATATAAAATTATATACAAAATGTGTAAATTGTCATAATATTGACATGGTGAGGAAAATGAAATGGAAAATCAATGTCACAGTAGAAAGCTGCTGAATACACAAGAACCACTCGGAACTTGGATTTATTTGATGGAGATAAATTGATATTTTTCGATAACTATTTATAAAAAAAAATCACATAAAATTTCTGCTTCATTCAGATGAAAATTACAAATAATCACAGAAAATTGAGGTTGAAGATCGACTTATATCAGTAACCATAGACAACGGGGATTATAAACAAACAAAATATTAAATCATGAAAAATATTATATTGAGCCCTAAATAATCACAGATTTTTGCTTTTAAAAAGTGGTCAGATATATTTAGGACTTTTTCATTTTAAGAAGAACAGCGTCAATTTTTGAAGAATCTGTGGTGAAACGAAGTTTCATTGCAAAGAGGTTTCTTCTTTCACTGCTTCAATATAAAGCTGCTAAATCACAAACTCATACGCTGGATTTTAAATTGAGATCTTATAGAAGCATGATTACTATCTCAAATAGTCTCAACAAACTTTTCATTATGGTAATTTTCTCAACTTTTAATAGTCTCTTTCAGGTAAAATATTATTGTCTCTGAATGTTGGAGTTCGTCTACCAGGTAATGATTCATCTAATGGTTGATCTCTGGTTCGTGATAATGAATTCATTGATGTGTTGCTGACCTGAAATTTGTAAATAAATTTATTTGTCAAATTGAAATTAAAGTTGAATACTAAATACACAGATCACTTCTACAGATTAGAACAATAGAGTTTCTCTGTCTAATTAAAGTCAGATTACCATATGACCCAGTTAACAAGTACTATGATAAAAACAGTATATACGTCATGTTTCACCACCAAAGTCTACAATAAAACACTAAGGCACTAAACAATGTTAGTTATGATGATAGAACAAGAAATTTTTCCATGCTTTTTTCAGTTTTACTAAATACCCTAACATCCAGATATAAATATGAATACGTAATCACTCACCAATTCATCCAAATTATCAACTTTTCTTCTCAATGATTCAAGTTTTCCTTCTGATTGTTTTTTCCTTTCCTCCCATGCTTCACGATGGCGAGACATCTGTTAAAAAAGTAAGAGTTAATATTTTATTCATATTTTATGTGCATCCAATATTTTGTTTCATGAATGTTGAACTGCAACATTACAGTATAAAAAAACCATAAATGATTTGTATATCTTTAAGGAATCTTTTTCATTAGCAAGCCCGAGAACTGGGAGCTACATTTTAAAATACTAAATCAATACGTCATAACATAAGTGTTTTCCATGTAATGTGATATCTAACTGTTACAGAAGTTTACATAAGTGCAGGTGAGACTGACGTCGTGCAAAAAGTACCAGCGCTTTCAGAAAGTTTGAAAACAGAAAATGCTCCATAGGATGGGAGACTTTGCATCAAATAATAGATTTAAAGTTGAAACACATACACAACAATTTAAAAATATGGTTTTCCACAATTCATTGCTACAAATTTGGGAAAATGTTCTATTGTTCCAAGATATAAGGTACTAAAATGTTGGTTTATAACAAGTTCTCTCGAGGTCACCATTTTACTAACCTGTCGTCTAATTTGTGAAGCAATTTCCTCTTGTTGAGCAGCAAGTTGTTCACGCAACGATTGCATTGATGATGTATTATTATCTACGTGCCTCACTCGAGGTGCAGATGTTTTTCGAAGGATCGATACAGGAGCTTTTGCTGGAGGTGAACACGATCTTTGGATCTGACAAATTAAATAGCCATTAATATCATTTTCAAAAAAAAGTAGTTAACATTTGCAACAATACAATATAAAGAAATATACAGATAGGTGATATTTTTTCAAAGTTTTATAGGCCAAACAAGCATTTTCAATATTGAAAGTTATTTGAAGTTTTGAAATATTGAAGTTTATATTCCAAAAAAGAGGACTGAGGATGGCACAAAGACATGGCCTTATACTCAAATCTGAGCATAAGGTCTTGAAAAATATTATCTCTTATCATCCAGACATTAGTAGTAGCCACCTCTCGTAATGTATGCATTTTTCTTTGGTTTGTTTCTCTTTCATCGTATAATTTATTCATTTCATCGGCATGAGATCGAGAATTCTCAATATCTCCAGTCTCATCTTGAATGACCTCTGACCTCAATTCTGATTTCAAATTACTCAAAGTACGTTCAAGAGCTAATTGCTGTTTCTCTGTTTCTTCTTCTTGTGATCTAAAATGGAATTAGATCATTTAGTTCAGTGATGGAGAACAAATTTGCATCATGGAATTACCAAAAAAAAACTGATTTAGTAATGATAGAAAACGTTATATGCAAAGTCTGGTTATGGAAGGTCCAGAGATCCTAGCCCAAACAGTGTGATAGCAAGTATCATCCGATTGGTTAGGACAATGCTATATTGTTTGATCCTGTTAATGTACTATTTCTCAGTGCTGTTAAATCTGGAACAGTTCAATGTGGGTGACTAGTCCCTACGTACAAAGAATTTATTACATAAATATGAGAAATGAATCTAATTTATCACACATTTGCTTTGAACAAGGCTATATGCAAGCAACCATTGTTTTATATGAAGCTACATCGTATTGAAAGGACAAAATTATACCATTTTCAACATTACCTTGGTATAAGGTTTTTGCACTCGAGATCTCTAATTTCTAGGACAAACAAGACCTATTTCTGTTTAAATATTACATAACATGAAACAATTTTCAGATGCACAGTAAGGAATATCACGAAACAAAATAAAAAAACTTCACAAAGGTTTTAAATGAAGAACTACCTGAAGATCTTCTTTGCATTGATGAATTCTTCTCTCAAATTATTAAGTTCGTTAGCAAGTCTAGTTGCTCTGTTACAATGATCTTGTGCAGTTTGTTCTAACGATGCAATCTCAGCTGCGTCTCGTGTTTTTGTTCGACCGAGTTCTTGTTGAAGATCATCGATCTGAACAAAAGGAATGTTCAATTATATAACAAAAATATGTCAATAACAACAATATATAACAACAACATAACAATATATGCTCATCGTGGTAATTTTTAATTTGGTAAATACTAAATTGGCCAATTGGACAACATAATTGGCCCCAAAAAGAAAGATTTTCACCCAACACTGCCAAAAGCAATACAAATGTGAAAAACTATCTGCAAGTGCACTGAACAAAAAAAAAGAAGATTTACAATGTTACAGCCAAAGTTACAATTGGCCAAACTACCAGTAGCCAATCGAGTGAATTCTGTGTCTTAAATAATACCAACAGAAATCATCACCACGCACGAGCCATAGAAATATGATGAAATGCTTTTGCATATAAATGAGCAATTATTTAAATTTACCTTTTGTGCTAATTTATTCCTCTCATGTTCATTCTCAATATTCAAAGCTTCAATTTCTCCTCGAGCTGCCGAGAGTTGACCTTTCACCTCAGCTCTGTCACGTTCCACTTCAGCAAGTTCATCTTCGAGTGCGCTGATCTGTGACTGACATTCCGCAACTTTGCTTTCAACTTCTTTGAAGTTTTGATCGACATGTCCAAGTCTGGAACAAACATAATTACAATGTCAAAATCAGTTTATGAAATATTGCTGATGAAACTAGAATTTGGTTAGAATAAATGTATATATAAATTTTTAAAGTAGTAACTACCTCAAGTTACAGATTCAAAATTTGACTAAATGCTTGAGAGGTGACAAAAAACGTTTTTAAATGGAACTAAAGATGAACAAATTAAATCATGAGCATCTGTGATATTTCAAGTTCAAATCTTGTGAGGCATATCATTTCAGAATCTGTTTTTTGAACCCCTCGTCATTACAGGGCGGGTCGTATTATCCCTGTTCGTTACCGATTCATCCACCTAACAATACTTTTGCATTACAAATATGGAACAGGGTAAATAATCTCATACACGACATAAAATTGTAACATAGTTGACCATATTTTGCTCTCAACATGGCTCTGTGAAAGCAGTCAATAATAGGAAAGAGCTACCAAGAAGAACCATATTCAACATAATTATCGTCTATCCTTCTCTATAGCGACTCAAAAATACAACGAATGTCGAGAGAGATTTAGCAAACGAGATAGAACAGGGTAACATATAAAAAAAACATTTATTGAAGCACACACCTGTCCATGTCACGCTTGACTGCATCTCTCTGCATGACAGCACTCTCTAATTGATCTTTCTTCTCTGCGAGATCTTTTTTCATTCTCTCAATTTCATTGTTTAGTTGAGTAATAATACGAGACAGTCTCTCTTCTTCTCTCTCAACCTCACGAATTAAATTTGACAATTCCTGAGAATAAGTAAAAATTTACAGTCAAATTATCACAAACATGCCATTTCATCCGAAATTGTTTACCTAAATAATCCATGGATAAAGTAACAAGAGCCAAGTTTAATATGCAGTTACGTAACAACAACAACATTTTACCTAATAAAACCATGGTAAAAATAACATTATACCAGAGTGGGTATGTAACTTAGTATGAAGACAATAGATTCCAGATTCAAACCTTTTTTGCATGATTTTATAAAATATTGTCAGTTCCAAAATATTCAGATTTTCATAATTTTCAAAGGCATTTATTTTATTTAGGTTATCAAATTACAAAGTCTAAAAAAATCCAGTACTTTAGTTCTTTATTACTGATTTCTCTACTTACTCTTTCCCTTTCTTCAAGTTTCATTTGTTTTTCGTTCGATTCTCTCGTTAATTTTTCAATTTCATCTTGCTTTCTAGAGACATCATGTGACAGAGATTCAACTTGATGAGATCTATGTTTTGCATCTTCTCGTAATCCAGTAACTTCCAATAATATTTCATCTCTCTTTTTAGTCGATGCACGGAGTTCCTGAATAACATGAGCATAGTAAAAGTTTTCTATTTATTCAGATATAGAGTAGATTACCAGATTATAGAGTACCAGTTTTACCATCCAGTAAAATATTCAAAAAAGGCAATACGTAATACTTTTGGGTCGCATACGTCTGTTGGTTATTCTAGAATCGCAGGTGAAACCCTGCCCACAATCTTGGCCAGGGGGTAATAAATCAGGTGGACAATACCGGGGCAAAAAATTCCAATCCTCCTAAGAATAGTAGACATATCAGTGGTTGAGTACTTGAGCCTTATGCCTATTGAATGGCCCTAAAAAAATTAATATCCCCATTTCTGTCTCGATCAATGTGAACAAATTTTTCTCTAAAAATACATTAGGTAATCTAGTTAAAAACATCCAATTTTATTTAAACAACTGATTACAGACACCACAAAAAACAAGAGAGGTAGCTAGAATAACGCAACATGTGAGATAGAGTTAAAAACATTAGAAAGCGAACAAACCTCTTCTAATGTTTGCATATGTTGTTGTAATTCATCAAGTTCTGTTTGACTTGAGACAAGTTCCGATTTAATATCTCGTGCTGTGTTACGTAGATGAGCTACCTAAGAATTAGAAATAAACAACAGGAGTTGAATACTGAATGAATCTGTACATTTATCCCAGGAGAATGTAATTGGCCAACTAATGACTCTCGTCAGGTTGCCAGCGTACTTCAGGTATGGCAAATGCCAATCTTGCACAATAATCAGCAAAATGTGTGCTAACTGCCCAAAATGTGCAAAGGATGATGTTAACTAATGAAAGATATTGAAGGATTAAATTTCAATACCAAACGAATGATAATAAATTAAAATCTTTTTGATTCATCATTGCTTTATCAATTACATCACATTGTGTAATAAGTGTCATGGTAGGAAGATTTTCATCCCGCTAATGCAAAAGTAACTTTATATCTTCTCAAAATTCTTGTCTAATCATAAAAGTTTGATAAAAACGGATTTAAAAAAAAACTACCTCTTTAGTCAGCATAGATTTCTCTTTATTTGCTTCTTTCACTTCTTTCCTTTCTTGAACCACATCACGTTCTAGTTGATCTAGTGTTGCTTTAGATTTATCAATCCCAAGTCGAGCTTCTAATACGGCCTGAGAAGAAATATGGAAACTTTAAATTGAAAACTTAAAATTTTTAATGAAAAAAAGTAACAGCATTGTAGAAATGATAGCAAAATAAGACATCACAGTTCAGTGTGTCCAAGGAAATTTTCCCTAAATATAATCGAATCGAATATTATAAGCATTTTTCCAATATCTGAACAGACAATCTCTAGACAAGCAAACATTTGAAGATTATGAGTAACTACAAGGTGACCAAAAAAAAACGCAACCCATACTATATGTTTCAAATGGACTGGGTTTCGTTTTTTTTGTCACCCTATACCAGGGGTTTCCAAACTTTATTGGCTGTGGGTCAAAATTAAAATCGGAAGGTTGTTCGCGGGCCGGAAAAGCGTAGTGCGCGATGATTTAGTCATGACATTTTTTTAAAACATGTTTGTTAACTTATAATGGGGCTTTATAACGTATTCCTTCAGAATTGGGATGGTTTGCTGACAAAGAAGACAAATCGCTAAAGTTTGATTCTTTCCAATACAGAAATACAAACGCTGCCATTTCTTTATTTAAGATTTAAATAAAATCTGTTTCCAGAGTGTAGTTTATGTTTGTTATTTGACATCTCAAGCTTTCTTATATGGTTGATATCTGAATTACTGACCTATGTTATTCTAATACCTAATACGTATAATTGAGAGACGTGTGTGCTTAAACTGTAATAATGACATAACAATTGGCAGTGTCTATAGATCACAAAAAAGTAGAAACAAAGTATGTTGAACACTATTTCACTTAAGCTCGACGGGCCATTTTAAATTGTTATGCGGGCTGGATTTGGCCCGCAGGCCACGGTTTGGGAACCCCTGCCCTATACGAAGACTGTCATCTTCACTACATTTTGGAGTAAATCGAACGGAAAAAATTGATCTTTTTCCCCACAAAAAAACTTCTGTAACATTTTAACAAATACCTGAACAGAGATATTCAATCAGACAAGTTAGATTTGAATAATAGATATATTACAGTAACTTTTGACATGTGCCTATAAATGTCTGAAAGTGACTTTTAATTCCTGTGTACTTATCGCATGTATGGTTGTCCAGATATATATCAAATTAAAAAATATTATTACCATAGCTACTCTGAACATTAAAATGAAAGTTAGATAATTCAGCTCACCTGCTTTGTAGTTTGGAATTTTTCCTCAAGATGACCACATTGCTCAGATAAATATTCTTTTTCTTTGGTCAATGAATTAACGGTATCTTCTAATGTACTTCTCTCTGTTGTTAAATGATCAACATCCGATCTGTATTTATCCACCATCTGTAATTGAAATCAGAAATTGAATTTATGGAATATAAAATATAAAGAATGAGAGAATTGAGAATTAAACCGAAGTTTATTTTCTAAATGATTTACTGTGTAGGACTGATGTCTTTCAAAAGAAAACCTTTTATACAAACGCCAATTTCTGAATTTGGATCTGATGTTCAATCCTACTTGCCAGTAATTTCTAAATATATTAATTTCAAGACCATATCCTTACTTGTTTATTTCTCTCCACTTCCGCAGTTCGTCTTTGCGTTTCCATCTGAAGTCGATCAAGTTCTGATCTTTCGTCCAGTAGATGTCGCTGTGTTTTATCGAGTTCTGTGAGTTTTGTTTCATGTTGTTGACGTAAACTTTCTAAATCCTGATGTTCCAACTTCAACATCTCAAGAACATGTTTCAACTCACTTTTGTGCCTTTCAAACGAAATGACAAGATTACATTAAGTAGCAAGATTACATTAATCAGAGAAATATTAATTCATTTGGTAGCATTCATACATTTGTTTGAGCATGGTACTAGAACTGAGCATTTACTAAGACTTCAAAATGGGGAAAGCACTTTTTTAGTTCAACAAAAGTAGTTCTACAAAACTTGTAACAGAGATTTTCGCACCGTCACCCAACAAGTTTCTCTCTGATAACAATATTTTTAGAGTGCCCAAAATCTTTCGAACTCGACGATCTTGCACGATTAAATTACACCATGGAGTTTGAACTTGAAATGACAACATATAACTTTAAATAGTATGCCATTGCAATCAAATTGAACTGAACATCCATGTCAAAACTGACACAGTAGGTGGACAAATTCGACTTGAACATAAAATCTTGTACCAAGCCCGTTGAAAAAGAATTTGCCACACTGTAAATCCCATTATAAATTTATTCCTTATTCGCCTATTGCAACACTCACATATGATACACCATAACATAACTTACTTGCTTATTTCTGATATTTTATTCTGTAATTCCTCGGTTGATTTATCATTCATTTCTCTGAGTTTCGTAATTTCTTCTTTTCTGCTTGAAACCTGTAGTAAAGAATGAGGAAAATTAATATAAAAGCTACATAAGTGAAAAGTTAATGTAAGAAACTTTTGCATGAACATACCAAAGCTGTGTCTATTTTGTACGATCTTTTTACAACAATCGGACTTAATGTAAATTAGTTCCAGTGCGATCGGCAGTCACATGATAATGAGTTATACGACAGATGGCAAGAGTGTTCTCAAAACTTAGCAAAACCTGCCAAATATTGAATCAGATATATTGGATTCTGGACTCTCAACTCGGATTTAATAGGATATTAATTGCGGCTCGCCTTTGCGTTGAAAAACCTTCAACTCAATCAAACTCCTGCTATAAAAAAACGAATTTTCATAACATTGAGTATACAAGATTTTCAATTTGCTGTTGATAACCATCAGCCAACTTAATGCTCTTTGAGTATTTGAAATAAATTGTGACTTTGACTCAATAAAAAAAGTCTGAAATTATGACTCAAGACTAACATGTATAGAATTCAAAATTTTGACTTTGGTTTTAACTCCAGTATGGATAAAAAATTGCCAAACGCTGACTCCCCGAACCTGACCCTCATGTCACAGAGTTTTAGAGCAGATTAAAACCATTTCTGACACATGGAGGCATAAACAATCAATTACCTGGATTTCAAGTTCAGCTCTTTGGTTTGAAAATTCTTCAACTTGTTGTTTAAGTTGTTTAATTAATTTTTGTTTTTCTTGAACATCTGTCTGACCTTCTCGTAATACTGTTGCCAGTTCATTTTGTTGTTGTTCTATGTTTTCCTGCAATCAAAGTAGTCATTCCATAAATAAAACTGTTTTAATTTTGTCAAATATTATTTATTCACTGAACCAAATTAAGATGTGTTCTACTGGTAAAAATCATTTTGTTTAGCAGCATCCATATATATTCATTTGTTACCGTTTTTAAAGCAGATAACTTGGAAAATTACCATTTGTAATTGAAAATATTGTACATATGACTCAATCAAAAAATGAATTAGTCTGTAACATAATAGGCCTACCACCATATAATGCAATCCAAACAAACTAATTTTTAAGTAGTCAAAGAGGAAAGATTTTGGTTCTTCCAAAAATTATACCTTTGAACGTATTACATTGGATATCAGTGGGCAGTGGCTGCTTGTACGTGGTCTTATTCGGAGCGAAAGATGTGGATAAACCCTGTCAAAAAAACAAACTTTACCTGCAGCAACTGGGCTTCTGTTCCTCTTTTACCAATCAATCTATCGAGAGCTTCAATTTCTTCTCTTTGTATTGAGATTTGTTCTTTGATTTTATTTAATTCATCTCGACGTTCAACCAAAATCTGTGACAGAATTTGTTTTCAAGGATTAGAAACTCAAGATTGATTTGAATGACTTACATATACTTCACGAAAGATATTATCAATTAGGTTGCCTGGAAGTTGCCTTGGCTACAATCTTGTTAGGAGAGGAATACCAGGGAGAAGAATGAAACTGTGAAACTGGTCAGAATATTTTCATATTTTTAAAAAATTTTCTTAAAGCAAAGTCACATGCACTCGCTCATAGATAACAATCACAGATCTCTGAGTGAATTTACAGGCAACTACTAAAGTCCCAGGCGGTGCTGAGACTATAAAAATTTTTAACCTAAAATAATATGTGAGTAAACACTAATTGACGCGAGACATGTCCAATTGATAAGGAAAGATTAATCTTCAATTTTGTCCATTTGGCGTTGAGTAGAAAAGATGAGCTTCATTGGAATTTGGGGTAAATGATAGTAAATATATATTTGTGCATTAATTTTACTAATACATTTTGACATACATCATACATATCCCATTTTTTACTTAAAAAAACTCTAGTTAAGCAGTTAAAGCTTTGTAAGTTTTTAGAATAATTGTTATCTTTATTTACAGTTGTCATATAGTCCCAAAATATTAAGATTTCTCTGACAGGTTAGACCTTAAATGTATCAGAAAACAATAATCTAAAAAAAAACGAAACAATAAGTTATTTCTACTTTTTCACTTTCTCTCAGAGTAGAAAGTCGCTCTGTTTGTTTTTCTTCTGCAAGAAGCAATTCTGATTGCAGTCTTTCAAGATTCATCGTCATGTTTTCAGTTTTTTGTTCCAAAGCTGTGAATTCTGCTTCTTTGTTTGTGATCAACTAGAATTTGACAAGTTTTTGAGTTTAAAAAATGTGCAGAAATGACAATTTTAATTTTGACTATTCGTAGAGGTTACGCAAGACTAACTCCCATTCCTTCCTCAATGGCTTTGCAGTAGTGGATCTGTATGTGTATAATGCAGGAATAAACATGACCAAATGACCATACTATGCAAATCAAGCTGCACACGAACAGAAGTGCGTTTTTGTTTTGTTTGGGAAGGCCTGATACATTCGTGTTAGTGTGCAGCAGGAATCCTGAATTGTATAGTTTAATTAGAACGTGCTCTTCACATTAGATTTCTAATAAGGTAATTGCTTCACAACTTTGCTCTGATCGAGGCTCTGCATTAACACGATAAGACGGAGGGAAGAAATTTGAATCAAGACACAAATCTAGCCAGCCTATCACAGATCTATAAGTATTTTATTTTATTTCTGCATATATGTGCCATATAATTATGCCAACATACAAATCAGCTCTAACAAAAAGAAAATTCAATTCCTGAATTTTCAAATAATAAACATATCTGTTGTCCCTCACCCTTGTTAATTGTTGACAATCATCTTCCAGTTGTATTCTCTGTGATTCTGCATTCTTAGTTTGCATTTGTAATTGGCGTAGTTCTTTGTGAGCACGAACCAATTGTACACCTGTGAGAAATGAAGTCGTTCCAAAAATGTTGAAAATTTATATTGAAAGAAAAGTATAGACTAATGCCTAAAAGCATCTTTACCACGGAATGTGATTGAAACTCAAAATATGCTATAACATTGTTGTACACATTATAGTTTTTTTTTTTAAAAATAAACCTAAACTATCACATTACATGTGGAAATATCCAAAACATTTTATTTCTACTTTAATGAATTTAAGTAAAATTTTAAACATGATTTAAAAAATATAGATTGATTACAGATATTTGAAATTAAAAGTAATGGTACGACAGAATACCAAATTAACAATCTCTTCCGACTATAATTGAATCATATCTATTGAATAAGCAGTAAACACTCATACCAATATCTCTTGCTCTTCGTTCTAATTCAATACTATCTTGTTCAGAATCATTTAATTTTACTTGGGAATCTTCAAATCTTTTCTGCATAATTTCAGCCTGAGAAAGTGAATATTTATTAAACTTTGAAAATTTAAACCAATTTCTTGACAAGCATCTGAACACCTGATATGGCTAGCTTGATGAGTTGTCACTAATTTAAGATTGCCACTGAACATGTCACTATGAAAACATGAGGTCTATGACACTCAATAGGATTGGGAACATTGTAACAGGCATAGCGTTTAATTAAGGATAAACAGTCTGAAAATGATGCCATGGTATTTTTATTAAATTACCACAAAGTTATTCAACAGCGCTTCGCTTTAAATGGCACACAAATTTTAGTTCTTTGCATTTTAGACGCACTGTTTCAATTTTAGGTAACTTCTTCATTAAAAAAAATCCTGGCTGCGTCCCTGATTGTGTGGTATATATATAAGTAGGTTTACTACCTGGATATCATAATTAACTGCTTTACAATCAACCACACAGAAATGATAATTCCATCATTTAATATAACTCTAATTCATACATGCTTTCATTTCACACACTAGGGGGCAGGCAAGTTTGAATGAACAGGAATGCAATCGCAGATTTGAATCACTCATGAGTCAGTGGTCTCAAAATTAAAAAATATATTCCCTACCCAATAAAATAGAAATAATATAATATTGATGCTCACACTACTTGTGACATCAAAATAAACAAACTAACTATCTTAGTAGCTTCTTTTTCTTCATGTTTAGCAATATGGAGTCTTTTCTCGGCTTCTTTTAATTCAGTTCGTTTCCTTTGCAAATCTCTTTCCATTTCTTCTAATTCTTCTGACAGATCATCATGTTGCGCAAGAGAATGTTCCATCTGCATTTCTCCAAGTAATGTATTCACTTCACCTTCTAACATATTTCTGGAAAAAGAAAATAATTATTTCAATGCATGTTAGCATATTTTTACTGGAGTGGAAGTCATCTTTCAAAATTTCCGCCATTCAATGGTGAAAAACGTTTAAATTTCATGGAGAAACTCAGAAATATTTTGTTTTGGAATTGCCTACTAAAATTATTACACTTTGGGTATTCAAGGCCGATATTTTTAACCAACAATACCAAAACAGTTAAATTCAACGATTTAACCACTAGGCTAGTAATGCAAATCTACTAACTTCCTCTTCAATCTTCTTGCTAATTCTGATTTCAAACCAGCAAGTTCATTTGAAACTTCAATTTTTTCTTTTGATATTCGTTCTTCATCATCTCGTAATTTTGTGAGAGTTGCCTGGTGAAACATATTTGAACATAAGATATTCTATAATGCAGTATTGCCATATGGTATCAGTCACAGATTCTATCCCCTGCATGGGATACCTTTCCCTGAGGAAATGTAGATTCTAGTGATGCAAAGGTGTCTCCTATGTTTATATGCATTCTTCTTTATAAAATAAGTAACATATAAGAAATACAGCATGAACAAATTTAAATAGAGGTTAGTTTTGAGAGTCTTGATTACACGTTTCAAAGTTCTTGATCAATTTTAATGAGTATGTGTATTAATTGAACAAAAAAAATCACTGAAATATGTTTTACATAGTTAAAAAAAATACAAATTACAAAAACAACTCCTACCTCTTGTTCAGATATTTCAGCATCGAGTTGTATTTTTCTTTCTTCCAAATCTTGAATTTGAAAACTTTCTTCTAATTCTTTTTTACAGGCTTTCTTCTTCTTTCGACATTTTGCAAGAGCGTCCTATCAATTAGGAATTACAAAAAATGTTTATTTACAAGAACAGATGAACAGGAATTTGGCCTAAATCAATATATTGAAGTTTAATATTGAGATTCTTCCATGCCAAAGACACAACAAATCACTACATGTATTTGATAACATATCCCAATAGCAATATGACCAGACATGTGCATCAAAAGTTTTCATAACTCATTGAAAACATTCAAGCACTGCTGTGGAGTTAAAAAAAAAGGGTTAAAACTGATTCCAAGTGATGCAAAAAAAAAGTAATGCAGTTGCTAGAATGCCAAAAAGTCAGCTTTGACCTCAAAATAAGTTCTAAAAAAATATTTTTGACTCTAAAACAATGTCAACATTTAGAAATTTATAAATACAAGGTCGGCTTTGACTTTAATAAGATAAGATAGATGTTATTATTGGTGATTCAGAAAATCAACTCAATTCATTAAGTTAACCCAAACCTGTAGTTCAGCAATATCATCTTCCAAATGATGATGCTCAGGGACATTACAGAAGTATCCTTCTAATGGTACAAGCATAGGAATGCCATCTTCCCCCATTGCAATCATACCAGGTGTTCCAGGAGTGAGCACTGGTGCTTGAGTTGCCCCCTCTGTAACGAATTATTTTTGATAGTTTTTGTTTTGTATAAATTTTGAAGATATTTAAAACACAAAAACTTTGCTATGGATAAAATTTTGTAGTTTTTAACAAAAATTTCTTTTTTCATTTCCAGTGAGTGAACACACATAATAAACTCATAACATAATAACATAATAAACACAACATAACAAAAATATGCAATGGCTTTAAATCAGTCATTAAAGATTGATCAGACTCTTAATACTGTCGCGGAACTCCTGTGCAGTATTCACAAACTCCCAGTTTGGGAAACCCTGCTTCGAAATTATTATTTTTGAATATGAAATTTTGAATACATTTGAAAATAATTTTCAAGTAAAGAAAGCTTATCTTAGTGTATGAAGGAATTTGCATACAATAAACAATGAAATAACGGTTATCTAAAAGCTGGCTACCAGACATTCCAAGTCCGCAGATTGCCGCGATATTTTGATTTATGGTATAAGTATGGACTTTCAACTATCATTTGCAAAATTATTTGCCAAAATGCGAGAAAAAATATAAATTATTTTCCCGTTAGTACGAAAATACAAATCAAAGATTAATTAAAATCGATTTCTGGCAATTCACCACACATTTCATGTCCACAGATTGCAGTGGTATTTTAGAGAGTAATACTTTTATTTTTTCATTAGTCGATGCAACCATGAGTTACGTAAAACAATTAAATTGATTCGTAAAGGCATTTGAAATGCTAGTATCGTTCATGAGTTTGAATATTTTGTCGCAACCGAAAATCATCCTAGCAAAAAATCTACACTTCTAATACCTATCATTATCAAAATTATATTTTCCATGAGTACGAAAATACGAATCAAAAATTAATTATAATTAGGCAGTTTACCGCACAGAACACATTTTATGTCCACAGATTGCCATGATATTTTAGAGTTGTAATGTAATGTTTTGTAATGTTTTAATTTTTTTGTTTTTCGTATGTACGTGAATAGGAATCAAAAATTATTGAGTTACATCAAACAGAATTAAATGTACAACTGAAAATCATCCTGGTAAAGGGTCGATACTTTTAACTATCATTAACAAAATTATTTGCCAAAAAACAGGAAAAAGTATAAAAATTTTTTCCTAATAAATCAACTTGTTTTTATTGGGTGTCATAATTTGTAACAAAGCGCACAAGGCGGGCACATCTTTATTAAACTTATTTAATATCTGACTATGGTCGGATCTATGCGAGACACGTGCCCTAATTCAAATGAATGCGCAAATTAGTAGCCATGCAAGGGAACGACGACAGTGTCAATCAGGCTATCGTACAAAGGTGCTGCAACAATACGAGGCGCACGCTCGCACAGAAGATAACAAACAATCGAAGTGCTAATACTATTTCACCGTCATTGCAACATGTGACAAAGCGTGGAGAATCGTTTGAAGATTTCTCTCTAACACGAAACACCTCGCTGGCAGCGAGAGGTGGCCACTATTCGGAATTATTCGAAAATCAGCAGAAAAGGTATTCAAATACGGTGATATTGGAATACATTCAAATATTCAATTCGTTTTGAACAACCCTGCAGAAACAATTCACTTACCTACAATATATCCAGTTGGAGGACCAGGTGGAGGTTCAACATACGATCTTTTCAATGGAGAACGTCTTGATGATCCAGGTGTTATATAAACCCACTTTCCTCCTGGGTCACCTCCACCAGAGTATGGTACAAATTGATAGTATCCACTGAAAATAAAAATATTCTTTTATAACATTTCGCAGAAAAAAGATTTATTGATTGAAGAGCAATATGAAAAAAAATAATGGAATGAACATTTTTCTGGTATTACTTTATTTTAAATGAATATAATCAACTGAGAACGATTTTGTTCACTGGTAAACAATACTTTTAATTGTTCAACATAAACATAAAAAAAACAGGATCCTAATAACAAAAAATAATTGTGGAATAGAAATATTTGGTAATGAATAGCAGATGTTGATTATATTTTGTATTGAATTTTTTTTATTCAATTTTTGAACTTTCTGTTATATGATACGGTAAACCACGAAATATTATATTGTTAGGGATTTTTATACACTACCAGTTTTGATGAATTTAATAATAAAAAACTGATATAGTTCACTGAGTACTTGAGTAAATTAAAATGGTTAATGTCATCATTAGGTGGGAATATACAAAAAATTTTTATTACATATATATATGTATATATTTTATTACTAGAAACAAATTCAGTTAAAACAGTAAAACATTCACCCAACAGGCACCAATCCTCTGATTTGATTATTATGTCCAGCTAATGCTCTCCTCAATGCATCTATTTCGTTCAATAGGTTTGCAATCTAAACAAGAAATACAAACAGTCTTGATTTAACAAAATAAAAATTTCTAAAAACCATGGATTGCAGTAACCTTCGTCTTCAATAATAGAAAAGTTACCCTATTATCTTACATAATTAACCATGAACGCTAGAAAATTTGTCAAAAAGTTAATAAAACTTGTCTTGTGAATGTTTACATCACAATCAATTAATGCATACATACATAATTTTGTACAAACAGTCTTTGGATGTTGTGACAACAACTGTTAAGGTATTGTGTATGTCATATGAAAGTGGATAACAATTTTGTTACAAGCACTATATTATTTTATTACAAAATTTGTGCTTCATATCCACCATTAGATTTTAATTAGTAATTATGATGCAATTAGAGGAAATTTATTCACTCCTGTGCCACTAAGACTGAAATAAAACAAACTTCTCACCTCCTCAGCGCTATCATCCTTCAAACCACTCAACATTCTCCTCAACCTGTCAACTTCATCTTGTTTCGTTGTGAGCGTATCACGTAATCCTCTCAATGTGTCTCGATCAAGATGAGAATCCTAAAATCGATAAAAAAATTATTGATTGCTCTAAAAATCGTTGATTCAAGAGTAAAAATAAGAGTGGATAAAAGCAATGAATAGATTGAAAAAAAAACCTTTTTAACACTAAATAAATATCAGAAAAAAACGATTAGAATTACCAATGGGCTATGGCAGGGGTCCCCAAGCTTTTTTCAGGACAACCCCAAAGACAACTTTCAAGTGTCCAGTGCGACCCCAGGTCAATATATATATTTTTCATGAAACTCTAGAGCTTTTTTCACTGGACTTCTGAGTTTGGTCATGTGGTGGTATTAAGTAAAATAAGCTAAAACCAAACAGTGATGTCATAATAAGCACCTACATTTTCTATAGCATAAGCATAAAGCGATGCTTATTGGTCTGTTTTACAGTAAGCCACGGTGCAAACTGCTAAATTTAACATGGTTTGTCAAATTTCAGATGTTTTGTACATCCATCCTCTACCATACCTCAGCGACCCTATGACCTGTTTGCGACCCCACCTACTCATCACTCCGACCCAATTTGGGGTCGCGACCCCTGGTTTGGGAACCCCTGGGCTATAGTCTATATAGCACACTCAACAGCCATTCTCAATAACGAGAATAGAAAAATTTCTAGTGTGGATTTATGGAAGAGTTCTATGAAGCCTGTAGAGCTTGACATCCAGTTCTAGCTCAAATAATTCTGGTCTTCAAAGTTGCATAAATTGAACCGAAAGTATAAATTGCAAAATAAACTTATTTACCAGGAGTGACCAACGTCAAATTGCAATGAATAAAGTTATTCAAAGTCAAAAAAACATAAGCAACCTTAAATTCCTGAGCTCTCAGCAAGTCCCTCAAAGCCTTTATTTCATCATCAGCATTTTGTAAATCACGTTTGGCACGAAGAGCAGCAGCATCCGCATCTGCAGCAGCTCTAGAATCACGCAGTCGATCATCCTAACGATAGAAAGAAAACTTTTGTTAATCAAAGAAGAATCAAGGTATTAGCATTATCAAAAGACCCTGAATGCCAATGTCATAAAAATTTATTAGAAATGCAAGTGAAGAAAAAATATGGTATTGATTGGGTTTCTGCGAGACTAACTACCAGTACCTATCCATTCCATGCTTTTGTGCCAGTCGATCTGTATGCATATAATGCAAGGATGTTATAGCATGAGTAGACTATGTATGCTATGGAAATTTAATTTTGTTAGTGTGCAGCAACACTTTTGATTCACTTAGAAGAAAAAATATGTTTTTGCTATGGATATGAAAATGAGTATTCCAATTCCACAAGTTTGTTATATTAGGTTTCAAAATATCAGGAATCAAATGACATATGTGATAAATAAAATTTAGTTATAGCACATTACCATTGTATCATATGAAGGATATCTTCTACCTAACGTATGTCGAACATTATCAAGAGATGAGTTAGATTCTGATGACAAATAATCATAAGATTTTCTTGTACGTTTTGCACTCATTGCTTCACAAAAGAATATTAAATAGATTTATTCTAATCAAACTCTGATTGCAAAAATGACTATTAATTCTGTTGAATAAATTCTAGATATCAAATAATATGTCACTAATGCCCATGGTACTACCCATCACATAGTAGCGAGTTACACATCGAGAGTAGAGCAGTTTCTCTATGTTTATATTTAGATACAAAATTTGACATAATAGCCACTGATTGGCATAGAATCTGAGACGAACAAACATATGCAGACATTCATCAAATAAAATTGCCCAATAGCATTCTCTTCACTATTTTTTTATTATCTCATCTCAATCCTCGTTTATCCACTTTAATATCCAACTCTAAATTGCAGTTCATCTTATATCTTTCAAACACCCTAAACTTATCAATAATAACTAATCTGATAAAATTGACAATTTGAACAATCATATCTGTTTTGATAACTGATAAGAAGTACATCATAATAAATGATAATTAATAATAAAAAATAAATTAATCAAGAGAGATAGTAAATATTAAATAAGTCACAGTTTACAACAACAAATGAGCTCTATCAAATAATAAATAATTTTGAGGCTTTTGCTGCAAATAGCTCGACTTCTCTATTCCAAAAACTGTATAAATATACATTTTGAGAAATGCATTTCAATACAAAAATTCTTTGAAATACCCAAATGGTAGATACTAAATATTATCCATAAACCATACAATGTAACACATCGATTATCATACAAATACGTAACCATATGACTAAATAAAATCTGTTTATATAACATATCCATCTTAACTCATGTTGATATAACAACTACACAATATATATAAAAGCTACATCCATCTGAAACCTTAGGAAGCTTTATATACTGAACTATACATTTCAATGTAGGCCTACTGCTATTTGACAAATCTCACAGCTATTTACAGTCATAACACAACAGCATTGTCCTTTTTAGCTACAACAGAAAAGGCAATTGATTGTTACATCACAATGTAGAGCAATTGTTACCTCACAACTATGTAATTGTTGCCTCACAAATAATTCTTGCTTATCACTAACTAATTGTTGTTGTTAATGACATAACAATAGAACAATAATGCCTCTTCACAAAGCATTATCAAAATTTGAAACATAACGGCTAGACAAACAATAAGAGAGAGATAAGAGAGGGTGGATAAAACAAATAAAACATGTTGAGAGAGAATAATAAGTGTCAATTTAGGCCGCAAAGTACACATGTGGGTACTTATGATGGTAATTATATAGAATGATGAATGAATATGTAAATATTATGTTTATGTGTCAGTTTTGTTTTTATTTAAATAAGCAGAGTGGTTACAATCATTTAAAAAAAATCACTTGAAACTTCTTAATGTTCAAAGATAACAGAGGTGTTTCATAGAAAGGTATTACTTTTATTGGCTCCTGAGCCTTTTTTTACCTTACATCTACCTAATTTTGAAATGTATGTATTTTTTGCTGATGAGGGTTTGTTTATGGCATATAACATAGCAACATCAATATATTATATTAAACATTACAAAAGATGGTTCTGGTATGGGAAGATGATTTGAAATGGTTTAATAGTTATAAAATGTCACTTGGTTAAATTATAGCAGAGAATAAAAAAGTACTTTAAATTTCAACAGAAAACAATTACTTTAATATATTTCTTGATAGCTATCTGAAAATATAAAATTCTTCATTTATTCGCTGTTTTATTATTGTGAAGATCGATAGAATGAAGTTACAAAGTTTAGTTAGGAGACAATTTGTTGGCCCATAACTTTCCAGTATATAAAGATAGACATGTTTCCTGTAAAGCTATTACTTTTTTTGTTATAAGATTTTCCTGAATTCTATAAGCATGTTTAACTAAAAGAGATATATTTGAATTTTGAGCTTGACATATATATCTTAAAATGTACTTCAGTAATTAACAGTAATTCCCATTGTTAATTTTCCCTGACTACACAGCCAATTGAATTTGCAACAAACCTTTTCTTGTCAAGATTTATTGGGTAAATTTCTTCAAATATATTCAAATAAAAAACGAAAAATACCTGTAATTTTTTTAGCTTGGCATGCAATCTTGCAATTTCATCTTCATTGTCATTCAATTGTTTCATAGTTGACGAATCCTTATCTTTCAACAAACGTTTCGTATTTCCGAGCTCTCGTTCTAAATCCCTGAGATCTTGTTGAGTCCTGGAAAAAAAAGATATTTGATTTTGAAGATTTTGAAAAATGTTCCCATGAAATAATGGGAATAAGAGCAAAATTTTGGAGAAGAAAATTTAAAAAAATAAATAAAAGTGATAGCCTCCTAGCGGTTTCAAATGTCTTCAAGTACTGAAAATATGGAATCGATTAATTCATAGGTTGCAGAGATATGCAGTTTTTCAAACAATGATAACTAGAAAAGTCCAACTATTCAGTAAAATGATCCATAGGTCCCTGATAATACAAAGATATTCTAAAGTAAAAGTAAAATCTTAAAAATGAAATATTAATACCAAAGTCTGAAGTTCACTTTGCAAATATATCACAAAAGACAGAAGTGCAAATGGACAACATTGTTGTCTATCAATATGGGGGTAACTAATTTTGTTTAGGTACTTTACATCAAGTTGTGTAAAGGGACTGAAACCTATGGGCAGGGGGTATATTTACCTGACTAACACAGGCAGTCCCCGAACTCGTAATGAAACTAAAATAAGGAAAATCAGAATGAAATTATGGTCTAACCCTAACCACACACTATGAGAGACCAAATACAGAAGAGCAAATGGACAACATTGTTGTAATGTTGAGTACCTGGCGTCTCGCAACTTTGCTCTTTCACTTCTCTCACCAAATTCTTCTCTCAATCTCTCAACTTCATCTCCTGCTTTCTCACGAGCTTTATCCACTTCATCTTCAGCCTGAAAAAGTGAAATGAAAGATAAATTACTCCGAGTGTTATCTCATCCAATGTTCAAGCGGTGTCTGGAAGATTACAATCATGAAAATTCTGAATCAAATCATCAATATTATACACAGACTCGAAGAGAAGAAAAGCCACTTAACAAAGATCAAATTTAGAGTTGAATTTTGTCGAGGTGAAATATAGCAGTCATACTATATAAACACTCAAGTTAACAGACAAAGTGACTGTGATAAAATGGACTGAATTGTATTTGTCATTCCAAGGAGCCATTATTCAACTAGAGTAAGATTCGACTCCAAAGTCTCAATTTTATTCAAGTTATAGAAAGTAATCTGACCCTAAATATGACAATGATCTCGTAGTCCCCAGGTCAAATACCTTACCACGTCCCATGTGATGTAAGACTTACAGAGACTGACTTAACATAACTGAACTTATAAAAATGACAAATGTAATGAGGACGCGATACTCAACATTGACACTTGACTGTTTGGCAGAAATATAATTTGTTTGGATTTTAACAATCAAAAACAATAGCTTTTGAAGGTGATTCAATCAGGATGCAAGGTTAGGTTATACCCATGGTACAAAAACCCCATTAAAGCACCAACCATTCTTAATTTATTCTTCAATTGATCAATCTCATCTTCCAGTCTCTCCATGTTTTGTTTATGTTTATTTTTTTCAGCTTCTAATTTAGCATTTGTAGCGGCTTCCATTGTTTCCTTGTATTCTTTCTGAGCCTGTTCAAAAATGAAAAAATAATATTGTAGATATACTCAAACAAACTACAATGAGCAGATTTTTCTTCATGCACATTTCAAGACTTGATAGATTTTTAAAATTCTTCTCAACCTTTTCTCTATAATCCACAATACCTTAGAACTTGGGCTATAAAAAAACTTTAAAAGAGTAAAAGTCGGTGAAATACGGATTTAAAGTTTGGTGGATTTAGAAAAAAATATGGGAAATTCAATCCCTTGTTGCAGCAATAATTCAAAATATACTGCCGAGGTAAATGTTGTCAATATTTTATTAAATCCAGGTTCGGTTTTCTAAATAACGTTGATTTAACATCGGATGGAAGTTTCGCAAGTGCTGATGTAGCTTCTGTTTAGCAATTTCCCTGTTGCCCAATCAAATTTGTTAGGACTCAGAACGGACTTGTCACTCACACCAGCAGCAACACGACTTCACTTGTCATTTCATAGGACATTGCCTTGAATAGATTTAGGACAACAAATTTGATGACATGAGTCGGATGGATGATTCTTGCCTTCAATAATTTCATTCATATTATACCAAAATTTCTACCTACCTCTAATAATTTTGCTTTCAATTTGGCCATATGCCTTTCAAGATCATTCAGTCTTTTTTCTGCAGCCTCTCGCTCCTCTGCTTCTCGACCTGTTAATGATTATAAATTTAAAATACATTGAAATGCATAATAAATGAGAAATGAAAATTGACAAAAATTTTAGGAAAAACTGCTAATAAGAAGGACTGTTAATCGGATAATGGACATGTGTGATCAATCCATTTTATCAGTTCCAATTTCCCCGAAATAAATATAAAACTCATATCTCAAGTTGAAATCTTTGTGAAAATCTCACTGAAAATAATTAGAAAAGCAATTTAATAATGAGAAAGACAATTTTATATTGATTTCGTAAATAGATAATTTCTAGATATATTCCAAAAGCAGTGCACTAAAATTCAATTTCCAATGTATCATAAACTTACCCAGCATATCCATTAATATTTTCTGTAAATCGACCAATGCTTTTCCTACTTCATCCATATCACTATCCGGGGTCATAGTTGAACGATCGCCACGCCTCAATGCATCTTTCAATTGCGCAATACGTCTGGCAACATCTTCTGGTTGCACCAGGGATCCAATTGCTTCATTATATTGTGCGCTTCTGTTGGCGAGATCATGGCCAAGTTTTTCATTTGCAGCCTGTGAATAGAAAAAAAGAATTACAACAAGTCCTTTGAAAACTAAAGTAAACACTCAAAATATTGATTTTGTGATGAATGGTTTGTATTAAAAATGAAAAGTAGTTAATATGAACTTGATTAAATGCAGCAATTGACCTAATTACAGATAACATTATATAACATAAGCCCAAAGCTCAATTAGAAATAAATACATAAGTATGTGAAAGATGGCTAAAATTGTCTTGGTTTAAATTAAAATATTGGTGCTCCCCCTATTCGTACCAAGATGGCGCACAACCTGCTAACCCTAACCTGGTACAATACTATGTTCAGGTTGTGCATCATCTTGGTACGAATACTACGGGAGCACCAAAATCTTTACTCAAGATTATGAGGTTCTCTATAATTGAAATTGAAATGTATCAGTTCGAAATTCGTTTACAGAGAACATGATGATATTTCAGTTAATGATGAGCTAATGATAGTTTATGTGAATTGAAGTATTTTAATACATTGTGCAGTCATGTAGCACACTTTGGTCATTATCATTTGTGGGTGCAAAGACCTATTAGATAGCATGTTGGTCCTAAGTACGTTAGTGTTGCAGGCTAAAGATCTTAAGTTTAAAAAATTATGTGCAAATTTTCACCGTGTGTAAGAAAATCGATTGTATAAAATAAAGTCGAAAAAATCCAGTACTCCGACACATTAGCATATAGCTTATTCTTGTTCCTAGCCTAACTTTCTTGAAGCAAATATTTCAAATTTTTCGAATGTGTAAAATCCTCTATTCATTATATTCCTCTTACCCTAGCTTTTTTCAATTCTTTTCTCAATCCACTGACTTCGGCTTCTTTATCTCCGACAACATTTTGTAATCGAGCAGTTGTTTCCATTTGCTTGTCTAACTGATCACGATCAGTTTTCCCTTGGCCTTGGACATCTCGTAAAGATCGAGATAATCTGAAAATGAATGAGTAGCATTATTAGATATAAATTATAAAATTATTTTCTTCTTTTTTATACCACATTGTCACGCTATCACTCTGAAACAAGTGCAAAAAGCTAGTTAATTTTATTTATTTTTCCAATACAGCATGGCATGGTAAATCGTACTTTTCCGAAATATTCCCACCAAAGATTTTTTTGAGTTTCTAGTAAAGACATTTTGAGGGATAATCGAGTCTAAGATTCATTTGGCTTCACCTCATTGGGAAAAAGTGAGTCCAGTCTGACTCAAAGCAAGTGAAGGACTACAGTGCCTCCAACACTGCAAGTTATCAAAATTTCTTATTTACTTATCGACTTGTTTTTCAGCATCTTCTAGTTGAGATTGTAAAGCCTGATCATGGACACTCAATTCACTTGCTTCTCTCTGCAATGCATCATTGATCTCTCGCATTTCATTCAATGAATCATTAAGAGTTTTCAACTGTTGTAAAACGATAAAACAATCGTTAAATTCTATATTTACTATATTTATGCATGTGTTTGAATTTTATAATTAATGCTATCAAGCATACATGCAGGTAATAAAAACAGGTTTCAAATCCCAGTGTAGGTAATATTATACAATTAATTATTTGCATAAAATAGAAATGAGAAATTGCATTTACAGATCGAGTTTTCTAAATTGGCTTCAGGTCTGAACATTTTTTCAACCAACTATTTCACCAAAAAAACATTTTTATCTATGATAATGGAGTTGCCCTTTCATGATGAATAAAACAGTGATGGAATATCAACATATATTATGTGCCATGAATTAAGATGTTGGCTATTTAATATCCAACTACAATACAAAATGACAAATATATGTAGCAGATGGTTGCTACTGGGCTTATTATAATAGGCAAATAGAAGCAAGAATCTATCAGACTATCATCAAGTAGTTATGTATATTAATTGGCAGAAGATCTTTTTTCTGAAAGACTTGCTTGAAGCAAGTCCTGGCGCACTCACTCAGAGACAAAAGAGACTCATCTCTGAGTAAGCTATGGGTGCCACTAGCCATTGATATTATTGTAAAATTTTTCGATACTTTTTTCCCTTTTTATTGTGCATTTACCAACTATTACATGGAAGGGAAAAAAGGAAATTTTGTATCACAAAAATAAATTCAGTTTCCATTCCAAAATAAATTGAAATTTGGATTTTTTTTAAATAGTCTTCCAATCAACAAGTTTACAATACTCAGCTAAACCCAAATACCAATTTGAATATTTCATAAATATTCAATTCACCAGACATTCACAACCACATAATTCTACAGCATACCTGCTGAATATGATCTGAAATTATTTATTGTGATGAATTACTATTTAACAAATTATATAGATACATACTTTAAATTAGGAGTGAAGTTGAAAACAACATCAAAATATAAAAAACAGGCAACATGCTAACTGAAGCAAAGTGTAACAAACCTGTAGGCACTAGATTAATTCAATGTAGAAAATTTGCATTTAATTCAACAATCCGAAAGGTCATTTATGTGGCTGCAGTTGGCTTCGCACTTCCATAGCCCCATCAATTTTAGGTCAAGTTACCCAATTTTAGCCAATATAAATTATAATCATTTAATAAAGGTCAGAGTGTTTTTTCTATATATGCAAGACTCGTAAAATTAACAGAATCATGATTTTGGACTAAAAATGAAACAAAATGTAATAATAAATTCATCCTCAATTACAAAATTTGAGAATTATTAATATCATTATCTATATCTGGTCCCAGACAATATGTTTATGTAGGGCCTCTAAATAGCCCAAAAGTCTACCCAGATTGGTTGCTCCTTTTTGTAAACAAATTTTTATTCACTCGTAGATGGAATAGTGCCAATAATTCACCAACAAAATTTTCAATTCATCAGTCACGTTGGGTAAATCATGTGAAAATGAAAATTTGATAATAAATCGAACATGAATTTTATCATTATTCTAAAAGGAGCATATTGTGTTTCAACTAAAAAAAACTTTAATGTATATGGGTGCAATGAAAAGATGACAAATTATATTTCAGTCCAGTATCAACCGTGAGAATGTGTTTGTGAATATTTACAGTATTAAGAGCAGATATTGGATCGAGAGCAACTGTCTCCGTCTGCGTCTTTGGTTTGGTTCCGCCTCTCATCATTGATTCGTTTAAATCTTGTGTCGCTTGTAATAAATCATTCAGTTCACCCAAAACTGACACCTGATGGTCAGTATATATTAACGAGTTTGAAAATTGATGCAAAATAATACCACAGGAATATCGAATCATGCTTAAGCGTTAAGAACCATACACTTATCACCCTGCAGGAGATCGGAACTCGGAAGTTCAAATCCCAGAATAGCTGGACTCCTCGATGTCACACTGTATTTCACATTGGTTTTTCTATGAATACCCCAGCCAAACAATTAACTTAATATCCTAAACCCATTTCCAATTTAGACAGGTGATTAGCTGAGAGATTGCAGTTCACTATATATCTAACTAGTCGTATCAGCTTTCCTTTTACTCAGGGTCAGATCAAAAAATCATATCTTAATAATAAGGAAATGCTTTCAAAATGATTATTTGTTGATTATTTCACGCACATTGCCACACCATTTCCAATTGGCAGCAAACAATTAGTAATCACAGCTACAACATTAATAAGAAATCCAAGCAAGGTATTATCGAGACAAGCATCAGATTAAATTTACACTGTGCATTAAAATAGAAATAATAAATAAAAATAACTTCAGAGGAATATCAAACCCATAACACTATTGGGAGCACAAAGGCCCCAAATCCTCTCCCATGTTATATAATTTTGCTTCTGGAAAATTCAACTACCAATAGAACTGTGTTTTAGAAGTGTTAATTTTTTTTTCCTGTTCATTATTACACCATAGGTCAAGTGAAGGGCAGTAATACACACTTTTTCCAAAAAATCATTGATTAAAATGAACAAACAAAGTTGAATGTTACTAAGACAATATACAGGGTGCCCATAAAGTCCCTTTACAATTTCAATTTTGTTATAAAATCAGTTCTCAATATATATTAACCAGGTGTGGTTTAATCAGCAAGTATTTTTACTTCATTCAATACATCTGTGAGGGCAAAAACAATATATGGTATTGATAAACTTCCTTTGCAATTTTTGAGCTGATAAAAAAACAAAAACTACTTGTCTCACCTGTTGTTGTAGTTGTGAATAATCGTCGGCATCTTCCTCAAGTTGACTTTTCTCTCTTTCTATTGCCTGTAATTTTCTTGCCAATCTATCTCTGTCTCGGAGGAGATTGTCAAATTCAGTCTGTTGTAAAGAAATCAGGTTAGAAAAATGGACACTTTATTCAGCCTTTTTGGTGATGCAACAATCTGATAAGTTTACTGCACACTTAAACATGAAGAAAGTCACAAAATCAAAGCAAGAAATTTTGTTATCTTTTCAACTCTCAAGATGAATACAAATTTTTAATGATTTCAACGTTATAATAAATTCATATTTTAATATTTTTTCGATCTTGCTTCTCAAAGACATGAGAGAATGATGAAATACAAATTGTAGGAAATAGATTTAAATGAAGAAGCTTTTTAACACCCTAGTTTACCCAAATAAGAAAAGTTTTCATGCATATACCCTTTGCAAAGGAGCCAAATTTTAAATGCAGTCAATGAGACTTATTCCGATATATTGATCTCGGAATATCTAATTATCCTGTTTGGACATTTCTAAGGACACAAACTCAATACAAATTAAACAATCAAAAAATAGTGAAATTGAAAGAGTCAAAATGAACAATTCCATCTAGCTTAAACTATGCATAGTTTCCATGAACTATAACTTGGTAATCACATGATGTAACTCATCTGACCTGTTGAGCATTTGCTTTTTGTCGAACATTCAGAATATAATCTTGAAGTCCACCAACTATATCTTCTAATTCTCCTTTCAATCCATCATCAGCTGTCATTGTTCCTGGAAAATCAATATCAATTATAATTAAAGATTTTTCTTGATTTTCGATGACATGAATACAAAATGGAACAAGTAATATTTTCACTCATTATTAAATACAGTGACAGGTAAATGGATTGGATAAAATGGAAAGGATTTGAAAAATTGAAGTCTACAAGATCTCGCAAAAGAATAGAATGAGAACAGAAGTAAGATCTGAGTTGCGAATCATCCGTTTTAAGCGCAAACCTCAGCTTGAAAAAATTAATATCAGTAAATAAATCTATGAAACACTTGAATATTGCATCAAAGTTCAAAAAACACAATTTGGACTTATACTTATTTCCTTCACAATGGTGTATTGGCACAAAAAATATGGTCATTCCACACCTGAAAATCACACAATTCGGAATTAGTGATTGTATAAAACATGAACTGTTTGACAAGTGTGAAGCGCTATGTTGCCTATGTATAATCAAAATGTTAACGTAAGGATATAATTGACCTTCCATTGCTGTAATCATAGAATAACTAAACAAAACGAAACCTTTTGCTAACTGCTCTTCCAATAACTTGATAGTTTCTGTATCAACAGCAATTCCTTTGATTAATCTGTTCAATTGAGTTTCATTTTCTTTTATTCGTCGATTCAAATCATCAATTTGTTTTTCTTTGTCGATCATCTGAGCTCGGAGTCTTGCCTGAAAAAATGAAACATGAACTAAGGACAGAACTTTAAAAATTTTAGAATGAGCTTCATAATGGCTGGGTGGATGTGCTAACTTTGTGGCATCACAGGTCATATATCGGTATAAACATGCGGAATTATTGATATACCGTAAATAATATATATTCGTATATTCAATATATATATATACATATTACATATAGAAGAGAACATAGAATATAAGTAGTTATAAATAGCAACATTATATATCACCATTAAATATATATACTTGGATAATTTGATATTATACAGTGGAAGAATAACACAAGAATTCATTCAATTTTTTCACCAGCAATAATTAGCAGCTAGGTCTTTAAAACCTAATACATCTGAATCTGAATATTCACAATAATCAAGACTTACATATTCAGGACTGTTTGGATCCATTTTCTTCAATTTAGCTTTCATTTTATCAAGTTCTTGTCGACTTTTTCTTAATTCTGCACGATCTTTCTGTAGTTGTTCTTCCAATTCTTCTGCTGATTCTTTCAACTGTAATAAATAACAGTAGGTACCATGATAAATTTAATTTGTCAAAAAGAATGAAAGACTCGTTGATAAGAAGAACAAAATCGACTCGGATGTATAATTTTTTTAGTTTTAAAGTCTATATTTAAGTGTATGCAGAAAACCTGATATGATCTGTCTTTAATCTGCACTGTTAAATTCTTGGGTAGCTGTGATTTGTTATATGATTATTTCTTGCTCGCACCGAAATACATAAAAAATATTCAATCAATGATTAACCCACTCCCATACAGCACACTAATGATGATTCAAAACGGTTAAACTAAGAGAAATTCCAAGGCAATAGAACCAGAAGGTTCTCATCAGATTTACTAATTCTCTAATATATTTATGTGGGGAAATTTGATTTGAAACCTATTTATTAACTGCCCCTCCAAGAAAAAAATTCCCACTTCCACCGGCCTCATGAAAAAAAGGAGTCAATACCAAACCAGTTTCACCACTTTACACTTTGTCTCAGTTACTGATTGCTTTTAACCTTGTTCAGAACAAATATACGAAACAATTCACGTGGAAAAATATTAGTTCAAATTATTAGATGATATCACCTTGCAAACTTTCTGTATTTTTGCAGCCAATCTTTTCCTGAGTTTTTGTTTCTCATCTTCAGACATTGATCTTTCCATATTGTCTCTCTCGAGTCGAGACATTTCACGATTGGCATCTTCAATTTGTTTCTGTGTGTCTGTTAACTCTCGTTGAAGTTGGGCGAGTCGATTTGCAGCTGAAAATATTCATTGAAAACTCAAGTTTAATTTGCAAACATTTTTCTACTAAGAATCACCCATGAATAAATGGGATTGGTAATTGGCATCTTGTACAAAGCTGTGGAAACACTATCACAATGCTGATTACCCTGCGTGGAATAACATGTTTAAGAGGTATAATCATGTGCTGAAAAATTGCTAGACTTCTTGTCGTTGTATCGAATTTATATAAGCGGGCACGAATTCCTTCATCACTCATCCAAGTCCAAGCATAAAAAAGATTAATAAATCAGATATGCAGCCCGAACTATAGAACTGGGAGTCAGGTTCAGCCACTTAATTAAGCCATCTTATTGACTTTTCTCCCCTGTAAGATAAACTTGAAAAATCCTTCAATATGTAAGGGTGATTGAAAAGTAACTCCCTATTTTAAAATAAATACAATTTATTCAAATGCTATATCATGTTTCATGTTTCTAAATTTATGTGTATATATTACTTAATATATGGCAATTTAATTTATGTTCTTGTTTTCCTTTCAGATTTGTTTAAATATTGTTCAATTTCAATCTTTTCAAATTTATTTTATTTCAAAACCCTACAAAAATGGCTAGACGTCTTACTCTACAGGAACGTGCCCAGATAGCCGCGCGTTATGAAGTTTGGGGATGCATTGTTCAAGTGCAAAGATGGTGGAGAACTATTAAGGGAAAACATGCCCAAATTGACCCGAAGACGATCAAGAATTGTCATAAAAAACTTATGACCACAGGATCTGTGGCTGATACTCAAAGAAGCGGTCGTCCTTCCAAATCCAGAGATCCTGAGGTAGTGCAAGTTGTTAAAGAAATGTTTACCCGTAGCCCACATAAGTCAATTCGTCAAGCAACAAGAGAAAGTGGGCTCTCCTTTCATTGTGTACGTAATGTGCTAAAAAACGAGCTTAAATGGCGTGCTTGGAAGCCGCATTACTGTCAAGCACTCTCTGCAGAAGACTTTGACATTCGTATGGAGTTTGGTGAAATAATGTTGGCTTGGTTTAGAGATTGGCCCAACCTTTTTAAAAATATTCTATGGAGTGATGAAGCTGTATTCCACATAGGTGGATTTGTGAACCGTCATAACTGCCACTACTGGGCGGAAGAAGATCCTCGTGTTACCTGTGAAAAAATGCAAAATCGATCCAAAGTAACGGTATGGTGTGGAATTACTTTTGATAGGATTGTGGGTCCCTTCATTCTTCGCGATACCATGAATGCCGAAAGGTACCTCGCTATGTTGAAAGATGAAATTTGGCCAATTATCAGTGCTTGGGAAAATATTGAAGATTTGATTTTCATGCAAGATGGAGCTCCTCCACACTTTGCTATTGTTGTTCGTGAATGGCTAAATGCTCAATTTCCTGGAAGATGGATGGGTCGTCGCGGTTCGCACGAATGGCCTGCCAGAAGTCCTGACTTAACACCCTGCGACTTTTTTCTCTGGGGTTGGCTGAAAGAGGAAGTCTACTCAACCAAACCAAGAAATTTGGAAGAACTTGAGGGGCGAATACGTGAAGTTATGACTTCCATCCCGCAAGAGTTTCTTGCGAAATCAGTTGATGCGATTCCTGGTCGACATGAGAAGCTGGTGGCAAATAAAGGCGCCCATATTGAATTTTAAATAAAAGCCCATGCATTATACTTCCTTCTCATATTCATTAATTGTAGAAATTATATTTTAAAAATAAACTATAGTTTTTTTAAAATAGGGAGTTACCTTTCAATCACCCTGTATTGCACACCTAACATTAAATAATTTTATTGTTTGAAACGGAAAAATATTCTTTCAGTCTTTTAACCTACTAAACCTTCTAGTATTTCCAAAGTAGGTCGGAAATCACAGTGGCTCTATCTCTAGCTTCGACTACAGAGCTTTTCATTTTTTTTACGTTTAAGCTGGGCCCCAGCTCAAAATCCATACCCATTGAGATTATTAAGTGTGGCGAGTTGGCGACTACCATGAAATATCTACCCAAAGCAGTTCAGTGGAAGTGTGAGTCAAAATCATGATAAAAAAGCTTCAAATTACATATTTAAAGTTTTAGAGTTTTTATTAATTCAACTTAAAAGTTTTGAATTAATATTACAAATTGAATTTTATAAAAAAATTATGAGCTGTAAAAGATAGATTTTATTATTTGTATGAAGTATCAGAAAATTATAAATGTTGAGAAATAATTAGACGGTTAGAAACTGGAGCCACTAAAATTTTCTAGTAGCTTCGGCTCCAGTACTGTCTATCACGATGAGCTTGGCTCAAGCGCCATCAAAATGTCACAGCTCCAGCCCTGGTTCAAACAATCATGCACACGTATAGAAAGAATTATCTTCATTATCAAAACATCTAAGTCAGGGTGGTCCAAGGTTGTCGGCTTCGCGGGCCACAAAATTATTTTTGCATTGTTCGCGTGTCACAATAGTGCCAAAAATAGGTAAACAGTGCAATAAAAAACAAAAACTTTTATTGTGCAAACACATAGTTATCAGACATAGCCATCCCAGGCTAATAGAATCCGCATTTGATTTTTAGTTTTCTATGATGCCTATATTGTTAGCATATATTCCTGACCAGAAAGATAGAAAGCCAGATATTAATTTAGACTGCCAAGCACATCATTCAACTTCGCTAGTTGCCTCAGCTAGCCATAACACTAGTCAATTCAGTGACATTATTGATGTAATAATATGTCAAAAGATTTTTCTGATTAATTTTATTACGAAACAACATGAAATGCGATTTTTTGATTACTCTCCGAATGCGACGCGGGCCACAGATAATAGAGCGTCGGGCCACATGTGGCCCGCGGGCCTGGGTTTGGACCACCCTGATCTAAGTAGTCCTTTGCAAAAGGAATTTAAAGATTATTCGGATTTATTATTCCTATCATACATGATAGGTTAACAACATATAATTAATACATACCTTCTTCCAATAATCTTTCTTTCTCTTGCAAAGAAGCATCCAATGCGGCAGCTCCACCCTGAAATTTAACAGAATCTGTTGTTTACAAAATATCAAATGCTACAATAAAAAATAACGGGAATATTGGTTGGAGACCTAAGACTTATCGATCGAACTCCCTAATTATACGACATAATTCATCCAAAATAGGCCTCTGGTCTGAGATATGATGAATGCACATGCAAAATTTGGAGGAGATTCAACCTCGCTTTCGTGAGATATCGCGTAACATACAAAAGTGTCTAACAGACAAACGAGAATATCGGTCGGAGACCGAGAACTTATCGATCAAAACTGCGGTTTCAATTCATGACCCTATAGTGACACAACGTGTCCCATCACTATTTAATTAATAACTCGCTAACTATATGACATAATTTATCCAAAATCAATAAGCTTCTGGTCCGAGATATGATGAATGCACATGCAAAATTTGGAGGAGATTCAACCTCGCCTTCGTGAGATATCGCGTTCATCTAACAGACAAACAAACAAACAGACAGACAGACAAACACCTATCAACATACTTACCGATCTTAAGATCGATAGGTAACAAATACCTAAAGATCTAAAGATCAATAAGTAATAATGTGTTTGTATTCAAGAATGTACAGTCAGGATTTCTACTTCCAACATGAGGGCTGTTACAGCTTCGAATTCAAAGTGGTTTGTTATAGTCACGAGTGGACAAATTTTATTCCCACGTCCAATTATAATAAATTGGGCAGGAGACAATGCTGAAGAAAAAAGATTTTGACACTTATAGGTGGTTGGTATGAGCCTATTCAGAGCAAATAACACAGTTTAGAAATGAAAATTGGATTTTACAATTCGTAATTCATAAGACAAGTTGTCAGAAACAATGCCATAGCATTTCGATAGAACCTTGATTATTTCAAAAGTCGAGTTCAATCCTCCACAGAAAAGGGTACTCCCGTAGTATGTGTACCAGGTTAGTTAGGGTTAGGCCATAACTTTATTCGGATTTTCCCTATTTTAGTTCGATTATGAGTTCGGTGACTGTCTGTGTTAGCCAAGTGAATATAACCCCTGTTCATAGGTTTCAGTCCCTTCACTCAACTTGATGTAAAATAGGCGAACAAAATTAGTTACCTCCATATTGGTACACACACTTCTGGAGCGCCCAGAAAACAACTTTAAAATTATGACATTCAATTAAATTTATGAAACAAAATTCTCACTTTTCTCCCAGGAACTCTTCCTTCAACAGCAAATTGATTTTTCTTGAAAGGTGATTTCCCAATGTAAGGACTGTCTTCATCATCTTCCTCTTCATCAGAGAGTGTTCGTGGAAACTGAAAAAATAATTTTTTCGAATAATATATGATACAATTGTTTATTGCTTAACACCAAAATCTCTAAATGAAGTGAAGATAACATGAGTATACCTTATCACAACAATAATATTATCTAAGATATTTTTGCTTTATCTTGAATTGATAAAATGTGGCATGCATTTCATTGGTTTGAAAAATTTCTTTCGTTGTTGTAACCCCTTTATTTAATTTTCTGAACTCCCCAAGCAAAAGCAGTTTTACACATCACAAGATGGATTAGATCACTTAGCCCGCAAGCCGCAACCCAAAACAGGGTGTAATTAATTGGGTATAAAATGCCAGATATCCATCACTCTTCAATCTCTTCAATAGGATTTGAATATCCTCTCAAGCAGAATAAAAACTATCCCATCGTACTAACTACCTCAGTACTCCCGTAGTATGTGAACCAAGATGGCGGACACCCGAACGTAGTAAGAGTACCAAGTTAGGGTTAGGCCATAATTTCAGGTACAACTACAGGAGTCACCTGGCTAGTCCCCGAACTAAATAAAACTAAATAAGGAATTGAAATAAAATTATGGCCTAACCCTAACCTGGTATGCATACAACGTTCCTGTGTCCGCCATCTTGGTTCACATACTACGAGAGTACCAATACCTTAATCATATTAGATCTATATCAAACATTTTCGAAACTAAATCAAATAAGGATGCAACATATTCATTTCCATCATGGCAAAATGCATAAAACACAACCTTACTTACATTCAAAGGTTCAAATTTTGCATCTAATTTATAAAACGCAAGTTCTTGTTCCAGTTTGTATTGTTTTGCTTGAGATCTTTGCAATTCTTTCGCTTTTTTCTTAAGCTGAAAAAATATAAAATTATGCCAATGTGAATAACCACATAATATTGAACTCGGAAAAAATAATTTGTATAAGCCTGTATTCAAAATGACGCAGCCAGTAGTTACGGCCATTAAGGCCAGTACAGTATACTTTTTCTGACGGGTTTATTACCATTTGTGAGTTACTTGAGGAAAGAATGAAAAATTTGTCTATCAAAGGCTTGGTGAGCAGAGAAATTCAGAAGTTAAAAAAATTTTCTACTAAAATTTTACAAAACACGAGCGTTTTCTATATTTAATAAGAGTATTCAGACTTAACAATATCTGTTCTAATTGAATTTGATGCCATGTTATAGAGCTTATAATAAATCTTTAAATCTCAATCCTGCTAATATAATTTAACATTTAACATTTATTTTGCTTGTTTAATAATGTAGATGGGTTCCAATTCCAATATTAAATGTCTTTTCCTAGGACTTGTACTTCGGGCTGCGCTGTAATGTGTACAAGTGTATTTAAATACTTATTGGATTACAAAACTCAAGTACTTTCTGAAGTATGCCAATAATTTACCAAACTTAATGGTTTTCCAAATAAACCTTACGAATACACACCAAACAATGGGCTGTTCAAACACTACATACCAGCCTTTGTTAACTATGGTACAATTGAACAGAAATGATTCAGAGATGGCTCAAGTATTCGAGTATACTGATACAAGGACTCGATAGCTTTCTCAAATGTCATCATTCTGAGATTTTTGTTTTAAAGCTTCATTTTTACTGGTAGAATGTAACATATCCACCATGTATAAATATATTAAGCACAATATTTTGTTACAAAATTTCAAAAATGGATGTTAAGAGAATACAAATATCAAGACAAGGAATGATTTTAGAAATAATACAGATTTAGAATATTTTTATTCAAAAATTTTAGACAATAAGTTTTCTTTACCTTAAAAAAACTGTAGAAAATTAAAAAGCAAATTGACTAAGCCTTATCTTAGTTAAAAACAGACTCAATGAATTTTATATATTTTTTAAAGTTGAACATGAATAAAAAAAATTAGTAGGCCTATTTAATATTTAAAAATCTTCATTACTTTCAGGAAGCAAAAGTTTTTTATTTTTATGCCGTCAACTGTTTAATTTGTCAACTGTTTTGAATTTACAATTTTTTTTCCTGATAATACATAACTTGAAAACAAATTTTGTTGAAATCAAGTTAAAAATACTCACCAACTCATCTTTTGCATCTAATTCAACTTCTAATTCTTCTCTTGTCTCGTTATTAATTTGATCTCTGTCTGTCAATTCTCTTTCTCTTGCATTCAATGCATCGAGATTTTCTAATGATTCATTATGTTGATCCTGGATTATGCACAAAAGTAGGGTAATTAAAAAAACCTGATACGTTGGAATGCATCGACATCAGCACCGCAAAGTGAGATTACAATTATTTTGGGGCCATTGAGTTAGAGCCCTAGCCATATTATTTTAAAAATTCAATAAGCCCAAATTTTGAAATTTCTATATTCGAGAGTTAGCTCAGAGTCGAGAGCAAAATGAAACCTCCAACATCCCCACAATGCTTTACACCAATACGGAGATAAAAACTAGAATTTCTATAATATCGTATGAAAAGCATTGAAGGTTATATAAAACTATATTAAACATTGATACAGTATTTCATTCAGACTAAATCCCTGACCTCAAGACCTAATAAGTCAAGAACCATAAAAATATAGTTACCTGTAATGTCTTAAATTCCTCAGATGTCTTGTTCAATTCTCGTGCCAGTCTGTCAATTTCATCTAAACATTGAAAAATATTTATCCTAAAGTGTCAAACACAAACAAAAACCATTTGGGGCATTGAACAGACCAAGACTATATTCAAAAATTACTGAAAATCATGCAGATACATCAAGTAGTTGTTCTCAATTTCATTTCCTATTTCAATTTAATTGAGGCTGATATAATTAAACAATGTTCAATTTAAGGCCAATCAGTCAGTCAACTCAAGCCCAACACCTCAAAATTTTAAAAGACTATGTTGAATCACAAGGCTTCCCAAACTTATAAATCTAGAACAGGGGTGTGCAACAGGTGGTCCGCAGGCTATAACCCAGCCCGCCAAGCCATTTAGTGTGGCCCTTCGAGCATAAAATCCTAATCCAAGAGTTTATGTTGAAAGGGCGCTCGCATTGGTAAAAATACATGTTTTTTGCTCTTGTCGCTGCGTTAAATCTTTCGCCATTTTCTTGGCACCTTTATTACTGTAAGACTAAGTGATTCGCATTCTCTTTTCTTGCCTTCTCTATGTGGATGTCTATGTCGTTGCTGCAGGCTTTCATAACGCTCGTTTTGCCCCATAATATTGTGATGTACATGGATAAACTAAACTTTTTGTATGGCCAAGCTAGATGTCTGAAATTGGTGATATGGCCGCCGACAAAACATGTTGCACACCCCTGATCTAGAAGCTTCTTACATCTAAGGGCTGTTTTAATTGAGCTGAAGGGAATAAAAAATCATAAACCAATTTCATTGTAATCTGCAGGAAGTTAATCAATAAATTACTATTCAGCCTAAACATCAAAGAAATTCCAACAATTAGCAGGAAATAATTCAGAGCTAAAAATACGTCCATTTTCTTTCAATCTATAACTGATAATGAACTCTGAAGACTAAACTCATGAAAAGATAGAGAAAAACAAACCCTGAGCAAATCTTGTATTAGCAGCAGATCTTTCATTAACAGTGACATTTTGTCCATCAAGTTGATCAACAGTTCGAAGATGAAATACTGTGTAGGAACGATAATGTGCCAAATCGCACAATGGATTCCCAGCAATAGTAAGTGATTGCAGATCATGAAAATTACGAAGTTTCACAATTTCTGACAACTGAAATGAAAGAAGAAAACTATTATACCAAAAAGTTTTATTCACGGTAACAATCATTCATTCGGAGATTTGGGTTTGGGTCTTATTATTGGAGTCAGTTTTGTATTTCCACAGACTTCCCAGCCCTAGTTTCATACCCTTGCTATGTCCATCACAACCTAACCGATTTCTTGATGGCAATCGGGCAAAGTAGACATATTGTTACTCTCAATAATAAGAAGTTTATTATAAAAAAGTAAAAATTGTGAAGCAAGAAAATAAAATGGTATTTAACAACAAAATTTCTAAACGGTACTTACTGATGAGATCTGGTTATGTCCAATCCTCAGTATCCTCATTGCTCTTAATTTCTTGACAAACCATATAGGAATCGTCTCGATCATATTCCCATTCAAATTCAATGATTGTAGACTCGTCAAGGTTTCTAATCCTTCAATTTTGCTAAAAGATATAAATGGAAAAAAATTTAAATAGAGAAACGCAAATGAAAAAGGAATTTTACTCCTTATATTATATATATCTAGACTGGCTGGAAATGTAATTGTTACGCAAAAAGTTATATTTTAAGAGCAATATTTACAGTGTCAAAAGCAAAAGTAGAAAGCCTCGCGCCAAAACTAAATTTAATCGGAATTCTTAACAAATTTCTTGAGTTATTTCTCAGCTAAAAATTCAAAATTTGGTTTTAATTTGGTTGTGGCAGCATCAGGCCGACCAGATTGAATTACCCAACAGCCCAGATTTGGCCCGCCGGACATAGTTTGCTCACCCCTGCTATATACAGTGACCCATAGAGAGGTAGAAAAGAGATATTGAAATGAATACACTAGCAAACTTTATACTGACTGATACAAGAAATTTCAATTCATATCCAATAAATATAAAATTAGGTTTTAATTATCTTTACCTTATTTGATTGTTGGCTAGATTAAGTTCTCTTAATTTAGTAAGATGATCAATTTTCTCAATTCTTTGAATGACATTTCCGCTAAAGTTGAGTGATGTCAGATTCCTGCAATCTTCAAGGTTTTCAATGTACTGAGAAAAAACGTTTAGGTCAAAGGGTGCATACTTTGATAAATATATTTTGCTTAACAGCACAAAAATCCACTAAAATGTAAAATAAATTACTCAAAAATAATTGAAGAACTCATCAACAAACATGGAAGCTATCAGTGTGATCCTAGTTGCTATGGCTCTGCTTACCGGTAAATCATTTTATTCTATAAAGGACACACTGTCTCTTAAATATGCGATGGTTTCTGATCAATATTTGCTAAGTGGACAAATATCATAATTACGGTAATGTATAATAAAGATACCAGGAATTTAAAATACCTCATGCTAATAATATAAATACTGAATGACTTACTCTAATTTTTTTCTCTCCTGAGAGAGTGAAATTCAATGATCTGACTTGATCCAGCTGGTCATTATTTTTTGACAATCTCTTAATCATGTCGTGTGTGATGTATCTAACAAGATTTCGTCCAGAACCTTGGCCATCTGAGAATAATAGACAGACATGAATGAAAAGTCTTTATGTGTGGTAACTACAAGAAATGATTATAGATTAAGTTTTCCAAAGCTAATTGCAATGGACAACATGTCAACATAGAAATCAGACAAAATAATGCTAACACGATAGCTACTAGTTTATCCAAACAGCATGATTTAGTCTATTTTGAAAAAAAATTCTTAACTAACAAGTAAAAAATAGACAAACCAGAAGCAGATAAATCTTGACTTGCATAACTTGTTCTTATCGGACTTATTTGCGGACTTGTCATACTTGCTCGAATTGGAGATATACTTGACGAACGAGATCTGAATATAAATTTTTATAGTTGAGAATATTTCCTATATCTTTGTTCCTATAAAAGTATCATAGGAAGTAACAAGAAGGTAAGTTTCACACATTTTTATTTTGAGGCTTATTTTTAGGACAATCATTGAGGGGGTGCATATGAAAGATTAGAAAAAATCACCACAGTGTTACCAAAGCGTAATTATCTCAGAATTGTTGGTGCCTGAATATAGTGTGAATATTTTTATCAAATACTACGCAATTATCACCACAGTCTTTATGAAACTCGTCGCCATATGAGAGTGATTTTTTATGCAAAAACACAAAATATGATGTGACTAAAAATTTTTTATTACCTTTGTGGGGTTGAGGCCCTACTTCTGGGTTTAGGTGCAACCTTTGACCTTGTGGGGGAAGGAATACGAGATCCAGGGACTGAAGAAGCTCTTGGAGTGATTGACGGAGGTAGCTTAGGCACAGCAGCATCATCAGCGCTAGGAATTCGACTGTGAGAAGATTGTGATTTTCTCATATTGTTTGTTTTGAGAATGTTTGTTGAATTAGTATCTCACATTTGTATCATAGCAACAATTCAAGCGAGTTAATTAAAACATGGGAGTCTCCATTTCACTTCTTTATACAAAGCAAATATAAGTGGTCTACAATAGACCAATATTATCTCTAAGAAAAATAAAAAAGAATGAAATAAATGTAACACATATGAAAGTTTAAAAACCAATATTAGGAATATACATTTGCATATTAACTAAACTAAACGATAAATAAAAGTACTAAACGATGAATAACTTGAGATAAACCAGTACCGACTGACCGAAGTCCGCAAAACGTTGAATAATTTTCTCATGCATATTCAAATAATACCCGAATACTAAGCTGGTAATTTTCTATGCATGGATAATTAATGATGAAATAAATAAGAATAATGTGTGTAATAAAGCGAAACTTAGAGTAGAGACTTTAATTGCAAAATTAACAACTTCGAAAAAAAATCCTGATCAGGTTATTGGAATCAAGGTGCTACATATGATGTTTACACACTCACTGTGAAAAAGATAAGCTGATCCTTTTTTTTGGAATGAAATTTAGATTTAGCAACATGATATTACATTATCCAATATTTGATAAGGTGGTGAGCATGGCGTTTAAATTGTCAATCCCAAAATTGTCAATTCGCAGACACCAAAATTCTAAAAATAGTCTATTTTAATTTGCAAAAACTACAAACTAGAATTATATAATACCAAACTATTCAAACATGGATATCACCAAACTGACATGCTGTACATAAAGGCATAAAAACACATAGGCTATTAGTTATTGACTATTCGTTTAACGGTATTATCACTGTATCAAGGCATGCAATGATTTGCTTGCGAATAATACTGTAATACTGAAACTCTCTAACACCGCAAGTTTGCCAGCTCCAAATTTACACACTCCGCAGTCCTAAAATCAAAGCAAATACAGAAATGTCATTATCATATAATATTGATCTGCTCCTATCTAAATTTGCCAAAGTTTGAATAAAAAGTCAACTCAAATGATGAATTCAACCTTTCGAACCAACCGCGCTATTGTTCACGTTACGCACCGTTGATAAGAACAACAACAAAGTAAAACGAGAGATTCTACAATTTCGGACACACTTCGGCGAACACACGTGTACCGGAAATTCTCTCGTTTCCGGTATGCTTGTCAGCTAAATTTGGAATTACGAACATAACGATTATAGTGATCGTAGTCTTTATTAAATTGTGAAATATGTCTCACTACACACAAAATTTAAATCTATTTTTAATCTTAATATAATATATCTGAACTATAAATGTCAGATGTTCTTTTTACTTTTGATATATTTGTTTAAAAATTGTTTAATCTGGGATTTTTTATATAGTACATTTTTACCAAAGATAACTTATGATATGGTACTTGTGAAAAATTAAATACCTTTCTTAACGAAAAAAGATTTTGCGAGCGGCCCTTACCAAAAATTTTACCCACCCCTGCCATACGAGGTTATGTCGTCAAGATTCCCGAAGATTAACGATGTTTTGAGACACTCCTATTTTTGTTAGGTACTATGCGTACCTAAATCTTTGTTCACTGTCTATCCTGATTTCTGACTGGGTAAATCCATTTTAGTAGTAAGTGTAAATTAAATTGAACTTTTTGTCAAAAAGCAGGCATCCAAACTATCTGTGTTTTATATTATAGCATTTCATATATACGAATGCAATTCGAACGATCAACTTCCGTCACGCAAGAATTGTGACTAGCGGTGCTTCAAGTTATATGAATACAAATTGCTCACACTCGGACGACAAATAAATACCAAATAGTCAATTTTTAATAGCAAGCTGGTAAAAATGTAAGACTAATATAAATAAACTACAGCAATATATTTATGAATTTACCAATCAATACTAAAATGACTATCTCTGAAACACCTAAAATAATATTTCAAGCATATCTTCACCTTCTTACACATTTAAACCTTTCGCATACACCTGAAGCCAAAAGTGCATCCCCTAAAGCGCATGCCATACGTCGCTTAGTCCGCAAGCGTTTTGTTTGATCAGAAGGTAATAAAGAAACATTATGAGGCTTGTCCGGAGACAATGAAACCCTAATATCTGGTTACTTGAGACTGTTTTTATCGGAGCTTGAATTTTTTAATTACTCACCGAAGTAAACCTGAAACAATTTCTCGACCTTGTGAGATATGATGATTACATCGATAAAAACAAACGAATTATTGTTTATCTTACACTTCGTTTAGTGCCTCGATGTCACTCGACTTCTACAAGCGATGCTTCGCAGTCAATGTTGGAGATCGCCCAGGCGGGATACCATTATCTCCAATGAACAAGTAGCCTACTTCGATCGTGCTTGACTCGAATTCTCAAACACGCCTTCCTTGTTTACGTATCGTTCATAAATTTCGATACTTTGGCACTTGTTTGGAAATGGTTGATACCACGTAGCAATCTAAGTAAACGTCAGCGTTATCAAATATTTAATCTATCCACAGTAAAAGAATTCATACAATACAAACTCGATTAACGCTCATTAATCAAACGTCGATGATAAAAAAGTTTTAATGTGGATTTTCACAGCCCCGCCCAGTTATTCAAACTGAGACAAGATATTATGTTTGATTGTTTCCATGGAACATTGCGAATTGTTTGTGTATAGTCACGGAGCTCTAGCGCCATCTGTAATGGATGTAAGTCACTCTTGGCCGGTCGTCATGCAATTAATAGATGTATGTAAGATAAAAAATAACACATTTGTAATTAAAGTACTGCGCTTCAAAAGCACGTTGAATGTGTAACAACCATGCATATATTCGAGCGTTCCTATGTCCCTCGCATCCGCTACCCGTGGACTTGAGTATATGCGATGTGGACACGGCTTTAGTAACCTAACAAGGTACAAAATAGCATATTTTCAAGCTACTAATTACGGTGGTTGATTACCATTGATATTCCAGACCATAAGCCTGCAATAACTTTGCAAATGAAGTAAACAATGATGCTAATCCACGATTATTTATGCGATGCCACTATGATCTGAAGTCCGTTTTATCAATCGTACGTTGGTAGGCCTGTCTTCGACTCTCTGCTCAGACCGCCCTTCTTTAACACGATGCCTCCTTTTCTGCAGCTTTTCCCATCCTCTACTCACTGCCCTATCCCCCTCAACCTCCCCATGGTCTACTATTCTGTCCCCTTCAACTACTTTACACCTCGTTATCCCTAATCGAGCTGCAAAACTTTCAGGCTCCATACGATTCAAGTAAGCCAATGAGATTATTTAATCGTGAGTTGAGAAAACATGTCAATAAGTCTGAATGCATTTGTAAGAATTTTATGAGAATATTTAAGCATGAAACAAGCTAGTGCGTACAATGACGACGAAAACGCTTGAAATCTTGGGTTGACAAAAATTTTCTCAATGCAATATAATAAATTCACAAAAGTTAGGAAGTTGGAGAGGATAGTGAGTAGGGGACGGAAGGTCTGAAAATTGGTTTCATCACATAACTGCATTACGATTTTGAGTGTAATTTGTTATCTGTCATTGAGATCAATTCAATTGTGCATCTTTACAATATAAAAACATTTGGCATTCAATCTACTGTGTGCTCATTGATTTCTGAGGAGTTCAGATTGGAGTTACACTCTGTTAACGTGTGTTCAATAACACGGGAATATGGACACGCAGATAGGGTCATCCCCCCCTAATTTTGGTGATACGGCGCTGTTTAGAGGATAGGAAATTCGAAAAAGACGGGGAAGAAGGTCAGGATAGGAGGTCTGAGGGTGATGGATGGACGACTGGACATATGATGCAAATTCAGCGGAGAGTTGAAGTTAAACCTACTAGCATAAAATTATATATTCTACTTTAATGTACCTTCGCTTAATAAAAACATACACTGCGGCCTCTTGAGCATATGCAATGTTGATACGGTTCCAGAAACCTAGCAAAGTACAAGTAGCACATTTTCAATCTAATAATTACGGTGGTTGATTACCATTTGAAATTCTATATCAAAACCCTGCATTAAATGGCTGAGCAAATGAAGTAAAAAATATGTCAATCCAAGATTTTAAACATTTTTGTCATCCTTGGACACTCATTAGAACTATAAATTTGTTTCACCTAAATATTCTCATAACATCACCTTACAAATGCATTCACACTTATTGACATGTTTTCTCAACATACGCTGTGGCGTAGTCCATCTTCCTGTCGAGGGCCTAACCCAGGCTCGGCTACGGGGTTGCCGTAATCAAGCACCATTCTGCACGTGAGCTTATGCAATGTGAAACGGCTCCGGTAACCTAGCAAGGTAGAAGTATCACTTTTTCAAGCTACCAATCACGGTGGTTGATTACCTTACTTCACAAATGCATTCAGACTTATTGGTATGTTTCTTCAACGTACGCTCAATCCCATTGGCTTATTTGAGCCGCATAAAGCCTGAAAGTGTGCTTAGCCGGGAACAAAGAAAGTTGTATTTAATGATCAGTTTTGAGACGGAATTGGAGGTAACTAGAGAAGGGGAGTAATATAGTGTGTTGTGTGTGTTCAGGGTACTAAGAAGAAGCTGCCCAGAGTAAGAAAGCTGAGGAAGGTAGATCAGTGGGTCGAGGATAGGGAGGCTGTAGGGGATAGAGCAGTAGGTCAGGGATAGGAAGACCGAGAGGATTAAGGGAGTGGGTCAAGGGTTAGAAAGGCTGAGAGGAGAGAGGGCAGTTGGTGGAGGGTTAGAAAGGCCGAGAGGAGAGGGGGCAGTGGGTCGAGGGTTAGAAAGGCCGAGGGGAGAGGGGGCAGTGGGTCAAGGGTTAGAAAAGCCGAGGGGAGAGAGGGCAGTTGGTCGAGGGTTAGCGAGGGCGGTGGGCCGAGGAGGATAGAGGGCCTTTAGTCGAGGGATAGAAAGGCCGACAGGAGAGAGGGCAGTTGGTAGAGGGTTAGAAACGCCGAGAGGGCAGTGGGTCGAGGGGGTAGGGCAGTTGGTCGAGGGTTAGAAAAGCCGATAGAAGATGGGGCAGTGGGTCGAGGATAGGGAAGCCGAGGGGAATAAAGCAGTGGGTCGAGGGTTAGAAAGGCCTAGAGGAGATAGGGCAGCGGATCGAGTATAGAAAGGCCGAGGAGGATAGGGCAGTTGGTCGAGGGTTAGAAAGGCCGAGGATAGGAATCGAATCGCGGATTAGAAAGGCAGCGGATCGAGGATAGGAAGGATGAGGGGGATAGGGCGGTGGGTCGAAGCAAGGAAAGGTCTAGAGGAGATAGGGCAGCGGATCGAGGATAGAAAGGACGAAAAGGAATAGGGTCGAGGGTCAGGGAGTCCGAGAGAATATAGGCAGTGGGTAGAGGATAGAAAAGCCGAGGAGAATAAGGAAGTGGGTCGAGGGTTAGAAAGGCCGAGAGGAGATAGCGCCGCTGATCGAGGACAAGAAAGAATGGGCGAGATAGGAAAGTGGGTCGAGGTAGAACATGATAAAAACATATTTCAAGCAATAACCGACAGAGGCCACATTTTCACACGATACAACCAGATACAATGAAGAGTTCAATACGCCAAGTCTGAATTCCATGAATTTCATTAAAAAGCACGAAACAATTCTAAATATTATACCGAGGTGTGTAGCATAACAACAAGTGACGAAGCGGTACGATTGATGATGCGGTAAATTTACAATTGATAGAAAAATTTCCAACATGTCGTGAAAAAAAAAGTTATGTGAAGCTGTGAATAGTCGAATTTTATTGACTAAAATTTAATAATACTTTACGAAGGTCTGAGATAATTTACAATCTAAAAAGGGAAGTTAAATTTTTTGGCCTGGAGTCGAAACTGTAAGACTTTTAGTTGTTAAAATCGAAATCAACATATCAGACTTGAACTTAAAATGCATTAATATAACTAAATATTCACAACATACAATTAAATAAATCTGCATACGCGAATGTTTTTGTTGTTCACTCGACATTCTGTTTTTGGTTGTTTCGACGAATTTGACTCTTTTCATGTGATTTTACTAATGTACTTCTAACAAGGATCTGGCACTTGCACAATGTATACACGTAAAGAGATTCGCGTTTCAGGCTATATTCGTGTTCTCCGTGGGTCGTATTGTTTTGTTTTAGATTGCATGTTGACTCTTGGGTTCCATAACGTTTATATTAGAATGATGCGTCAAACACTACCACTAGAGGTCGCAGTCGACTTTTATTCAACCATTCAATCGTACGTTGTTAGGCCTGTCTTCGACTCTCTGCTCAGACCTCCCATCTTTAACACGATGCCTCCTTTTCTGCAGCTTTTCTCATTCTCTACTCACTGCCCTATCCCCCTCAACCTCCCTATGGTCTACTATTCTGTACCCTTCAACTACTTTACACCTCGTCATCCCTAATCGAGCCGCAAAACTTTCAGGCTCCATACGATTCAAGTAAGCCAATGAGATTATTTAATCGTAAGTTGAGAAAACATGTCAATAAGCCTGAATGCATTTGTAAGAATATTAGGAGAATATTTAAGCATGAAACAAACTTATAGCTTCAGCGAGGAGTGCGTACAATGACAACAAAAACGCTTGAAATCTTGGGTTGGCAAAAATTTTCTCAATGCAATATAATAAATTCACAAAAGTTAGGAAGTTGGAGAGGATAGTGGGTAGGCGACAGAAGGTCTGAAAATTGGTTTCATCACATAACTGCATTACAATTTTGAGAGTAATTTGTTATCTGTTATTGGGATCAATTCAATTGTGCATCTTTACAATATAAAAACATTTGGCATTCAATCTATTGTGTGCTCATTGACTTCTGAGGAGTTCAGATTGGAGTTACACTCTGTTAACGTGTGTTCAATAACACGGGAATATGGACACGCAGATAGGGTCATCCCCCCCTAATTTTGGTGATACGGCGCTGTTTAGAGGATAGGAAATTCGAAAAAGACGGGGAAGAAGGTCAGGATAGTAGGCTTGCACGTAATTGACAAAAATCAATTCCGTAATTACGGCAAAATCAATTACGTAATGACCTCGTAATTGCGATATTTTTTCACGCATTTAAACCTATCATAACAACCAATTGAATCCACTTCTTTTCCGAATGGGACATTGAAGTTGAGTTTTCATATTCTTGGCAGTATTACACGCCGGCGGCAGATGTTAAAGACAAATATCAAGGAGTGAATTCAAATTAATTTTATTCTGATTTTTATCTTTTGTGTTAGCTTTGGTTTTCCTTTATCCCCTTCGCAAATTAACCGTCCCATTTTTATGCAATCAATTTTATTTTATCATTACCGACACTGGTATACGGATATTTATGGAAACGATAGTTTTTTAAAACCACCTTAGTACTGAATAAAAATTACGGGTTTCTAATTTATTAACCAACGACGAGCGTATTCTCTCGTTTGATTATACTTGCGATTTCCTCGCGACGAAGACTTGTTTTTGCAGCGTCTTCTGCATTACCCGACATTACTGCCTTGTTAGCATTTTATAATAATAATTAGTGATGTCGTCTTATTGACGATATTCCGATTACCATGCTTCATTTTACATTTAATCATTTCGCGGACTGAATGTTTATAACATTATTTGCGATAAATTTAGATCAAATATTATTTATTTGCGTATATTAAATACCGAACTTATATGATATGACTTCTCCGAAAATACAAAGTTATATCGCAACACAATGCATTTTGTGACATTTATTTTACACTCACGACATTTATTTGCTAACTCAAGTCGGCGATCCTATCGGCCAAAATTGAGACAAGTTTGGTCAAGTGCCGGTGGTATTCAAGTCGACGATAAATCAAAATAAGTTGCCGCATTTGGTAAGACAGTTAATCATATATGGCCGAAATATTGAGAGGAATTGTGAAAAACATCATGCGCAAGGCCAAGTCCGGACTGATATATAACGATAAACCCGTTAACAGAACATCAAGATTTTGTAATAGAAAATGGATCTCGCACAGAATAAACACACTGGCTCATATTTGATTATATATGATAGCAGTTAAATTTTTAGCGGTCCGCGAGGAATCCGTGGTTTTGTTGTTTCTCTGCCGTCTCAATCGCTTTACCGATGCCGAGAAGACGAAGTTGCGTTGGTTCATTACGCAATCTCTCTTTTGTCGTCATATTGCTATTTGATAAGCGCGACATTAATTATCACGGCGAGATATTGGCGCGAGTGATCAATCGCTCTTTCCGTTTATTTGGTTCCAATTCGTCGCGAAAGCTCTTCGTTAAATTTCACAAGATCGTCGTGTTGAAAGGTTATGGATATTTTCCTGTTTATACCCCAAGTCTGAAATAAAACAGCCAAAAACAGTATGATATTCCATATTCATATATCAAGTGTTGATATTAACAATAAAGAATGGTTAAGCATTGCTAATCCACACTTTGTGGGGAATTTCCCACTATTCCCAGCTCGACTATAAAACAGAATAAAATAGAAACGGAACATATATACCATAAGTAACGGAAAACTGGAACAAGTAAATAAAAAATAAAAGTAAAATGGATACAAATGTTTGATAGACCATGTTTGATAGATTGATCTCCTGCGTTCATTAGTCATTTCACCCGAAGAAGTGGAAACCGGGCGTGTTAGCGTCCATCGGTCTTAACACAATTCTTCCCCCTATCTACGGTTATTATGTACATTGGCCATGCTAGATGAGATGCGAGAGAAGTTGAAACCAGGTGTGTTGGCGTCAATCGGTCTCAACGCAATTCTATCCCTTATATACGGTTAAGTTGCGGGAGAAGTTAAAACCAGGTGTGTTGGCGTCAAACGGCCCTACTCAGTTCTTCCCCCTTAACTACGTTAATAATTTACATTGGCCATGCCAGATAAGTTGATAATAGGTTAGTAAATGGCAACGCGTCATGCCTTCCTTCACCTACGTAACAAGAGAGAGAAAAGAGAAATAAACGGCTGCGAATACCGGAACTCTAACTTCTTCTGCTTGTTGAGCTTTCATTTTTCGCAATCGACGAAATTGACTGCTTTGAAGAAAGCTCGTTTCAATGCATTAATTAGGACTTTACGTAATTCGTAACTTCCCTTCCGTAACTCCATATAATTACGTAATTCCGTAAATCAGTAAATTACGTGCAAGCCTACAGGATAGGAGGTCTGAGGGTGATGGATGGACGACTGGACATATGACGCAAATTCAGCGGAGAGGTGAAGATAAACCTACTAGCATAAAATTACATATTCTGCTTTAATGTACCTTCACTTATTAAAAATGCGTAACTGACTGCTTCAGAACACTGCGGCCTTTTGAGCATATGCAATGTTGATACGGTTTCAGAAACCTAGCAAAGTACAAGTAGCACATTTTCAATCTAATAATTACGGTGGTTGATTACCATTTGAAATTCCATATCAAAAGCCTGCATTAAATGGCTAAGCAAATGAAGTAAAAAATATGTCAATCCAAGATTTTAAACATTTTTGTCATCCTTGGACACTCATTAGAACTATAAATTTGTTTCACCTAAATAGTCTCATAACATCACCTTACAAATGCATTCACACTTATTGACATGTTTTCTCAACATACGCTGTGGCGTAGTCCATCTTCCTGTAGAGGGCCTAACCCAGGCTCGGCTACGGGGTTGCCGTAATCAAGGACCATTCTGCGCGTGAGTTTATGCAATGTGAAACGGCTCCAGTAACCTAGCAAGGTAGAAGTATCACTTTTTCAAGCTACCAATCACGGTGGTTGATTACCTTACTTCACAAATGCATTCAGATTTATTGGTATGTTTTCTTCAACGTACGCTCAAATAATTCCATTGGCTTATTTGAGCCGTATAAAGCCTGAAAGTGTGCTTAACCGGGAACAAAGAAAGTTGGATTTAATGATCAGATTTGAGACGGAATTGGAGGTAACTAGAGAAGGGGAGTAATATAGTGTGTTGTGTGTGTTCAGGCTACTAGGAAGAAGCTGCCCAGGATAAGAAAGCTGAGGAAGATAGACCAGTGGGTCGAGGTGGGGGATAGGGCAGTAGGTCGAGGATAGGAAGACCGAGAGGAGAGAGGGCAGTTGGTCGAGGGTTAGAAAGGCCGAGAGGAGAGAGGGCAGTTGGTCGAGGGTTAGAGAGGCCCAGAGGAGAGAGGGCAGTTGGTCGGGGGTTAGAAAGGCCGAGAGGAGAGAGGGCAGTTGGTCGAGGGTTAGAAAGGCCGAGAGGAGAGAGGGCAGTTGGTCGAGGGTTAGAAAGGCCGAGAGGAGAGAGGGCAGTTGGTCGAGGGTTAGAAAGGCCGAGAGGAGAGGGGGCAGTGGGTCAAGGGTTAGAAAGGCCGAGAGGAGAGAGGGCAGTTGGTCGAGGGTAGAAAAGCTGAGGAGGATAGGGCAGTTGGTCGAGGGTTAGAAAGGCCGAGGGGAGAGAGGGCAGTTGGTCGGGGGTTAGAGAGGGCGGTGGGCCGAGGATAGAAAGGCCGGGGAGGATAGGGCTTTTAGTCGAGGATAGAAAGGCCGACAGGAGAGAGGGCAGTTGGTCGAGGGTTAGAAAGGCCGAGAGGGCAGTGGGTCGAGGGGGTAGGGCAGTTGGTCGAGGGTTAGAAAAGCCGATAGAAGATGGGGCAGTGGGTCGAGGATAGGGAAGCCGAGGGGAATAAAGCAGTGGGTCGAGGGTTAGAAAGGCCTAGATGAGATAGGGCAGCGGATCGAAGATATGAAATTTGAGGGGGGTAGGGGAGTGGGTCAAGGATAGAAAAACCGAGGGGGGATAGGGCGGTGGGTCGAGGGTTAGGAAGTCCGAGGGGGATAGGGCAATTGGTCGATGGTTATAAAGGCCGATAGAAGATAGGACAGAGGGTAGAAGACAGGAAAGGACGAGGGGAATAAGGCAGTGGGTCGAGGATAGAAAGGACGGGGGGGGGGGGGGGGATTGGTCGAGGGTCAGGAAGTCCGAGAGAAGATAGGGCAGTGGGTAGAGGATAGGAAAGCCGAGGAGAATAAGGCAGTGGGTCGAGGGTTAGAAAGGTCGAAAGGAGATAGGGCAGCTGATCGAGGACAAGAAAGAATGGGGGAGATAGGAAAGTGGGTCGAGGCTTAGAAAAGCTGAAAAGCTTGGGGTAGTTGGCCGAGAATATGGAGGTTGGAGGGGTTTACTTATATGGCAGTGGGTCTAGGATAGGAGATGAAAACGAGGTAGGGAAGAATGAAGGGGTGGGGTAGTGGTTCAAAAACTGGGAAGATTCAACAGAGAGTCAAAGATAGGAAGGCTGAAGAGATTGTGCAAAAGCCGTAAGACAGTACTGTATGTACTTCATTTCTGAAAGTTTTCGAACAACTTGTATAACAACCTATTAAGTGTATAGATTGCGTTGTGATTTGCAAAACTGGCGACTTTAGATAGTTTTTAATTCAAGCTTTTGATTTTTTCAAAATAGTTTCATTCGCACTTTCAATCAGTCCCAGGAACATCAGCGTATACAATGCTTGACCGACGATTGCTCAAGTCGACGAAGAGCCAGAACAAATGGTTTGTTTTGATTTTTCTTCATACTTTGAGTTTAACAGTTAATTTGATCAAAACTTGGGATATGTGTCAAGGTGTGTTCATAATTTGCTAAACACTAAATATCACAAAACTGGCGGAAGGAGAAATCCATAGAACATGATAAAAACATATTTCAAGCAATAACCGACAGAGGCCGCATTTTCACACGATACAACCAGATACAATGAAGAGTTCAATACGCCAAGTCTGAATTCCATGAATTTTATTAAAAAGCACGAAACAATTCTAAATATTATACCGAGGTGTGTAGCATAACAACAAGTGACGAGGCGGTACGATTGATGAAGCAGCAAATTTACAATTGATAAAAATACAATTCCAACATGTCGTGAAAAAAAAATTTATGTGAAACTGTAAATAGTCGAATTTTATTGACTAAAATTTAATAATACGTTACGAAGGTCTGAGATAAATTACAATCTGAAAAAAAAAATTAAATATTTGGCCTGGAGTCGAAACTGTAAGACTTTTAATTGTTAAAATCGAAATCAACATCTCAGACTTGAACTTAAAATGCATCGAGTTAACTAAACATTCAGAACAGACAATTAAACAAATCCGCATACGCGAAAGTTTTTGTGTTGTTTCCTCGACATTCTGTTTTTGGATGTTTCGACGAATTTGACTCTTTTCATGTTATTTCATGTCGCATTTCAAACTATATTTGTGTTCTGTGGGTCATATTGTTTTGCTTTTTTTGCTTGTCGACTCTAGGGTTCCATAACGTTAACATTAGAATGATGCGTCAAACACCACTAGAGGCTGCAGTCGACTTTCTTTCAACCGTGGTTTGCATGTACAAAATGGATATTTGTCAAGACTGTAAAGTTCAGTGAAAACACTTTAACCGTTAACCGTATAGAATTACCTTTTAATCGTAGCGTGATGTTAGTCGCAATAAGTTATAATTTTAACTTGTCACGCTACAATGGTTCCAAAGCAATTTTGCGTGTCGTGTTCGTGATTTCTCGTGACAAAACTTCAGTGTTTGATGTGTGACTTATACTTTCAGATATATATAATAAAAAACCGCATCAACTGCGATCAAGAGCTTCCAGCTCTATCAGTTCAATACGATGTGATGCGAGTGTATCATCGGAGAGTGAATTCAACACGTCCGGGAATATAATTAATTCAAAGCTCTTTCGTCATTAGTTTCGGAAAATGTCGATATATATGCTAATATATTCCTGTGACAGAATGCGCACTTTTTGAATGACATTGAATATACGCTCCTGGCTCCTGCAATAAAATCGTGAACAACATATTCTCGCCGAAAACTGATTCTGAACTTATCATTGTCAAATTTTCATAATCAGCCATGCTAATATGTCAATTATTTTTTACATGTTTCGGTGCCCATACAGTAGGTGATATTCTTTTATCATACGCCACGGGAGATAAATTAATTATACAACCACGATACAACCAAATACAATAATGAGCTCAATACGCCAAGTCTGAATCCCATGAATTTTTTTAAAAAGCACGAAACAATTCTAAATATTATACCGAGGTGTGTAGCATAACAACCAGTGACAAGTCGGTACGATTGATGATGCGATAAACTTACAATTGATAGAAAAATTTCCAACATGTCGTGAAAAAAAAGTTATGTGAAGCTGTAAATAGTCGAATTTTATTGACTAAAATTTAATAATACTTTACGAAGGTCTGAGATAGTTTACAATCTAAAAAGGAAGTTAAATTTCTTGGCCTGGAGTCGAAACTGTAGGACTTTTAATTGTTAAAATCGAAATCAACATCTCAGACTTGAACTTAAAATGCATTAATATAACTAAATATTCACAACGGACAATTAAACAAATCTGCATACGCGAAAGTTTTTGTGTTGTTCACTCGACATTCTGTTTTTGGTTGTTTCGACGAATTTGACTCTTTTCATGTGATTTTTACTAATGTACTTCTAACAAGGATCTGGCACTTTCACAATATATACACGTAAAGAGATTCGAGTTTCAGGCTATATTCGTGTTCTCTGTGGGTCGTATTGTTTTGCTTTTTATTGCGTGTTGACTCTAGGTTTCCATAACGTTAATATTAGAATGATGCGTCAAACACTACCACTAGAGGTCGCAGTCGACTTTCATTCAACCCTGGTTTGCATGTACAAAATTGATATTTCGCAGAACTGAAAAGTTCAGTGGAAACATTTCAACCGTTAAGCGAATAGAATCAACCTGTTAACCGCAGCGTGACGTTAGACGCAATAAGATATCATTTTTGCTTGTCATGCCACAATGGTTCCAAAGCAATTTTGCGTGTTCGTGATTTCGAGTGACAAAACCTCAGTGTTCGATGTGTAGCTTATACTTTGAGATATAATAAAAAAATGCATCAACTGCGATCAGAAGATACAAGCTCTATCGGTATCGTATGATGTGATGCGAGTGTACCATCAGAGAGTGTATTCAACACGACCGAAAATATTATCAATTCAAAACGGTCGTCCTTACCCTCGGAAATGGTGATATATATGCTAATATATTCCTGTATATATCACTGTGACAGTGTGTCTACTTGAAAGACATTGAATCGACGCTATTGCAATAAATTCGTTAACAATATATACTGATTCTGAACTTATCATTGTCAAGTCAAATTTTCATAATCGGCAATGCTAGTATTTAAATTTTTTTTTACATTCTTTGGTGCTTTCCAATACAGTAGGTGATATTCTTTTAACATACGCCACGGGAGATAAATTTGCGATGAACTAATCATTTAAAAAAAATGTACAGTATAAAGGTGATTTGTACCAGAGATGTCAGTTAACAGTAAAAATAAATCGTAACTGTTAACCATTCAAAATCGATTAATCATTCCCATCTCTAATATTGGGACATGCAAAACATTTCAGAGCGAGTACACTTCTACTGTTTATTAGTTGGATGCAAAGCTGACCCATGTATCGTATATTCGCGTTTCTGCTGATATTATAGTTTCAATAATCGAGTTTGGCGACGTGCTAGTGCTCACCGAATAGCGTATCCACATAATATTTAATACAACCCTCTAGCGTTAAATAAAGATACAAGTCAGGTGAGTGGCCGTTGAGGTTCAAAATCGTATTCGAGTAAATCTACAAATAGTCAACGCTCGTTAAATCCAATAACTACGTAAGACTTTATTTTATTGCGTCATACCATCGCTATCTTGAAACGAAACTGAAATTCAAAGATATATTAACAAACCACTTCTGCGACATCAACATGCGTCAGATTCGAATATTTATTTTCGTCGTTCAACGAAGATCGTACGTATGAACAAAAAATAAAAATTAAATGAATCCTCAAAAAAAAAAACGTACAATGTTTTAACTGCAATGGACGAGGAGTTGCAAATCTGCATACGCGAAAGTTTTTGTGTTGTTCACTCGACATTCTGTTTTTGGTTGTTTCGACATTTGACTCTTTTCATGTGATTTTACTAATGTACTTCTAACAAGGATCTGGCACTTGCGCAATATATACACGTAGGGAGATTCGCGTTTCAAACTATACTCGTCTTCTGTGGGTCATATTGTTTTGCTTTTTATTGCGTGTTGACTCTAGGTTTCCATAACGTTAATATTAGAATGATGCGTGAAACACTACCACTAGAGGCCGCAGTCGACTTTCATTCAACCCTGTTTTGCATGTACAAAATTGATATTTCGCAGAACTGAAAAGTTCAGTGGAAACATTTCAACCGTTAAGCGGATAGAATCAACCTGTTAACCGCAGCGTGACGTTAGACGCAATAAGGTATCAGTTTTGCTTGTCATGCCACAATGGTTCCAAAGCAATTTTGCGTGTTCGTGATTTCGAGTGACAAAACCTCGGTGTTCGATGTGTAACTTATATTTTGAGATATAATAAAAAAAATGCATCAACTGCGATCAGAAGATACAAGCTCTATCGGTATCGTATGATGTGATGCGAGTGTACCATCAGAGAGTGTATTCAACACGACCGAAAATATTATCAATTCAAAACGGTCGTCCTTACCCTCGGAAATGGTGATATATATGCTAATATATTCCTGTATATATCACTGTGACAGTGTGTGTACTTGAAAGACATTGAATCGACGCTATTGCAATAAATTCGTTAACAATATATACTCATTCTGAACTTATCATTGTCAAGTCAAATTTTCATAATCAGCAATGCTAGTATTTAAATTATTTTTTACATTCTTTGGTGCTTTCCAATACAGTAGGTATTATTCTTTTATTATACGCCACGAGAGATAAATTTGCGATGAACTAATCATTAAAAAAAAATGTACAGTATAAAGGTGATTTGTACCAGAGATGTCAGTTAACAGTAAAAATAAATCGTAACTGTTAACCATTCAAAATCGATTAATCATTTTCATCCCTAATACTGGGACATGCAAAACATTTCAGAGCGAGTAGACTTCTACTGTTTATTCGTTGGATGCAAAGCTGACCCATGTATCGTATATTCGCGTTTCTGCTGATGCTATACAGTCATAGTTTCATCAATCGAGTTAGGCTGCAGGCTAGTGCTCAAAGATAAGCACGTAACCACATAATATTTGATACAATCCTCTAGATCAGGCCTGCCCAACCTTTTTCGACTCGCGGGCCACTTTCACGTGAAGAAATCGTTGCGGGCCGCAAACGTTTGTACCAAACATTAATACCAGCTAAGTCCCTATTTCGGTACAATTTATCTAATACATAAAATACAAGTTTATCAACATAAAATCAATCGAGTTAATAGTTATTCACTAGTCACTGAGTAAGGCTGGCAAAATATTCGAATAACAAGTTGAATATTAGAATAGCAGTTTACTATCGGGGTATCTGGTAAAACTGGGCGTGGACATGACACTCACGGGCCTCCGAATCAAAGATTCAATCACGACACAACACACTTGCGGACTTCTGACGACCATGCGAGAATCTACATACAGTTTTCACTAACAAACACAGACGTCCAAACTGAGTGTTATATTTGCGTTATAGTGTTTTTCTTTATTCTTTTCAGTGCATGGCTATGATACGGCCCCAATGCTTAAATGAGCATATTGTGCGCCAATATCGCGGGAATATCAACCTTTAGTTGGCCGTTTTATAAAATTTGTAACATCAATACAAGTATTTAAATGAAGTAACATTAAAAAGATTTCTGGACGAACATATATACTAATTTGAATATGTATCAATCAAGTCAATTTTATCAGAATTATTGACGGATACGCAGTGACGACATTTACGAAATTTTATTTAACGCAAACATAACATAAACAAAAATACAAACATAAAAGGACGATGGCGATAAAGACGATCGAAGCCGACACGAAAGCGATCAGAATGAAATTGGTTTGCAAATTTAGGCTCGAAATTCATTTGGATGTAAATAGATGGCAGGAATAAGCACACCAAAACACGAAAATTATTTGAGCCTATATAACATAGTAAAAATTTAGAAAGTCTGCTTACAGACGTTATACGGCGGGCCGCAAAAGAACATCTCGGCGGGCCACATGCGGCCCGCGGGCCGCAGGTTGAGCAGCCTTGCTCTAGATCATAGGTTCTCAAAGTGCTTCGTACGGAGCCCCAGGACTCCGCGAAAGAAACCCAGGGGCTCCGCGAGCTATTCGATTACTCTTCAAAATACTGACTCAGGATTCTTAAGAGGGAGGTGGTTTAAAATTGGAATCGGAAATTTTCGCGCAACATTCTTCGCGATTAAAAAAACGGATAACGAGATTTCTGTTGCGTAAAATATTCAATCCATGACCGATGGAGCATTTAACGTGTCTCGTCGTTATAATGTCGTTACTCACGTTTGATTCGAGATTACTATTATGATTACTAAAATGAAAGAATACTATTCTAAAATAACATAAAATATGTCATAAACTGCCAACTATAAATAAATTGGGGTCGTATTTTTGCGATCTTGGGATTTGTCAAACTTGATTGTTCTTTCGCACTTGAGATTATTTTTAAGCAAGATATCGCCGTTTAAAAAATCACAATGTCTGGGCAAAATACGAACAATTGAAAATTATTTTATTGCATTCAGCTCCGTCGGTAGTTTCAGAATGAAAAAAGGTACATCGCGGATCGCGCGCACCATTGGTTGCGTGCGGCTGCGTCGGTAGTTTCAGAATAGGAAAAAAAAGGTACATCGCGCGAACAATTGACTGTGTTTCGATTTCGCAGTTACTACGATGAAAAGCTCACATAACTCCAACTTTTGTGATTTACAATGTCTATGAAAGCGTTTTCAATCTGAGGTAAGTCTGCTGAAACCTGCTGTGTCTGCTGTGATCTTCCATTTTAAGTTTCAGTTGTAATATTTTAGAATGCCGTTTTTCAATCAAGAAATTTGAGTTGTGGATTTACCTCTTTATTGATTATTATTTTTAGCATTTCGTCGCCGATGACTATAATATGGTAACATGTTTTTCACATTGAACTCATAATTCCCCATAAGAACAAAAAAGCAATTTTACGTCGTCATTGTGTAACAATACATGTATATGCCGAGGGAAATATTTGATTTAGGGAGAATAAACACCGGCGTAAAGATGTTTAAAACACGCCATGCTGACGAAAAAAATCGGCGATTGTAACAAAATGAAATCGCGAACGTTATTAACGGCCTTTTATGTCTTCCAAAAATGTCAAAAGAGAAAAGATTCGACCCCTAATTTATTAATATGTTCGTCAAGAGTCAAATTTACAGCTTTAGTATGAAATTTAGATTTATTTATGACTTGTGTTTACCCTATTAAAAAAGGTTCAGCATTTAAAATAAGTAAAGTACATTTAACTTGCTCAGGAATATTAATCTGAAAGTAACAATTTTAACATTTCTTTTGGGGCTCCGCGAATAATATTCAACCTTTCAAGGGCTCCGCAACATCAAAAGTTTGAGAACCCCTGCTCTAGACTAGATTCAAATAAAGATACAAATCGGATAAGTGGCCGTTGAGGTTTAAATCGTGTTCGAGTAAATCTACAAATAGTCAACGCTCGTTAAATTCAATCACTCCTTAAGACTTTATTTTTTTTGCGTTATACCATCGTTATCTTGAAACGAAACTGAAATTTAACGATACATTGACAAACCACTTCTGCGACATCAACATGTGTCAGATTCAGATATTTATTTTCGTCGTGCAACAAACATCGTACATATGAACAAAAAAATAATTAAATTAAATTAAATAAATCCTTTAAAAAAAACGTACAATGTATTAACTGCAATGGACGAAGAGTCGCGAACAGACTATCAAAGTCAGCAGCAGCAGATAACGTCAAACAATTAAGCAAGTATATTAGCATAAATAAATAAAACAATTTGAGAACAAAAATTCATGAAAAAGTGGGTGATTATATAAGAAAAGAATGAGACGTACTGTGGATGGTATATTGGATATCGAATGACACAAAATTCCAGATTTGTTATTTATTGTGAAAAGCAACTCGACATTAGAAATATCTGTTGAGCGACGCAAGTCCTAATGGACGAAGAAGAGAGCGAAATGTATTTTTATCCACACCCTGAAAGTGGCCGAATCTCTTAATTCGATCGTTGGCACAGTGGTTAGACACCGACAAACTCACTGTTTAATAGCATATTATGAAAACATAAAAATGTATTGCAGCTAAAATACGGACATGAAAGAAGGCCAGTGAAACTTGGCCTATTCCACGTTAATGCCACAACATGATTCAACGTAACGTCTCGTGAATTAGACGCTAATATTTGGAATTGACGTTTTAATATTACGTTTTCTCACTTTCAATCTTGTTCCATGTCTAGAGCTGAGCATTTCGAATCGAATCGAATTATAAATTATTCGAATCGGTTCAGAGCAAAATTTCGAATCGCCGCCATCTTGTTTTTTTCTTTCCACCAATGGTCGAGGTGAATTTCCCAATTTGTTTTTAGTGAATCGATATTTTTTCAACGCTATTCTGACATATGACTATTTTCTGTAGTAATTCATTGATAAAACGTGTTTTTATTGTGTGTGAAACCCCAGCAATCTGTCTGAGTCTTGTATTCAATGTTTATAGTAATTCATGTGTTGACAAGACCAATTACAATATGAATGTTGCATACAATTACATATTTCTCATTGACTCCCAAGTATTCGAGATTCGATTCAAAAAAAATATTCGATTCGATTCTGAAACCATCAGAAAATGCGAAGCTCTAGCCATGTCTGGCTCTGGTGACACATACGTTTGACTGTGACCCGTATACTTCCGTTTCCGTAGGCTACGGAAAGCTCTGTCTGTTGCTTAATGTGAACTAAGTAAATTTCCTCAAAGTAACGCCACTCGTGCATTGACTCAAAAGGAGAAGGGACTCATTTTCCAAGTCATAGGCGACCACCAGATTACCAAGATTTATTATATAGCATTATGGTGGTAGATGCGCATCAGTAAGTACAGATTGAGGTTAGATTTGGAAGCGGTTTAGATATTGAAGGATAGCAGTGCGAAATGTAAATCTTCAGACATCAAATACGTTACGGAAGACTTCATTTGATATTTAATTAAAACGGATTTTGGTTCAACCAATCACAATTTTATCAGCCGATGCAAGTTCAAATAAAATTTTGTTTGTACGGAAAGATAGAAATTATTAAAAAGATGTTTCAAGTCAGCGGGCAACTCAACAAAATATACGTTTATGTTTTTTTTATTTATTTACTACCATTTACTTTCCACGATTGTGATTTTACCATAGATTAATTCTGGAGAGTAACAAAATCATCCTGAATTAATTGTGATAGAAAACATTATTAGTGTATATTAAGAATTAGAAACTTCATAAGTCCGAGCGCCGAGTTCGCTAAGAAGATCGGCAGACAAGCATGCTGAAATAACGTGTCAAAGTGTTCCCATGAGTCAAAAATTTGTTCAAAATATCGGGCTCCATATACTCAGAGAAAGTTTGAAAAAGAATAGATAAATAAATGAACGCATCCAAGCGACTTCTTCCTTCTTTGAACACTGAAATTGTGTGAATAGTGAATACTGATCGTTAGAGCAAAAGTCCCATGCCGACATAGACCTCGGATGAACTGTGGCTTGCTTCCCTTGTTTGAAGTATAATGTCCACGCCTTTATCACGTGAAATGTCGCTCGGAGTCATCGACTTACATCACGCGAAATGTCGTAACTCGGAGCCATTAGTAAACGAATGATAAACTTTGAATGTATTTTATGAATTGAATGTATGTATGCATTTTACTATTCTGCAGCAATGAAGTATTAAGACCTTCAATGCCTATACAAATTCATTTCTGTCATTTCTTAATCCTTTCTTAATGGAACCGTCATTCGGGAAAATCCGATCTACAGTAAACATATGCTTGATAGACATATTTATTTAAAATTTTCATACAGAGGACAAAATTACAAGAAAACTGAAAAATTTGGTTCATAAAAATAGCAAGTACTTGATAGGGAAAATGGAAGGCTACAAATATTATTTCACTGATATACATATATATAATAAAAATAAATGTAGCAAATAGTGTCCATCAGTATAACAGCAATATTTAATTTTCGGGATTGGTGTCTGAACAACAGATCTGCGTGTTTCACACCACTCGACATGAATCTATCTCGCCATTAAGGGCAAATAAAAACTTATTTACTAAAACGACAATACAATATTCATCGTGCACTTGTACCATATGACCTCGATTCCTTGTTTTCAAAATTTGGATTTCAGCAAGCTATGTTAGAATAAGGGACAGTGCAAGAAGCTGAGGTGGTACAAGGTAACGGCTACGAAAGTGCTTTCATAAATGTTACAGATGAAGAATCATCAAGCCAAAAGCCAGCATGAAGGCTATTCAAAAACTGCAATTACTCAAAACAATACAATATTTGTCGTGCACTTGTACCATATGAGCCCGATGAAGCAAATTGGATTTTCATAATTTGGATTTCAGCAAGCTATGTCAGATGAATCACAAAAAATTAATAAAATAAGGCGACAATGCAATAAGCTGGAGTGGTTCAAGGCAATGCCTACAAAAGAGCTCACACAAAAGTTTAAAATTCATCATCCATAACTCCTATGGTAAAAAGGTTGCTCGACATTAATATGTTACAGAATTTTATCATTTTATGCCATACACATCCAAATATTTCATCAGATATATCGAGGTTCAATTTCTCGAAGTCAATTCGTCTGTTCATTCACTGAATATTTCGTACATGACCTCTCCTTATGATAGGGTACATTATTGAAAAAAAACATCAAACGTGTGGTGAGAACTTGACAAGTCAGATATGTAGAAATCATTTTTAGAATTCAGAGTCTGGCAGACCTAGTACATAAAGAAGAAGAAGAGTCCGAATAAAAATTTTTGCAGTAATATCACGGTTCGGGTTTGCTACATGGTACTGGTAGTACATCACAATATCTATGAATAAAACCACACACTGGTGAATATTATCCTGCGTGATAACTCCATTCCCAAAAGTTGTAAAGCACATAGGATAGATAAAGATACAGCATACCACATACACAAATATTACAAAAAAAGGATGACTTTGATGAGCAATTTGTATTGTTGTTCCCACAGTACGGAAGATTTTAACATAAAATAATATAAAACTCATACTGCACAAAGTTATGTTCACTGCAACAAAATCCAGCAAACAATAAAGAAAGTGCATAGTGATGCAGGCAATGCATTATTTTTACCAAGGACTCTGTATAATATTCAACAATTCTTCTCAAAATATTTTTTTTAAATTAGAGTTCATATATATTAGCATTAATCAGTTAAGAAAGCACAAAGCTTTGTATTATTAAGTCAGGAATTATACGTCAAACAGACAATAGTAAATTGGGAAAAATTTAAATAATTGCTACAATACAACATGACATCTCCGGAACTAGTAAAAATAATAGGAAATTCATAGATAAACATTTGTTACATTTAAATTCAATGAGAGCCTATCTAATTCCCAAAAGCAATGGAATGTTGAAAGTTGAATGTTCAGAATCAGTTTCATTTAATATATAATTTTATTGAGAAAGGAAACTCCATCTGAAGTTTTTCTTGAATTTTATATTTATATTATTTAAAATTTTTTGATCAAAAAGTGCTTCATTTTGGTATATATACAAAAAACTTTGATATAACAACAACATGTATTTTTAAGAGCACCAAAATAAATATGCACTTGATACAGGATAATCACACGAAAAAAAGACAATTTAGAAAATATCTCTACGCATATGCAGGTACAGATTCTCAACTATTCAGGCTTCTTTGGTCAGCTGCAAAGAATAGCACCATTATGATAATATCATGATATTCTAACAGAATTTCTAACTCAGTTCCACAATGGTTAATTGGAGAAAGTTAAAGGACCAAGATCTACAACATCTTGATAAGTCTGGCCTCTGCATTCATTTTTAATGCAATACAGTCAGATACTACATTTCAATTGACTGTAGCCTTGGGATCGAATATGAAGACTCAGGACTAAAAACACATGACCTTCAAAAACTTCAATCAAATTTAAGAGAAAATTCTTCTTCATTATGCATAAATATAGAATCTAGCTCTTTCGATTGCTCAAAATATAAAAATAGAGTATAGCAAAATGTAACTAACTTTAAAAAAATTTTATATTACATTTAGGCTTTGTGACTCTATTGGAGATATCACAAAACAACTCTATTATGTTAACATTAATATCAATGTTTAACAGTGAGCAAACATTGGAAAACACAAAGCACCAACAGAATGTCATAAAAGCTGAAAATAGGAAATCATAAATGATTTTGCATTAGCCCTTTTTGAAAGCAATAGGCAGAAGCATTGACAAAACAACTGTAATTTATCCCAACTTTCTGGCTTTACTATATGTTATATGCAAGTTTGCAAGCAAGGCTGCAAGCCCTCTAATAAAGATGCTCAGGATACCAATAGAATCGCATGTGATCATTGACACATTAAAAGCTATACATAGGTTAATATTTCTGTTAAAAAATGTTAGTAGAAAGCGGTTAATAAAGGACTTGGAATTATCCAATCAGTCAATCAATGGGTCTAGCTGACCCACATGAAACAAATATTAAATTGGGCAATGTATTGCTATAAAAAATTTTCATGGTTAACATTGTATGTGAAAAACATATCTTTCTCCCAGCTTGAAGGATATTTAATACCTTGTTCTGTTCTAACTCGTTCACTACCCGCAAGTGAATAAAGGCAAAGTAAATTAGAGCCATACAAGCTAACAATTTTAATAATCTCAAGTCATAACAAACAACATTATTTGGTCTTTCTAGTACTATGCTGAATGGTAACATACTGCATCTATATTGTATCACATCGCGCAAGCTGGGAAAAATTATTCTTGAAAACGAGAGTAAAAAAACTCTATTTTAATGACAGTGTTCGTTAATATCCACAATGACAGCTTTCTTCCAACCAAAAACGAAATATCCCAAAGTTGCTCCAATCAAGATAGAGATCGCAAGATAACCATTGTAGGTCATAAATATCAACATCAAAGCATAACTGATCATAACTTGAAGGAAATGGAGAAATGTCTGTAATAGATGCCACCAGGACCAGATTGTGGATCTGTTAAAAGAAGAATATTTGAATGAATAATAGAAATTCTTGACCTGGAAGCATAAAAAAGAAGTTGGAAATCAAAACAAATTGGTTGCACTCACAGAATCAAAAAGAAAAATATGGAAATGAAATGCCCTCCCCCCCCCCACCTTACTAGAGACCAGGGTGTAATGAATTGAGGTAGGAAATGCTGAACCAAGAAGATTCTGGTAATTCAAAATGAATTGTAATTTCTTACATATCGTTAGACAACAGTGGCTACTTGTAAGAGGCTTTATTCGGAGAGAAGGGTGTGCAAACGCATCGCATAAATAATTCTAATTGCGGAAAAACAAAAATGAAACGAAAAAGCAACATTTTGATAAGCATTATAGTTGAAATGGTCTATAGTAAACTACCGGTGCTTCATTCAAATGCCAAAATATTGGTTCCCCTAATCACATGTTTGTCTGGTATATCATAGATCACATGCTAGCATGCTTATAAAATAGTAATAATAAAGTCACGAGATAAAAGAGTTTTATAACAGAAGTTGCTAAAAGCGAATGATTCAGCGAAACCGCATTTTGAGCAATAATCAATGAAACACATCAGTTAATATTTGTTCTGTGACAGAAGTCCAAACAATTTGGGAATTATGAAATCAAAGTTTGCCAATCAATTGACGTAATGTAATCCGATGACAATCTGCACGAACTCTTTTCAGTAAATATTGAATGTGGCAATTATTTTTTTATCAATTAGTAAACATCATATATGCAAGGCCATGTTTGTTATTGCATTAAACAATATGCATTCAAGTTCAGTATGGGTAACTGGGCTAAAAGCCAAGATTTAAAACATGATGAAACTACCATATATGTTTCCAATACAGGCATATTTAGTCTCTCAGAAGGAACCCATACATTTTTAGATAATGTTTACTTGGAACACCGCCTTTTCAACCATGGATTTTGGTCATCATAGCGTCCATAGGCATTATGACAACTTCAAAAATGAGTTTTAAAGAAGGCGAATTTACAACAAAGGTTGGGAACCACCGAGATAGAAGATACCATTTTAAGACGATGTAGTTTCTTTTACCTAAACAGTAATGTAACTTTTTTGTATTTGTTCTTGCTGAGAGTTAAGTTGAAATAAAATTCACTTTCCTATGATGACTATAAGTATTGCTATCATATGTCAGTATCTTAAAAATACTTTCTAAGTTTACTTTTTTTATTAAACAACAAACCTTCCAGATCTTGTTAAGACAGTCGAGTCCATCAGGGGATCCACATTCGGATAATCTGTTCTGTTCGACGTCCGTTTCGTTAGAGCGGCAGTTTTATTAAGTAAACTTTCTCGTAATACTTTCAGTCCTTCATACATCATTGCTAGTATGATAACCCCGATACAGGCCCCGACCATTCCTCCTGCAGTATTTATGGTCCATGATTCAAACAAGATTGTAACATGTGTTATCCCGAAATAAAACCACATATGCATCATCTAAAATGAAAAAATGGAATAATTATTTTTATATAAAATGAAGAAATTAGAAGTAACAATATTAAACTAAATTCAATATCATTAAGATTAATTATCTTGTGTTCACTACAGAAAAAATAAACAAAATCTTGGATACAGCTTTGAAGTTCTACAATTTTTGATTTATTCATATCTTTATTTGTTAAAAAATTTCAAAAAAACACTATGCACACTGCACAGACAATACAAAACATCTTATGAGTAATTTTCTTAACCATATTGAAAAATATATAGCATTCCGATGATGTCAAAATACTTGATAATTACTGTCTGGAAAAGCTGACTTTTAAAGGTAATCTATAAATAACAACTGAAAACATTATATGTTGATTTATAGTTGTTTTGACTGTACTTTTGAGTAACCCTTTTTAAAACTTCAAATACATTTGAATGAGCTTCAAAGAATAAATGGACAGATAGGAGACTTGTATCACGAAGATGTTTTTTCAAATCATGTTTTCATTCTGAGTTAATCTTAGCGCCATATCCAAAACTTCATGCAAATTAAGGTTCAGAAAATTCGAGTCGATGTTGCATTTCACAGGGCGTCACCATATCCCTTACACAGCCCTGTCCGCAATAATTTTGCTATGTTTCAATATCACAAATAAGGGTTTCACAAACTATGCACAATATGCAAGTCATCATAGATTTTCTACTCTAGATTGAAAGCATGTCGACTTGAATGCCTTGCAGAAAATATGAGCTTTACATGGTATAAAGATTGTATATCTATAAAAATATGTTGATTATGTACAGTGATTAATATATGTGATAAAATGTCTGAGTTTATATAGGGTTTTTATATAACTTACCACTAACATGACTTGTATATGATGGGGACCTATCCATAGACATGTAAATTAAATATCAGAAAAAATTGTTGACAAAATTTCATGAAGTTAAATAAATGTTACACATAATGCACAAAAATAATTTCTTTTCTTACACAATTTCTTAATTTTTTCTTTAAATTGATAGAGAATGGAGATTGGTGGAACATAAAAGATCGGATTTAATAATTGACTATATTAGTAACTTTTTAACTGGAAAAAATTACTTTTATTCTTGTGTATTGTGACATCACCATAAAATTTGAATAACATGTTTATCGCTTCTCAGTTGTTGTTGAATTGTTATCAATCTCTTTTATCTCATCATTCAATATACCAAAACAACTTGTTTTGACATTTCTGAAACGTGTTCCTCCGTAAAAAGTGTTAGACAAAAACTACCCTAGTTGAATTGAATAATAATATTGCGTTTTTAAACCAAAGACATATTATGTTGCCTACATCATATGTTGTGTAATAGTTTTTAAAATGTTACACTTCGTTTCCTGCTTAAATTGCATAAATTAAGTAAAATATTACAATAATCCTATATTTCCTGTATTATAATACAATATGTTCAATATGTGGATGATTTTAATTACCGCATACATGAATTGATGATATACCGGTAGTGTTATGTTACAATAATGATGCGACACTGGTAAAGAAATCACTGTAACTGTTTCAGTTATCGTGTAATATTAAAAAATATGGCAATTTCAAATGGATTTCGGTATAGCTTTCAAATGATTGTGTATTCGAAATGTAAAAAGAAAGGGATATTTCCAAATACTGAAGAGTTGGAGATGATGCCTATGAATGAAAAAACACATTTCGGAAAAATGATTAAAAATTAGATCTTCACAATATGTATGTTCATATGGATGGCAAATTTGAACGCATTTCTCTCTGTAAAGGATCAGCACAAGCAGGTGAGGAGATACTTAGTTTGGAAGGCCCATAATCTTTCTGGTTTCGACATTGACTACACAATTTATGTATCAATTATTGTATCTACCATCTGGTCAGAACTAATTACAATAATATGTTTTGTGTAGGAATAAAATGATCAAGCAAGATCAGTCGACACACTGGGTGGGATGGTGAGCAGACGATTTGAACTCAATATTTCAACCTGCAAATATACTGCAATAATCTGCAAATATGAAATGCCTGGTAATATAGCTAGGTTGTAACTTGTAGATAGCAGTTATTCCATTGCTTATTGTATGGAAATTCCTACATACATTTAGATAAGCTTCAATTAGTGGATTTTATTGTAGAAGTATTCGAAATTTCATATTCGAAAAATATAATTTCAAATGTATTCGAAATAGTGAACTATTCGGTATTGGCCATCCCTGCGGCTGCAATGACATCATAGTTGAGTCCAATGCTTCAACCACTAAGCCACCATGCCTACAAAACATATAAAATAAAACGCTTTATCACACCACAGAGAATGACTAACGCGCGACTTATCGGTTGACGTTTTTCCATAATTCAGCGGTATTTAAGTGCAAAGTCGAGTGGAAGTAATGTAAACGAATCCATACCAAAAGTTCAAGTGCTCAATTATGGTATCTACTTTCTGGTCAGAATTAATTACAATAATATGTTATGTGTAGAAATAAATTGATCAAGCGAGATCAGTCAAAGTAATAAAATATTAGTAGCTATGCATTTACATATATCGGAACTTATTCCATTTTAGTTTTTTTTTGTAAGAAGATTCATATCAATGTCAATCTAAACACAGATCAACACAAGTAGCTAATTATAACTATCCGTGCCAGATGAAAGGACATGCTCTTGTGAGTTTTCCAAGAAGTTTAAATTTACTGCATAAGTGGTGGTTGGATTTTTTTTTCCATTTTCTAATCAAAATAACACTGGTCCTTATAACTAACCATAACTGACAAATTGAATATAATTGAAACGATAATTATTGTCAGTTTTTTATCTGTTTTTAAGTTTGCCCAAATTATTTATTTCATAGGGGACCCATTGAATATTTATTTATAAATTATAATTAGAAAAATATTTCATCAAACACAGACCTTGTTATAACACTGAGCATGGAATGTTTTCTGCTTGCTCTCTTCTAACTTTTTTTCATAGCTTTCCAAACTTTATTAGACCCCCCCTAACTACCAATTTTAGTAGTCAAGGTAACTCTTTCACAAATGATGGGATTAGAACGAATTATTTCATTCAGACCTTTAGTAGGAAGACATGGTTAGTTGACTACGAATGTGAGCATTTATAATTTCCACAACTACAAATGACAATCTTTGTCAAAACGGGAAAATGCAACAGCTGATATTACATTGATAGTTGTTTTATTCATTTTATGCTTAATTGGAATAATTAAATATAAACTGGATGCTAGGTAGTTTCATATGTGTTTTTATAATAAGATTACAAACTTTGTCATATCATATTATTATATTTCGAATTTTATCATAAGCGAGTCATACAAAGTGAAACAGAAAACTTGATATGAGCCAACAATAACCACATATGAAAGTCATCAAAAAATAGTTGACAGGATTTCCTGAACCTATTTTCATCAATAACGTGGCAACATATTATGACCTCAAACTGAATTTCCTTACCGGAACGAAATTTTGAAATCTCATAAGCCCGTCACAATTGAATAAGCATGTTACAATCTGTAATACTTAGTACAAACCATACATAAAATACAACAGAATCTGTATTTTTCCACTAAGATGAAATAATGGTATTTTATTGCTACGGGTATGTTAGTGAAACAAACACAGCCATCAGAACATATTTGATCTAAAATTATTGACCCAAATGACACAATAACAAAACACCTTCAATTAGTGTCAACCATGGTCATCATAAAATATGATGAGGTGGAAGTTTTGAGAAAAGTTATTTATGGTGCTAACTGCTAACTGCTTATAAAGAAAAGTAGTGTAATTCATCAATATTTTATTATTATTAAGTGAGATAATTCTTAATTCTAAAACAGTGATACTTATTAATAAATACAACGATACTGCATAAACATTACCTAGGTAGGTATTTTTATTACTTTCGTTTTCAAAACATGTGAACATGTATAGCATTGATTGATTAGGATTACCGTATATATATTTACATTCGTTTATAATTGCGCAATTTTACGAAAAATAAAATAAAATTATTATTGATTCTCGCCTTCTACTATATAACTTGATCTCAATTGTAAAGTAAGCACCAGTAGATTACATCTAATTACATGATACGAATCATTACATCTCATTTGATATTTAAACTAACTGAAACTGAAAATTAGATATCCATTGTACGTGAGCTATGTCATGCTACTATTTGCGAAAAAAAATTCGAAGCCCAAGGTTATAATTTGATTAAAAAGAAAAAAGGCGGAGAATTAATATGTCTAAACAGAAACAGATTCTAAATGCTGATAATGTTAATATGTGTTTTCAAAACATCACATGTTATATAAAACAGAAACTTGATAAATAGATTAATGAATTAAATGCAAAAAATTGCCGGTATATACCGATAATCTTGTTTATGGCTAAATACTCGTTGAAACATCCTTGTGGAATTTTAAATAAGAAGACAAGGAAAAATATCACAATATCCTAATCATACCCCGTTAACAGAAATCCAAAAGCCATGAAAAATAACAGTGAATCTACCTCATAAACTGCCTTACACTAACCACTATCCATAAACAACAAATGCTCGCATGACAGCAGAAATGGTATGTGTGTTGTGTAGTCAATAAACGACAATGAATCACAAATTGTCAAACTTATGTACAATTACAATAAAAAAAACTATGTGCATTGTAAAACAGTGTGATGGCAAAATTTCAATGAATAAACAAGTACCCAAATGGTACTCCTGTAGTATGTGTACCAGCTTAGGGTTAGGCCATACTTATATTCCAATCTTCCTTTATTTTAGTTCTATTATGAGTTAAAATACTGTCTGTGTTAGCCAAGTGAATATACCCCCCTGGCCATAGGTCTCAGTCCCTTACACAACTTTATATAAAAATAGGCCGAACAAAATTAGTTACCGGTACTCCATATTGGTACACAACACACTCCTGGAGCCACCTTAATTAAATGTTTATTATTAAATCAAATTTTAGAATTAGAAATCAACCACGCTGTGGAATCTACCGATAAATTCACAATGCCATCAAATCGTGATGTGTGGTTAAATTGAAAGCGATATTAGAGATATATTTATCATTCCATGTGTAATTATGGTTAAAGAAATTCTCACAAAGTTGTCTGGAAGTTACGGATTTGAAACAATCGTGAGGTTTATGCATAAACATTCAAGAGATGGATTTTTTGGAAATATGGATTTTACATATCGTTTATACAGTCATCATTGTTACGGTAATAGGAAGTAATCCTACAGCATAAACTAAAGATTATTGGGAATTAACACAGTGCACCACACCCAACCACAAATAAATCTTTTCATAAAATAAGTATTTCTATTGGTAAGCAAAATTGAGGTTTTGTCACCGGTGATAGGCAAATAATTTTTTCATTTTACTAAAACAATAAATCAAAAATATTGGCAGGAGGTAAGTTTAGTTTTGCAATATATTACTGCAATGCCCTTTGTTCTCTCTGGACAATGAATACTCTAAAAATAGCTCAAAAAGCTTGTCTTATATCATTGAATAATACCATTATAGATAATCGATCTTTTAATTCAAAAATGATACACTAGCAGTTCAATCCTGCCTATATACATTCAGGCAGACAGTTTCTGTATGCAAGGGGCCCCCCCAACCCCCAATTTTTTCATGCACCAAGTTTCCGATACAGCTCGCATCTTGTAAATAAGGGAACATCAACAATTTAGCATAGTGGCCACCTAATGTCCAATAAGATTAAATACAATCACAAAAAAAAAAGCAGTGTACCCTGAGGGTATAAATGGAGAAAATCCGTATGATTCTAGCTAATCCAAATAGGCATGAATGTGGCACAAACTGGGTTTTATGTAATATTGAATTATGTTTTTTTTCTTATATATCTAGAACCATTTACGTTACATATATCAAAATGTAAATCAAAGTGCTGGACAACCCCCAAAATGTAAATGATATAAAAATCATTCTCACGCTTATTAAAATAACTTTTATAAAACAAGAGGCAAAACAACTTCCACTCGATATTGTGAGGGGAAGCAACAATAGAATGTGGGAAAATATTTTCAACAAACAATTGCTGTTCTAAAAGTGATTGAGCATAAAATCTTTCCATCTTCAAGTGCCTAAATTCCAACAATAAAAGTAGAAATCAAAATATACTTTTAGTTAGACAACAGACACACCCCAAACAAAAGGATTCAGACCGTTTTTTTTTCTGTTCATTTTACTGTGTTAACTTTTGTCTACAATGAGGAAACTAGAAATTAAAAGCGTCACATAATATTGAATATTTGTTTAGTGGTCAATAACAGGAAAATGGGTAGATAAAAGAAATTGCCTTATTCAATTTAGACAAAGCTTGTTGCAATAAAACGACAAAAATGTGATAAAACTACGAGTCAAACGATTCGCTAGACTTTGAAATTTATTGAGCAAATATTGATCATTTTATGCACAATATTATAAAAGAGACAAAAATATAAGAAAAGCACTAACTCTTTAAACAGAGTGCTTTTTGATTAAAATAATCTTTCTCAGCAATAACAAAAGTTTTGAAACAAATAAGATCTATTGCTTATGTTATGAAATGAGTGCAGTGCAATAACATAAATCACTTAAATATCTGAATTCAGTCCACAATTCCATAAAGAACATTGATATGGTCTGGTCTTGACAGTTGGCACAATTAGCCACCAGGAGTATAAACAATATATATCACAAAATTCTTTATTGGATGGCCCATGCCTTGACTGTAGCTAGCAATCAATTGGCCCAAGCCTAATATTGGCATTCTTTGTTTATTATACAGAGCAGATTAGACTTGCATTCTCAACCCTTTCAATGCTCTGTATAAGCATTCACTGATACGTAAGATGCTACCATTTTAAAACAGTGAGGAATCTTTCAGATTCAGCCTTGCCTACACAATTTGAGATGGTGGGATGGGTTTGAAATAATTGGGAGCATCAAGAGGCCTTTGATAGGTAAAAATAAAATAAACTTGAATTGTGGTGTAGTCCACTCATGAAAACTGTCTTTCATACAGAAAATTTTGCCTGATTTTATAGTGATAGCAATTCAAAATTCATTTATAGTAATTAATAGTAATAACAATCGCAAGTTTAAAAATATTTTTTTGTATGATAAATAACTACAAGCTACCAGTATCTTGTGGGCATCCTGTATGTATCCAGGAATACGTAATACTTAGTAATTAAATGTTCTGAATGCATCTTGAAACAATTCAATGAATAATGATTTACTTATAATATGGAATTCTAAACATGATCAACAGGAACATATCATTGTAAAATCAAAGAGATTGGATGAAAAGTGATGAAATAGTCATTTTCATCAATTTTCGAAATTCTAAAGTTAACAGGAGTTGAATTGAACCACCCTGACTGTCGGGACTTATTGGTCAAAACTCAACTGGGCAATTTTTTTATGGAAATATTTAAAAAATTTTCCACATTAAAATATTGTGACAAATAATGATATTCTTGAATCTATTCATACATTACGGTTGTTAGATATTCTTGTATAGCCAATATACTGTACTAAATAACAATACGAGAATTAGTTAGCTACTTTAAAATATATTTTAAAAAATATCAAGAATCATACCGAGTGAGAATCATGGTCTCTGCCATGATCACTGTGATCCATTGTTGAGTTTCCCATGTCATGATCATGATCATGCATCACGGTTGAATTATGAGCCATTGGCATTGTGTGATCCATCGGCATTTCCATATTGATTTTTGTTGGATAGAGTGAAGACTATGTAAGATAGGAGGTAAACACTTGCTTAGATTCTATTGTGTAAGTTGAAGAATCATTTTATGAAGACTGGAATACTTAATTTTAGTAGTGCTAATTAAACTAATACCTTTAGAAAATTAAAGATGCAGATTTAACTTAAACTTGGAATATGTAAGTTAAATTCAGAAATCAGATATTATGAAGAAAATGAGTTATAGTCTATTTCTCAGTTTCTGTATGTGGTCATATGCCTACTTATATGTCAGGAAAATACTATTACTGTATTACCAACCTTGAAGTTTAAACTGCATTAAAATATTTGATTCTACCGTTTTAGAAATATAAGACAGTGAGAAAATGTACCGGTAAAGGTACCGCATCATATTTTTAAACCTCAAATTTACCTTTTTCCTTCGGGAATACTGCATTCCCTGGGAAATTATTGCAGTTCCGGTACCATGTCGGGTATCAGGGTATGGTACCGGTATGGGTTTTCAAAGCAAGAATATTTTCTTAAACTTTTATTATTAATTATTCCTGTATTCCCGCACCGTCTGACCGTGGGCAGCTGGCAGAACACAACATAGGATAGGATTACATTTTAAGGAACATCTACATACAGACATACTTCAGTACAGTGTAAAAAATATACGGTACCGGTATTCCATAGAAACCTTACCCTAATAACACATAGATCAAAGTTGATACCGGGATATCGCATACCAAAGAACCGAAGAAATCCCACGCTCACGCCAGTTAGTTAACTACGGTACAGCCAAAGTGACTATAAGTGGTTATAGTCACTTTGGGTACAGCGGTACGGTACGGGGGAGGCGGACAACTCGACTACACGGACAACTCACCAGAGACAACTCGACTACCTAGAGGCCTGGTGAGTTGTCCGTCTTTTGACATTTTCTACGGTGGTGTTTTAGGTCTATAGAAATGCGTTTTTGATATTTTTAGTGCTCAAGTGTTGAGAAAAACACCTAAATATGCTCTAGCATTTTTATTTGTATAAGTGGCTTATTTTGATCATGTTGTACGAATACAAATACAGTCTACAGACGAAATTGGAGTAACGTTAGCGAAGTTAGACTGTTGACTTATAGGACTGTGTTCGTTTAATTTTTTGAACTTAATCACAATTACCTTGGTTCCACGCTTCTTTCTTGTCGCAACGGGGCTCAAATGACCTTGGCAAAGTCGCACAAGTTTGATATAATAATAACTCAATAATGCTCTGTGACGGAGGTCTTCCTCACAGACGCTAAAGGCAAGGTTCGTCTTTATCTTGTTCACGAATGTCTGTGTGACAGTGAAATATATATATTTCAGACTCTTAATATCGCTGCGTACCGTACCCCCTGTGCTGTCGTCGCGGAACCCCAGGGGTCCGCTCACCCCAGTTCGGGAAACCCTGCTATACTGCACCTAAATTATTCAAAATGCGTTTTCCAATGATTTGAATGTCAATAATATACCTATGGGTTGAAATAGCACTAAGGTTTAAAATCGAACCAAATCGCAAAAACTGACACAACAAAAATACCAAATACACGAAGATTAACCAAAAAACGCAGTGAGAGCAGCTTACAGGTAAACGCGAAATCGTTTCTATGGGTTCACATTGTATATATACCAATCAGGGGGGATAGTTTGGTTTACTGCCGTATACAACGGATGACCTTCGCAGTCAGCAATTATTACATACATAAATGACATAGATTCTCCTATATCTATAATAATACATAAAATATAACACGGCATTGTTTGGCGATGGCGTAAAAAAACTCGAAACTTCTGATTTTAAAACGACAAGCTTGAATTGTCAGAAAAGTATAATTTTAAACAAGAGAGCTATGCTCAAATATATGGACACGTAGCGCCACCCAATGGCAATAATTTTGATGACGTCATAGCGAAAAAAAAAGTAATAGCCTTCTGGAGAAAAATTTTATCTTCAACCACTGAAAATTTCAAAGCAATTGGTCCAGTATTCGAAGAGAAAAGCGACTTTTTAAAAACGTGTCAAAGAACAACAACAAGGATAACAAGAACAAGAACAACATAATATTGAAACGATCGTTATGTCCACTACGTGTCCAATTACAAAAATAGTTTGTTTGGCTCAGCATGTACCGCAAGCTTTTGGGCAATTCGTAGACATCCAATTACGCCTTCTCTTACATCTTCCACGTTGAGCAAAAACTCCACATTTACTGTGTTTGTCTTTGCAATTGTCCACAGTGTTTTCCAGTACCGAAGTATCCGTACTTGAAGAATTAGTGCTTTCCCATGTCGCATTTGTCATGAGGTTTTCTGATATATATATTAGTACAACATTTGATATATATATCCATGTACAATTTCGTGTAATTTAAAATCATTGGAACTGTATTTTTCGCCGAACAATACGACATAATTAACATATATATGTGTTAGTTGATAATTGAACATTTTTCTTTGTTGAATATAATAGCCAGCTATTCAATTTTAACGAAACAGAACGAACATCAACTGCAAAAATATTTGTTTTGCCCTCGAAAAAAGTCCTAGTCCAAAAATAATGTTTGTACGAGACGAAAGAATCGTAACATACAAGAAACTGCGGATTCTAAGTTTTGTTAATTCAAAATATCAAAAGTGCAGTCACGTTACATTTGGCGCAATAAACACATATATAATAGTCAGTTTTTGCAATATTTTAATACAACACTGCTTTTCATTGTGTTTGACTTCTGAATTCTACTTACGACAGTTATACATTCTATTCACTTGTTCAATATCAGAAGATGAAAGATTCTCTTGCTGTAATAATAAATAAATATATGAGCATGGAAAACTAACAAACGTTATCTAATTTATTCTTATGACTTCATTATGAGGTCAACTTTAAACCAGTACCGTGAATTACTTTAATTGAACAAATTTGTGAGTGCTATGGCATTCATTTTAACACAATGAGCTTCATAAAACCCATTTTGCTCAAGTCAAATCCAGTCCATTTTAGCCAACCAGTAAAAAAAATACGGTAAGTCATGTACAAATTTCGAGAAAAAGGGATAATCACACAGTTTTATTGGGGACGCGAAGCCGCGAAGAATCAAAGCTGGTAATCGAGCAACAACACCCAAAGTTCTAATTGAAAAAAATCGGAAATTGTATTTACAGAACTACTGTTATTGTCAGTGAGCACCGTATGATTTTGCCGAATTATCATCAACAACATTTCTTACGAAAGAAAAATATTTATTAGAGTATTTTCGCAAGTAATTACGTTTCAACTAGTTAAGCAACGCCCTCTCTTAAACTTCCATATACTAAAAGTAAAATTAAATGCTTTTGACCTGCATGCCAGTTAGTATTTCACCATTCACCCCTTGAATCGTGTCTTTCCCGTTGCTCGAGAACGCTCCTGACGGATAATGCATAATTGATGTGACGTCATACGGAATTCCAAAACTTTCCACTTTAGATTCATCCAATTTTTTAAAATTATGTTCTTGGTCTGAAATAGTGAGTAAAAATACGACCTATTTTTATTTGAATAAATTTTTCAATTTAGGAAAAACGAGTGAAACGAAGGACTATCCTCAATTTCCCGATGTCTGAATGTGAAGTTAGTTTACTGGTTTCAAATGGTGTAAAAGCAAGCAAGTCAGATATATGAAATTTCAGTACCACCGTAGTATGTGTACCAGGTTAGGATTAGGCCATAATTTTATTCCGATTTTCCATATTTTAGTTCTATTACGAGTTCGGGACTGTCTTTGCTAGCCAAGTGAATATACCCCCTGCCCATGGGCTCCAGTCTCTTTACACAACTTGATGTAAAGTAGGCGAACAAAATTAGTAACCTCATATTGGTACACATATTTCTGGAGCGCTGAAATTTCAACATATCACCATAGGGTGTCCATAGAATCCCTTTACAGTTTAAATTTTGTTATGAAGTCAATTCTCAATATATCTTAACCAAGTTTGTTGTTTTTCAATCAGTTTAATCATTTTAACGTCATTTATTACATCTCTGAGGGCCAAAATATTATATGGTATCGATAAATTTTCTTTGCAATTTCAATTTAGAATTGTTTTAAGACTTTATGGACACCCTATACTTTGGCGATGTAATATATGCTCCAGGCTATAATAGTGATGATTGTGAAGCAAAAATGATTAACTACATATTCTTGAAATATCTCTCCTACTCAATGAACTGTTTACAATCAAACTCACATTCCATGATATTTTCTTTCACGATGGAGATGTAATCATCTCTATCCGGTCTCGCTTGTTCGTGGTAGAATCCAATTGTGTGCATCAATTCATGTAGTACAATTCCTTTGTGTTCACACCCTTTGCTAACCGATAACTAAAAGAAATCGAAATTTAAACAAGATGAAACAGAAACAAGGTGTCGTTGGTGATTACTGTTATCCATATAAACAATAGATTTTAGAATTTTACTTTTATACGGAGAGTCGTAGTTAACTGGAACATTTGAGCGCAACAATACACGAAATGAATTTCACGTAATAAATGAATTTTCTGTTTTTCGTCAGTAGAAATATTAAAAAAAATTATGGGTTCCGATTCTGCCAAATTTACGCGAGCTACTTACATGTACAACATCGCCAATATATTCACTTGGTTCTCTCTCTATATTAGACATCTAGTTTATGGCATTTAAACATAGTTGAGTGGAGCTAAATGCACTCCAGACCAGTGGTCTATTCAAAAATTGCCAATCAATTAAGTTAAAAAGTTGCAACTTAGCTGGTGAATATAACTTGCGCAAGACTACAATTATTTTTAGGAAAGAATTGTACTTTATTTACAATAATTGAGAACAAAGAGCTAAATCTGTTATGGTAAAAGATTCTATGAATATTGCTGGATTGAAAGCACTCGATAAATTTTGATTGTGGTTTCGATAAAAAGGATTCAGATCAATTATAGCTTATTGGATGTTACGAATACTCAAATATATAGGTCGTTTGTACAGAACATTGTCCAGATTGATTATTTATATAAAATTTACCGTATTCGGTTTATCCATCCGTCGTCCAATTTGTGCGTAGCAACCACCTTCGTCAACAAACTTCACGAAATACTTTTCCGTTGTTCTTGGAATAAATCTCAGACAGGTGGTTTCATGAAAATCAGTCATTGCATATCTTATCGCAACTTGAGCTTTTATATCTAAACAACAATGTCAAGCTGTGCATGATAAAATGATCAAAATGCTATCTGAAGTAACCCAGAGAAATGTTAAGTTCAAGTCAAGTTACATAGAAGAGTACCGGTCATGTTTGACGAAATATCGCTACGATCAGTAGACATATTCTGGAGGTAGGGGAATAGGGAATCAATCGTGACTTCATGCTAGTGTGCTCGGCATAGCGAAATGTATAACACCCTGTTCGATATGATGTGCATGACCAAACTTCGCAATACAAATACTATAAATTAGAAATAAAAAATATTTCACAATTACGCGAATGGGTGATATAAATAAAATATAGTTTTCGGATTATTCCATAAAAGCATGAATCTGAACCATTAATTGACTTACTGACTCCTTCCACCACATAAGGAATGTTCCAATTGTCTCCATCAGGAAGATTCATCCACTTCGTTGCATCTCTCGCACCCGCCCTTCCTTGAACAGAGCGACGGATAATTGAGCAGCTCGAATATCGTAGCGTCAAGCAAATCAGAAATGATGTGACGAGTTTATCTAAATATCAATTTTAAACATTTTCGATTTTTAACTAATTATTCACAGTCACTTAAACAAAAAAGCATCAAGTCTTTCAAATGGCTCTTCTGGAAGGTATGATTTGCTGCCTATCATGAATTTAATTGTAACATTTAGTCCCTAGTGATTACTTGCTTCTCCTTTTGTTTTTACTTATTGGGAACCATGCTTCAAGTCGTTAAATACCCCAGACAGTTAAGGTCCTTTTAAAAACAACAAACAAAGTGAATACGGCAAAACAAGCAAAAATACAGTAAAACAAACTTCGATTAAATCTATAGAAAATATATACATTAAGTTTACTATTTAAAAGGATAAGTCGTAAAAAAGCAAATTTTGTTATTCTTTGAGATAGCATAAAACAAACTACTTACTGTTGTTCATTGTTGAATTCCTTCCTTGAACAAATATTTAAATAAATATTTCTGATTCAGATTATAACTTATTCTCAAACTCACTATCTTGCATTGGATAGTTCAGTCCGATTCTTTGAAATAGCAAGAAAATCGTTTCTCATTGCATTCGATAGATTATTACGAATCCATGACACTGTTTATTTTAGCAAATTACCTGATTGTAACAAATGTTATACAAATAATTAAAATCCGTATATTGGCCAAATCTTCTCAGAATTTCATGTCTGATATACGACCACGTTTCGACACTTGTTGATTGACGCGACTCATCTTGGACTTGGCATGGCAAATATTTAATCTGATGGAAAATGGCGGTAGTAATTACCGAAGCAAAATTCAGATTCCCTAACAATGGGAGGGATCAACCATTTTAGAAAGATATATTTGCCAGGTATTGTTTATATTTCTTCAGAACAATTATACTTTTGCACCAGACCAAGTGTGATATCACAGCCGCAATAACAATCACTACTTTATAATCAACGTAATTAGAATTGAAAATTATAATAACAAAAAAACTAATAAACAATTAAAATTTATTACGCGTTTTTGGAAACAATTAACAAATAATTATCGAAAACTGTATAAAAGTGCAGGGATGGGTCCTGAACTTCATTCACTGTATTTTAAGTCGAGCCAACAGTTTGTTATATTTGAGCACAATGTTGAAATTCGGTAAGTCAATTTAAAACTGTCATTTCTATTATCGTTAACCTGTGTCCTATTTTTCGTAAATGAAACTTAATGTTTTACTCCTATAATTTTTAAAATAAAAACATGATCACCTTGCAAAAAGCTTATGAAGTATTTTTTGTTATATATATATTATATGATCGATTGTTTCCAAGTTGTTCTTACTCGTCTTTTTCAGCATTTATTCTTATCGTCGGTGCGTGTGCGGTATCAGCAGTGCGGATTCCTCGGACACCAAGTAAAACATGTGGAGTGCAGAATGTTGCTGTAGAATGTCCTGGTACGAAATGCATTGAAAGACTGTTAGATAGCTATGGATGTCTCACTTGCGCCTGTAACCCAAACCCAAGTAAGTGCTTCTTTTGGAGAAATCGTCTTACTGATAAATCAGTTTTACGAATGTACAAGTAACAATACATTTCAATATTTTTAGCTCGTATGGATGACATGATACTCTCTCCAACGGTTGCCAGATTTATTGACGCTGGCTTCAGACCAGGCCGGCCATCGAAGGGCGCCAGCATTAGTTTCCCGCTTTGGAACAACATTCCATCTGGGACCACATATCTCATTCCTTACGAGTTTGCTTCGGGGTTCGGTGAGTACTGCCCAAGAGTTAAAAATTTAGTATTTTTTTTTTCAAATATTAAACTTCAATATTGTCTATGAGAGTTCAACATTTCTTTACGACTGCAAATCGTTACAGCAGTTTACACACAGACCTCGTCTATGATAAACAGCAAAGCAGCACAAATAAATGGCATAAAATGGTGCCAGTAATAGACTTATAAAACGATTTACATCTTTAATCACTCTTGAACATTAAAAGCGAAGGGCTTAACTGAATAAAAAGGACTTTCTCTCTCAACAACAATTACCACGCGTGCAATTTATATTTGAATAATAAGTATTTATAATTTTACCTTGCAGCCAGCGCAGGACAAACCGCCGTTCAGCAAAGCATTGTCGACCTGGAAGCCTCAACTTGCTTACGATTTATTCCAAGGACTTCACAATCAGACTACATGCAGTTTTACGCTGATAGTGGCTGTTTTGCACCGATCGGACGTAACACTGGGATAAATAGGGTGCGACTAAATAGCAAAAATACATATGCTCTTAAATCTTATTAAACTAATTTTCGCAAAGTCGCAGTCGACCACTGAAATGTAAAAAACAACCCAAATCGGGTTGCGGCTTCACTCTGGTAATAATTCGAGACTGAGAAGTACATGAATTCCGAATACCAACGTCTATTCAGTGTTAAAGCATACTCGGCTTTGGGTACTGCTGGTTGACAAGGTTCCATTACATTTGAACCCACGTACATTTGAACCCATGACAATTGCACCTGTATGCTATTGCACCTATGGCATTTTTTTTGTTTCACGGATAGTTAAACCCATACTAACCCTAACCCATGGGTTTTAGCACCCGCATATAGATTGAACCCGTGGATATACGCATGGGTTCAAATGTACATGGGTTCAAATGCACGGTCACCGGTTGACAACAGTTTCAGGGTGTAAAGTGAAAATTGAACCCTTGCGGTATTTCCAAATCATATTGGAAATTCATCAATATATCTATCTCATCTTCTGACTGACAAAATAATTGAACCACTGATATAAATTTTATTTTTATTCAGATTTCTCTAGGTGACGGCTGTCAGACCAAAGGTATTGCGATTCATGAAATATTGCACAGTCTAGGCTTCTTCCATGAGCATCAACGACCTGATCGCGATGCTTACGTCAATATCATCTTAGCAAATGTAGAACCAGGTAATTACAAATTAGTTATAAGTTTGTTATGTGAACCAAGATGGCGGACACCGGAACGCAGGTTAAGCTTAGGCCATAATTTCAGGTACAAATACTACGAGAGTCACTTGGCTAGTCCCCGAACTCGTGATAGAACTAAAAAAAAGGAAAATTGGAATAAATCCTGGCCTAACCTTAACCCTGTACACATACGTTCCGGTGTCCGTCACCTTGGTTCACATACTTCGGGAAGTGGCCATACCATATATTTTGCAAGTTTGTTATTCCTAAATTACTTATCATAGATCCAATCGGCTTCAAGTTTTTCTATACTCACGTGCAAAAATCCATAATTTCATCTGTTATGGTAACAAAATTATAACTGAAGCATATTTATTTTCTGAGTGTATCCTGTTGAATTACGTTCTTTACTTCGCAAAAATACATCATTAACCGTCTAATTCCCACCTTGACAAAAATTCCCAAAACGCAATTTTTTTTAAATAAAATAGTGACTTGAATACAAAGAAAATCTCTCGGAAATGTATATCTAGAGTCGGCTCTCTGGATTGAACGTAAGCATAGGCTTCTAAAAAGTCACAAGTGAATTTTTTGGTCTAGTAAGTAGACCAGCAAAATTTTTGCGAAGATAACCATAAAAATGGGCTCAATGGAACTGCTGATAAAAGGTCAATGGCAGTAAAATTTGATTCAAATTCACTCAACAACTTTATATTTTTCAGGTAAGGAGGGCAACTTTGAAAAAATATCAACAATTGATTCGCTCGGGTCACCATACGATTATACATCGATTATGCACTACTTTGGAACAGCTTTCTCTAAAGACGACACTTCGAAAACTATCACGATGCCCGATGGAACTGATTTCGTTGGATACCAGGTATACTTTATATATCTTTCGATTCATCTTTGGAGTTATTAGTGATGCCATTCTAATTGCTTGCGCCATTCTATTGCTTGTCTTATTTCGAAAAGAACGATGCTAAACTGTAGCCTACATATATATATATATAACACTATTTTATTTCGTTTTCAGGAAGCTGGACTAGTGCAGACGGACATTGATCAGATCAACTTGCTTTACAAGTGTTCAGGTAGACTACTTCTACGATAAAATAGAAAATATAAGATTTGACTATACGAACTCTTTTCTGACGAAAATACACTGGAATTCATTTTACGCCATTGTGTTAACAAATTTTACGTTTCTTACCTACAGCTATTACCACAACTACCACTACTGTCAGTCCAACAACAGTCCCAAACCCGACATGTGCGGATAAGCTGACGGAATGCCAGTACTGGGCAGCAACAGGAAGATGCAGTTCTGCGGGATATATAAGAATGATGAGAAAGAAGTGTCAAAAAAGTTGCGGATATTGCACTGCGTCAGGAAGTAAGTTGGCTTCATATTGGTGAAATTGTATATTACTAATCATAAGGCGCACTTTTTTCCCTTCAAAATCGATCATGTGCTTTATAAGCCGGTAGTGATTTACTGCCCACTTTCAAAATAAGTACCGTTTTAAAAATCGATGTACCTTGTTGCCCGATGCATATTATGTATGGATAGAAACCGATTGTAAGCCATTCATTGACAGTGCGCCTTATAAGACTCTGCGCATAATAGTCCCTAAATGCGGTTATATAAAAAATGGAACTACCGCGAATTCGAATATTTCTTCAAATCAGTCGAAGATATTTGCTAAATATTATTTCTTGTTTTCCAGCACTCGCGTGTTTCGATCTGAGTGGAAATGCATGCGCAACTCTCAAGCGACTTTGTAAAGCCACTGTCGTTGTCCGCAATATCTGCAAAAGAACTTGTGGCCAGTGTACATGAAGATAGATATCGGTGTATATCACGTGATGGGAAGGATATCTTGCAAAATAGTCAATGTCACCTTCTTGTATATATCACTCCCGCTTTTATAACTGCCAGCTTAATAAATGGAAGTTTGATATACTGAGACGTTTGATATGTTGTTATTTTACGTCGGAAGAGCAGTATATAAAATACATAACTATCACAAAGCTCTCTCATAAAAAGATCAAATGATCTTCTTCAAAATAATGTGATCGTGTGACCTCGATTTAAGTTGAGCATTTCGTATTATAATCGCAAAAACCGATCAATGGCGTTTTTGCGTCAGTCCACTTCGAGCACTTCACATGACTGGTCTTGTGACAATTTAGGGGAATCCCTTTTGTCGATCATTTTCTTGTGTCCAGGAGTCTGTGAAGGCGTTTGGTTTATCTCAGTGTTGTTCGCTAACGTTCAGGATAGGATTTACATACTCATCCCGGGGGAGAGGGAAGTCGATAGCACGGCCTCTCGTCCGGTTACCATGCCATATCACTGTATCGGGTACCGTACCGTACCGGTACCGGTATGGGATTAGTTACGGTAATTATTTTTCGGAAGCATGAACTTGGTGGTAGAGCAGTGGCTGAGTGGAGAGTAATCACGCAGAGTTGCGGAGGCGAGCATATTTCTATCGCTTAGCACAGCGTTTCCCAACCTTTTTTGGTCGCGGACTATTTTCTCACCACTGCACCAGCGAAAACCTTTGCGGACTCGAGGTGCTTTTATTGCAACTGTACTCTGTGTGAAGAAGTAATAAAACCAAACACAACAGAATTTTAACGAATTTCAAAATCGGAAACTTGCTGCAATTACGCGTTCGTTAATTAAAAGAGCCAAATTTTGCGATTTGTAATGTCTAAAAAAGCGTTTTTAATCGGTCGCGGACCATTAAATGTAATGAGCAAATTGCTATTCTAATACAGTAATAGTTGAATATTCGAATATATGCCCAGCCCTGCTTAGTAACCAGTAATTATTGACCTGATCATTGTTATGTGAATAAACTTGCGTTTTATGTAAAGTCTAACGTTAATCGATATAAACTAGCCTATCTATCTACGGCCTCTCGTCCGGTTACCATTCCAAGCCGGATATGGGATTAGTTATATTGTTTGTTTTCGCAAGCATGGCCTTGGTGGTGGAGGAAGCCGAAACCGACCAGCGGTTACGTGAACCACCCAACGACGGCGAGGAGTCCAGCAATCCTCTCGCACATAACCATCCCTGCATGGGATTCGAACCTGCGAACCTACGCAGAGTAATTAGAGGTGCGGTGGCGAGCGTATTCCTAACGCTTGGCCGGTTGAGCCACACCGCCGCGCCAAGTTTTTCGAGATTCTGTAGAAAGGTGGGTGGCAAGTTAATGACTGTAGATTGTAGGGGTCGCAATTCCGGTAACCAATTAAGCATCATACAGCTATACCAGTATTTTGGTACAGCACAGTTTTTTGATTCCAAGAATAACCCTCACATTCACAGACATCAATTATAACAATGAGAATATACCCCTCCTTTACGAGTCTGGTCTTCAATATTGGCACAAATCGGTACAGTAATGCGCAATAAACTAAATGGAAGTGCAATCTAAAAACGTCACCATCAGATTCCTCTGGAAAAAAACATATAGTTTTGAGTTTTGATACTATGAAATGGTGCAATGAGTAGTGTTTTATTTGTTATATTCAAATCTTTGTACATTTGGAATTTTTTACAGGACTAAATCGATTTACTATTAACTGATAAGAGTTTCGCTTAAATATATATTCTGTGCAATGAACGCTGTGATAGCCCTTTGTCATTTCTGTGAGCAACATGGTCCAAGCGTGATGTTCTGCACAGAGAAAGGAGGCTTACCCCCCCAGAAAGAAACTGGTCTGGATGCGTTGCCAGAAGTAAGCTCTTCGCAAGAAATTCCACTTGGAACCAGTTATCCAGATTCAGTGATGTCTGCGGATTTTTCAAGACCTTGTTCGAGACAAAACTCAGTTAATAAAAGTTCGCTTTGTCAGGCGTGTCGATCTTTACCAGATGGACATAAAGGATTCATAAGCTATGATGGAAAAACTGAAGAAGTTTTTGTTAGTTCTCAACATCCGCAGAATCCAAATGTTTTTGGTAAAGTTCGACAAGCTTGTGTGAGGAGTGTCAGCAGCGAAGTATGCCCTGGAAGGGAAGGACCTATTTTTTATGGTGATGAAAATGAAGGCTACGTCTTAAGTTATACTTTTCCAATCAAAGACAGTCTTGCAAGAGGTTTTAAACGTCAATATAGCATAATCGTTGTTATGATGGATCGTATATATTTGATCCAGTCCTGGCCTTTTCTTGTGGAATGCATCAGTAAGATAATAGCATATTTTCAAAAATGTGCTGTATCAGTGTATAACAGTGAACATGCTGAATGTCCCCAGAGAAATACGAGACTAAAGTCATCTCTATCGAAGACCGTAACTCCGCAAAATTTTCGATCAAATCGGAGCAGTCATTCTAATGCAAGAGCACTTGTTGAACTTACAGGCGATGAAAAACTATATTCATATCTTCATTCATCTTTCACATGGTTAATACGAGCTTGTAAACTACGCTGGAAAGAAAATGTCATTTATAATCCACCCACTTTAGAGAAATTATCTTTAGATGAGAACGACCAAACTATTGCTTCTTCAATTGGGTCGGGTTTCAAATTTCTTTCGCTACGCCACATGAGGGAAGTTTTACAACCTCCACGATTCAGAGCTATAGTTTGGCATTTGCTTATTGGTAATCAAGTAATCTGGCATGGATTGCAATCTGCTGTTATATCAGCCATTCATACCCTCAAAAATATCCTACCAAAAGGCTGTGCTAATATTGCAGAGTGGACGACTACAATACCAACGGACAAAAATTTAATTGGAATGCCTTGTCTTTTGAGTTTCAAAAATGTCAGAACGAAAGACTATGTTATTGTAGAAGTCTTGTGGAAGAATGGAATAGAATTTAAATGGAACAGCAGTTGTGTTATTCCAGAAAAGGGTCCAAGCCTTCTTGAAAAACTGGAGGTTGCTCTAGCGAATGAGAATCTTTCCAATGAGGTTGTTTTGCAATGTTTACTTTGTTTAAAACAAGAATGGATCAATAAAACTGAAATTCTTCGCAAATTTGTGACGGATAAAAGAAATAAAGATGACACAACAGATTTATTACAGAACTGTTTATTCTGTAACGATGATGATGTAAAAATGATGAAGTTTTGGTTGACCAGTTCTTAGTGGTGTCAGGCTAAATGAGAGATAAAATGAACTGTATTTCTTTTTCTATCATGTAAATTCATATACATTGAGGTACGGTCAGTGGTGTAATTCAAATTTTTTGTCAGCTGGTTCCTTCACAAAAATCATATTTTTCAGCCGATTCTGTTACAAACAGAACATTGACAGTAACCAGTAATGCTAACCGGTTTGCTGATCTCATAAATTTCCGTGAGACGGTTCTATAGAACCGGTGCAAACCGGCTGATTCCCACCACTGGGTACGATGTTAAACATTATTATAAGTTGTCAAGTGTAAAACTGGCATGCCCTCATTTACTGATATCTGTGATTTTTTCAGTATCAATTGAATTGTGTTGAGCTAGTCTCAAAATATCATTCTAGGGATGTTTTAAAAATTGTTTTGTTTTAATACTTTCTACATTTCATTATTGCTCTATTTGTATTATACTATTTTGATTTTTACATTATTATAATTGGATGCAATAACATTTCTACCAATATAATATTGTCAAGAATTTATCTCATGTAATTTGTCAGGTGGAAAATTGAGTTATATCATGTTACAACCTTACTTCCAATATTTGTACTTTCTGCAATTTCTGTTGATGCAGACGTTGAAATTGAAAAATAATGTGCTATTCATCTTCTTGTTTTTGGTATGTTTTGTTAATGTTGTATTGAAAATATATTGGTGATCATATTCTTGTTTCTGTAAATTCTCCTATTAGGTCTTCTAATGTAGTATTAAAATATTTTTATTCACTGTTCTACTGAACCACACAAAGCTTGTACATAATGGATTTCTGGTTTACACGTGGTCTTTCCTTTCTCCCAATATTCGTTATTGTCTGGACATACCTGACCTTCACCATTTCGTATATAATCTCTGTTTCTCGTGGGGATGTTGATCCAGGGTTTCCATACATATCCGACACTGGTGCAAGGAGACCAGAAAGTTCAATATTTGGACAGATGTTGAATATTACAGCTGGATTTGGTGAGTTTACTAAGGGTAAAACGGTAGTATGTGTACCAGGTTAAGGTTATGCCATAATTTCAGGTACAAATATTATGGGAGTCACTTGGCTAGTCCACAAACTCCTAATAGAATTAAAATGAGAAAAATTGGAATAAAATTAGGGCCTAACCTGGTACACATACTATGTTCCGATGTCTGCCAACTTGGTTCACATACTATGGGAGCGCCGGTAAAACGTGTGTTGTTACAAATGAGTACAAATTGAAAAAACGCTCAGAGATCGAGTCCATGCATCTGAAATGAGTAGGTGATTTGGTGTTCCCTCACCTGACATGGACTAGTGACCTGGCCGTGGTTCACCATGTGATTAAGCTGAGGAATTCTATCTTTTTCAATCATGTCTGACATGGGGAAGGTGCAGGGTTTTCCAAAAATTATATCAGCAAGATTTTGCAAGGACTTTTTGATGTTGCCAGTTGATTAGTATTTAAATAAACGACTTTTCTATTTTTATCACAGCTCTGGCTTGTCTGTATGTTCGTTACAAGCAGGTTGAATCCTTCCTCATTAAACTCTCAGACCATGATGTACGGAAAGTTTATCGGGTGAATAAAATATCTTGGTATTTCGGGATTGCAATAAGTCTTGGAATGTCTCTTGTAGCGAATTTTCAGGTAACGACATAAGAGTTCAAACTCTTTTTATTTGATTATTTAGATTCAGATGTTTGTTTCGTCGTGCATGAAATATTGTAATGACACAATTAAACAGCTGCAATTGACGGACCTCAAGTATGCACACCAAGATGGCGCACAGCCTGAACATAGTATGTGTTAATGTGTACCAGATTAGGGTTCAGGTTATGCGACATCTTGGTGCGCATACTTCAGGAACACCCAATTGACAAGGGGCCACGAAAGACTACCAAAGTCATTGTGTCAGCGACACCTAGAAAGCATATCTATCAGGATAGGAAAATCTTTGTGACTTTTAAAAAATCTGTGAACATTTGCTTTTATGCTAATCTATTCTTACTATTCAGGAAACGAGTGTCTTAGGAGTCCATCTATTCGGGGCTTTGCTTACATTTGGAGGTGGCACTGTATATGAGTTTATGCAAACCTATATAACTTATAAAATGCATCCTGAAGTTAATGGATTGGTCGTTGCACACGTTCGTCTTGGAATTTCAATACTGAGTGTTGTCTTTATTACAACTACTTTCATTGCGTCAAGTATTGCCCAAGTACCTGTCAAATTCCATTGGGCACCTGAAGATCATGGGTATGATTAGTTATCGTTTTGAATATTGTTTTAAATGCATTTCTCTCTTCCAAATTATATCGGTAAAAGGCATTTTTTTGTATTTATTCTGAAAAGATAGAAGCCTGTAAAATGGCCAGCTACATTGTCAAGTCTTGTAAGCAGACAAGGTCACATAGTTAGCATGGCAAGTCTGATCTCAACTCGTTGCACTCACCGCTAAAATCTATGTTTTACACATGGGTGTAGTAATGAAAAGAATCTTTATTGGGCCTGCGATACTGTTATCAATCAATAATCCAACGCAAAGTAGGTCAATATTGTGTGATCAAGAGTTAATTTAATTCAGGACAGCTCAAGTATGAAGCACTTGACATTGATTTATATCAAATGACATTTATATGTCAAGTTGTGAAAACAATATTTTATTTGTTCTTTGTTATAAATAAGGATCAATCCGGATTCATCAGATTTTGAACCATGATCTGGTGGGTAATTCAGTTACAGCATTATCTTTGCTATTCATGAACAGTCTTGTCAAATGATGGTTTCTTATGATATATTGGTATCAATTGTGCATTCTTATAATGGCAGACATGAAATTCCTTACGAAATGAAAGTGATTTTTCAAAGATGAACATTTTACCACCAACGAAAACAATTTCGTCTACTCTTTTTTTTTGCAACAAAGATCTGTATATTCTGTCATGAATATACTGATATCGCACTTGGTCTAAGATGATTCAGAAATCTTCCACAATCCAAAATTTGCATTTTGCACCTGATCTGAGTCAGTTCTCGAACACATGACTATGATTCCATCAATAGAATGAATTATAGGTGACATCATTTGAAATTTATACAAAAATGTTACTGCTAAAGCGTCGTGATCAACTGTAGTCAGCATATTTAAACCATCTTTTCCTGTGTTTGAGTTGAATATCTTTATTAAATTTGCAGGTATGCTGCTCATCTAGCAAGCACAATAGCAGAGTGGCTTCTGGCAGCGACTTTCCTATCATATTTTTACACTTTTATAAGAGATTTTCAAGTCATAACAATGGATGTGGAGCCAAACAATCGGTGTGACAATCTACATCACTCAATAAATGGTGCAATACCCGTACAATCACACCAAGAGGAAAGAACACCGCTGATTGCGTGAAGTGCAGCATTATTTTATTCAGAGAAAGCATATCCCCTAATTTTAATTAACCATTGAGATTTACCTAATGATTGTTACTGTAGACCAGTCGCAAGCGATATGTCCGAATATACATGTTTGGGGCAATGAAGCAATATCCTATAATTTTTAAAATATTTTCCGGCTTAGCTGAAGCCCAAGTGAAACAATCTTCATCAGAAGCAAAATAGTAGCATACATGACTGTACTAAGAGCCGTAAGGAAGATACTTCTGAGGAGGCACTACAAATCGTACATATAAAATTATTTTTCCTCAGCAATTAAATTACAGTATACCCTCTTATTAGATGCACATTCCAAAATCAAAGACAATCAAGACCTGGGGGTTCTGGAACCCTGGTATATTCAGTTTATTAAATATTATGCAATATGTTGATTTGTGTGAAGGTGATAACCAAACTTGCCTCTGTATATTGTGGAACTCCACTGAACCGATTCAGCATTAGATTTTTGTTAAATAACTTATTTTCTGAATATCTTGTCAAAAATTTGCTGCTTTCACTTCAATGCCAAACTAAGCCATGACTCGCAGACACGCATTTATCAAAAATATGTATTTTTGAAACATACCAGTATTATTAGGAAGGATATACAGCAATGGTTCAAGTTTGCTACCATGTCGTTGTGCTCATATTATTAGTCCAGCTAAGTTTTTATAATTTTTCTACTTACAGTATTTTAGCAAAATGATGACATATTTCGCATATTACAAGAAATCTGTCATGTGCAAAATTCGCACTTATGCCACGGTTAAGTAGATTCCATTTCGTTTTAGTAGACTGTCACAAAACCTTCTGTAAGATCATGATACAACTACAGCTTCAATTAAAATATTACTCCATGGTAGGGATGGGCAATATAGAATACCGAATCCGGAGGATTCGAATCCCAAAGTATTCGAATCCAACGGGATCCGATAACAGGATTCGGTTTCCGCCTCTCCGGCGCCAAGCGTCAATTTTTGTATTTCGGGTTTCTAATTTATCAATTATAGACGAGCGTTTTTCTCGTGTGGAAATCTCTCTCGTTTAATTAAACTTGCGTCTGCTCGCAAAGAACCCGTAAATCGGTAAACATCAAACACTGTAATTTCAATCGGCATATTCAGGACAAGAAGTCGGTAATATAACCTCACGGCGAGGACTCGTTATTGCACCATTTTTGCGTTTTCCTTCTTTGCTATCTAGCTAGCGTTATTTGTGCCGACTTACTGGTGATATTCCGATAATCTGAATGCAACAATCTTCAATTGTTTACAGACGTGCCTTGCCTCATTTTAAATTAAATGATTTTTCGCGACCTACGAGTAAACCAAAAGCCAGGCGTTAAATGTTATAACATTACTCGCCATTAATTTAGATCAAATATTATTTACGAATAATTTTATTATACCATTTTCCGAAATACAAAGTTATATCGCAAAACGCGAACAACTGTCACATTTAAATTTCACTCTCAAAAGATTACATATTTTTCGGTCCGTTTCTATCGTTCAAGATAGACGCACGTTTGATCGAGTGTCTGTAGTATTTTAGTCGCCGATAAATTTTGAAAAAAGTTGCCGCATCTGGCGAAGATAGTGACGTATTGAATTTGAGTAGGGCTAAGTCTGGGTAGATAATGATTAATGATAACATTTCTATCGTTCAAGATAGACGCACGTTTGATCGGAAGTCTGTAGTATTTTAGTCGCCCATGAATTTTGAAGAAAGTTGCCGCATCTGGCGAAGATAGTGACGTATTGAATTTGAGTAGGGCCAAGTCTGGGTAGATAATGATATGTAACGATAATCATAGAAAATGAGTTCGTTTTCAGACGTTATTACCTAATAACTAAGTACGAAATCGCGTTTACGGGAACTTGGTTTTACGTGTCTTGCTCTCACAGAATAAATGGTTGATTTTAATTGATAGTGGTTAAATTTAAGATTTTACAACGGCGCATAGGTTGCAGTGGCCACACGCTGGTTCTCAGCGGGTATGTTTTAGTATACTCGGCAGACTTCATTAATAATGATTTAACGCCGTTTCATGTCTATTTTGTATTTAACCGCTTACTATTAAAGTGTGTAAAGCGTGTCTTAATTTAGCATATCAGTATTTATTAGTATTTAGGGATTACATACATTTGGAACAATTGGAAGGCAAAAAAATATTGTAATATTCCTAAATTTTATTGTCCTGGGAACTGCCTGTTTAGTATCAAATGAAATCCAATGTTCAGGACATTTCCAAATAGATAATACATTTATAGTAAGTAATACATTTGCATTTTTTTATCATCTAAATTCAGTAATGTAGAAATTCCCACTATTTGAATAAGTATGAAAATAGAATAGGATTCGGTATTCTGGATTCGATTTAACTATTCTAGAATAGTAAATTATTCTACATTGCCCATCCCTACTCCATGGCACTAATTTTTTCTGTATTAGATACACATGCTATTTCGAGTCTTAACTAAGAAAGTATTGTTTGTGAGTTTCAGGTATTTGCATGTAATTTTAATTCATCTTCCCAGTTTATATTTTTCCAAACTTACATGGCTTTACTGCTTGTTTATATATAAATTATATACTAAAGTGCCTTTGACTTGATTTCAGTCAATCCATGAATATAAATTGTTGAATCACTTGAGAGTTGTATTGTACAATATGGGCATCTTCTCGCAGGACAAACCCTTTCATTCCCCCAGCGTAAGGTAAACGTGGGTGAAGAGGGCAGTGTGTCATCACTTAACTGTAAGTTCTGAGAATTCTATCAACTCAAATTCATTCTACTTTCAGGCTTTGTCTGTGGGACTCTATATATAAAATGAAAAATAACAACATATGTATTTGCAATTGAGTTATTTCAAATAAATATGATTTAGATACCTTATAATTATTCCATGATATGAAATTAAAGAATAGGCCATAGCTTTAGACAGTTAGTAGAGTCGGGTCTAATTTGACCGTAAGTTTGTACTTTATTTGAAAGGGAAATACATTAAAGGGAAATACATTAAAGGGGAACTTTGAACCAAAGAAAGTCCATCTCTGGTTCAAGATGGTTTGCATTTTGCTATTCTGAGCAGTCAAGCTTGCCTATACCCAACTGAATTCTGTCATTGCTTCGAAGTAATGGCAAGACGGAGGTAGATTCAGCTGTGCTTTTGGCTCAAATGCCAACCACTTCACCCAGGGTGTAGAACATTTGAACCAAAAAAGGCTCTTCCAAATGAACGCAGCACCTTATTGCGAAACTGTACAATCCTGATGAATTTTTTAAATTTATTGCAGAGTTTTATCCACATTGCTAGCATGTATGTGTAAAGCTGAGGTAACCCAACGTCCGCATGAACATTGAGTTCCTGTCCAGATAATCTTCCAATTCCAAAAGAGCAATATGGGCAATCAATTCTTCCACTTAAATTTGAAGTGATAGTTTTTTCCATCTATTTGATGGGTTCTAGTACATTTTGAACCATAAAGGCTCCTCCAAATGAATGTAGCTCCTTATTATCAAACTGAACAATCCAGGTAAATTTTGTTTTTAATTTATTGCAGTTTTATCCACATTGCTAGCATGTATTTGTAAAGCTGGGGTAACCCAACGTCCACATGAACATTGAGTTCCTGCCCAGTTAAATCTTCCAATTCGAAAAGAGCAATAGGGACAATCAAGTCTGCCATTTAAATTTGAAGTTATATTTTTTTCCATCCATTTGATGGGTTCAAGAAAATATGAGCTGCATTTCATGACAGTGTTTATTTCAGAAAGTTTGGCATGAAATGCTTTCGAGCTATCAATTTCATGAGAATATATATTTCTTTGTTCAAATACTGGTTTTCGGCATTTTTTGCACTTGTAGACACAGCTATTTGATCCGCTCTTGTTGCCAGACATCATAGGGTTGTCAGCTATGAAAGAAGAAGATAACTGTTGGTGACCCTCGTTCTCAATTTCATGTTTTAACATTTTGAACTTGTGCTTTTTATAAACTGGGTGATCCTCATCCACCTTCCATTTCATAGTTTCAAAAAGGAGTAGTTGGTGAACAAATCCAGCATTCATTTGTATATCCCCTTTCACTGCCCGTACTCTTTCTTCCGCTTCCATTAAAGTTATTGAATACTTTTTCATTAAATAGGCAGTAACAATACATACACTTCTTGACACGCCTGCATGACAATGTACCAAAAGTTTGCCATTTTTGACTGCATTATCACAAAAGCTTAAGCACTCTGGAAGTTTTCCGAAAATATCGGCAGTTTCAATGTCTTCTAAAGGCACAAATTTTGTGCAAAAATGACCAGTCAAGCTGGAGGCCAGAGGTTTAATATCCAATGTCAAAATGTACGTAATTCCCTCCTTTTGTAAGCTGTCAACTTCATTTGTATCCTTTATGCTCCCTAAACAAAGATTATCTTCTATCACATGCATTTCCTGTGAAACAACAATAATTATGATAAGTCAGTCCCATATTAAAGGGAAGGGTGAAGAGGTAACTACAGCTTGAGTCTATACCGAAGTAGGCTAGGACCAAAAGAAGGTTGTAGACTGGAAACAAGTTTCGGAATTGATGTATAATTAGGTGTTTTGTAATTCTATTTGCCGGCACTTCTATGAATTTCCATCTAATGTGTTTTGTCTTGTACCAAAGCTGAGCTCAAAACAAATTACTTTCACATTAAGACTCCATTTAAGGAAAACCCAACCACATGAGGAATTCAAAAATATACTGCACTCTAATACAGTAATAGTTTTATCATACAAATAGAGCTGGCTGCATTACACAAAATTTTATGAATTGTAGAACCAAATAAAATCCACATTATTTCAGCTGACTACGGTACCTGTTTATAAATTTTATTTGCAATTCTTTAGTCGTTTAGACAAAAAAGCCTTTTTTCAGTTCAGCCTTTTTGCATTAATATTATTGTTTCTAGGAACGAAAATATTGAACCCTCTTCACTGAGCTTAAAATTGATAAATTGTTTCATTGCATTTGCATTGTCAATGATTTACTCAATAAGAAAATGGATTATCAACGCTCAAACTTTCAGATATGATTTGTGCTGTTGATTGAACTAGCTAACTGGATACCAGGATACCTAACGAGTCCTTTAAGAATTTATTGTTGATTATAAATCGCTGTCACTAATATGTTTCAATTTTCGATAAAAATTCACCAATTGATGTTACCGCTAACAGCCAATATTGCTTGATACGATACCGGTACCAAGTTTCGAATAATATTGAAAAATTCAAATATCACACGCCATTAATGAGCAGGCTATTCGGTCAAATTTTCTCATGCATATGACTGCAGTTATTTGAAATATGGATCATTTCTGGAATTTAAGTATTTTACCAAATTGTGTCTTCCGGCAGCGTTGGTTCAACACTATATGAAACTTCTCAGCGTAAATTTGCTTTGGAATTTATAACGACACTTTACTGTATCTGATTTGTAATAAATTTATTGGAATGACATTTCCAACATTGGACGCTTTTAATTTGAGATTTAGAGAAAACTGTTAGTGTGTATATTTAACCGATATTAATTCAATCAAACAAAATATTATTAGAATTTCGTCCGTATTTTCAAATCTAAATGTGCGGCGCAAGGCGACGTCTTCGATGCGAGCAAATAGTAATCGACGTTCCGGTTTCAATTTTCAATTGTTCTCGAATATTTTGCGACATCTCGCGATCAATATGATTTTTTACTTACGTTAATAACACCCTCTAGATTAGAATATCAAGATATAAACTAATAAACAATTGAATATTCCATCCGAAGTTGAGTATGACCGTGTTTGTGTTAATATCTTTTTATATTTCTCTGAATGCTATTTTCCAGGCCCTTGATTTAGGCAGTTTTGGTCGGGTCTGGACTCCATGCACGCACAAGGTGCGAGATAAAATAGTATTTTTCCGGTCTCTTCTCGTCGAGAAAGGCTGGTCGTCGGCTGCTTTTGAGTTGTGTTTGCTGTTATAAGTGTAGAGTTGCCGTACAATAAACAACCAATCCGGAATGTTTAGTCTTCTGACTTATTTAAACACAGTAGCAAAACCTAAACTGTGCAAATGGCGAGCACGCCAGGATTGTCCGCAAGACGAGGCTGTTTATCTTTCAGTTTCGTAGCGCACATAAGGTAACTACCTGAAAATGATTTTAAAATGTTCCTTAGAATTTTAGTAACAAATATTGTCTTGTTGTCCCACTTCCAATAGCTGCACGTTTTACGGAAAAGATGCATAAGTGTTATAGTCACTTTGGGCAGGTTGCAGTCGTGTGTGTTTTTCAGTTGGATTCTGGTCTCCGTTGGGTTATCAGGGATGTTGTTTGTGGTTGTGTGACTGCGGGATGGGGATTTGTTAGATATTTTCATGCTACACAGTAGGATGATATTATTGTTTGAGTGCAGTACAATTGCAGTTCATTTAGTGTTGCATTTTTGGTTGTTGTCAGGGAATTAGCCATTTTCAGTACCGGTACTGTTCAAATGTTGTGCACATATAAAATTGTTTATCGTCCTTTAAAATGCCTGTCATAAGTTATTTTCGGCCTGTTTTGCAAATTGTAGTAGCTAATTTATTGTACCAGATTCTAGGGGTCATTTGGCTTTTATTGAGAGTTGTCTTAGATTTCGGGGTTCGTCAGTGTTTTTATTGTGTATATGGTCTTTCTTGTATTTTACTGCCTGGTATCTGTTATTTTATGCTTTTCGTTCCTCTGGGAGTGTTTGGTTGTACATAACACAATCAGCCTTTTGTTTTAGATTCGTGGACTCGGGTGTGGAAAAAGCCGTGAACGACTATCGGGTCGGGTATATTTTTTGCAAGTTAAAAACGGAACAGCGCGAGAAAACTGCAACAATTCACGAACTCAACTCAGTTTTCTTATTAATAAATTATTACAATGACATTTAATGTGACACTGTCTTGTTGCTGCATCACGCTTGATAGCTTTACGACAGCAAGATTGGAACAGACACATTCCTACAAAAATCAAGCAGTGATGAATCTCTCGAATAGAATATGAATTTTATTTTCTTATTGCATTGCAATATATATGAATATTTACTGCGATATTGAAACCCTGCACTCAGCATCAACTTTTCTTCGTCTTGCCATTTGTCTAATTATAATTAAATTGTAGGCTCGTTAAACGAGAAGCTAAATTGTTAGGATATAATATCATTTACTCTAAACGTGTCTCACGATAAATTCTGTTGCGTAAAAAATGTAATTTACTTCTCGAGCGTAGATTAAATAAAATTAACTCATCGTCAAAAACGTCGTTTTGTCTGTATAATGGATGTTTCCCCGGGCATAGACTCCCTTGTTTACTTCGTGACATTGGCCAATCAGCAAGATGCAATAATAAACGTAACAATGCCCCTTTTCGCATCTGCTCGGGCACTTTTCTCACGCAAACAGAGTTTTAGGCGTGGTCGTAACCATTACCTCATTTTCGTGTTGTTGAATTATATTTGTTAGTTCTTAGTTGTGTTCGGAAATATAAATCAAATAATTCAATGATCACTTTGTCTTCCTAGGAGTTTCAGCTTAGTTGCAGCAATGACATTAAACAACATGATAGGCAACTCTGACGTCACTCCATAAGACTACAGGCAAAACATTGTATTTCATGATACGCTCCAATGCACATATTTCTCGTCGCCTTTCGCGTCCGTTTTCCGCTCGCTTTTGCTACTCGGCGTCTTTTTTACGTGTAGTACCTGCCTTTTTGCGCCTGTAACGAAACAAAATAATCTCTATATCCAAGAAGTTTTGCTTACTTGGAAAGCTGGAATAACAGGCAAGCTGTAAAGAGCAATTCTGGACATCATAGACGTTTTTTTTTTATCAGAGAAGATTACAAACGCGATAGCGGAAAGATTTGTGTGGAACATTTTGCAGATAATGACAAAGTTCAAAGTTAGTAATTTTAATGTTTGCGCTTAATCATTGAAATTTCATTTAAAGAGGGTGTCATACAAAACTGTGCTGCGATACAATTCCATAACACAAAGTTTGCACCTATCGAACTTGCTTTTGTAGGTGAATTTATTAGACATATTACATATTCAGTTAATCGTAGGTAACATTGCTGGTACATAATGCATCGTAGATAGGTTTGTTTAAATTTAGGAATTTAGCTCATAGCCCACTAATTAATATTATCTTCTATGCAGGAGGTTGCAGGGCTGAATTCAACTTGCAGCCTTACCGATCACCTGACGATGCTCATTTAGTTTGGCTCGAGCAAGTCTTCTTGAAATGCTTGTGTGAATGGAAACTACCTATATTTTTGCCTTCCTCCGATTTTAGACAAATTTATTCTGAGGGATTTCGCATATAATTCTCACTGATTGTTGGCTGTTTATAATTCCTATTGATTGTGAATTCTGATTATAACAATGAGTTGAAAATTTTTTTACCTAATTTACTGGCACCTTTTTCTTGTCAATACTCCAAGCTGAGGTAATAAACATGACAATACATTTATGTCATCTGGAAGCAAAATATGCACACAAATTAATAGTTTGGCACATTGAGATAATACATCATGACAGAAAATACAAGTTAAAGATATGTATGACCATCACATGGTAATTAAAATTAAAAAAAATTAATAGGGGCTGTGGAGTATGGAAAGTTCAAGACAAAGAAAAGAACAAATGTTCATAGAACATAGCTCATATATTGTGATGCAACTAAACAGTTGGATTAAGTTTTATTTTTTTCTTCAATTTCAAATGCAATTACATATTAATATTTGCATTCCACTATTATTGCAACATTTGCAAGTTACAGTATTTATTATAAAAAATCGTAAAATTCTATGTACAACCATCAAAATCATTTTTGAACAAGCTTTGAATAAGGAAAAAATAATACATACACTAAAAATAACTTAATCTAAATATATGAACCTAAAATTAACAAAAATACTACAGTATAAACTCAATGTTTCAATAATTACATTCGTCCTGGCGTTTGGCATCTTTTTTGTGTCACCAGCATACTAAGGCCAGTCTGAAATGATTTTATAGTACCAACTCTAACTAACGAGGCCACATGATCATGGGTTTATCTGGATCTTTACGAATGTTTAATTAATTCCAGTAATGCAAAAAAGTTACTTTTATCATTTCATGTATAGATCAGTAAAAAAAACAAATGACAGATTTTTTCGACAAGACATTTCGCACTACCTTGCGTGGCATAGGATTGCTTGAATTATTATTGATTGTAACACCTTTTCTATGTATCCTGGCCAATACAGGTGTCGCATAAGGGGGTGACTGAAATATCTGGCTGTTCTTTGGTTCTTGAAAAACTATTCGAAAACGCGCAACTCTCGGTGTGTCCTCCAATGCCACAAATATCAAATGTTGTACAATGAAATTTGATATATTGAATTAAATCCAGTAAAACAGTTCACAATGTTGAATGAGGTTAAAGAGGTGTAGCGTACTAATAACAGAATGATGCAATGTGTATGGTGATGTGTAGCGTAGCGGTTTTCTGAATTTAAATGAAAATATTCAAATACAGACCACAGAAAATAACAATAATGCATTAAAGCACTTGCAAACTTAATCATTAAACAATGTGACATTGTCTAGCTCTACTGACAGTATTTAATTAACATGAAATACTATATACTATTTAAATACCAATTAATTATTATTATTTGGAATATTATTTGAACTAATAACAAGAATTCTTATCATAAACAACAAATACTAAAACTTACCGAAACGTTTTAAGCCAGGCGATAACAAATATTCAGAAATAACTTCAATTTCAGTTCAGGATTCAGAGAATCAATCAATCAAATTACAGTCTATTTATAACTTATATAATATTCTACAATAAAAGTTACAGCAGTTATATGTTCCAATAACATAAGCCTTGGGTATGGGCAATTATTATCCCTACAACCGGACGTTAAACGTAACTAATTTAACACATAAAAAGCAATCTATGCGAATATTAAGCAACGACTGCCGTAAACACGGCAGCGAGTCACGTGAGAGCGAGGCAAGATTAGACTTGTCCAGCGAGAGTCGATTGCAACATATGTGGACAGCTGGAATTTTCCATTTGTCGTTTCACTTTAGGGAAATCCCCATTGATAGAAGATAATGCCAATTTTCGAACTTACATAAACTCCCCCAAATGTATGCATTGGGACAATAAATACATTTCCCTTAAAAACAAAAAGTTCAAAATTGCAGAAAACGAAATTATGGTCAAATAATAAAAATTGACGAAATCTCAACTTGTATGTACATGTGCAATATTTTCAAGATTTCTCATCTTGAATAAACAGTCCATAAAAAGCTGTTTTAAACAGTTCAGTTCTTTCATTACTTTTCTTCCACATTTGCTTCTTGAATGAGACATAACTTGTTGATTGGTCTTCTCAGTACTCCCCATTGAGTTTTGACATCTACATTACGAACTATGTCAAATCGATCCGGATATGTGTTGATAATTCGCCCCATTTCCCATTTGCCTCTTGGTACACTGTTGTTTACCACAAGTACTATGTCCCCAACAGTGAAGTTTCTTGTCTTGTCAGGCCATTTTTGACGAATAGCTATGGTTGGCAAATATTCTTTGCAGAATCTCCTCCAGAACTCGTCAGCAGAAGTTGAACTCGACGCCACTGTAGACGACTATAGGAATCTTGATTATTGAATAATCCAGGTGAAATACATGGTGTTGGTTTTTTGCAGAAGTAGATGATTTGGAGATAATGGTGCATTATCTCTGGATCAAAGAAACTGGACACAAAGGTCTTGAATTGATTATGTATTCTGCCTCCAGGAGTGCAGTATGCAGAACATCTTGAGATACAACAGGAGATTTTGTAAAAATATCTTGTTCAAATTCTTCTTATTGATCGAATTAAAATTTCCCAGGAACCTCCTTGGTTGCTGGCTGTTGGAGTATTGAAATACCAGCGGATTTCTTGTTTTTTGAAAGAATCCATCTAATTTGGTATGATCGAGCTCATGCATTTTCTTCTCGTAATATTTCGTTCTGCTCCAACAAAATTAGTTCCATTGTCACTGTGCAATTCAAAAGGTTTTGATCTTCTTGCCATAAACCTCCTAAGAGCATTTATGAAAGCATCAGTGGATTAAATCTTCTGCCAGTCAATATGTACAGCTCTTGTTGTGAGGCATGTAAATATGCAGCCATATCTTTTGATTTCACTTCTCCACGTTTGATCAAATATGGGCCGAAGAAGTCGATTCCTGTTGAATAGAATGGTGGTTGACCAACCTTTAGACGAGCAGATGGCAGTTCAGCCATTAACTGTTCTCCTTGTCGTGGTTAGCTTTTTGCAGGTCACACATTTATTTAATTCATGCCGAATTGTTGCTCTCGTCTTTGTGATCCAGTATTTTTCACGAATAACATTCCAAGTATGAGAAACACTTGAATGTCCAACTTTCTTGTGATAGAAGTCAATGATTAATCTGGTTAAGTGGTGATCATTTGGTAAAATGATGGGATGTCGCATTTCGAATGAAATAGGAGCTTTATCCAACCTCCCCCCAATCCGTAGAATTCCATCAGTTATAATTGGATCTAGTTTTGCAATTGACTTTGTATGCTCAGCTTTCTTCATCTCGTGACGAGCCTTCCTGTCACCAATTTCACTTTTGTCTGATAAATTATCAATGACAGATTTGTAATTCTGCTGCTGAACATATTTCACAAGTGCTTGCTCTGCGTATTGCATTTCTTCCACAGTTATATTTCTTGTGGTAACAGAATTGTGGTTACGAAGGAAACTTTTATAGCGTAACACCCATGCAGTGGCAATCTTGAGCCTTTGTAAATCAGAAAAGCTTTTAATGAAGTTGTCAATTGTGTCAATATCCGAAAGCAATAATTGTTGCCACTTCTTTCTTTCAATTGGCTGAAATTCATCAGGCAGGTCCGTTTTATCTTCCGAATTTCCTGGCCAACTATCTTCGGTCTTCCATAAAAAATTCAGGTGCAAGCAGCCAAACGACTTTTATTGATGAGAGTTTTCAATGATAAGCCTCGTGATGCGTCATCAGCCGGATTGATTTTTGAAGGCACTTGTCGCCATTGAGACGGCTTTGACTGTCGATGAATCTTGGCCAATCTATTTGCAACGAAGGTACGAAAACGTTTTCTTGGATTACATATGCTTTGACGCACTGCACTCGAATCAGTCCAAAATACGGACTCACAATCGGAATAATTCAACTTTAATCGTAGCCACTTATCTGCCTTTACAGCTAGCACAGCAGCAACAAGTTCAAGTCTAGGAATGCTTTCAGCCCTCGGAGGAGCCACCTTTGCTTTACCACATAAAAATGAGCAGTGTATTTGATTATTTTCATCGACCAGCCTCAAATACGAAACTACACCATAACCGAAGCTAGAAGCATCTGAAAAATGGTGTATCTCACAATGTTTGATATTTCCAAATTCTTGTGGCTTGAAACATCTTGGAATCGAAATATATTCAAGATCAGTGAGCTGTTTGAACCAAGTGTCCCAGTCTTTAATATTGTCTTCTGTAATTACTTCATCCCAGCCGAAACCTTTTTCGATGATTTCTTGTTGCAACATTTTTGCTACCAGAATCACGGGAGCGAGCATTCCCAGGGGATCAAATAGTGAATTAACTGCAGATAAAATTGTCCTTCTTGTATATGTCTTCAACTTAGGTACAGTTGAACGAAATTGAAAAGCATCGGCATCTACATTCCAGAAAACTCCAAGAACACGCTCTTTCGAGGTTCATGCAAATCCAACTCTTTCACAGATTTGGTATGTTCAGATTCTGGGATATTGGCCAATCACAGTGGAACTATTTGAAATCCACTTCGTTAGATTGAAAACCTCCCTTCTTCATCAAATTACAAAGTTGTGTTTTTTGTGTTTATTGCATCTTCATCACTATCAGAAGATGTAAGACAGTCATCTACATAAAATCCATTTTCAATAATCTTACAAATTCTTTTATCAAATTCATGACCAAATCGTTTTCCGGTTTCCTTCAAGCAGAATGAAGCCAATGCAAGGTGAACTGCAAGCTCCAAATATATGACGTTCCATGAAATATAATTCTGCCTTCTTTAAAAATCACCATTTGGCCACCAAAGAAATCGCAGAGCATTGCAATCTTCTTTCTTAACTTTAATTTGATGAAACATAGCTTCAATATCAGCAACTAAAGCTATGCGTCCCTTACGAAATTGAGTCAACACACCAATAAGGCTTGACACCAAGTCTGGTCCAGGCATGAGAGTGTCATTAAGAGAAACACCTTTATAAATTGCAGCACAATCAAATACGATACGCACTTTCGGTTTGTTTGCGGTACACACCGGGTGGTGGCACAAATACCAAACAGGACCTGCAGGGATATCTTCTTCTTGCGAAAGCTTTTTCGCAAAACCTTTTGTAATATATTCCTGCATTTTTTCTGTGTATTTCTCTCTCAAATCATCATTTTTAGACAAACGTTTATGGAGATACTCCAATCTGCGTTCAGCCAATGCACGACTTCCGCCTCGGCAGCTGTGTCCCAGGACGCCAAGGTAAAGGTATTGTGAAATGACCATCGAAATGCTCTACAGAGCTCTTCAGAAAATTTAGAACATGTCTATCTTCTTTCGAGGTTGGAAATGTCAAATCTCCAATCTCATCTTCAAAATCAGTGTACCATGTTCTTCTTATCTCTTCTTCGAGTAACATATCAGACTTCACAAAGTTGACATGAATCTTGTGCGTTGATGGCATATTCACTGATGGTCCAATAATCGACCATCCCAATGGAGACTTTTGTGCAAATGGCTGCTTCTTGTTTCCAGTTCGAACTTCCAACACATGATGTGCATATGGACAATCAGTTCCAATAAGCAGAGAAACATTTTTATTTTTAATTTTACGTAGATTAAGTTCTTGCAGATGAGGAAGTAGCTTGAGTTCTTCTTCAGATGGAATAGGATTTGGTTGAACTGGAATCTTGTCAATAGACATCACATTTTCAATGAATATTTCTTCTGCATCGTCAATTGATGCAACAGTGAGATTTACAACAACACCATCATGCATGACTGGTCGTTGTCCTAATGTGTTGATTTCAACAGTTCTTTGTTTTCCAGTCAAACCAAGTTCTTCAATTAAGCTTGTTTCACAAAAAGTTGTGTCGGACCCAATATCGACCAGAGCATATGTTTCCACTTCAACGTTATTTGCTCGAATCCTGACAGGCAAAATATTTCTGTAAGTATACATGGAGCTCTTGCATGCATTTGAATTAGCTTGAACTGCAGTAGTCACATTCTTCTGAATTGAGCTTTGTTTGTCATCATTCTTTTTGAAGTTTGCATTTTCTTCATTTTCTAATTTCTTTGTATTAAATGCAACAAAGTATGATGTCTTCGTCCACACCCTTTAACAGAGCATGTATATTGTGACTTGCAGTCCTTTACCAAGTGACCTCCACGTAGACAATTGAAGCAGAAACCAATTTCTTTCAGGAATTTTACTCGTTCTTCAATCGATTTAGAATTAAACTTTTCACATTTTGACAAAAGGTGGGAAAAGGAACAACACTTACATTTTAAAATAGCAGGACCCTGGACATGAGAAGTTGCTTTGACATCCTCAGTTTTCACAGTATAAGTTGTAGACTTTCGTGTTGATTGCCGTTTTTGTTGTGGCTTATCTTCACGTCTTCTGATGTTCAATGATTTCGCAGTATTTGAACCTGCAATATCAGCTTCCTCTTCAATGAAATCAGCCAAGTCCCATATCTGAGCCTTTTTACCAGTATTATTTTTGATCTTCACAGCTTTCCTTTCCCATCCTTTCTGTGAGCTGTATGGTAGCTTACTGGCAAAATCGATAATACGATCAGATGTATTCATTTCTCCAAGGCTATCAAGCTTACCGAGCACAAGAACACATTTTCTCATTAAAAGAGCATAGTCTTGCAGTGCTGGCATGATCATCTGGTTTTATATTCGAACAACGATGCAACTGTTCTTTAAAAGCTTCAGTTACAACATCTGAATCTCCAAATTTCTTATGAAGAATATCTTTAGCCTTGGCATAACCCACTTCTGGTTCAAATATAGAACAGTGTTGTATGAGCGATTTCGCTTTTCCTTTGCATTGATGCAGTAAGAAAGCTAATTTCAAGGCATCTGTGGGTGCTTTAGCATCAATATTAGTTTCAAAATTTTCTTGAAAATATAGTAGTCAATAGGATTACCAGAAAATGTCAAATATTCCAACTTTGGAGCATGCATGGCTTCACCAAAAGCTCTGGCTATACTCTGAGCAAATTTATCAGTGTCAGTGACCAAAGGTTTAGATATATTATGTTCATTATTTGAATCTGTGTTCAGTGCAAAATCAGCGGACTGTTGGGAAAATCCAGAATTCACGCTGTCATCATTGCTTGAAGACACCACATCTTGTTTAGGTGAAACAGCAGGTTTAGTTGTAGCGATAGGAGATGATTGACTTACCACCTGTTGATTAGTAACGTTTCTCTCAGGTTGTTGTTCGTGTTCTACAGTCCGCGAAGTTACTACAGCTGTAGCTTCCTTTTGAACACCAGATCTGATGAATATATCTGATGAAGACCGAGAACTTCCAGCATCATCAACCACAGACAAATTCTCCCAAACAGCAGCCTCTGCTTCTGCTTCTTGCAAATCAAATTTTGCTTCCAATATTTGATTTTCATGTTCAATTTTTGCGTTTTTCATCTTCAATTCTCTGCTTTGCTTCTGTTCTTTGCAATGCAATTCGAGCTCTCTTCACGCTTAACTTGTTGCCTTGGCCATATGTACAGACCCTTTTGCTGCATATTGATGTCTTGCTACTCGCATAAGAGCGATTACTTCGTATGCTACCAGACAAGGACACGACTTCACTTTCCGCTCTTTCTCTTCTGGAATCGGGAAGTTCAGAATCTTTGCATTGATTTGAACTCCACGTTTTGGGGTTTTGTAAATGTGTGAATTCACGTACTCGAGCAAAAAGGTTGTCAATGTCTTTATTCACATTCCAAAGTTCATTTTCGAATTTCAATCTTATTTCATCATTGGGTGCAGCTGATATACTCTCAGAGTACATTTCCACCAAGTTTGGCAAAAGGATCATCAATACTTGACATAACAGAATTAGCACATGCAAATCCTGATCAGCAATTGCTTTTCAGCCATGAAATATAAATGTTCTAATGTTGTACGTTGTTTTTTGACATCAGCCAGTGATGGCATCTTCTGACAAGCGGCTGTGTATAGTTAGCCAGTTGCCTCAAAGCCAGTTTTCTGGGTGAGTAATCTTCATCACTCGAACTCAAGTTCATGATTTCGTTTCGAAAACTTATTATGTAACACCTTTTCTATGTATCCTGGCCAATACAGGTGTCGCATAAGGGGGTGACTGAAATATCTGGCTGTTCTTGGTTCTTGAAAAACTATTCGAAAACGCGCAACTCTCGGTGTGTCCTCCAATGCCACAAATATCAAATGTCTGTACAATGAAATTTGATATATGAATTAAATCCAGTAAAACAGTTCACAATGTTGAATGAGGTTAAGAGAGGTGTAGCGTACTAATAAAACAGAATGATGCAATGTGTATGGTGATAGTGTAGCGTAGCGGTTTTCTGAATTTAAATGAAAATATTCAAATACAGACCACAAGAAAATAACAATAATGCATTAAAGCACTTGCAAACTTAATCATTAAACAATGTGACATTGTCTAGCTCTACTGACAGTATTTAATTAACATGAAATACTATTATACTATTAAATACCAATTAATTATTATTATTTGGAATATTATTTGAACTAATAACAAGAATTCTTATCATAAACAACAAATACTAAAACTTACCGAAACGTTTTAAGCCAGGCGATAACAAATATTCAGAAATAACTTCAATTTCAGTTCAGGATTCAGAGAATCAATCAATCAAATTACAGTCTATTTATAACTTATATAATATTCTACAATAAAAGTTACAGCAGTTATATGTTCCAATAACATAAGCCTTGGGTATGGGCAATTATTATCCCTACAACCGGACGTTAAACGTAACTAATTTAACACATAAAAAGCAATCTATGCGAATATTAAGCAACGACTGCCGTCAAACACGGCAGCGAGTCACGTGAGAGCGAGGCAAGATTAGACTTGTCCAGCGAGAGTCGATTGCAACATATGTGGACAGCTGGAATTTTCCATTTGTCGTTTCACTTTAGGGAAATCCCCATTGATAGAAGATAATGCCAATTTTCGAACTTACATTGATATTGATTTTTAGTAACTAAGTCGTTGTATAATTATATTAATATACAAACACATGGAAATTTTCTGTTCGAAGTTGGTCTTCGAATTTGTCATATTGACTGCTGAGCTTATTGTGTTATTTGATTGTATTGATGGAAATATGACAAATTAAACAATGTGCTTCAGAATTTTGTGAAGAGCAGAAATGTTACAACTCCCATTTTCTTCGAAAATGCCACCTTCTTCGTGTACTTTGCGTTTAATTTAATTACTCAAGTGTTTTATTCAAGTATTCTTTTGCTAGCTTGATGTGTATTCTTAATTGGGTCAAAATGTGGACAAAAAAATTAATATTCCAAAACTACTTTCAGTAAATTGTTTCTGTGTGAACAATCAATTTCACTTTAGAAGGTTTGAAAAATCTATTACATTTAGATAAAAATAAAACTTCCAGAATACTATTAAAATTATTGTTAGGCGTTCGAGGGCCGCACTGGAAGTTCTCTGGGGCCGCGAGTTTGAGATCCCTGGTCTAGATTGAAGTTGTTCAAAAAATATATGATAGTATTTTATCATGAATGATGATTATACCCCTTCCGGAATTTCTTCTATAGTACTACCAAAAGTTGATTGAACCAAATATAACACAGGTGCAGTGAGGTACCCGTAATCCTCATTTCCAAGCTGTTTTAAGTATGTCTGGCGTGTTTTGTGCCTTTTTACAAATAAGACCGCTTATGCAATCTTACGCTTTTGGAATTTTTAGTTTATTTTCCTCAAGCCCTGCAAGATGTGGGGGCCATACACAACTCTACCGGAGGGTCAAATGTCTTTGCATGCCTCCATAGGTTGTTTTTCTATTGCAATTTTCTATTTTCAATTGCATTATATTTCTTGGAATCACACTGTCACTGATATCTCGCCAGACTTCTTGATATCTCCCCGTCTGCTATAGTTGTCCTGTGAATAAATAATAGGGAATTGAGATTAGACGAATAGTTGAAAGTTTTGCTTTATGTCGGCTTAATTTCTTGATTGATATACTTACTATTTCTACTATTGCCTCTTGTGCTGCAAGAGTCTCACAATGCTTAGACAGGTTTGTCCACAACTTTCACATCTGAAGAAAGAGAGGAGATTTATTAATTTTCGTTAAGAATAAATAAAGCAGTCTATATGATTCAGAATGGAAAAGCTAATAAATCCAATATCTCATGTTTTATTTAAAAAATATTTTACTGAATTTTGGAAAATAAACCAACTAATAAAAGGGTTTAGTCAGAAAATTACAAGCATTCGTGGCTCCAAATACTTGAGAAATCAGACTATACAATATAGACCGGTATGAGTGAAATGTTAGGTGAACTTGTTAACACTTTGATTCAATACGCAAATAAAAGTGAATGCGTAATAGTATGTTACAATGAGCAGCAATCAACAATGAGTATATATCCTCACTGATTAAAAAAATCTAACTGGAGGTGCATGAACTATTTGAAACCATAAGGAGTAAGTAAATATGTAATTTCGGCAAATGGGCAACTACGTACCGTACTGAATTAATAACTTCGTAGTATTTGACAAAGGCTGGCTTTCCCACATGTACTTAACAGTGCGATGCCCGGGTGTGATATACAACAATAGTATTCACCTTACCTTTTACCGATTTCTTTTTACCCCAACTTTCAAAAATATCATTAAAATCGACAACAACTGTCAAAGCAGGCACGAACACCATTCGTGCTACGCCTTGAAAGCAGCACACATCCGCTCGTTTTCGTCTCGTCAAGTATGTGCATTGGAGCGTGCTATCGAATACGATCTTCGGACAAAAATGCCGGAGTTGCGCATCATGTTGTTATATGTCATTGGTTGCAGTAATCAAAAATTAGTGTAAAAATAGCTTTGATAGACTTTTAGAAAACAGATTGTTGAATGGTATGCATTAGAATGATAGTTTGAAACAAATATCAATTTTACAGGAAAAACCACTCTTAAAATAATCATCAAAAATTTTTAAATGGTAAAAAATACAGAAAGAATTTTTCGGGGTCAAAGGTCGGAAAAAGGTCCATTCAGATAAGCGTCCCGGGCCAGATTATTTTACTCCGGCCGTATTTTGCCGACCACTGGGATACGCAAACTATCGTACCTTACGACGGAGACGAGTCCAGCAATCATTTCGCGTGTGATAATCGCCAACGTGATTAAAACCTACGAAAGCACGCAGAGTACAGTTTTCAAGTGCACGATGCGCCGAACCAAAACAGGTTTCGAAAAATCGCCCCCCTATCGCCCCCTTCAACTGTTTCGCCCCCTCTGTATCGTTTTCGCCCACCGGGGGCGATGGTTCCCTAACTTTTTTTTTCGCGACCCCAACTTTCATAAAATCACACCTACATTTACTCGCGACCCCACAACTAGAAACGTTAAGCAAATTCAAAAATCAGTACAATATATCAGTTTAATTACCTCAATGAGAACAATGTACCTGTATATCGACTGCAAGTGGACGTTTACGGTGAACTTTAGCCAAATAAATATTGAACGAGTCCGGCAATACATAAAAGCATTAATAAAATGTTGTAGATTGTAAGAAAGCGTACGATACTTCGGAAATAGTGAGATTGCTTCTAAATATACATAAAGTTAAAATATTATTTAGTATATACCAACAGTGGTGTCTTCATTATTTTAATTCTATATTACAGATTGCTCCATTTTTTATTTGAAAGTAAAGTAGGAAAAAACGTCTACGAATCACATTTTTTGAGTGCCTTTTATTATGATAAAAAATTGTGATTTTGTGTTTGACTGCTCGGAACGCTTTGAAATTATGTATAAAACGTCTAAATACGTGATATTGCAATACAAACATTCACTTTCATCCTACTCGTAGATTTTAGACAGGTGCGCGAATTAACAAAGAGCTTTCGCAACTGATCGAACCTAAAGTGTAATTACCCGGCCAAGACACAGTCTGGCAATCAATAGCATACTTGTCAAACATCTAATTAAAGGCCAATCGCCAAATAAAGCATCTTTGCTTCGTATATTCGATAACCAAGCGGCTACACTGGTACAAAATAACAAGCCGTTATAATTTATCGCAGCCTGTCAAAAATCCAATTCGTGTACCAGAGGGTCAACTACTCATTCGGATGTAACATGATCGAAAAAGCTATAAAAAGGAAAATATTTTTGGCGCTCGTAACACTGTCATTTAATTACATTAACTAATACCGGTACCTGCAGACCAGCTAGAGAGGTTACGTACCGGTACTACATGAAAGTTTTACTAAGCAATTTTGGCGCCGATTGGACAATGAATGGTCAAGTTAATGCTGGTAAACCCATTGGATTTTTTACGATACCTGCCGCGAGCCGACCATTCAAAGCCTATATTCTTCACTTGTGTGCGTATATTTGACACAAATTAGGCGACCCCGGAAATCTTCACCCGACCACAGTTTGGGAACCACTGATCTCGAGGCATTGCAAAACTTAACTCTTATAGCAAGAGTCACCAAACCTTTTTGACCGCGGGCCAGGTATGACTCAAACTGTGTTGAAAACGGGCCGGGCAAATATATTTGTCAATGCAATATATACCAAAAATTCACAAAGTTTGGGAAATCCATTCAAGGTATTCAACAATATAAATCCTACATTTCTGATGTCTTGAACATTAAATTCTATATCGCAGAATATAGATCGGGAACATCATAGCAAATCAAATATACAAGATTTCTGGACAACTATCCTGAGATTAGCTGTTAGAAAAACATTGCTGTCATGAATATCGGATGCATGTAAGCAGTACAAAAGTTAATGTGACTCGTGAAAAAGGAGCACTACGCGGAAGATTACTTTAGAGATGTATCGGGTATCGGCAACATCGGCCATTTTTCTGTATCGGTTAGATCAAGGCCGATATTTCCGATATATTTACCTTTTTGATATGGTTCAGAATGTTTTAAAAGATAAGTTAGAATACTATTTTTTTAATTTAGTTTTGTCTGGAGAGATCGTGAGCTATGAGCCATACATGTCCCTAACCCCGCGAGAGAATATGATTCACGTGTTTTTAGCTATTTTCGCTGTCAAATTTTTATATTGACATTTTTAATATTACATAGTAATTATGAGGAAATATATCAACACGGCACATAACAAAAAGCAATTAGGCACATGGACTTTTGGCACGGTTTGTCGTCAAGTACGAGTGTCTTTTAGTCCGTCGACATCGATAAACTAAATTGTGACACAATTATCTCTCTACGCAGGTATTAAGTTTAATTTTGTTCAACTACACAATTTCTTTATGATAAATTGACATGACCGCCTTGCCCTAGACTGTCTCAAAATATATGTTAGCAATTGTATAATAATATAAAATAGTAAAGTAAAAAAACATCCTCGACGGTTATAGGTAGAGATGTACCGATGTATCGGGTATCGGTATCGGCAATATCGGCCAATTTTCCGGTATCGGCTAAGTTTAGACCGATATTTCCGATATATTCAGCTTCTCAATATGATTCAAAATGTTTTAAAAAATAGGTTAGAATACTAATCTTGAAATTATTTTTTGTTTGGATAGATCGTGATCTATGAGCCACTGCACGTTCCCACACCCGCTCACCTGTTTTAAGCCATTTATCAGTCAAACTAGGTCAATCAATTTGAGTATTCTCGCTGCCGAATTTTTATATTAAAGTTTTTAAGGTAATAATTATATAGTATCGGTATCGGAATATCGGCAATATCGGTCGTTTTCGGATATCGGCGTATCGGTATCGTCTTTTTCAGATGGTATCGGATCGGTATCGGTATCGGCGACAAAAGTGGTATCGGTACATCTCTAGTTATAGGTAGGTCTTCTTTTGGTCGGTGCTGATTGATATTCTTTCATGTTGGCTTTGACTTATTGCGTCGGCGATTCCGATTAGCCACGAAATAAATATTTGTAAAATGCTTTTAATTTGAACGTAGGAAGGCGGCACTAGAATGTGTGGGTGATATTCGATATTCTTTTAAACACGAATAACGATATTCGAAGGTCGCGATATTAACATTAAATTCAAATTGGACATCCCGGCTTATGAGTTTCAATTGAACACCGAGATTACTAACGTTACTGTACAATGTATCTTAATCAGTTAAAGCATATGGATACCAAACATTAATTTTATATTATGTGATATATCTTTTTTTCCGATATGAAATAATGTGTATTATACTCAAATACCATTGTTTTAACCCGTCTGCCCTACACAGCACACCTAATTAAGTAATAATTACATAGTATCGGTATTGGAATATCGGTAATATCGGCCTTTTTATAGTATCGGTCGGTATCGGCGACAAAAGTGGTATTGGTACATCTCTAGATTACAGCACTATTAGCGCAAAATGCACGTTCGACGTTCACTTTAGCACAAGAAACGTACACAGTTTCGCCGAAAGCACGTGCTACAAGTGTACGATTGCATCCTTTGCAGAACGTTGCGTACCGGTAGAGAATTTTAGCCTATTTTACCACAGCTATTTCTAGACTAATTTTCGATTACTGCAATTAAACTACAAATCCTAGGTAGGCAAAATGATGATTGACTTATTCGATTCATACTTAAATTTCCGAAAACACAACCAAAAACGAATAGCATTCAAAATCGCGAATCGATGTATTAATTACAACAACGACTGCACTGGTTTTGTCAAGGCTTAAAAAACGTAAAGAAAAACACGTGATGGTATCAAATATATAAGATTGGTTTATACAAATATACCACTTAACCGTATTATCCATAGTCCAGGATCAAATAACAAAATACCTATAAATATAATCAACCATACTTGTCCTCCAAGTTCTAAAATTTAGATTAGGTGCCATAAAATTAAAAATACCTCAACATCAATACCTCAAAGTTTTCAAAGTGCGGCATAAAGTTCAAGGTCATATATTCTTACCCCAGCGTACATGATCAATAAATTATTTCATTTTAGATTTTTCTACATTCATAGATTCCCCATACGTAATATTGACTGACAAGACTTTGACATGTAGAAAAGAAAAAAACAAAAACAATACTAAGATCCAGACAAAAAGCGTGATGAAGAAGGAAACAATTCCAGACAGATTGCCTTTCAAGATATCAAGGAAAATTAGAGTATTTAACTGGAAATACGACATAGATTCTGATCCATTTTCAGTGTTGTATATAAGAGTTACTGGAAAATGCCGATATAAGGTTATTTTCACCGCATTCAAGGGTTTGATCTGAATGTAGTAATGCTGTATAATACAGGAGCATGTTGAAGATTTTCATCATTCTAGAGAAAGCGTCTCGTCAGGAGCTTTGGGTCTTCGCAAATAACAACAATAAATGAATTGTTGGTGAGATTTGAAATAAGCTGTTTCTTTTTTTTCAGATCTTGGCATAAGATATATTATATATGAGAAATTATTAGATGAAGGAGTGTAAAAAATGTTAAATGTATTGTTTCCGATGGATACTCATCCATCTGCTCAAAACTTAAAATAACCAAACGATTGACACAAAGTTTTACTGTATTTGGTCGTGTGATCCCATGATTTAAGCAGCTAATTATGCACATGAAATCGTAAATATTACGCTTATTTGTGCTAAAATTATTATACCAAGAATATGTCGAGCTCATGTTGTTGAGTATAATAATTTAATATTCAATCAATAAGTCTCCCATTGATCGATATCCATGGCGCCGCCTTATTTCTGATCGAAATAGCAGCTTTTGGCTCTTTTCAGTAATACCTATTAACTTTTCACTTCAGTAGCCACAACTAAAAAAAATTGTAATCAGATGTGAACAGACACTAGGATGATTTGTTTCTTTAATTAAACCTCATTATTTTTTCTCAGGAAATCTCTATCTGCATTCAATTATATTTTGACAATGGCGAATATAAGTGTATTTCTTCATTTTGTGGTTGCATTGATGTTCCTTACAATTCTCTTCTTTCGGAAGTGACTGCGAGAACCATACGGGGGCCACCTCACATTCCCCTGGGATGTACGTAATTTTGATTCTATTTAGGTTTAGTTGTTTATGTTCAAGTTAAAAATATTAAAAATTCAAATACGTCATCGTCTAAAAACTTCACATTCATACGAACAATTAGTTTATTCTAAATATGCATCATTCATGTTCTACCAGGATTCTGAATTAACATCACTAATTGTGATAAGCTCACTGCTTACTGATACTGATAATAGGTGATAACGATTTTCTTATAAAACCAAGTATTGATTCTAATTAAGATACTTAGCAAAAAAACATTTTATTTTAGTTTCTGATATAGATACACTGCTCAGCTTTGTCAATTCTGAAGGAAAGTACGTATATCAAAACTTCTAATTATTCTCTCACATTAGAATATTCAAAAATGCCTTAGCGTTCTTTTTTGTAACATTAATTGATTTTTATTCATTCATCGATATTTTTGAAATTTTCAACATTTGTGAATACATTTTGTGATCTGGAATCATCATCCACATTTCAATAAACAGTTTTTTACTACACAGTGCAATATTTGTTTATTGAAGCTAATATAACTATTTTTTTTTATAATTTAGGTAAACCTCGATTATCATCATACATCTTCAATGTTCTTGTAATATTCTGAATCTTATAACTGGTAGTGTCTGTGAATATTGTAATTACTGGCATCAAATACTAAATACAAAAAATATTCTCGCATACTTAATAATATTCTCCTTATTTTTGATTTATAGTCAGTATTTTTGTCAAGTTCTACAAAGTTACAAAAAAATCGATAAGATGACAAGTTGTTTTGCCTTTAATTCTAGTTGTCGTCGATAACTTGCACAAGCCATCGTTTCATCAAATACTCGCATCTTTGGAGTTATTGGTTTGAACTTTGATAATTTTCAAAATTCTGTAAAATGTGTTATGTGAATGTGTACTGAAGTCATGTATAATAAAATCAAGTTTTGAATTGTGCAATTACATTTTGTAAGAAGTAAAACGTATGCGCGTGTACTGTAGTGTAAACTAGTGTAAAAGAGAGATCATTGGCGCTGGAGAAAAATGAGTAAATCGGAATCGATATATTAAAAAAGATATTATAGATATAATTATGTATGATACGGGCAATATGATTTTATCTTCTTCACACGTCTTGGACCAAACAGCTGATAGTGTTGATTTCAAATGTTGTAATCCCAGATCAATGTTTTCTAACAATATATTTTCGAAAAAACGCCACCAAACGATATTACAGCCAATGACCAATGATGCTTGACACCAAGTTTTAAAACTTATATTCAAATATTCACACACGATCAATGAACACGCTATTTGTTCAAATTTTCTTATATATTAAAAGACTGCATTTTTTTTTTTTAAGGATTATGTCAGGAATTGAAGTATTTTACCAATTTGTGCTCACCAACACTGTTTGAAACTTCCCAGCAAACATTTGCTTTGAATTCTATAATGACATTTCACTGTATCTGATTTTAAATATATTTGTTTTAATGACATTCGACGGCCCTGCATTTAAGATCTGCAGAAAAACTGTTCCTGTATATATTCAACCAATTTTTCGATTCTATCAAACAAAATATCATGAGAATTTATTTGCTATTGCCAAGCCTACAGTCTACACTACGCCGTCAGCGCCCCAATGTCTGTTTACAAATCTGTAACGACGACGCAACCTGGCGTCGACTTCGAAGTGAGCGAATAGTCTTCGAAGTCAGGTGACGTCAATTTTAACGTGTGCTTAAAATGCTATTATTTTGATAATATTTATTTATATACACTATTTGAATTTTCAATTTTTCTCGAAACTTTTGCGACATCTCGTGATCAATATTCTTTTTTTCAAACATTAATAATGCCCACTATCGAATGACGGTAGGAAATGATTTCTAAGCATTGCTTATCTTTTTTATTTTCGTAACAATGACCAATCCGCAATAAGTCAACAATGACGTAACAAGGTTGACAAAAATACGTCGATAGATGTCACGATTTGGGCCGCATTCCAATACAGAAACTGCCAGAATACGCAATAGTCGTAAAATTAAAAAATAGCGAAAATATAAACGATTGAAAATTTCATCCGAGGTTGCAAGGCATCCGACTTCTACGGCACTATGTCGAATATAGTTAACTCATAATTTTTAATTTGCAATTTGCTTATGTTCCACTGTACTCTCTTCACTACGCTTGATTGTTTAATGTTGGTGTTATTTTCTTCTTTTCAATTTGTCAATATGAAAGTTTCGATAGTCAATATTACGTATCGGTAGACTATGAATGTGGACGAGGCTTAATGAAATGAAACATGTATGGATCATAGTTGCTGGAGTAAGATTATTATATGCCCCTAAACTACATGTCGCACTCTAACTCTTTAATCAGACAATGGGGTATTTTATTTGCGCTCCTGAAGTATGCGTACCAAGATGGCGGACACCGGAACGTAGTATGTGTACCAGGTTAGGTCATAATTTCAAGTACAAATACTACGGGAGTCACTCATCTAGTCCCCAAACTCGTAATAAAACTAAAATAGAAAAATTGGAATAAAATTATGGCATATCTCTAACCTGGTACATAACATATACTACGTTCGCGTGTCCGCCATCTCGGTACGCATACTTCAGTAGTACCATTTTATTATTTTATCTGCTCAAAAGTGTTTTCATTTTATCCTACGAGTGTGCATCATTGTTAAAATACCCCGAAAGACGTTACATAATGTGAATGCTAAATTTGCAGGAACTTGGAAGACAAGTATGATGTTATTTGAGCATGGATAATGGTTTAAATAAAGATGGGTATAGTTATATATACACACTTTATAGTGAGCGTGGCACATACAGAAAGGGATTTGTATTAAATTACGTTCAAATGCATGAATTGCCTAAAATTCAATCCTACATCCATCTGTATATTTATAACACCTGTATATTTATTAAATAATCGATTTCGTTTCTCGTAGAACATTGCTGAACGTTTTACCACTAATTTTCAATTAACGTGAAAATTATAATTGGTTCAAAGTTGTGAATTTACTGAGAACATACGAGCAATATAAGTTAGTATAGCTATTCCTCACTTGCATTGACAATGAATGTTCGTGTCAATGTAAACAAACAGAAAATTTCTAAAAGGAAAACATAACAATACCAACTGAGTATATATTACCGTTGTTGTTTGATGGTAATGTTGAAATATTGCAACACTGTTGGGCTAATTTAAATCAATGTACCTGAATTATCAGTCAAAATTATCCGTACTAATTTTCGGAAGAGCACTTCAATTAATTCATTTGAATTAGGAAACTCCCCGTCCAGCAGTTGATCTTTTGGCTCTTTGCAATCTCTAGTCATCAAGCACCTTTAGTAAGCGATGTTAGTTGGATAACTCGTACGGTACTCACCGTCAAAGACAGTAGATTAAAATTTCTCAAAATTTCTATTTTTTCAATTACATATTTGAACGTTGGGTGTTGCTGTACGATAGTCAGCTTTGGTTCCCTGCGACTTCCATTCCCCAGTAAATCTGTGTAATTAGCATTTTCTCGTGATTTGTGTTCGATTAATTTTTTACTGCAATAAACTTGACTTGACCAATTTTTAGGATTTGGTTTGAACAGTCCTATAATCGAAATATAGTCTAAATTTTACTACTCAAGCATCAGAGTTTTATTGGGCGACCAATCTTTCATTTGGCCGTGACAGCTTCAAAATTTCACGTTTTCAAATTCGTGTCGCATTTTGTAAAAGTTTTTGCTTGTGGGTTGCGCAACTGAGAAGATACTCTAATACTCTCACTTTCACGTCTTCTCGTTCAGGCAATCAAGCAGGATAGGAATTTATCTCAAATCGCAGGTCAATTGTTAATCCGTTGGTCTATAGACTGCATAAGGCGAACTTTCTATATATAATGAAAAAGTAACATGAAGATACAAATCATGCATTCTCATTACCGTATTGTAAGATTAATGAGCCCATTCGTCGGAAAAGCCGAGGCCAATTTTTAATTCTGAAATGACGACTTTTCCATATTACTATTAACTACCCAATGAGCTGAAGCAGAAAATTGCGTTACATTTGTTTCTTTCTACATCCCTTTCTCATTTTGTTTGTTAATTTTGATTATACGCCAATGCGAGTTCTGGTTTGAACAATATCGATTCCATTTTGCCGTCTCATTCATTTATTTTGTAGCTTTGTAGAACATGATAAAAATATTGACCATGAATTAAAAATAAGGAATAGATTTTTTTGCAATAAAATTAGTCATATTAAATATGCGAAAATAATGTTTTGGTCTTTATTTGTCGATGTGATGCTTTTTTTTGTTGCCAGTAATTACAATATCCATATAGATATTACCAGTTATAAGATTCAGAATAATACAAGAACATTGAAGATGTATGATGATAATCGAGATTTACCTGATTTATAAAAAAAATAGAAATGTTAGCTTCAATAAATAAATTTTGCTTTCGATAGTAAAGAACTGTTTATGGGAATATGGTTGATGATTCCAGATCACAAAATGTTTTCACAAATGTTGAAAGTTTCAAAGATTTCAATGGAGGAATAAAACAATTGCTGTTACAAAAAACGAGCGCCAATTCATTTTGGTTTTTAAAAAGTAAGAGATGAATCAAATATTTTAGTATACGTACTTTCTTTCAGAATTGATAACGCCGAGCAGAGTATCTATATCAGCAACTAGAATAATATATTTTTTTGTTAGATATTTTTATTAGAATCGATGCTTGGTTTTATATAAAAATCGTTATCATCTATTATCTGTAAGTACATCCGTTATGAGTAGGCAGTGAATTTATTACAATTAGTGATAAAATGCTGGCAAAACTTGAATTATCCACATTCAAAACAACTGAACCTAAATATAATTTAATTACGTACAACCGCTGGGAGGACGTATGACTTTTGCTTTCACTTGCATGTGGAAGAGTATTGTGAGGAACATCAATGCAATCACAAAATGAATAAATACACTTATATTCTCCATTGTCAAAATGGAATTGATTGCAAATAGAGGTTTCCTAGAAAAATAATAAAGTTTTATTTTAATATGCGCGCCATAGATTTCGATCAACGCGAGAATTAATGAATATTAAATCAATATAGCCAAGAAAATGATTGGAAGCTCGAGATATACTAGTATACATATACGACGTATACTAATTTTAGCACAAGTGAATATCGAATTTTCGATTAGGTGGAATCATACGACCAAATCCAAATATGATGAAACGTCGTTTCAACTGTTTTAAGCAGATGAATGACGCTAGTATCCATCAAAAACAATACAGTTAAACATTTCTTACACTCTTTTATCTAACAGTTTCTCATATGTAATATTTTTTATACCGAAGTCTGAAAAGATTTGATAAAACAGCTTATTTCAAATCTCACCGACAATTCCTTTATTCTTGTTATTCGCGAAGACCCAAAGCTCCCGACGAGACGCCTTTTCCCGAATGATGAAAATTTTCAACGTGCGTCTGTATTATACAGCATTACTACATTCAGATCAAACCATTCAATGCGGTAAAAATAACCTTATATCGGCATTTTTCAGTAACTCTTATATACAACACTGAAAATGGAATAGAGTTTATGTCGTATTTTCAGTTAAATATTCTAATTTTCCCTAAAATTTTTGAAAGCAATCAGTCTGGAAATGTTTTCCTGTTCTCCTTCTTCATCACGTTTTTGTCTGAATCTTAGTATTTTTTTTTGATTTGTTCACTTGCACATGTCAAAGTCTTGTCAGGCAATATTATGAATGGGAATATAGGGAATGTAAAAAAATCTAAAATGAAATGATGTATGGATCATGTACGCTGGGGTAAGAATAATGTATGCCTTAAAAATACACTTTAAAAACTTTTAAAAGAGACATTAAGGTGGTATATTTTATTTATCTCATCTATCTATTTTTTAGAACTTGAGGGACAAGTAATATGATCATCTGGTGGCATTGCAAAACTTAACTCTGATAGCGACGATGACAAGCACCTTGTATTGCTTTGTCTTGGTCGCTACTTATCGCTGAATGTTTTTTATCATTGAATGAAATTTATCATTTTCTATGGTTTTGTCAAAGCTTAATAACGTAAAGAAAAAAAAGTACGGGTATCCAATATATAGGATTGTGCTCATATAAATATATACCTATCTTTTTTTAATCGTATTACCCATGGTCAAATAATATAATACTTAAATATATTCTAACCATACTTGCCCTTCAAGTTCTAAAAATTGAATAGATGAGAAGGTTAAAGTGCGAAATGTAGTTTAAGTAGGGTCAAGACCCCAGAAAATCCCGATCCCGGGATTTGGACTGTTTTTTTCAATCTTGATCTCGAAATTATTTCCTAAAAATCCCGGGCTTTAAACCTTAAAAAACTTTAGGGCTTTGTTATCCACATATAGATATTCTCACAAATGATAGGTTATACCATTTTATTTAATACTCATTTTGAAAAAGCAATCCACGTCTACAGTTTGAGTCAGTCAGACTAAGTAGCGGTCTGACATTACAATCAGAATGATTCACAGTCTGAAGTTACGTCTGGGAGTTGTACGCTGCCCAAATACAATTAAACCCACGTCAGTCAAGGCAGAAAGAGTGTTTTCAGCTCTTGAATTTTTCTTAAACATAATAAGAGCAGTAATATTTTATGTAGAGCTCCACCTCGTTAAGACATCGGGTATGAGCTCTTGCTGGCGTTAATTTTTTTGTCCATCTTTAGTGCTTGTCTGGTCTTTTCAGGATTGTCGGAAATAGGTCACAAGACGCCCAGCTGCAGCTAGAAGATATACATTCGATAGTAAAGAACTGGTTGTGTCTGAAATCTGGTTGATGATTCTAGATCAAGATTCAAGGATTTCAGTGAAGGAATAAAAATAAATTATTGTTACAAAAAAAAAAACGCTAATACATTTTTGATGAATCAGATATTTTAATATACGTACTTCCCTTCAGAATTGAATATGAACAGAATCTATATCAGCAACTAGAATAAAATAGTTTTATTAGGTATCCCAATTAAAATCAATGCTTGGTTTTAAATAAAAATCGTTATCATCTATTATCAGTAAGTACAACTGTTATCATTAAGCAGTGGGCTTATTACAATTAGTGATGTTGTGACGTCTTCAAAATGCTGGCAAAGTATGAATTATGCAGTATGCACATTCATAAAATAAACTAATAGATTGTATGCATATGAAATACGCAATGGCGTGTTTGGATTTCGAATACTTTTCAATTCAACATAAAAAACTAAACCCAAATATAATGAAAATTATGTACAGCCCGTAGATGGCTTCCGTATGGTTCTCGCAGTCTTTTTCAAGGAGAAGAAAATTGTGAAGAACATCAATGCAATTCCAAAATGAAGAAATACACATATATTCGCAATTGTCAAAATATAAATGCAAATAGAGATTTCCTAAAAAAAATAATAAAGTTTAATAAAAGAAACAAATCATCATAATGTCTGTTCACATCTGATTACAATTTTTTTAGTTGTGGCTACTGAAGTGAAAAGTTAACAGTTATTACTAAAAAGAGCCAAAAGCTGCTATTTGATCAGAATAAGGCTGCACCATGAATATCTATCAACGGGAGACTTAATGAATAATAAATCAGTATTTCAATAAATGATAGGAAGCTTGAGATATTCTTGGTACACTAATTGTAGCACAAAAGATATCATATTCCACGATTACATGCGTGTATCTGCTTATTCATGTGATCACACGAACAAATATGATGAAACTTGTGTCAATTGTTTGGATATTCTAAGTGTTAAGCAGATGAATGACGCTATCATCTATCAGGACCAATACGTTGAAACAGTTCTTGAACTCATTTATCTAAGAGTTTCATATATATGATTGTTTTCCTTCTTCATCACGTTTTTGTCTGATTCTTAGTATTGTTTTCCACTTGTCAATGTCAAAGTCTGGTCAGCCAATATCCCGTATGGGGATTACATGAATGTTGATAAATCTGAAATGAAATAATGTACGCTGGGGTAAGAATAATATATGCCAGTGGTTCCCAAACTTTTTAGAGTTGGGACCCACTATTTATTACCACAGCTTATGGCGACCCACTTAAGTTTAATTTTCTTTTGTTTTTTTTTATGACATAACACAGAACACAGCAATGGCTAATCATCGCAAAACTACCTTCTTTTCTCGAAAAAAAGGCCTGGTCTGAAAATAAGATAATAATTTGAATTTTGAAAATGATTTTAATATAACCCTACCCTTAAAAGAAATTAAAAATGTGTGCGAGAGGAAAGGTTCATTGGCCTGAGGTAAGGTGAAGATGACATCACTATTCAAGATTGTGTGATGTCACAATCACAATTATGATATTTGTCACTTGATTTTTGTAAAGGAAATACAAATAGAAACAATGAATGTCGTTTTTTTCTAGTAAAAAATCCTGAGATTTTCTACAAAGTAATTTTATTTTTTATAAATCAACACAAAAGACCTCTTCCAAAAATAGTGTTATCCTTCAAAAGGAAATAAATCTAAATCCTGTCTAATTATCGGGGAAACACGGTAACAAGTGCTGTCCAGTGTTCAAAACTGCTATGCGTAAAAAGCCACATGGTCATTCTTTCACAGATTAGAATTTAAATTCAATTCAATTTTTTTTTTTGAAGATTTACGTATTCGAGTCACCACCGATACTAATAACCAGTATATTCAATCAAAGCTTTCTACATTTTCCCACGACCCACTAAGATTCCTTTTGCGACCCCACCAGTGGGTCGCGACCATAGTTTGGGAACCGCTGATATATGCCATTAACTTCATGCCGCACTTTAACTTATAAACAGACATTGAATCATTTTATAGTTTATCTCATCTTTCCATTTTTATGGAACTTTCCTATATATATGACTTCGCTCGTTCAAAGTATAAATCATTTCTGGTATTCAAGTATTTTACCAAATTGTGTCTAGTAAAGTAAGTTTTAAACAGTCTGAGATACATTCTAAACTCTGTCAGACTACTGACAGATATAAGAATCCAGGTAGTCCACAAGAGCTTCGTTTACTTTGTTTTATTGTTCCTCATTTCTTGTTCGCAGATAGCCGGGCATTTTAAATAAGCCCGCATCGGCCATGGATTGCGCAATAGTAAATCGTACTCATTCAGATTTTAACGCCCGACCTTGGGATGTTTGCAATGGCGATAGCTTGCTTAAAAATAATCTTGAGTGCTGGAAGAACAACTTAAATTTGACGAATGCCAAGACCCCGCAAAAATACCCTTCCAATCTATTTATAGTTGGCAGTTTGCCACGTACATTATGTTATTTTGAGAATAGTAATTTTTCATTTTAGTAATCGCAATAGTAATCTCGACTCAAAGGCGAGTAACGATGAACACAAATAAATTAATATGACAAGCTAAGAATGTTGCGCGGGAAATTCCAATTTTGACCTCCCCCCCCCCCTTCCATTTAAAAATCCTGGCTGCGCTCCTGCTTATAATGTCATATTGAATTAGCCTACCGCCTTGTTGCCATATTTCGACGCTACTGTTGTCAAATTTTATTAATGCTGTTATTGCTTTTTCGAACAGGTACAAAATTAGCCAAGTCAGTATTTTGTTAAGTAATCGAATATCTCGCGGAGCCCCTAAGTTTCTCTTTGCGGAGCCTTGGGTCTCAGTACGGAGCACTTTGAGAACCTATGACCTAGACCAGCGGCCACGTGAGTGTGATTTAAAATAGAGCTTTGTTTCGTCAACTACATGACCTAGTGGCGGTTTACTACTTCAGACATCCGACAGAGATCACCTATGTTGTCGCCACGATTTTCGCTTTTTCCTAAATAAGGGGATTAATGTATGTTTTAAAAGTGCGGCATGAAGTTTACGGGCACACATTCTTACCCCAGCGTACATGATCCATACATTATACCATTTTAAATTTTTCTACATTCATATATTCCCCATACGTAATATTGACTGACAAGACTTTGACATGTAGAAAAGAAAAAAACAAAAACAATACTAAGATCCAGACAAAAGCGTGACGAAGAAGGAAACAATTCCAGACAGATTGCTTTTGAAGATTTCGAGGAAAATTAGAATATTTAACTGCAAATACAACATAAATTCAGATCCATTTTCAGTGTTGTAAATAAGAGTTACTAGAAAATGCCGATATAAAGTTATTTTTACCGCATTGAATGGTTTGATCTAGTTTGATGTAGTAATGCTGTATAATACAGGAGCACGTTGAAGACTTTCCATCATTCTAGAGAAAGCGTCTCGTCAGGAGCTTTGGGTCTTCGCAAATAACAACAATAAATGAATTGTTGGTGAGGTTTGAAATAAGCTGTTTTCTTTTTTTTAGACCTTGGCATAAGATATATTATATATATATATATGAGAAACTATAGAAAAAGGAGTGTAAGAAATGTTAAATGTATTGTTTCCGATGGCGATGGATACTCATTCATCTGCTTAACACTTAAAATACCCAAACAATTGACACAAAGTTTTATTGTATTTGGTCGTGTGATCCCATGATTAAGCAGCTAATTATGCACATGAAATCGTAAATATTACGCTTATCTGTGCTAAAATTAGTATACCAAGAATATGTCGAGCTTATGTTATTGAGTATATTAATTTAATATTTAATAAGTCTCCCATTGATCGATATCCATGGCGCCGCCTTATTTCTGATCGAAATAGCAGCTTTTGGCTCTTTTCAGTAATAACTATTAACTTTTCACTTCAGTAGTCACAATTAAAAAAAAATTGTAATCAGATGTGAACAGACAATAGGATGATTTGTTTCTTTAATTAAATTTTATTATTTCTTTCAGAAAATCTCTATTTGCATTCAATCATATTTTGACAATGGCGAATATAAGTGTATTTCTTCATTTTGTGATTGCATTGACGTTCCTTACAATTCTATTCTCCTTGGAAGTGACTGCGAGAATCATCCCGACCCGGGGAAGTACGTAATTTTGATTATATTTAAGTTTAGTTGTTTAGGTACAATTTGTGAATATTTAAAATTCAAATACGTTATCGTCTAAAAACTTCACACGCAAACAAACAATTAGTTTATTCTAAATATGCATAATTCATGTTTTACCAGCATTCTGAATTAACATCACTAATTGTGATAAGCTCACTGCTTACTGATAACGGATGTACTTCATGATAATAGATGATAACGATTTTCTTATGAAATCAAGCATTGATTCTAATTAAGATACTTAGCAAAAAATATTTTATTCCAGTTTCTGATATAGATACACTGCTCAGCTTTGTCAATTCTGGAGGAAAGTACGTATATTAAAACTTTTAATTCTTCTTTTACATTAGAATATTCAAAAATGCATCGGCGTTCTTTTTTGTAACATTAATTGATTTTTATTCCTTCTTGATATCTTTGAAATTTTCAACATTTGTGAAAACATTTTGTGATCAGGATTCATCAATCACATTTCAGACATAAACAGTTCTTTTCTATCGAATGTAATATTCATTTATTAAAGCTAACATAACTCTTTTTTCATATTTCAGGTGAACATCGATTATCATCATGCATCTTCAATGTTCTTGTATTATTCTGAATCTTATAACTGAATCTTATAACTACGGAAAATATATTTGTATGTATGTATGTGTGAATATGGTAATTACTGGATTCAAATAAATCATCACATTAAAAACTAAATACTGAAAAAAAATCATTTTCGCATACTTAATATGACTAATTTTGTCGCAAGAAAATCATTTCCTTATTTCTTATTTATGGTCAATATTTTTGTCAAGTTCTACAAAGTTACAAAATAAATGGATAGAACGACATGTTTTGTTTTGCCTCCAATTTTAGTCGTCGATTACTTGCACAAGCCGTCGACTATTAGCAGAAACACTCTCAAAATGAGCATCAAAAATGTTGCAATACCTTATTCTGTCTTATTTTCAATTTGTCAATATTAAAGTCTTACTAGCCAATATTACGTATCGGAAGAATATGAATAGAGATTTATGAAATGAATCATGTATAGATCAAGTACGCTGGAGTAAGATTACGATATTCCCTCAAACTACATGTTAAACTCTAACCTCTACACTCTAACTCTCTGCAAACTACATGTTAAACTCTTTAAATCAGACAATGAGATGTTTTATTATTTTGCTCGAAAGCAGAGTTGTCCAAAACGAATTAAATACATTCGAATACCTTTTCCAAAATTTTTCCGAATAAAATAATTTTCAACACTTTTCGTCGTTAGCACAGTGTTTCGTTTTCGAGGATAATCTTCAAGCGAATTTTTGCGCTTTGTCTGCACGTATTGTGACGATGAAATTAAATCGGCACTTTGATGGTTTATCTTATGCGTGCGTCACTTATTGCTGCGACACCTTTGCACGGTTGCGTGGTGGATATCGCCGCCATTTCCTCGCAAGGATTCTAATTTACACATTCATTTCGATTACGTCGAAAAATTGAAAATTGTTCAATTAAAGCCGAAAACAATAAAAAACAAAACCTTCAAACAATGAATTTTGAAAACATTGAGCGATAAGTAGCTACCAAGATAAATGCAAAATTTCGCTTCCCTCATTCAGGAGTAAGCGAACATCGCGGCGACAATGTAAGCGCTCTCCGTCGAGTGTCTGAAGTAGCAAACCGCCACTAGGTGATGCGGTTGACAAAACAAAGAAGATTCTTGTCATCGCTATGAGAACTATTGGCGCCTTATACATCTTCATCCGAGTATATTTTCAATTTTTCTATTCCTATATCAAATTTCAACCCCAGAATATGAATCATATTATTGAATTGGACACTGTACTCATATTTGATTGCACTGTTCCCATTGGTCAATATATTGTGTAACGTAGCGGGGTTTAAAGGCGACGGCGATCGAGAGTAATAGAAATGACCTTCTTCCTCGCTAAACGACTATTGACTTCTTTAGAATACTGGCAAAATACTCAGCTTTTCTGTTGTCCCAATATACAACATAAAACAATCGGAAACAGTTGGTGACAGCACATTTGAACCCATACATTTTCATCCGTATATCCGCGGGTTCAATCTATATGCGGATGCTAAAATCCATGGGTTAGGGTTAGTATGGGTTCGAATATCCGTAGGTGCAAATTTCCCTAGGTGCAGTTGCAGTTGTCGTGGGTCCAAATTACGGGTTCAAATGTACGTGGGTTGTAAATGTACAAATGTAATGGAACCGTCGGAAATATCAACAACGCTCTAACGGTGCAATTGTGTATTTCAAGTGTTCAGATACAAGTCAACTCAGGTTTATGTGCAGTGCAAGTGAAGCAATATATACGAATTGAATAAAATGAATAAAGTAACGATTGAAAATACGAGACAATAAAGTACAAACGTACAACGTAGAAGCGTCATACGGGAGAACAAACGTATACGCGTTGATATTAAACGTAAGACATAGGTATTACGCTGCAAATGTTTTGCTGTTTTACATTATCTGTGTTTGGCGATACACGTATTTCCATTGTCTCTCAATTCTATTTCCTCACGTAATTATTGTTTATTGCATGTTTCTGGTATGGCGAATACGTGTTTCGTATAAACTGTAAAATTATGTAATATTACATACTTCAAACTCGTCGCTCCTAAATAGATCTGTTTCATATATTCTTCGATCTTATACTCTCACAGGCCTTCCAAATTAATATTATAAAATATTTAGATTCATTTGGATAGGATAGGATAACATTTAAGTGAGATTATTTGTTTCTTCCCTATTATTATGAGAATTAGTCTTTTTAAACGTCGTTATTACAAAATATCATCCAAAATATAATTCATGTTTGCAATTATAAGTGAAATTTTTTTATATACGATATACATAATGCTAATTTATAATCAGATCACAAGTAATGGTTCACAAAGACATGAAGGAAATCGGTGTTTACCTGTAAAAAAAAAAAAAATTAAAACCGAACTAATTAAGATATAGAAGGTATGTGAAATTTATTTTTTTTAAGCGTCATTTCAAAATATTGTTTAAAATATAATTCCTTATTGCAATTATGAGTGATACAATTATTACATAAAGCCCATTGATCTGTTCATGATATTACATGATATGCAAAAAAACATTGAAAAAATCGAAGCTCACCTGAATTAAAAAAAACAAATAGGTTGACAGTGATAAATAATCGAAATAGATAAGTTTCGAGGATTTACTGCTAATTGACTTCTTTCTTAAAAACATAATAAAATGTATTGTAAAATATTTGAACCTCACGAATAACAAGAAACTCCTTATATACTATATATACTTACTTTTTGGCAAAATCTTCAGAGTTGAACCAAATATCTGTATCAACAACTAACATAAAAATTAAAAACAAGCTTTTGAAAACAATCGTTTGTTCGTTTTATATAATAGTTTATGGATGAATTAAAAAACAGTTATCATCAGTACAATAGTACCAACGTAGAACAGAGAAACTGAATAATTCAAGGTCATAAAATTGATATATTTTTTTAAATTACAAGGTCATTGAAATATATTGATACAATGAACATTAGAATTATTCAAAACCATTTAACCGTAAATTTACCAACCGTAAGTGGCGTTTATATTCATACATAGGCTAAGGCGCAACCGGTACTGATAATAGTATTGAGTTTAGCCAATAAAGCATAAAGCACCACCTGGTGTTACGTTACCCACGTTACTTCTGATTATCAGAATGCCTACTCAGGTTTTATTACATACCCTATAGTCCGTTAGATGGTATAGAAAACGATAGATAAATTTAATAGTGTTTGGCAAAATATAGGAAGGTCTCTGAAGCTGAGCAATGAGCTATATACAATGAGTGGAAACTTCCAAATATTTGCTCATTAATCCATTGTGCCCTGCATTTTTACCTCGTCCAGCTAAATGGTTCGTTGCATATGGAGAAAGCATATCTGGGCTGGGTGAGAAATTGGCCGTATTGAGGGTTTTAATTTTTCGATTCGTGTTCGGTTTTGGGGTGGCCACGTGGGGTGCGGTTATTGCTGTATTTATTCATTGATACAACATAGGGCTCACATATTTATCCATGGAGAGAGGAAAGCCTGAATATATACAGACTCCAGGACTTTGTAAGCTATTCGTTTACTTATTAAAAATACTGATTTTAACTTTAAATTACTCTGGGATATCTTGCCATTGAAATTTTAAATTTGCCGTTTTTATGTCTTGTGAATTTACGAAAAAAAAAAAATTATTATATTATTTAGAGTACATTTTGTTATCAATTCTGATTTTTGCATATATATTATTTAATTTTAACGATCCTTCATATAGTCATATATATAGATACTGGGAATTACGGTGGTTTTAAAACAGTGCACCAAAATTTCAATTCATGACGGCGTAAGGCGGGTAATAAATTAAAAACAATGCGTCGTTCACAGCGAAATTCCACAGTTACGTGTAGCTCGACTCTGACGGTTTTGGTGAATATATACAAAAACACGCTCACGTGTAGCGCCGATCGATTGCATGAAATGTGGAACTTTTACTTGGAATTTAATGCTAATAAAGTTGATTTTTTATTGTCATTCAATGATTATTTACATGCGTCGTGATTAGTGGTGGGCAAAATCGTATTTTTTTATATAAAATTATTTGAATATTTTAACGAATACCGGCGAAGATGTTAAAGACAACTATTAAGGGATGCATTCACAACAAAAACTAATTTTATTCTGATTTTTATCTTCTGTATAGGATTTGTATCACAGTTACGGTCCCAATTTTGAGCGAACAATATTATCCTCACCGACCCCGGGATGCGATATTTGTGAAGCTGATAAATTGACATTTTTATGTTTTAATTTTATATCGTTTCCGTGTTACTTTCGTATTAAATAATAATTAAAAAACTCCGCAAATTGTTGAGTATTCACGTAACTCAGCTTTGATTTCAAACACTGATACTTAACACGTGAATAAATCAGCAATAATGGCATTTCTACGTGGTCAAAATATTATTTCTCCCCACAATATCTCGGGAAATTTGCATAAAATACCTTATTCACATGCCTTGCTTATCTGATTCAACTTTTTAAAATTAACAAAAACGATGTTGACGCGATTCACGCAAAATTAGAAATTGAAAAATAAGATGGCGCAAAAATGGAACAAAACAAAAAATTCTTACATTCATCGTTTCTGCCTGTTGGCGATAGCCGTTGGTAAATTTTACGTAACTCGTTGTAAATTTATGTTAATAAATTCTATTTTGCTTTTAATGCGCCCTGTATTTGTATTAAAATAAAGAGAAGTCCTTAAATTAGCTTATAACCCTTCTTTCATTTTGAACGCCCTAAACTACGGTTACATGCGCGTTACTGAATAACAATCACGCATTCTTATTTATCATTATTAGCGCCAACTAAAAAAGATAACATGTCGTAAAGATAAAAAAGTCTGACGGTGTGATTGCGCTGCAATGATAATACACGAATAATATCGTTTTGACCGAAAGTCATAATGCGCGACCGTAAAACGACGGTGCCTGCTTTTTGTGGAAGAAGTTTTCGCATGAAAAAATTCTCAAACGGAATGCGACCCATGTAAAGGGGGACGTGGGGCATTGTATTCATTGATAATAGGATGGGGTTAAGATATTTACCCATGTGGAGAGGAAAGCCGATTCCCTGCTATACTTCGAATTTTTGTCTTCGTTTTTAATGTCAAGATATCCCAGACTGACAGAGTAATTTAAAATAGGGGAGCCCTGGGGATTCGTATGTAGCACCTTATAAACTATGATTGTGAGAAGCCGTGGTTCGCCATACATTTAGGCCTTCTTATCGCCATTGCTTTCCCCTGGATAAATAATGTACCTAAATCCCATTGCTATTAATTAGAAAATACCGCACTTGACTTTATATTCTGTGCTATAGCTACGTTTTCTGCCTAATATATATACATTCCCAATAAGCATATGCTCATAGTTAGTATACTTTCAACGTACCATACTTCGAAACCCAAAACCGAACACGAATCGAAAAATTAGAAGCCTCAATACGGCCAATTTCGCGGGCCGAAGCAAAGGATTTTTGCAGCGAGCGATATGCTTTCTCCATGTGCAACGAACCATTTAGCTGGACGACGTAAAAATGCTGGGGACAATGGATTAATGAGCAAATATTTGGAAGTTTCCACTCATTGTATATATGCTCAGTGAGCTGAGTCAGGAAAACAACTAGAGCCGTAATGCATTTTACACGGGAGAAAATTTTGGCTTTGGTTTACCAGTTTCACTGTGACATAACCTAATTTTAGTGAAAGTTTAATGTGTCGCAATATTGCTGCATCAATTTTGCCTCTGCGTGAGAAAGTTTTATATCAGTCCAAATAGGATTTCTCAAACAAAATGATTCTTGCTAACAACGTGGCTGTTGGATTTGTAACCGTACGTGACAGTAACGAAATTTGTCCAGTTTCCCAACCGTTGTCATACTAAGCTCTCAAATGAGGCAATGAATCTATAGAAACTTCTTCGCACGATGAGATGGTCTTGTCAACGACGAAATACCGAAATAGGATGGATGTGAGCAACATGTTACGTGTATTCTGTCGACAATGTCTCCTAATTGGGAACAGTAAATGGGCAGCAAACAAATGCAGATCTCGATTAAATAGCATCACTTTTGTTTTCTAATATATTTTCGAATATGCCAAATAAATTTTGTAACTCGTAATATTTATTACATATGCTTATAACTGTATCCAAGTTCGTTTGTATATATGTGTTCAGCCAAAATTTTGGTCAGGCTTTATCGGCCCGTCACCTAAAAAAGGTTCCACTGACCATGTAATCAAACTACTGGTACTGTAAAAGATTAATACTACTTCGTTTGGCCTTTGTATTCATATATTTGAGCGCGTCTCACTTGTTGTTTAGCATAAAAATCAGCAAAATCAAAAATAATATGAATGACGAAAAAGGGTTGGATATGCCAAAACCGAATACATATATAGTCCAGTACAGTGTGGGAATCTACTATAAAATCAATATTTCGCCCACAAGTCATTTGAAAAATTCTCTGCATAAAGTATATTTATATTAGTCATCATATCCAGGATAATTGATGTCTTTTAATCATCGAAGTTTATCTGAAATAAAAATATATTTATTTCCGACATATGCCCCAAATTCAGCTGAATTAAACAAATTTGTTCATATACCTGCCCTTCGTCAATATTGTCAGGTCCATTGAAGTTTCCAGGAGCTGAAAAAGTATAATAAAATCATCGATGTATATATAATGAAGTCTAGTTAGACACCATATCTTTATACGTTAGGCACTTTGATATATGAAGTAAATATATACTGGAAAAATTTAAATTGAATATCATGAGATTGACAATTCCATAGTCAAAGCCGGTAATATCAAATAAAAAAACTTTTCTCATTTATTTATTCGTTCTGTGTCCCACCACAAAATAAATAACAGATACAAGCACTTAAAACAAGCCGTAGGCGCCATACCATACTCGCAAAATTAAAGACTAGGTCCCATTATATTTTCGCTCATGTACATCTGCACCCAGAAAATTTGCATCTGTATCATTTTCCAACGGCAAAATGCCAGTTAACAATTAATGAATGGTGCATTTTTAACAGTATTGAAGTTACGACAAAATTCTAGTTAACATTGAACGAGTGATGCTTTTTAACAATATTGAAGTTAGGTCGAAATGTTAGTTGATAATTAACCACTGACGATTTTTTAGAGTATTTCAGAGGATGTTTGCTGTATCTTAGACAACTATGATTTTTTCACTAATGATATTCAGAATGAAATTGCATTCAATTTAGTATCAATTACTCACGGCCTACTGGACCCGTCTCAGATATTACAACCATGTGCAGGAAGAGAACTGTAACGGATATCAGTGCAATCATAACGAAAACGTATATTGTATTGGTCATTGTTGAACAATGTTGATTGACAATCTAGTTTAAATTAATTGAAATCATCAGATAGCAAAGCGCAAAAACGAAAAATCTACTCTAAAATCTGGACTGAGTTCACCTAAAAATGATTATCAGAATGAGGATGCGGTTTATTAGAGTAGAATTTTGACATTGATATATTTAATATGTTCGGTACGTAAAGTAATTTGTGAACATTTTGTTATTATGGGGTTAGTAATCTCCCTAAACGAACTCCCTATAGACAGTTAACGCCCCACCCCTCCATATAAATACATAACACATTTTTATGTGTCACAAATAGATTTATCACTAATAGCAAAATATTTACAACTCATCAATTTGGAAACCACCCCATCCCCCGCCTAATTTGAAAATGTGGTGAGCATACTTGAGAAGGGAGGGGGGGGGGAGTATTTTTTAATTTTAATTTTTCTACTACTGAACTAATTAATTAGCAAATCTACTATGTGAATAGATGGACATTTTCAACAAACGGTTCAGCAGTACTTAACAAAAGATCAACCAGGTTTTTAAACAAAGTTATAGATTTGAATAAAATAAAACATTCTTCAGCTTTGAGGTCTTGCGCTCTGAAGTTCATTTCTCTAGTCAGAAATATTTAGTAATAAAGAGCAATGCATCAAAGTTTACTTACTTCAAAATATCCTTTGTCAATTGGAAAGTTGTCGGAGAGAGAATTCGAAGCTGTTGGTAAGAGGTTCTCATCTGAATGAAACGAATTCTACCAGTATCTTTGTATATTAAGTCTTCCTGTTCGTGTGTCAAATCACGTAAGGCAAACATATTTAGCACACTAGCATTTTAGGGTATTTCAATTGCAAGTAGATGTTATAATACTAATGCAAATGTCTAAATACTTTAGCCATCAACAAGTTACAAGAATATAAAAAGTACAAGAAACAAAGCTTTAACCAGTGAATTAGATGCTGCTTCTGAAAGTTGGTGAATATTTATGTCTAATATGCATTTTCAACCTTTCGACAATAGTTGATATAAAACCTGAAGATTTTCACAAATTTTAATAATATTCATTACGCAATGTCTTGTGGTCCAGGTAGATCACTTGCTTTGGCTTACATGAAGAATAAAAACCAAATGAACAGAGGTCCAATCGTAAGAAGAAAAAAATCAGCTTTTGTTATTGTTGATATTTTGTAATTGACTGTGAAAATTGGCTTTTTTGAAGAACAAATAACAATTTTTTGAGAAAAAAAGAGATCTCGCTATAAATATCGTGAATAAATGTTTCCTCAAATGTTTGTAAAAATTCCGTCCCAATATTTACTCCACATTAAACCATCTATGGCTTATGTGTGGTTGGATAAGATAAACGTTCAGTTTAGATTTCATTTGAATAGTTTTATACCTTATCGCGCGTAAGACATACATGATTTCATTTTAATTTTATCTACACTATGTACTTTCCATACTTAACCTAGGCAACAATAGGATTTGACATTGACAGATGGAAGAGACGAAAACAAAAACAATGCCGGAATGAAGCGTGATCAAGGAAACAACTTTCAAGACCGCATTGACTTTGAATAAAATAGGAAAAAAATTGGAAATATAACTTGATTTACAGCGCAGGTTCTTATGCTTAAACAGCATATATCTAGATTATTGTGCAATGTCAGGGTCTTGTACGGCGTATAATCCAAAATTGAACATTGTTAAAAATAGAGTTATGTATCATGTCGTCCGCATATTTGCAATAGCGAAAAACTTCTTCTTAGTGAAACCTTGGCAGATCATTTTCCATCTAAACGTTTTAACTGTTGACTTGGAAGGTATAAAAAACCTCTTTTGTATAGGTGAACCATTTGTTTTGTTGTATTGTGAAGTATTTCCTTATCGTTTGTTAAGATTTTATAATGCGTTCATTGTGAGGCCTATACAAACCACACATCACACACGCTTCTTCTTGATCACTTTTGTCTGATTCACGTTTTCTTTATTCATTCTGAACTGTCTGAGATACCTCGAAGTCATGAATGTTACATTGAATATAAATGCAAGAGATCGTGTAAGGTTCATCTCTACTAATCTTCAGAAACAGATATTCTGTTTTTTTAATATTATAGAAACTAGAGCATAGTTTTTTGACAAATCTATATGAAACTTTCATGAATCATCAATGCACAATAATTCTTGCAATAATCCTACCATACTCATTTCCTGTTATACTCCCACTGCATATATATACATCTTGCTTCCATCTTGGTTTACAGTATATGTTATTAAAAGTACTATATTATTACAAGAATTATTGTAAATGGATGAGTCATTGAAGTTTCATATAGATTTGTCCATTTGTCAAAAAACGATGCTCTTTTTAACGATGTTTAATTTTTGGATTACAAAGACATTGCAGAGTAATCAAGATATAAGCTGTTTAAGCACAAGAACTTGCGCTGTAAATCCAGTAATATTTCCCTTTTTTTCCTATTTCATTCAAAGTCAATGCGGCCTGAAAGTTGTCTCCTTGATCACGATTCATTCTGGCATTATTTTTGTTTTCGTCTCTTTCATCTGTCAATGTCAAATCAAGGTTGTTGCATAGGTTCAGTATGGAAGGTACATGATATATAGATAAAGTTAAAAATAAATCATGTATGTCTTATGCGCGATAAGGGATAAAACTATTCAAATGAAATCAAAATTGTACGTAAAATTATCTAGTCGCACATAAGCCATAGATTTTTTTATGTGGATTTTTTCTAGATTTGTATGCTTTCCATACTTTACTTCGGTTACAAGTTAGTTTGATAGTTCACAGATTGAAGAAACAAGAAATACTGAGGCGAAAAGCATGATCCAATAACCCACAATCATTCCAATATGATTTAAATGCGACAAGAAAAATTTAATTTAGTAATAAGTTGAAAAGTAGCGCCAAGCCATTTACTAGACTCGGAAGTACTCCAGTTTAAGATTGTTATTTTACTAATTTTGGGCATTAGGTCGTATCGGTACATTGGCACAGAGGATGTGCTATTTTGTTTCATTTCGCAATTCACAGAGGTATTCCGTCTGTTCGATTTCTCACTGATGTAACGCAGTTGTAGCGACTAAATGCAAGAAGGAATTAAAAATATTTATAATAAAACGGTTTATTCTCGTTTCTGATATATCCGACAAAGACACATTACCTACAATCGAATAATATGTAAACGGTATAATCTTTGTTAAGCGGGTGTGACACAACATGTAGGTGGATTCCGTCTGTCTACGGTGCATTTACGAATTTGCCATGTTTGATAAGTTGGTCTCTCAAATCCTTTAATCATTTGACTGGAAGAAGTTGAAACTTGGTGTGATGGCGTTAATCGGCGTTGGATATAATTTTTTCCCAAATATACGATTAATGTGTACATTGGCCATACTACATAATATGATAGTTTAGTAGATGGGAGACGCTACTTTTATCGCAGTAAAATATGAAGAAGGCGATTCATTGATCTTAAGTCGTGCCTTCCCCAACCTTTGTAACAAGAGAGAGAAAAGAGAAAAACGGCTGCAAATACCTGAACTTGAATTTCTATATCTTCATTTTTTCGTTCTTGAAAGACGTATAGATACAACCATGACACTGAACGGTATGTGCCAAATGACGTATATATATGTCCGTGGCACTGAAGGATATGAGCCAAATCATGTATTATAAATCGTTCGTGTCACGGAGAATGTTAGAAGCAGTCTAGTTGATCATGCTTTTGTTTAAGATTCAGATTCGTTTTGTTTTCCCCACCTGTCAAATTCAAATCAACATTTGGTCGAAATTAAGTATGGATGACACGCGAATATAGAAAATTAAAAATGAAATCAGTTATGGCTTGTGCGCGATATGGCATGAAATATTCAAATTAGGTCTAAGATGTGAGTTTTATCGTACTTTATCCAACCGCGTAAATTACATAGATGGTTTAATGTTGTAATTTTCTAAATTAATGTACATTTCATACTCAACTTCGTCTGCAATTTGATTTGATATTGACAGATGGAAGACATAAAAACAAAGTTTCAGACGAAAGAGTGAACCAAGAACACGAATTATTCAAAAAGCATTTATTATGCGATAAGAAAAATTTGAAAATATAACTGGAAATAATGTTAAAATTCATATCCTTGATTGATTTACCTCAGATTTCTATAGGATTTTTTTACCACATTGAATATTTTTATCTGCTATTTATCATTCAGTAGAAGCGTGGAACAAAGTCGAAGGTATCTCTCAAAATACCAGAAATTTTGGGTGAGTAGTAAGCATAGCAATTGTTATCTGGAATAAAAGATACTAGGATTAACGTGATCGTCATTATTAGAAAAAAAATTCTAAAATGTTTTAAACGTTTATTTACTATCCACTTTTACTGAAATAATTCCTTGAGAGAACACCTAAATAGACCGAACATTGGATAACCCAAAATTTCTACATTTTGCCGTTACTCACGAATATAATGATAAGTTTGATGTGCCTGACATTGACTTTATATGAGAGTAATCTTGCAATGCATAATTGAGATGAGTGAAAGGCTTTCATGTGTCATATATTACTTACCACATTAATTGTTTTCTGAGCTCAGCATTTGAACCTCATTCCTATTTTATGAAAATTTTCAAATAAGTGTTCTTGTATTGATCTTCATTTAGAGACTATTTGGAGAACTCCATTATTGATTATTTGAGATAAACCTGCGGTCATCATATTTATAGCAAGATCTATTTTGTCTTGCAATTTTTACAGTCAATAACAAATTATCAACAATGGTGAATACTGATTTCTTTCTCCTCATGATCAGACTTGTGTTCGTTATGTTTCTATTCTTCATGCAAGTCAAGGCGAGTGATCAACCTGGACAACCAGACAGTGCGTAAGGAATTTTATTAAATTTCCCGAGTTATATATCCCCGAGTCATGAAATCCCCGAGTTATATATATGGAATATTTTTGTAAGATTGAAATGTGCATAATACACATAATTATTCACGAACTTTTAGAGGCAGCATCTAATTCACAAGTATATATTAGTTTTCTGCACTTTTTATATTTCGGTAACTCATATTGTATATATATTGTATATAAGATATTATATCTGTTATTACATTAATTGAAAATATCTTATTACATTTTTTGAAACTATGTTCTTATATTTTAGGAGATTTTCTATCAGGTTTGACGATGCTGACGATAAGTAGGTTCAACGTCTTTTCGATCTTGTTCGGCTCTTCCTGCTTATATTATTACGAGATAAGTGAGCGGTTGGACATGGTTTTGAAACCGAGATGCGGTACCTGTGAATCAAGAATAAAATTAGAAATGGATTCAAAAATAATTATCTTAAAACCCTTTTATTACAATTTTGGGGGGTCTGACAGATGTTTGGTCTAATATGGTATTTTTGGAGCCCTTCAATCTGTGGAGGAGCAAACAAAATGAGTTGCATGCAGCTGTATATCATTTATTTTGCTAATCACATGTTGTAGACTTCCAGTGTGTAAAATAATTTTTGAAATTTTGGCTGATCCACTGCAGTTTTTTGTCTCCAGATGTTTCAGAGGGAGTAGATTTCCGTTTTTAAGGTAGGCCACGTTTGTAGTGCTGCTGCATATGCCAAGAAATGTATTCTGCAGTTTACAAAACTTGCTTCAAATTCAGACATTTCCAAAATCTCAGCAACAGATGCAGGAAGAACCTAGAAAGAAAAATTTTCATGGTTCATCTGTTATTAATTCCCTTAATAATGTTGGTAATTTTAAAAATAATAATCATGCTCCAAGTATTTAAATGCTCAATAGGAGATAGATTCAATAAAAAATACTAATAAATTAATATCTAAAGCAATACGTTGTGCTATACCTGTACTGAATATTTAACAGACATTTTTGTCAAGCTATTGAGTTAGACATGTTGGTCTGTTAGTTTACATGGCTGTTTCAATTGTTTTTTTTAGACATATCTTCATAAATCCCCTCTAGATGTGTTTTCATGCCAAAACCCCAGCTGGTGTCAGCAAATCTTTCTTCAAAAGTGAGTTTTGAGCAGTTTGCAAAAATTTATATTTTAGTTACGATATTTTGAAATAAATTGCCTACAACAATTGGAGCTTGGGCCTTGTCTACCATCTAAGCATGTGTGTTTTATATATATAAGTATAACAGCCACTTTGACAAAGTGTTATGTTATTTGAAACAAAAAAGTGATTATCTCATAAAACAAACTGGAATTGATAAAATGTAACGGTTCCAGGAGAAATATTCATGCATTCAATGAATGTTGTGGATTTTGCAGTAGCAGTAAAAAAGTTATTGCTATTTATCACAAATCAATAATTTAAAAACACCCGACAATATAATGCAAAATTTTTTTGGCATATCTAAAATTATAAATATATATGTTGAAGCCATGTTTAGATAATAGCAATGATAGGTATCCAATTTATGTGAATAAGGGTATTAGTACCAGCCTGATATCAAGCTAAATAGATTCACATGACAAACGTAAAGCAAAAAATCCATCATAAAACACTCATTATTTGAAGTTAAAATATGTGTGTTCATTTTATGTTTTCATATCGACCTTACAATTTCAGGGTGGTATCGTTCACCACATATCTTTTTCGTCGAAACTTTTAGTTCGTCAATCAAAAATTTTCATTGATATGGCTGTATGGTATAAGTTGATTCTGATTTTTGAGATGAATCATCACCTATTAGTCAATTCATATCCTTGCTTACGGCTACACAGCATAAATCCTCACACTGCAACTTTTTTATGATGCTTTTCTTCCTGAAAATATACATATTAGGTTACATAATATCTTGATCTCAAAATTTTCATTCCTTGACAAATCATTACTTTATTGGCTACCTAGGACATTCACAACATACTCTTACCTTTTTTATGCTGAACAATCGTAGCACAAAGTGATTCTCTACTACATCTCTACGCCACTCACTTGATCTTGTCGTGAGACAACGCCGTCAGAACACATGAGAACGCACGATGATTTTGGAAGCAATAATCTGTCTGCGCCTAGTCGGGCGTGACGGCGAATCCAACATCGGGACCAAATGTCGGAAGTTACACGGGGTTGATTGAACCCCTGCACTCAGCGTCAATTTTTCTGCGTGTTTCCATTTGTCTAATTATAATTAAATTGTAGGCTCGTTAAACGAGTAGCTAGTTGTTCAATATAATTTTTAGGATATAATAAAATTTAGTCTAAACGTGTCTCACGATAAATTCTGTGGACCTCATGAAGTATGCGCACCAAGATGGCGCACAATCTGAACTCAGGTTGTGTACCAGGTTAGGGTTCAGGTTATGCGACATCTTGGAGCGCATATGTCAGGAGTACCACCGTTTGGATGTTTCCCCTGGCATAGACGTCCATGTTTACCTCGTGACATTGGCCAATCAGCAAGATGCAAAAATAAACGTAATAATGCCCTCTTTCGCATCCACTCAGACACATTCCTCTCTCAGACAGACTTTCGGGCGTGGTCGTGAACACTGAACATTATCTCATTTTCGCGATTTAGAATTATATTCGTTAGTTTTTAGTTGTTTTTCGGAAATTTAATTAAAATAAGTCAATGATCACCTTGTCCTCCTAGGAGTTTCAGTTTAATTACAGTGACCAAAAATTAGTGTAGAAATAGCTGTGATAGACTAGGCTAAAATTCTTTACCGCTACTTTCAAAAAACAGATCGTTGAATGGTATAAATTAGAATGATAGTTTGAAACAAATTATAGGCAACAACTCGCGAAACCACTCTTAAAATAAGCACCGAAAATTTTAGAATGGTAAAGTATGGGGAAACTTTTCCGGGGTCAAAGGTCGGGGAAAAGTCCATTCAGTGAAGCTTCCCGGGCCAGATTACTACAGATTTCCCGATCACTGGGATAGGCTAACTACCGTACCTTACTGCGAAGACGAGTCAAGCAAGCTCTTCACGTGTGACATCGCCCACGTGATTCAAACCTACAAAAGCACGTAGAGTACAGTAATCACCCTTCTGTATCGTTTTCGCCCACCGGGGGGCAATATCGCTCACTTTGGGAATCACTGGACTATAGAGGACTTGCACGGGTCACGTGACTTTGTTTACTGGACGGCAAAAAAAACGTCCATTTGGCTCCTGTCAGTTGCAAGTCGGATTATACGTTTCCTGTAACGCACGGATTGGAGTCTCAAACTGCGCTACGTTTATACCCAACCACTGTCAAGTATCACGTCCCGGTTCTCCTACAATTTGCAATGCAAAGTCGAAATATTCAGTCCCCACTCACAGTCTTGAACCACTGAACTTTTGAACCCCAACACCTCAGAAGATCACCCAAACTGAAAGAACTTTGTTGTAATATTCCACTTGGAATTCGACAGAACAGTACGGCAATAGCACTCACAAATGCACACAGAGTCTGTAAACTATACTGAGTTTGTGGCTCAACTTAATATTATTTTGAGTTTGACTAATACACACAGAATTTGATTTTAAATATTGATAGATTCCAGGATTAAATAACTGAATAAAATACAGAACAGTTAGTAAATATCAACACACAATAACTCCCAGCCTATCCTATATACTAACATAATGATTCCCTACTGGATAATAAACTAACAGCAATCTAAAACGATTCATAATACATGCACTCCTCTCAATCCTAAAAATACCGGCAAAGCAGATAACGGCAGATTGCGCCATCACAGCTCGTCTCGCTCACGCAAGCGGAGAACAATACAAGTTACTAACTACAGAGCAAGAGTCGTCGTCGGTCGATTGCCGCAGCCAATAGCGTGCAAGATAAACACATATTGTACCATAGCTAATCTCACTCCCTCAAATACAATAATAAAGAAATACCAAATGCGACCTGCGTTCATTACACCGGCCCCTAAGAACCGTCTACATCCCACGGTTATTACCGACCACCAAAAGGACGCATGTCTCCCTTTCACGAAATGAAAACATGAAAAACAATACACAAAATTACACTCCCTCCAAAACACACAATTTACGAATGTCTCGCATGTAACTAGAATCCGCAGTCCCCACACGTACACTGCGGACATGACCATCTAAATCAGGAAACACTTCCACGATTAACCCCTTTGGCCAGAATCGCCTCTTGGTTTTCTCATCCACATTAAGAACAATATCTCTAACAGCAAAGTTTCTCACAGGTTTGTGCCATTTCTGTCTTAACTGCAATGTTGGCAGAAAACCACCATTCAATGTTTTGCTGCTGCATAACTTTACAAATCTGATTTTGATTCCAATTTCGAATCCCTTCACGAAGTTCTCTCTCAGCACCGATGAAGTTTGTTCCATTGTAACTGTACATTTTTCTTGGTCGTCCACGCCTGTTTATAAATCTCTGAAACACATTAATTAAAGATGAAGTATCCAGCGAATTAGCAATTTCGATATGAACTGCTCGAGTAGCCATACAACTGAACATACACCCATATCTTTGCTCTTCACTCCTGCCTCTCTTCACCAGTATTGGTCCGAAATAATCACTGGCAGTTTCCATAAAAGATTGTTCACTAGGTGTCACTCGAACATTTGGTAGCGGTGCCATCACTTGCTCCCCCACCTTAGAGTTCCATCGGCGACATTTGCTCAATCTTCGACGTACAGTTGCATGTCCTTTGATAATCCAAAATTTTCCAGAATTGCAGATAAAACATGCAAAGTACCACTGTGACCTTCTCTTCCATGATACAAATCAATCACTAAATTGATGACCATCACTCGGCAAAAGTACTGGATATCTACTTTCCAATGGCAGATGTGAACGATCAAGACGACCACCGATTCTCAGAATCCCTTTCACCACAATAGGATTCAATTTCTGTATTGATTTCATCTGCTCATTTCTCGATAATGACTTCCCTGGTGTGCTAATTATCTTTTCTTCCAAAGATGAATGGTTATGCAATGCATCAATTTGTTTTCCAAACTGCTCCCTTTGCACAAATCCTACTATGCAATCAATCGCACAATTCAATTCACGAATCTCAAGATGTCCTTTTTGCAGCTGACTAATATCACCATCACCTCGAGCCACCTTCCATCTGAGATAAGATCGATTTCTCAACAGCCAAGCTGTCGATCTCTGAAGTTTCTCCAATTTAGAATATCTCGAAAGCAAACGCTTGATTGAATTTTCCTTCAAGTAATCTTTAACACAATATACAATCAAATCCTGCTTCAATTCAGGGTCGCTATTTGATATGCCACGAATAGGTTTTGATTTTGGCCACAGGCACTCTTCCTTCATCAATAAAGCAGGACCTTTAAATCAAATATGTGCCTTGTCCAGCTGATACGGTTTCAAACCTCGAGATGCAATATCAGCCGGGTTACATTTTGTGTCAAAATGTCTCCACTGCGAAGGCTCTGATCCCTCATGAATAACAACAAGACGATTCGCCACAAAGGTATGAAAGCGTCTTGTCGTATTGGTGATATACTGCAACACTGACATTGAATCGGTCCAATAAATTACTCTATCAATTTTATACTCCAGCTGAGTCTTCACAAACTGACCCAACTTCACTGCGACCACTGCCGCAGTCAACTCTAGCCTTGGTATAGTCACTGGTTTTGAAGGTGTCACTTTTGACTTTCCCATAACAAAACTACAATGCACCGATTCATCAGACTTATTCAGCATTAGCAAATAGCATGCACATCCATATCCGATTTCACTTGCATCACAAAAAAAATGCATTTGAATCTCACCAGGGTAATTCGTATCCGAAGATTTCAAACAACGAGGAATAGAAACATTTTCCAGATGAGGTAAGTCTTGCAACCAGTCTACCCAGCAAGCCTTTTCAGCATCAGGAATTTCATCGTCCCACCCCAAATCTTTCTGACATAACTTCTGTAAAAAAAAGTTTTTTCTTTTCTGTTTTTCTTTGTATAATTGATGAAAACGAATTCAACACTTCCGAAATGTTCTATATCAAATTTCAATTTGCGAGTATGAGATAAAGTTATAGTGTTAGAATCGAAACTGCAATTTTAATATTTAAACTGTTGCCGTTGACCAATATGAGATTTTGACATTTTTCTCGTATGTTTCAAGTGTCGATGCATGTAGTGTCCATTGTAATTAAATCTGTTTTCTCATATCAATATTATGTATTGCTTATTTACTGTATGAATATGTATTGATTTTATATATACTGTGATAAAACTTGTAACGGGTTGTCAAGCTCAAATAAGTTTGTGTTATCTGATTTTTCAAAACAAATCTGTTAACTGAAAATATGTCTATTTAAGTTTGGAAAAATTTCTTGTCAATGTCATATTATGGGATTTCTGGCAATGGAGGAAACATTCGTATTATCGCATTTTTAGTCTACATACTATGAAAATAACAAACAAACAAGCAAGAAACGTTCACTATCATTGTATATATTTGCTTTAAACCATAAAAACAAACAATCTAAAGCCAGCATAATGTTAATATTTAAAATAGATTTATTCCGCCCTGTAATATTGTAAGAATGAAATTTTATCGGCAACGCATTTCAAAAATTTGTCCTAAATATGGTTCATGTTTGCAATTATAAATGACAATAAAAATTATATGTCATATAGAATATTCCGCTGATTTATTAGCTCTATGACGTAGCACGATGAATGAAGATTAAACATGAAGAAAATCGAGGTTTACCTGAAATTAAAAATATTTATGTTACTGGTGACAAATAATTGTGATAAGCAAAGTTTTATAGTTTCATTCTGAATATACTAATGCTATTTTTATTGTATTAACTAAATATGTAAACACTAGTATAAACAAAAAAATCGTAGATACGTACTATCCGTGAATAGAGTCGGAGCTGAGCCAATTATCTGCATCAGATACTAAAAAAATGAAGACATGTGTCAAAGTTTATTCGTCGGACAATATAATACATGGTACTTACAGCCTTGTGGGGGGTGTCTTGCAAGTTTCGTGTCAACTTGCATAAAGAAGATAAATGTAAAAAGCATCAGTGCAATCACAGCATAAAAGTAACGTGTACTAACCATTGTTGAACAAACTATTGATTTTAAGTAGAGTTTCTCTTAAATTTTAATTTATAACAAAAACATCAGTTTATTAAACAAATAGTATACCTGCAAGTTTCCACAAATGTCTGTGTATCTATCTATAATATTTTCGTTGCAATAAATGATGTTATTTGCATGTTCTCAAGTAATAGGCGAAGTTAATTTTACAAAATTATACAATTATTTTTTGCCCAAATGGCTGGATAGCAGGGAATCTGAAACATTAGTAAAGTCCTAAAATCAGTCAGAGTCGCCATGGAGGCATTGTATACCATATGTGATTTTCGATCCAAACAAAGCCCTGTACAAGGATCCACTAATATATAAGGATGTGTAAGGAATCTACTATTTATCCACAAGAACCGGAATTTTTCCAGGTCGGCATTGCTTACCCAATTTATTCTACTTTGGGTGGGGTGGAGGAGGTGGGATTTGAGCCCGAAATTTTTAATCTGCGATGTCATCACTTGTGCCATTATACGTGTCGATTTTTAGCAAAAACCTCTTCATTAGGATATAGCTGACCTTTGAGATCTTAAACAACATAGGCCACGGCTTTTCAACAACAATTTTGAAACCGTGCTATTTGTAGAGATTAATTGTTTCAACTCTTACGTCGCTGGTATCAAAACATATTTTTTTGAATCCCATATTTGAATGCAACACAATTTATTCCGCGGTTAAGTCTCGCGCTTTCAGTGCTAGGTCATCGCGACGCTCTTTATCAAAGTATTTTGAGCTAGGTCGCCAAATTTATACAGCGACATTACAATATAATTTGCTAATCAAAAAGCAGTGATAATTTTTTTTATCTATTTTTGAGATTACAACTTCTTAGAAAAAATAAGCGCATTCTTCCTATTTGACCTTTAAACCTGACCACCACTCTCGGCAACCTTATTATCGATAGCATCAAGGTTCAGGTTGAAAAAAATCAAATTTGACTTGACTTCAAGACTTTCGAATATATCACCTCAATTCTCATTCAGCTTTCGAACTTATATCTCAGTGGATTCTTCACGCTCGCATATATAACGTTTGAGAAACACAAGATATGCAGGAGAGCCATCAAATATATTTCCGGCCGTTGGCATTTATCGACTGCAATGAAACTTAAAGACTTAAACCGGAAAAAGTCCGCTCTGGGAACGGTTGAAAGGTGATGAATGACAATAAATACAAGCAGCACTTCTGAGAGTAGCTGAACAGATTTCCTATTAGTTAAAGCATTTATCTTTGCAATCTTGGCGTGGAAGGTAAGACATCTCGTTTTCAAAACCCATTTCCTCCAGATCACCTATGTAGTAATAATATGGGTGGATAATGCCTAACTGTGACGTTCCCGGCTATGACATCACGACACTGTAAATAAAATGATAAGCAAGCAATTGTTTGAACGTAATAAATATCAAACTTTTCTTTTACTTACTTTTATCGAGAATCGTCAGAACGCAAATGTCTCTATTAACAACTTGAATAAGATAAAACAGTTCTAAATTTTCCTGAAAGTGATCAATGTTTGTTCGGATAATAAGCACTGTATGAATTAAACAACATTCATCAGTAATCTGTGTTACCAGTAAAGTGAATATGAAGAGCTGAAAAGTTATAACTTGTAAATTTTTTTAAATGTAAGCAGGATGGCTATTGTTTAAACAAAAAACATCCAAATTTATTGAAAACATCCGAATATCATTATAGCATTTCACAAAGTTTAAAATTCATTAAGTACAGCTTCTGGAATGTTTTTTTCGTATTGGCTTGCATGATGAGGGAAATATAACGGACAGAAATCTAGTCATAGGCAGAAAGAGATTTTGTATTTGCCATTGTTAGTTTTTATATTTTGGGTAAATTGAAGTCTACTGGAAAATATAAATGTAACCTGAAGAAAAAACGATAGTATTGAATCTGTCTCCGATAACGTGTTGTATAAGCTGCTCGAGTTGCTGTTACTTAAAGTAAAATATTTACAAATTTATCCTGAACCCACTGTCTCACCACTTTAAGATTTATTTTTTCAAATCCATCGCCAAGTCCCTGCCTTTGGGCTTTCAAACTCAAACCTAATAAAACTCTCTACTTCAACCCTATCCACTTCTCGGGGCTTCCGGGAACTCAAAAGCGTCAACAGCGTTATCAATTATATTTGTGATTAGTATTTTCGACTGAATTAAACCCGAAAACCAACGCGCTACGGAAACGGCTTAATGGCGATGAATTGCACAAATCAGCGTGATCCAAGGACATACTTTCATTTCGAAAGGATAAAGAATGCGATTAGAAAAATTTGAAACTATAACTGGAAATACTGTTGAATTTCATATCCTTTATCAGCTTTATATGATTGACTACTTCAAAATGCGAGGGAATTTTACCCTATTAATTGAGTTATCTGAATCTCAAAGCTATATATAATGCTGGAATATAATATTATTTCTATCATTCATAAGACGCCTAGATTTTCGGAACCTGCAGCCTGCATTTCTACAAATACCAGAAACTTTAAATGAACATAGTATTTGTTATCCAGAATAAAATGTAATAGGATTAAAGTAATTGTCTTTACTAGACGAAAATTTGTGAAACGTTTCAAAAGTTTTTTCAAGACCAATGCTAACCCTTGTATTGGTTAAACACGCGAAGTTTAAGTAACCTAAAAATTTAAACTAAGAATATTTTCACCACTTCAGTTGAGTCCTATGCACCTTAGCCAAAACTTTTCAATAAATTTCTTGTATTGATCTCCATGCAAGCTAATAAGATACATAAAAATATCTAGATGAAATTCTCACAAATATTCGAAGAAACCTGCAGTCAATATACTTATAACAAGATCCCTTTTTTCCTAAAAAAAATATTTTGTTTAGAAAAAAGCCAACTTTTACAGTCAATAACCAAATATCAAGAATGGGAAATACAAATTTCTTTCTTCTGACGATTGGAATTATGTTCAGCATGTTTCAGTTCTTTACGCAAGTCATTGCGAGTGATCGCCATGGACCACCAGGCTGTACGTAATGCAAATTAAATTACGTGATATTCATTTTTTTGTTTCCTAAATATATCTGAAAGGTAATATTGCTATGTGTGTCAACTACTTGCTTGAATCACATTATTGAGTAAAATCTTGTAGAAACAGTATCCAATTCACAAGTTAAAGTTTTTTTCTTGCACTTTTTATATTTATTTATTTTTCTTACAAATGCTCTAATTATGAAGCGAACTTTGAGCCTTTTCAAAAAAATTTCTTTTGTTTTAGTTGATGATGGAGAAATTTCACTCAGCTCTGACGATTTTGGTGAAAAGTTGTAACCAAAAAATGCTGTTGGCTATCTTCTTCGTTAGTTGATGTTGACTAGTTAACTACTTCGATATATATTGGGCTCTTACTATCTAGACTCCGATATAAAACAATTATATTAATCAGGAGTTATACGTACTCAAATTGGGAGCTCTTGTTAATTTTATATAACAGATCAACTCAATATCCATTCTTCAGTATAATTTTATTGCTCCGGTTAAACAAATTACGATCGTCAATAACAAAAAATTATAAAACACGACTTAAATCATAAAATATAAATTGTACCTTATATAGCATTGTCCATAAGATAACAGCAGAATTAATTAGAACAGCTAAACTTTCTCCCAACACTCTATTTTCTTTGTCCCGATCAGTCTATTTAAATGGAATTAGGGGTTTCTCAATTTAGTCGATACGTTGTCTATCTTTATTTATTACTTTTTCGGGAAGAAGGTTTTTCCTCGACCAATCAAATTCTAGTTTGTCTCGTTTTTGATAGGAGGAATTTAGGATGTGCACGATAATTTCTTATTTCATCGGCACTATTATTTAGGTCGAATATCTTGTAAAGTTTTTGAAATGACCTAGTTTAAGTTTAAAAATGGGGATGATTTCATCGTCCCGTGAGTATGAATCTTTTTATGCTCGAGAAAATTCACAGGTGCTAAGTCGAAAGTCAAGTTTTTAAGATTAATTGGGGGAATATTCGATGATTTAAAGTGACAAATTGCAAATTTGTTACAGATTACCACAACCACCGGGTAGAATTGTGGGGGGCGCTATTAAATCAGCGAATGATATTAGCTATCGTTTGTTTATGTAATATCTTAAAAGGGAAGAATTAGGTTAATTAAGGCAATGCTAATAATATTTAATAGACACTAATACAGAATAAAGACGTATAAAAACTTTTTGACATTTATCAAGTTTTGTTATTATAAAAGTACACTTTTGTTCTTGTTCGGATCTACCTGCCCATAATTTTACCACCCCGGGTGAGTAGGTGATGAATTTGGAAAGTAAAATGTACTAATTGTGATGTCAACGGGTCACGTCAACGTTTCAACATCTGGGTTTGCTCAGTTGTAATTAGAACTAAGAATCAAATTAAACGATCGAATTGATCAAAGAATTTTGATCAAAGAAGAAATTTTACTCATCACTATCATTTTTCACTCTTAATATTACCTTTTTGGTAAATTTAGATAAAACTTCAATTTTCGTCACTGTCTTCGTGAATTATATTGTATCATCTAAGTAGTAATATGTTATATACAATCTAATTGTTGTTATCAAATGTAATTGAGTAAAGAATTCAAATTTTCATAATACATAGCAATAAATGTGTGATGAAGAGAAACATCTGTTGCTTTTCTAGTTATAATCCAATGGTGTTTGAAAAGATGAGATACCAAAAGAGGCTGACCAGTTTTTTTTCATTCCAATGACTATATTGGAAACATTCAATTCATAAAATAAAAAATTAGGCAAACAAATTCATTTTAGAGTTGAAGATCATCGCGAATATGTAAACAATTCTACAGTATTTAGCAAATCAAATATTCATTTCCTTCGTCATATTCTATACAAGCAATAAACCCAAGGAGAGAAATGGGGGAAATACATCTGCATCAGCAAGAAATTGGATTGTATGTTTTTGGATTGGATTGGATATCCTTTTGAATGTCAAATAATTTTAAATAAAATTCGTAAGTTCGTGAATTGGAATTGCTTTTGACTCTGATAGACCAAAGTAAAACATAAAAAGTTCAGGCAAAGTGAAATCGCGACGATTTCATTCAGGTTTAATTATGTTTCGTTTGAAGAGAAAAACTTGTTGATACAATATGCCTTGCCAAACATGAACTGCAATAAATTGCGTATAATTGACATCTTTTTTTCCGTAGTGAAATTATATTCATAATACATTGTCTATAGAAGCAATATAAAACTTAGCCGCTGAGAAATACCAGTATATTGTATGTTTTCAATGGCACTGACTATACATTATATCAAGATATTAAAACAATTCAGAACAGATAAAAAAGATTTCTATGCAGATTTGAGATTGGTCTTTTTCTCTAAACTTTACAAAACTTGTATAAGCAAATCTTCTCGTTGTGTCGATGACTCGTAAAACTAGAAATAGACATGGAAGTGATTGCGTATAAAGATCTGACAGACACTAGTTGAGATAAAAAATTGAATCGTTTTAAAGCAGGGGTTCCCAAACCAGGGGTCGCGACCCCAAATTGGGTCGGAGTGATAAGTAGGTAGGGCCGCAAACAGGTCATGGGGTAGGTGAGGTCGCTGAGTTATGGTCGAGGATGGATGTACAAAACATCTAAGATTTGACAAACCATGTTAAATTTAGCAGTTTGCACCATGGCTTACTGTAAAACAGGCCCATAGGCATCGCTCTATGCTTGTGCTAAAAAAATGTAGGTAATTATTGTGACATTACCGTTTGGATTAAGCTTATTTAATTTGATACCACCGCATGACCAATCTCAAAAGCCCAGGTGAAGAAGCTCTGAAGTTCCATGAAAATATATATATATTGACCTGGGGTCGCACTGGACATTTGAAAGTTGTCTTTGGGGTCGTCCTGAAAATAGCTTGGGAACCCCTGTTCAAAAAGGTCATACAAATACAAGATATTTGTTAATTAATTTTGACATAATGTCAATTCACGTCACAATGTACTTCTTCAAAAGCGAAAAAGAGCTGTGCAATTAACTACGCGTTACGGAGTTGGCCCTCCGTAACGCGCTGGCCATTCCTAATTTTTCGGTCTCATCGCAGTCGATAAATGACGATGGCTGGAAATTATTTTATCATTACAAGCGCCGACCCTTTGATTAGACAAAACCGCAACGTAGAAACCAAATTGATTTTAACATGTGTAAAATATATTTTCTTTTTGCAGCGCGAATCAAGCTAGCTATATTTGACAGTCGTGATGTGACGGAATGTCTCGACTGAAATGCTGTAAAATTTGTGTGTATAATGTTTGCATAATTTGTAATACATTGTTGTATTGTATGTAATGCATTGCTTCCAATGTCTTTTCTCATCTTTAACGGGAAATATCCTATTCATCCATTAAAACGGCAGTTGCCTTCAAATTCGTACAATCACAAATTTTTTCTCTATTTTGAATAAGCTGTTTTCAACGAATAATCTTAAAAAAATTGTGTTGTTATCAGTCTAGCAATCGAGTTTGATTGGAAAACGAGAAGAACAAATTTTAATTTCCTCTGTTATTGCGGTAACGTTAGTTTTTTTATGCATATAAATAAATGCGTACTTTCACAAAGTGAATGTGACTAGTTTAAATTTGATTTATTGCAATACTCTTATATAGTCAAAGAAAAGAAAATTTGTCAACTTTTGGAAGAAGTGTCGAAATTACGAATTCTAAGAACACATTTTCTTTGTATTTATTACACGTTCTGTTTTTGCTTGGTTTTATAGCATTTGCGAATCTGCTGTGCATTAAAACCGTTTCATACATTTTGTTTGATATTTTGATATTCCCAAGTTTTGTACACATTCCAAGCTAACAGTTGAACAGGTTAAACGAAAAAATACTGAGCAGTAATTCAGGTTGTATTTTCATATTTTTCATTTGCATTCAATAATATTTTCGTTAATATTTTCTGAGCGAATGGGTGCATTAGCGCAATTTCAGACGCTGTGTGTAAACCATGAGGTCTGGAATGTTTGTTATGGTCTTGTTTGGAAGAATAGCTCATTTCCTACCCAGCAATATAAGAATGAACGTTATATGACATTTGGAAGTAATAAAATATCGCTTACATTTCACGAGTGTACTTCCCGCTGCGATAGAAAAACGTCGCACAGCAAGAAAATAATTCAATAAACCTTGGCGTTGCGCGCTAACCAATAACAAAAGCTAGTATGATAAGGTCTTATTTTGAAGGTCCTTTTATATGCTACATAACATAGGAGAGTGGACATCTCACAACGTCAGGAAGTTATAAAAATATCGAGTCGTTTGATCGCAGCTGCCTCACCGAAAAAAAGTTAGTTCACATAGGCGTTTTATCTCGCAAATTCTCCTTGTCTCACGATTATAAGCTTTTATGATTCATAATAAATGTTTTATTATGACTCACAAAAGCTTTCAACGCGATAAAGCACAAACAAACAACCGATCGATCTATCAAGCTTAGCCTGGCCTGATTCGATGTGGTGACTTCTCAAACGGAAAATTTCCAAAACGCTTCAACGACACGAGCTAACGAAAAGCGTTTAGTATCATATGAAAGAGAAAACCAATGTGCAGTCAACTGTATAGTCACATTTGCGCTTTTCAATAGCTATACACGTCCAACAGATGATAGAATGAGAGAGTGTAAATATTTTTGTTATTTTTTGACGTTACGAGAGACCTCTTGAAAGAGGTGTTTTAGTTTACGGTCCTCCAGTGACATCTAGCGTATAGTACTCTAAAAGACCTTTCCAATGGTATATAATTATTGTATATTGGGTAAATTTTGGGGGTCGTATGACATTAATAAAAATGTACTCAAAATTGTGCTCGATTGGGCGTCTGAATCAGGTTTTAAAGCAGTCTTGTTGATCACGTTTTTATCTGACATTCAGATTTGTTTTGTTTTTTACCCACCTGTCAAATTCAAATCATCCTTCAGGCAAAATTACGTGTGGGAAGTACACGAATATAGAAAACTCAAAATTAAATTATTTATGGCTTATGCGTGATATAGCATAACATATTTAAATTAGGTATCTTGCCCAATCGCACTAAATTCATAGATGGTTTGATGTTGAATTTTTCTACATTCATGTACTTTTCATATTTAACTTCGCCTGCAATTTGATTTGACATTGACAGATGGAAGAAACAAAACAAAAACAAAATTTCATACGAAAGCGTGATCAAGGAACATGTTTTTATTTTGAAAGGATTTAGAATGCGATAAGAAAAATTTGGAAATATAACTGGAAATACTGTTTAATTTCCTACCGTTCAACGGCTTCATATGATTTACTACTTAAAAATGCGAGGGGATTTTACCACATTAAATAATTTATCTGAATTTTCAAACTATATTTAATGCTGGAATATAGGATTATTTCTATCATTCAGAGGAAGCCTAGAATTTTGGAACCTGTCGCCCGCATTTCTACGAATACATTTACTTTGGGTGAGATATCAACATAGTATTTGTTATCCAGAATAAAATATAATAGGATTAAAGACGAAAATTTTTAAAATGTTTCAAATGTTTTTTTAAGGCCAATGCTAGAACCTTTTATTGCAGAATACCTAAATAGACTGAGCATGTTGTAACCAGAATTTTAAAAGCAGAAAGTTTGCTCTTATCTATACTGATAAATCTGATGTATATAACAATGGTTTCCAAAATTTTCAACTTGAAAATACTGCGTAATTGAATAATGAATAAAATGAATTGGAGAGTGAAACTTCAAAATATTGAATGGATGGAGCCGTTATATATTACTGAGACGGATTTATTACAATTAGGGGTGACAAACTGTCAGTACCAATGATTTTTTCATTCTGTACTTTTTCTTGAAATAACTTTTTTTTCAGAAAAAGTCAATTTTTACAATTGATAAAAGTTCAACAATGAAAAACACAACTTTCTTTTTCCATATAATTGGACTTCTGTTCATTATGTGTATATTCTTTATGCAAGTCCATGCGATTGATCTTCCTGGTGCACCAGGCGGTACGTATTGAACTTGTGAATTTTTTTTTTTAATATATTTGAAAATATTTTATATTTCATAATTTACATAATTGTGTTCATTTTATTACCAACTTCAACAATATCAACTCCAGAATTTATAGCATTGCACATTTTGTATTTTGTTCAAATATTATATATAACATATACATATACGCTTATGATGTGGAACGAACGTTGATCCAGAAAAATTTCAAAACATTTTTTATTTTAGACAATCAACGACCAAGCTCCGAGAATTTTGGTGAAGAGCATGTAAATTGAAGTTTGATGAAAAATAAAAAATTACTTTTAAGAAAAACGATTATCTTGAATCTGTCTCCGATACCTTGTTGTATAAGATGGTCAGGCTGCTGTTACTGAAAGTTAAGATATTCACTCCCATTAAGCGTTTATACTTGAACCTCGTCGAATAACTCTCTACTCCAGGGTTGGGTAAATAACGACCCGCGTGCCTGATCCGACCACCGAAATGTTTCATTTCGTCCCATTTGCGCCGCTGAAATTACGACTATGGTTTTCAAGGATAAATTTCCGTTCAAAATATCAATGGATTAACAAGTCGTTGACAAAATCAAATCCCCTTTTCCCCACGTATTATCCACACCTGAATATAATATACAAAACGAGACACATATACTTCAAACTCACCCATCCGAGTTTATTTACGTAATTCTAAAACTATATCTCTGAGAGTCATTGCCAAGAATAGCGCCTGAGACTATAGCGTTTAGGCCTCAAAATTTCGTTTTGCAGAGAGCTACCTATAGAGCCCTTTTCGTGCGGCTGTTAATGCTGCGGCACGATGTTTGTGTCCCATCTGTTTGGTACATCAACTTCAGCACTTAGATACAATAGATTTGTAACAATGCCTGTAAAGCTTCTTTTGCTTTGTTTGGGTATTCATTTGAGAGTGCCGAAAAGACTGCGTTCTGGTTATCACAAGGTAGGCTATGGGCTTAGCACAGTCGTAAATCTAAATAGCTGACTAAGTACGACCGGTTAGATGCGAACTAGCAGTCACGTTGTTAGCCAGAATTATTTCGTTTGAGCGATGTCAACTGGACTGATGTGAGACTTTATCACGCAAGGGCGATGCGGCAATTGACAAAACAATATTGCCGCACATGGACGTGGAAATTGTTTGTGAGGACAGATATACTGCTCAGATACGTTGTGTTTGTCTGGATTGCTGTTGGTTTATGCTTGTCCGATTTTGTGTGACCCTTTTGCGTAATCTTTGTAGTAATCTTTCCGCGGATCGGCGATGGGCCGCGCCCGGTGAATTTCGACCACTGCCCCAATGCATTCTCCCTCAAATAAACACAGCGCCATCTAGTCACTGGGCAAGTTTATGTTCGATATTAACATATATCTGGCAGCTGGATCATCTTCTAAACGTTTTGATGTTAGCCAAACAAGTAGGTTTTCCTATTTGTTGAAGTGGAAGTGTCTGATTGTCATACAACATAATTTTTTCTAGTGAAAATAGAACAGAGTACTTTTCTTTTAAATTGTTTAACTGTCAGCTTTGGATGTAGGCTATAAGAAGCTTGAAAATATCAAATGTGTGAACTCGTTTCAATTTATGATCAATTTATAAGATGTTACTTGATATATTTGCAAGGGAGATCTGTCTCCAAAATATCTTTCTTTTGATGACTCTAAAATAAAGATGCTTCACTTGATGTTTTCTAAATTCAATGTTTGCGATCCATTCATTCAATTAAAAACTCTCTAGCCAGTCCCTCGTGAAAGGCCTAATTTAAAAATATATAATTAGTTTGATATGGAGATTGTAACTGAAGCTTATTTGTCTTGATGTTTGTCAATCCGTATTACGACAATGCGGCCTGAGTATGTTTATTTATATACGTATAAGTATATTTATTGTCGTGTACTCCAACAGAATGCATATTTTGTAACTAATTAAAATGCTTGTCCAAGTGTCAGGTAGGCTACGTCATGAACTGAATTTCAGTTTCTTTCGAAAAAGTTCAAACCATGGCTCGCTCGTACGTTTGAGTATAAATTGATGTTTTTATTACAAAGCTTTTTACTGCTAAAAATCTAAAATACAATGATCCATAGTTAAACACGTCCAACAAATCTTGCGCTCAATACTCAAATGCCAACGACCTCTATACTTTTACTTCTATAATAAGACTTTGAAAACACAAGATCTGCAGTGGAATTAACAATATTATTCCCGGTCGTCTGCATTTATTGGCTGCAAAGTTACTTGAACCGAAAAAAATTAACTTGTTTTGGAAACGGTTAAAATGTAGTGAATTGCACAACTCGGGAGTTAGGAGGTTTTTGTGTCCCGAAAGTCGGATAAATACCAGATGTAGACAATCAAATGATACGCCAATTGAGGACTTTCGACAAGTAAATCCATAATAATCCGTTGTTGTAGATCTAGCGGACACTTCAAAAAGAAAACATTCAAATTCAGTAAACACTATCTAGTTGAAGGCACCCACGGACAGTAGAATGGATGTCATTAGATCACCATTTGAAACGTCTCAATTTTTTACTTCTATTTTTGTTTGTCAGGTCTTTTTCTAGAATCATCTTCACGACTATTTCTAGTAGCACCAGTTTGTAACACAATTCGGAGCTGTTTATGAAAATTACTTGAATAGTTGCATATTATATTGATTTGGCTGTATATGTACGTGACATTGGCTATGTATGTACAGCACTCAACTGGCTGGATATACATATGGCATTGGCTTTATATGTATATAATCTAGTTGCAAATGCATATTTTAGACTGTATTTGTATAATATGTTTCCAACCCGACTAATACAATCAGACCGAATTAAGAATTCTGTGAAACTTGAATTGGCAGTAAGCTGATTTAATGTTTCTTAAAAAATGATTTATTCCAGATGCTGTGAATTTTTCTGTATAGTGTAGGCGGCGTAGCTATTTTGTATACACATTTAAAAAAAGCGGTGCAGTCATGTCCTCAGAGTTTTTTGTCATCTATGAGGCAATATAGTAACTGAGCCAAATCTGAAATAGAGCTTTGTCGTGTTCAATGAGTTATCTCGCCCTGGAAAACCCCAGTTCAATGCAACTCGGTTACTTACTTTGTATGTATTGCACGTTCAGTTTTTGTTCGTTTCTGTTATTGCATATGATCCAGGGATTAGAAGAGCCTTCATTTTAAATCATGGAAATCTTTCTTTTGTTTGTTTATCATAAAACGTTTCTACATGCTAATTCATTATTCAATGTGATGAACAATATACAAACACTAACTTGGTACTAGAGGGTTATTTAAATACATAATGCTGGTAAAGTAAAAGAGACTTTGAGCAAAAATTCGGTTGTATTTTCATATTTTTTCTTTTTATTCAATATTATTTAGATTTTAAAAACAGTCTTGTTGATCACGTTTTTATATCTGACATTCAGATTTGTTCTGTTTATTTCACTTGTCAGTTCAAATCAACTTTGTCGTATCTTATCCAATCGCAAAAAATTCATATATGTTTTCATGTTGAGTTTTTCTACATTCATATTTAACTTCGCCTACAATTTGATTTAACATTGACGATTGAAAGACATAAAACAAAAACAAAGTTTCATATAAGAAAGCGTGATCAAAAATCATGTTTTCATTTCGAAATAATTTAGAATGCAATAAGAAAAATATAACTGGAAATACTTTTGAAATTCATATCCTTTATCGGCTATATATGATAGACTTACCTAGAAATGCTAGGAATTTTTTTTCACATAAAATATCTTCATCTGACTGTAGAAAACAATATATAATACTGAAATAAGGGGTGAAATTTATCATTCAGTAGAAGCCTGGAACCTGTCGCACGCATCTCTCAAAATACCGGGAATTTTGGGTGAGCAGGTAGCATAGCAATTGATATCTGGAATAAACTATAATAGGATTAACGTAACTGTCATTACAAAGGTTTAGTAACCTAAAATTGTTACAAGTGGCCTGATGTACCTATTATTGCCTTTAGTTGGTAGTCAGCTTGAAAGTAATGCGTAATTGAGTATTGGTATGAAGGAATTTTAGAGTAAAAATTAGATAGATTGAATGCTATTTATATTAATTGATCCTCGGGATTATGGCTCAAAATTCTCAAATTTATTTCAATTAGCTACAAACTGTTTAATTTTTTTTTTATAAAAATTAGGTCATGTCACCAGTGTGTAAACAAAAACATTTTTAAGATATGCTTCCATGTGTCATATATTACCACTTTTGTTGTTTATTAATTATTGTTAATTAATTATTATTCAGCACCTGAACCTCATTCCTATTTTGCCAAAATTTTCAAATAAGTGTTTTTGTAAGGATCCCCATTTCCAATAAGAAATAATTGGAGAAACCACCGGTCACGATATTTATAGCAAGATATATTTTTTCTTAAAAAAGACAATTTTTACAGTCAATAACAAAATATGGTGAATACTGATTTCTTTCTTTTCGTGATTGGACTTGTGTTCGTTATGTTTCTATTCTTCATGCAAACCAATGCGAGTCATCAGCCTGGACTACCAGGCAGTGCGTAATGAATTTTATTAAACATTGTGAAATCCTCACGTTTTACATCAAATGTTTTTGGAAGATTGAAATGTACATAATACACATAAATAATCAACTTTTAGAAGCAGCATCTAATGCACAAGTTAAATCTTAGTTTCTTGCACTTTTTATATTTCTGTACTTATACGTTGTATATTTACTCTTATTATATTAGGTAAAAATATCTTATCAATATTTTTTCGACTCTATATTTTTATATTTTAGGAGATGGTTCCTTCAGTTTTGACGATTCTGACGATAAATAAGTATATAATAAGTTTATGTTATTTATGACGTTCAAATATTTTAATGGTACTATTGATTACAAGGTTACAATTACAAGGTTTTATTATTTTAATTTCACCTTCTTTACTGTCTTGTTCGGTCCTGACTAACGCTAACAACGTGTATGATGATTCGCAGCTAACCGGTCGAATTTATGGTCGTAAGTGAGAGCAACGAAATGTGTCCAGTCTGCGTTGTTTGTCATACTAAACTCTCAAATGATGCTTTCAAAACTTCTTCGAACGGTTAGATTGTCTTACAACAACGAGATGTCTTATACGGAGCATTATCAAATGATAATGAGATGAAAAGCGTCTTTGCGATTTATACTTTGGCAGGCTTTTGGACAATACTTTCAAATGAATACCCAGACATAGAAAAAGAAACTTTAAAGGCATTGTTATTTTTAGGTGGGGTCGGGTTTTCAAAATCGACAACTACAAAAACGAAATACCGAGGTAGGTTGGACGTAATGAACACGTTACGGTAATAGCATCACTTTTGTTTTTGAAAATATATTGTCTACATAAATTTTCAAACGCGTATAATTTATTATATAAGCTTTGTTCATCGGTGTGAAGGTCGTCCACCAAAATTTTGGTCACGCTTCATCGGTCCGTCACCTATAAAATAGGTTGCTGATCTGTTTCCAGATAAAAAAATATCTGCATTTGACTTGACATTTGATTTTCCATGAACATCAAATTTCAAAACATGTTTCATCTTTTGAGCTACCAGAGGCTACGAGAAGTAAACAGGATTGGGGTAGAGTAATTTCTTTTCTAGGCACACACAGATAACAGACTTGGTTCCTGGAATGGAGGTTCAAAATTCAATATGAAACTGCCAATGAAAAACAGCTAGCGAAAAATAACTAGCCTCGATAACATTTGTTTGCCTGCTCGTTACACTTATGTAATACAAGGGGTATTTGTTGGGGCATTAAATAGGATATGAAGATTAGCAAGTGACGTGAGTATAGACAAATTGTTGAATCTAGGTGCTGAAGTTGATATACCGAACAGATGGAAAGAACATATTGTAATGCAGCATTCACGGCAAACTCCCAAAAGGTGCATCTCTAAAAAACGAACTGCCTAAACGCTAGACTCCGGCGCTGTTCTTGTCAGTGGCGCAAGAGTTTTTAAATGAAATAAATAATTCGGATGGGTGAGTTTGAGGTATATGTGGCTCGTTTTAAAAACCATAGTCGTAATTTCAGCCGGCCAAAGTGAGCCAGATGAAACACTTCGGTAGGCCGAATCAGGCCCGCGAACTGTTATTTGCTCATCCCCCTGGGGTGGGAAAATATTCGATGAGGTTCAAGTTTGAAAGCTTAAGGGGGGTGAAGGCATTGACTTGACTACGGATTTATTAAAAAATCTTGAAGTGTTGAGACAGAGGGTTCAGGATATGTTTGGAAACATCTTGACTTCAAGTAACAGCAGCTTGAGCTACCTATACAACCATTTATCGGAGACAGATTTAGTACAATAATTTTTTTTTGAAGTATTTTTTTATTTTTTACCAAACTTTAATTCACTTGCTTTTTTCCAAAATTCCGAGCCTGGCCATTCAGTTTCTAAAATAAACAAAAGTCTTGAAAATTTATTGTAAAGGATCAACGTTTGTTTCATATAATAAGGGTAAATAGATATTTTATATTTAATAACAAAACAAAATACAAAAAGTACCAAGCTGTAAGTTCTGAAGTTGGCATTGTTTTTTAAAAATTGTAATAAAATGAACACAATTATGTGAATTATGCAGTTGAAATACAAAAAACTGAAATTTTTATTCCACAAAGTTCAATATTCATAACGTACGGCCTGGTGCACCAGGAAAATCAATCGCTTTGATTTGCATCAGGAATTGAAGCATAATTAACAGAAGTCCAATCATAGGAAAAGAGAAAGTTGTGTTTGTCATTGTTGAACTTTTACCAATTGTGAAAATTGACCTTTTTCTGAAAAAAAAAAGTTTTTAAGAAAAAAATAGAGATTGACATATTGATTCAGGCTGACAATTCTGTGCTCTAGATTGCGAACGTCTGGCATTTAGTCATTGCTCCACAGCTTTTGTATTCCAATAGATTTCATAGAGAAAAATAAAGGACAATTTGTTTTGATATTTTATGCAAAATATGTACGAGGTTTTGATGCTAGACTTAGGAAATAACCAAAGCGGAAACATATTTCACACCGAAGCATATTTTGGAAATACTCTCAATTTACACATTCAGTGATTCTTTTTGTCCCATGAAAATCCAAAAGCACTACAATCCAGTGAATCAATGAACATGTCTAGCAACGGCTCCATCTATTCAATATTTCGAGAAGTTTCACTCTCCAATCCATTCTATTCATTACTCAATTACGCAGTATTTTTGAGTTGAAAATTTTCTGGAAGTATTGGTATATATCTCAGATTTATCATTACATATGAGCGAACTTTCTGTTCTTAAAATTCTGGGTTATAACATGCTCAGTCTATTTAGGTATTCTGCCGATGAATGGGTTTAGCATTGGTCTAACATTTGAAACATTTTACCAATTTTTGTCCAGTAAAGACAATATCTTTAATCCTATTATATTTTATTCTGGATAACAAATAATATGTTTCTATCTCACCCAAAGTTTCTGATATTCGTAGAAATGCAGGCGGCAGGTTCCGAAAAGATAGGCGTCTTCTGAATGATATAAATATTCCTATATTATAGCATTATATGTAGTTTGTAGATTCAGATATCTTATTTAATGTGGTGAAATTCCCTCGCATTTTGAAGTAGTCAATCATATAAAGCTGATGGAGGATAGGAAATTTAAAAGTATTTTCAGTTATTTTCATAAATTTTTCTTATCGCATTCTAACTCCTTTCGAAATGAAAACATGTTCTTTGATCACGCTTTCGTTTGAAACATTGTTTTTGCTTTGTTTCTTCCATCTGTCAATGTCAAATCAAATTTCAGACGAAGTCAAGTAGAGAAAGTGCATGAATGTAGAAAAACTCAACATCGAACCATTCATTGATTTTGTGCGGATGGATAAGATACGAAAAACTCAAAACTTAGACCTAATTTACATATTTTATGCCATATCGCGCATAAGCCATAAATGATTTTTATTTTGCGTTTTATGTGTTCGCGTACTTCCCATACTTAATTTCGGGTAAAAGTTGATTTGAATTTAACAGGTGGAGAAAGCAAAACAATTCTGAATATCAGATAAAAACGGTATCAACGAGACTGCTTTATAACGTAAATATTATTGAATGCAAAGGAACGATATGAAAAAACAACAGGAATTACTGCTCAAGTTCTTTTCTGCTTTACCAGCATTATATATGTGAATTGCTTCCTAATGGAAAAATATTTTTTAACTCATTGGATGTAGAAACGCTTTATAAAAAAGATTTCCATGGTTCAACTGGCCGGCATCTTTTGAAATAACAAAATATTTTTATGGAAACTTGAACACAGTATTTTTTTATTCAAAATTACCTGTTAGCTTGAAGTTATAAGAAATGTGTTAAACGTTTTTTTTTTATCACGACAGGTTTCGCAAATTTTATAAAACCAGAACAAACCTAGATGTACAATGAATACATAATAAATGACCGATTTTTTTTTGAAAAGAAGTTTTCTTTAAACTAATAGCCAGTTGCCAGTTACATAATATATAATTTTTTATTCCACCTTAAATGTTTACTAAGAAGAAACAGAGTTCAAGCAAAACTTTGACTGATTTGCGCAGGTGCCACATATCCAAATAGATTATTATAACGCTATATGGACCTAGGATTTTTCAAGGCGAGTTAACTTTTACACACAACAAAGCTCTATTTCAGATTGCGCTCAATCAACCTCGGCGAGAAGACAAAAAACATACACAGCTTCGAATTGTATTACAAACTCGTAATACTAGAACCAATACTATTTAATTAACCGAGTGGGTTAATTACCCATTTTGAAGATTAACTCATTACACAGGAAAATTACTAATACAATTTTTCTGAAAATTCAACTATTCTTATTTTAGTTTCTGATGCAGATAATTGTCTCAACTCTGACTCTGTTGGCAGAAAGTACGTATCTACGACTTCTTTTTATATTTACAATGTTTAAAAAGTTATTATTACAATAGAGTTCTTACAATAAGAATCGCATTGGCATATTCAGAATAAAGCAATAAAACTTTTACCATCACAATTATTTGTCACAAGTGAGATAAACATTTTTAATTTTAAGTAAACCTCGATTTTTTTCATATTTGTTTATTCTTCATCGTGCTATGTCATCGAATTAATAGATTAGCTGAATATTATATAGAAGATATAATTTCATATTATCACTAACCTATTGCAAACCTGTACTATACAGGTAATTGCAAATTGCAATTGTAATTGCAAACCTGAACTATAATTCAGCCAAATTTTATATTTGGTTTGTCACTAAAATTTCTTCCATTCTTATAAATCTGATTATAATATCTAACTTTATTCATTCTGGCTTTAGATTATTGTTGGTTTTCATATTTTGAAGCAAATATATACAATGAAATTGGACGTTTCTTGCTTTTTTCAATGGTATTTCCGTAGTATGCAGACTAAAAATGTGATAATATCAAATGTTTCTTTTATTGCCCGAAAACCCATAATATGACACTGAGAAAAAAAGGTTTTCCAAATTTATTAAACATATTTACAATTGACAAATTAGTTTGATATCAATGCAAAAAAAAAAGATTTGGTTACACTGCTGGGTACTAAATGCATCGACATTTAAAACTTATAAATTGTCAAAATCATTTATTGGTCAACGGCAACAGTCCTAATTCTTTAACTAATAGGAGTTCGAATTTGATTCCAATATATGATTTCATCTCATACTCGGAATCGGAATTATTAAATTCGTTTTCATCATATATACAAAGAAAAAACAGAATTCATAAATTTCCTAATTATATTTACAGAAATGAAGAAGATTTATTTAACACTTACATTCATTTTTTTGCATGATTTTAACCCAATGTTTCAGCAATCCAGGACGCTTTACATTAAAGTTAGAAAATGTTTCAACGACCAGGGTTCTGTTTTTTGGGTCACTTTGTGCTATTAAACGTGTCGATTTTTAGCAATAACAGCTACTTTCTATTGAGATTTTTCCAACTTCGACTGACCACCGGCCCGCGAACGCGGGACTGTCACAAGGTGCGCAATTTTTAATTTTGATTAAGTCATCGCACACAAAAAAAAATCTCTCAGAACCCATAGATTTTTTTAAAATACTAAAAAGTAATAACCTTCTAGCAAAAAATACAATCTTGAAGCACCCAAAAATTCAAAGCAATTGGTCAAGTATAAAATGAAAAAGGCGATTTTTGTTTATAACAACAACAAGAATGAGTAGAAGAAGAATACCAAAGCGATGTGTACATTTGATGTACAAGTATCTTCAGTATAACTGAATCTCTTACAGAGTTCCAATACGTCTGTTTGGAACTAATATTAAATACCAAAATATTTTTTGTAATAATTCCCCTCATAACGCCTTAGATTTCTTGTCAAAAGCATCAACGATTGATATAGTTTCACATACGACATTGTAAACCGAGGAGAACGCCAGATTCATATATGCGGTGCGGGTATGACTGGAAAGATTGATAAATTTGATTGCATTCGTCAATGAGTTTTGGGATAAAAACAAAAGACCAATGCTCAAATATATTCACACGAAGCCAAAAGGAAAAAAAAACATTAAATCTTTCACAGCACCGGTAGTCTGACTACCAGATCACTGAGATGTGATCACCGAATTGCGATTGGCCGTTTTTATTTTGGAGACGTAATCTCGCAAAGCTTCGAAATAAAAAACGATTTCCATAGAGCCCACGGATGTTTTTAAATGAATAAATTTTTACGTTAATGAATATATCGTTAACCTTAATTTTAAAAAACATCAATCAAAGCAATTATACTGATAACAACAAAAGTATTTTCAAGGTTGTTCGTTGAAAATTGCTTATTCGAAAGTGAAAAAAATGCGAATGTGCGATTGCTGTAGTGTCAAAAAATGAATAAGATATTTTCCGTTAAACTATGGGAGAAGACAGTGCATTAAAGTGCAGATGGTGTAATTTCCAACAATAAGACAAATGTTAGTTAACAAGTGATGTGAATAAATTTTAAATTTAACTCCCACCAATTCTCTTTCTATGTTGCAAAAGAAAAGATTCGAAAAGGCGACTTGTTATAAATCATAATTATGAAATTTGTTTCTTACTGTATTAATTGTATACTGTATTGATTTCTGTATAAAGATCAAATCGTACAAAGTATCACAAAGCCTGCGTTGAGCTGAAAAATGAAAGATAAAAAATTTAAAGGCTATTGTTCTTTATGGCGCGAATAATGCGCCAGAGATATAATAGTGTCTTTAGTTATGTTCTACAAATGAATGTCAAAAACAATTTGGTTTCTAAGTTACGGTTTTGTCTGATCCCTAGATTATTTTTCTTGTTTAGACTTTTTACAGACATACCATTTCGTAATAGAATAAGGTTGTAGCCTGTATTAATAAATCAATTTCTGTCAGTGTCATTTATCGACTGCAGTGAGAGGAAACTTAACCAGAAAATTAGGCCATCGCGTTACCGAGGGCCAAGCGGTAGTGAATTGCACAACTCAGACGCTTCTGAACAAATCCATTATGGCGTCAATTGAAATTTTTTGACATTATATGATATCAGATTTAAACATGCCCGAATATAATAACTATTCCTCGAGGAATGGCTACTTGTACATAACACATACACCTGCTGTATATACTGAAAACAACATGCATCCAAGCATAATACTTTATGCAATTCTAATTATTTTGGTGTATTATAAGGAAAATATAGAATCAAAAGTGTTAATTTTATTTTTAAAATAATGCCCTTTTTTTATGACGATATACTTTACCTTGAGTGTGCGATAAATCTTTCGAAATCACTGATCTGCGTTCGCGTTGATCAATACTGTATTCAATTTGGCGTTAATATTCAATTGCCCACAAGTCTCGTTACAGGAAACAATCCTGCGAAGAGAATTATGCAAAGAACGTCCGAGTGCAATTGCTTCATTCCATTTCCATAACACATTAATTTTTTCGGTATAAATCTTTCTGCAGCCGTTCAAGGCTTCCTGCAGAAAATAAAATTGATAGCTACATGTCGAGTGCTTTTATAAGGCTGGAAAACTGAATAGGGTTGTAGTGCATATATCGCTAAGTTTAGAAGTTTTAATGAGGTAGTGTATCGTCGTTTGATTCAAAGTCTTGAAGTGTTGGGACAGTTGATTCAGGTCAAGCTTGAAATCCGCAAGGGCTTGATTTCTGATAAGTTTTTGAATTAGAACTCGGTGAACTTAGGCTAACATAACACATTTTAAATTTGTTAAAAATTTTAAACTTTTACTAAAATTACGCAACGTCTCAAGCGAAATAGTAAACGGAAAGTTTTACGAAATATTCTTTTGTGTAATATATATCACCGCTTGAGTTGTTTCCGTAACTTATTTCAAATACCTTGTTTCTATTTTGGGCAATTTTGCAAAATGATAGCCTGTATTTCATGCAATCCAATAATATAATAATAACTTAATATTAAATTAACTTAATAATAACTTAATAATAAATTGACAGAATTCCTACAATCAGAATTGACAAAGAAATTTTTTTTTCAGACAAAGACAACTTTAAAATGGACAAATATCCAACAATGAAAAATACAAATTTCTTTCAATTTATGATTGGGCTTCTGTTTGTTATTTTTCTCTCCTTCCTGCAAGTCAATGCAAGACCTCCAACAGGCTGTAAGTCATATATATTACTAAACTTTGTGAAATGATAATTTATTTTTATTAAAATTTATTCAAATTATTTGGAATTTGTGTGTTTCAATTGCATAATTTACACTATTGCGTCCAATGCTTTACCAACGTTTAAAAGCAATTTCAACTTCACACAAGGTAAAGCATTGTTTCGTGCAATTTGGATGTTTTTATATTTATTATACTGACAACATTGAGTACTGTTAAGGTTTGTTTAAAATATGCGATAACACGAACATTGATTTTTTCAAAATTGATTCATCATCTTTTCTTTTAGTTGTCGATAGAGATGTTTTGCTTAGCTCTGACAATTTTGACGAAGAGTAAGAAATTGTTTCGATCATTACATTTAAGTTTTCTCAAAGTACATTTGCGATTTCTTTTAATTTATTTTTTTTCATTTCAAAAGGAGTCATTGATCGAAGTATGGAATACTATTGATAAACCGACCCAAAAATCGTTCGGTCTGGCACTGCCCGCCCATCAGGGGCGAACCCAGAAGAGACCCTCCTTTCCCCGATAGGAATGTGAAAATGACTCTCATGACACTTGAACCCACGTTTTCTGGACCCGCTAGTTGTTATGGTTTAACTTGTAAATTTTGAAACTCCCTACCCATTTGAAAATTTATGGCTACGCTCCTTCCGCCAATAATAGTACATTCACGATGAGTTGATGATCATAGACTTTAGAACCGAGAAGGGAAATCAAGAACGCCATATAATTAAGATCTCCAAGTCATCTATTCGTCTAGAATATAAAATGAGAATCGAATTAGAAGCGTATTCATAAAAAAAATTATGTTGAAATTTTATCTATTACAATTATATGCCACAACTAATATACTTATTTTTTAAATTCAGGTAAACCTCAAATAACTTTGCTTGTCTTCGTTCATCATTTTGTGCCATTTAACTAATAATTCAGCGATGTGTTTTATAATTTTTGTTATCGTGTATAATTAAAAAAAAACTTTGGAACAGTCTTTGTGTACGTTTTATAAAACAATTTACCATGATAAATATGAATGTTTGTTGTTTTCTTAATACTAATTGGCAATGATATTTGGACCTCGTGAAAGTGACCAGGACTTTTTTAATTCAATGAATATACTGCAAACATCTGATTAAGGAAACATCAAGTAGAACATATATTTTAGAGTCAAAAATTAAAACTTGAAAATTTATCAGGGGATAATTATGAGGCATTCATGTAAGTCGTACCGATGGGAACGTTTACTATATGAATTTTAACGTGGGATACTTTAACTACACTAAAGCCGCCTTTTGTTGTATTTAGTTGAATTAATTAATTTAAACCTATTCTGACAAACGTAGTTAATAATCTGGAGAAAAAACAATAATTTGATAAAGACTTGGACAAAACCATACTTTTAGAAATTTAATGTAAAAATGCTTTTGACGAAACTCATTGTTGATAATTTCGTAATATTTAATTAATCATTCATGATTCTCATCCAAAATGCAGTAAATTTCGGTTTCCTGATGTCAATATAGTATAAATTGATCTCCTGATATTTAGAACTCGTGGAACGCGAAATAGTTTTGAAAGTGCTTGCTGACAAGAAACAAACAGACACTAGTTGAAGTAAACATTAATACGTTCAGCTGGTAATTCAGCTGTCAGCTATCTAGTTATATGTATTTTATACCACAAACTTGGCCATAGACTGTTTGGCGCTTTTGTTTGTTGAACGGAGAATATACTCAAGCATAATAAAATCTATGCAATGTCGAGAATCAATGTTTAAGAGGAAATATATACTATAAAAAAGTTATGTTAGAAAATACTATAATGTTATTTTTCTTCCTATCAGAATACAAAATTTCCTGACGTTATTTTGTGTCCAATGTTTCTGATTTATTCGATATTTTTTTGTTGTTTCTAGTAGGGGATGAATCGAGCAATTCAATACCACTAACCATTACCATACGGCGTTGAATTTTTCCGGCTGAAGTCACAGTGTAGCCGATGACGCTAGCGATCGAAAATATAATTGATAACTCCACCACAGCTTTTGAGCTTCCGAAGGCTCAGAAGAGTAAACAGGGTTGCAGTAAAGCGGTCGAAGAGGTGATAGTTTTAAAGCTTTTGTCATCTTTCTTTATCAGGTGGTTGAGTGTCTCATAGCAACTATTGACGCTTTGGTAATCGCCTGCAAATTTTCGCTTGTTTAATTTTTTTTTTTTGACAGTTAGCACTCGTGCATAAACACTCAACCCTCTGGGCCATATATATACAATAAATATCTGCATTAATAAGAAGCTTTCTGTTTCTTTCATTTTTATAATTCCACAAGTCTAAAAAATGAGGCAATTAAAAAAAATCGTATGTGTAAACATGCATTCGCAAGCATATACTTCAGAGTGTAGAACGCTACAGCAAAATATTTCACGAGTTCAGGAAACTTTGCGAGGGGAATACCACTCTGAAAGAATGATCGAATGATTTAGACCGCAGTAAATTCATCTTGCTCCAGTGAGTGTGATTCTATGTTATATAGTAGGTGATTTAAATTTATGTAAAAGGGATGTAGAAATAGATGCAACGGGGTAAAGGCTGCAAAAGCATTGTTGCCAGTCGCTGTTAGGGACGGATATATTATCATTTTTTATCAATGAAATATTAAACTTTTATATTTTTGGTGTACTTGTACTTTTTCGTCTATTGTTACCTAAGAATAGACATAGACACGATTTTCTGCAATAGCTACAGTTTACCCGTTTACAGTTAGCTACTATTTATCTGGTGAACCTAGTTTAGCGAACATGAGTAATTTATTTAGCATTTCGAGGAAAAATCAGGCAGAAATGAGAAAGAAGAATTAACCTTTTACTCTTATTTCTTATGCAACATGTTTACCCACTATAATAGACATAAATTACACATTAACAATCCAGTTTATTTTTTATTTTTAAGCAGCATTTTATTCTCGTGTAAGTGAGCCATGGTGATTTGGCGCCGCAAAAGTTTGGGAACCGCTGCCATAGTTCATGATATTTCAGATGATGGCAAATGTGCCCATCGCACCTCATTTATATGTTCTCGCATTGATATTTTTATTTTCTATTTATAATAAGGTGAAACAAATAAGTACATCAAATACACTTCTTATCTTGTATATACTTCTGAATAGCTGTCACGCTCAAATAAATTTGTTTCCTGAATTTGCGTTGTATTCCTTGTCGGAAAAAGCTGGATTGTCACACGTGGTCGTATTCTACCAAATACCATAAAATTAGTATTAAAAATAGCGTTTTCCGTTGGCATACATATTTTTTGTTACATGACAAGAAAACTAACATTTTTTGAATGACGTGTGATAACAATCGATATTACACAAACAATAACATACCGCTAACATTTGTAGAATACGTGTGAATATGCAGGATGATATATATGAAGAAAGCCATAATAACATGAAAATGGCATTACATAAAGAAAAAATGTCTTTGACTTTTATACGCCTTCTGGATCATGAGAATATATTCTAATCTGAATCCAATCTGAAATGAAAAAAAGGAGTTGATTAATATAAATGAGATATATTCGTTTCAGTATTTTATGAGAACTGATTACATGACATATTATAAGGCATGAAGACGTCGGAAGAAAATCAAAGTTGAAAAGATCTAAAAAATTGCCATGAAACTGCTTACAAATATTTTAATTTTTAGGAGTAATTAAACGTTGAAAATAATAAAAATATAAAATAAACTTATTATGAACTTACTCTCCATCAAAATTGTATCCGTTAGCTTCATCGAGAACTAAATAAAAACAGAAGTTTGTGGTGAATATTTAACAGAATCTGTATCTATTTTATTTACTAATTAATGGCAATCAATCACTAATTAATCAATTACTAATCAATAGATCATAAATCACGAGAACGTGAAATCAGTGCCCCACAAATTAAAAACAGGAAAATTGGATACGCTTCGTTATTTTTCATGATGTTGATTTGTTTTGTAAAAATGCCAGATATTGAAAATAAATAATAAAATTTGCGAACTATGTTTAAATTTGCAGGAATTCAGAAAAAATTTTTAAGGCGTACACACTGGAGATATATTAATATTAGAATAAAAATATATTTTTGACAAATAATTCAACATTAAATACGTACGGCCGTTTGAATGAGGTCCTCTAGGTTCCGCATTGACTTGCACGAAGACGAGAGCTGTAATGATCATCAGTGCAATCACAAAATAAAAGAAATTTGTATTTGCCATTGTTGAACAAATAATTCACTTCACTTCCAACTGTAGAATGCTGCATTGTAAATATTGATATTGTAATATCATATTTTGAATGACGTGTGAACAATAAAAAATCTTTCTATAAATATTTTCCTTAAGTCACTGAGTGAGTGAGTGAAGTGAGTGAGTGAGAACAACTGGTACTCCTGTAGTATGTGAACCAAGATGGCGGACACGTAAACGTAGTATGTGTACCAGGTTAGGGTTAGGCCATAATTTCAGGTACTAATACTACGTGAGTCATTCAGCTAATCTCCAAACTCCTAACTCGAAAAATTAGAATAAAATGATGGCCTAATCCTAACCTGGTACACATACTACGTTCCAGTGCCCGCCATCTTGGTGCACATACTACGGGAGCGTCGAAAAACTGGCATATCAGGTCGCGCAAGTTTATATAATATTGAAAGGTTAGAAAACTTCAAAAACATCAGAATATGTTCCTCTTAACCTAGTATTTTCAGAAGTGAAAATGAATTTCTTTCATGATTTTTGAGCCACTGTCTTGTTGTGCGTTTGATTGTCAGGTATGTAATAATCAAAAACACAATTTTTTTTTATTGAACCTTGAAATAGTTGGCAATCTTGTTCTCGTGAACAAGACGAAAATTAGGTAAGTAAAACTGTATTAACTTGTTGGAAATATAGGACTTGGCTAATTTGGAAAACGCAAGTAAATTTTTGTGCGCAGGCCAAATAGGGAATACACTTCCTGACACAATCAAAGACATTATTCAATTTGCAGCCATATCCATGATGTTGTTGCAATGTGAATACCGAACTTGCGCTCATTGTATTTGGTGTGAATCACGAGTTCAAGATTTGTCACATATTTCCCTGCAACTAATGGAATTATCAACTTGCCTCTATTATATATTGACGCACAAAAATTCAAGCTAGTTACTGTTCTACCTAATATTTTCTTACGAATGATCAAATTGGCAGATGTTGCAAAAGATAGTTGGTTGCCAGTGACCTAACTTACATTAAATTGTGCGTCGCGTTCAATGTCAATATATACAAAGCACACACACACACACAGAATTACAATAATTGCCATCAGAAAAATCGAAAGTATCCAATCTCAATCTATAAATATTAACTCGGATAAAATTAGTAATCTTCAAATATTCAGACTTGTCTTTTTGAGTTACAAGGATGCAAAATCACACTACTATGGGCTCCAGGACATATTGGTATTCCGGGTAACGAAGTCGTCGACAAAATAGCAAAGGTATCAGTGGCGAAAGTTGATGTGGACAAAAGATTATCCCAATCACAAAACGAAGTCAAATCACAAATTCGACAATTCTGCGCTAATAAATGGGATCAACATTTTATACACAGTGACCAAGCGCTTCATTACAAGACAATTTTTCCCTCAGTTGAAGACAGCATCAAGAATTCCACTTGATCACCACTATGATGAACAAAATTTTATTTCGACTTCAGACGGGACATTGCCGTTTGAATAAGCACCTCCATAGAATAGGATGCTATAATATTGGACTTTGCGATTTCTGTAATGTTCCAGAGACAGTAGAACATTTTTTTAATGAACTGTCGTGCATATAGAAATGAATGACACATATTAAAGATAAAATGCCGCGATTATGGCATTGATTTCAACTCAAAGCTATCTTACGCGACCCTAGCATTTTCTCTGCTCTTGTTGATTTTGTGAAATCTACCAAGAGAGTATTATAGGCATATACAAAGTTTGATTTAAATTGTCTGGCGTAAAAGGCTTAAATTTTTTAAAGCGCCATATACTTTCATACCACACACACACACACACACACACAAAGCCACTCGGGCAAAGGCTAAAACAATACGTTTAGGTTCCACCAAACTTGAAGTTCGAAAATCTAAGTGGAAGTATAATTCCATTCATGCGAATTTTCAACATTTAATTCTAAATTATATAAATCGTGAGACGTGAGACAAATATTATGTATGCTACAAAACACGAAAATCGAAATAAGTAATACGATAAGTAATATAATCTTAAAGCCTGAAACTGTTTTATTTAACGCTATCTACGCGTGAAATTATACATAATATGTTGCATCAGTGCAAGGCAATTCTTTCATGATTTCTGCGCAATAGTAGTATCTCCGAGGCAACGACTAAAATCTATCCACGATTAAGCTAGTTATATAGTCCAAATGTTACATATCCAACAATCGACCCTAATCATTGGCTCACGTGTTTATTAGGTAAGTTTCAATATAGTTCATAAGTTCATAAATTATGTCACAAAGCACGACGTTCCTCGAATAAAACATTTGGAAAACGGCGTGATTTGCCGTGAAATGCCAAATGACTTTTCGCAACATACGTATACTTATGATTATTATACATTATATCGAAATAAGTCTAATTGAAAAGGTAAGTTGGTAAGTCAATGAGTATCCATACACCGTCACACTATGAACGACGGGATGTGCCTTTTTTCTAATTTTTGTTTGTGACAGATGTTACAAGGATGTTAATACTATTTCGGGTGTATATCATTGTCTGAGACAAAGTTACAAAAATATGCAATATCCGTATCTCAAGTTCGGAGCATGGTCTAACTAAAAGCTGTTTTGAAGGGACAAATTGAAAACGGCCTGAAAGTGCAACCTACAAATTCGTTGATCAATACATAAAGAAAAAGTTAATATGGAAAATTGGTGTTCTCTTTGAACCATATAGAAACGTCTACGCTCTTAAGTGCGTCATGATCAACATTGTTATCTTAGAGCAATATCGTTGCTATTGGTATGATTTTTTCGTTATCGTGCCTATAGTTGGGTATATACATGGATATATGATCCCAATCACCATTCGAATAGCTTCCGCATATAGCGGAAATTCCACACACTATTTGGAACAATCACGACCTATTGTTCTTTCTTAAACCGAGTTCGAAACCGAAATAAACTTACATTAAGAAGGACAACATCAGTGCAATTACTGTCAGCTTGAATCACTTTTTAATAACATTTGGTCGAATATAAGATTAAGTTACAACCCCATCTATAGGAGTTAAAAAGTAAAGCCTCACGAATACGACTCTTGTCTAGCATTGCTTTTAGAATGAATTACAGTTTGCATAATTTGGTACAGCGCAATCAAAAAAACTTTTTGTTTATTCCCACTGGATTTAAGGGCAGATACGTCATGTCGCCATAACAACCAGAGCTGTTATCCATTAAGGGCGTGATCGGAGTTAGCGGTGTTTGTTGTTTTGTTTATGCTCTCTTAAAGCCACGGATTGGTTCAAATGAAGTAGGTTTGACTATTAATATCAGGCTCCGAACGCCACTGTTTACGTGACCCTGATTATCATGCTATTCTCTATCCTTTGTCTGACTACTGTTTAAGGTGTGGCGTATTCTCAGTCTGTATTTTCAATCTGTGCATTTCTGCTGAATAATAAAGCTTTTAAATCGCGTTATCATATTATCGAGCCTACTGTGTAACTTCGCAGCACACGTAATATTCGGCGGGTTTACAGTCTTGGCGAGTATACACGTTCACTGCAGATGTGATTCAGCCTGAGTAGCTCTATGCGTCTGTTTGCATTTACGCCCAAATATTCCAATGCATCAAACGTTTTTTAAAATTGTTGTATAAAGTGTCGGCAATGAATGCAGTAGATTAAATCGTGTAATCGTGCAAAATTGCACACTACCCTTTAACCTGTAAACGTGACTTTTTATGAATAATGATCTAAATCTGTTGCTTCTAACGAGTTGCCAACGTTTTTTTCAAAACACTCATTTATTCAAATAATCTCATTTTATTTACTAATGAGAATAACCACCGTTCGTATAACCTGACTAGGTCACAAAGTGATCCATCCTTTGTTGCCAACATTTTTTTCAAAACACTCATTCATTGAACTAATCTTATTATATTTACTAACGAGAATAACCACCTGTTGATAATAAATGAAGCACAACCGGTGTTAGAGTTGTGCTTCGTTTATTATCAACATGAGTTTACCTGGAGGCAATCATGCATTTGAGAATACCTACCGTTCGTATTACCTGACTAGGTCACAAAGTGATCCATCATGTTTTTTTTTTCGATCAATAAACAATTAAAAATATACTGACATTTAGGAGACGAAAAATATAAAGACAAATCTAGCAATTACAAACTACTTATATTGCCTGAATGGTAGAGACTGCTTGGCGATTGAAAGCTAATCAAAAATATGTGAAACTCTCTTGGAAATAATTGAGAACAATTGCCGTCGGTAATTACTATGCATGCTAATTGGTGTTTTGTCGCATGACTTTTATAAATCGTCCTGATAAAAGTCCTACATTATTGACGATTAAAATCACACAATACCAACCAAGGATTATTAGACTTGCACAATAGATGCATACATAGACTAAATATTTACGAGCCACACCCTACTTTTCAATAAAAATATAAATTTGTCACTCATTCATTGAAAAAGGTTTGCCATCCCAGCGACCTAACTGCATAATCTACGAATTCAACTGCTTTATACACGCAATAATAAATCGTAGCATTATTTAAATTAATTTATTGCTTTGATTACAAATGTATTGTAGTAATATTTTCCGCATGCTCAGGATGATTTGTATGCGCTGATGTCGTGTGTAAAGCATTTGGATAATCATTCTTCAACTCATTGCCATATTATAAATCCTTAAAATATCTTGTGTTCTAAATATATATTGAATCCGTCTATATGTTTTATTTATCACCGGCACTGGAACAAAGTCTTTTCATAAGATAATATTTCTTGATCATTGAAGTTTTCTGTAACAAAATTTATAATTGAATTCAATCATCCAGAGGCCTCTCGCTGTGATGCCACCATTAGATTTTGTTTCACGAATTGTTACTGAACGTTATATAGAATTTACCTCTGCACAGATTCTGGGCTCCCACCTCCAAGGTGCAGTACTTCATCTGAGAAAAAGACGTTTTGATAAACACAAGCAAGATTAACATGGCATATAGATTTATAAATTATACCATTAGGATGTCAATGTTAAACATAACTTCGTTTACTTTGAAGAATAGTGTCTGTCGGTGTAAATGTTCACGGGTGCAAATGTACTCGAATGCAAAGTTAATGAAACTATCGTTACGTCCAAAACCAATTGTGGTGCAATAATAAGCCATTGAATAAACTGTAGCATATCACCAAATACCAAGATAAGCGAACAATAATATAAACGAGAATATCGGTCGGAGACCGAAGACTTATCGATCGAAACTGCGGTTTCTATTCATGACTCTATAGCTACACCCGTGACCCATCACTAATTAATTAATAACTCGCCAATTATACAACATAATTTATCCAAAATTCATAGGTTCTGGTCCGAGATATGATGAATGCACATGCAAAATTTGGAGCAGATTAAACTTCGCTTTCGTGAGATATAGCGTTCATCTAACAAACAAACAGACAAATACCTCTCAACATACTTACCGATCTTAAGATCGATAAGTAATTATTGGCCGTTACACTTCCGATACGTAGATCACTCAAATACTCGAATTTTGCTCGCATCATTAGCAGCAACTTTATTGTTTGATGACGCAATGCTCTTTTCAAGATATTTTTTCGAAGTTGGATTATACACATTACGAAGTAGACAGACAAATTTGACGTGAACATGGGCAAATGGGGGAACATGGGCAAATCTAGTTCGACTAAAATATACATAAATAATGTAAAAGCACAAGTAATTTATGTACAATGTTTTACTTGGACCATTGTGAACTTTATATCGGATGCATATATTTCTCCTACTCGATCCTGGAAGACAACACAAATGTAAAAACGCGAAGCATTCCAGACAAAATAAATGAAAAAGTTCATGTTCAATATTGAGAAATTGTTCATATTGCAATGAACAAAATGAAAAAAAAATGTCTCAAAAGAGGAGTAATTTCTAACTGTTTTCAAATTTAGAATCTTTCTAGGACGTAACTACTAATATGTCTTACTTAAATGACGAAATACCGTATATAATATCAATTGAAAAACCAAGTTATATACATTCAAATTAACGGCTACAGAAATGTGAAAAAAGAATAAATGCAAATTAAAGCCGAATAAAAATTATTGTCTTTTAAAAATCATGCGAAGTCATTAATCATGTTTTAACCGTGTTTTCTTGCATGAATTCCGTTCATTAATGGCCAAAATTGCCTCAATACTCACGATTTGTGTTCGATTACTTTGTGTATATGACTTTAAGATGGATATTCCACAAGTTTACCAGTCGACATAACACAAATTTTCATATTGACTAGTTTATAATATATATTTATGAATAATCCGTAAATTAATTCCAATGAACTAGGATTTTCTATAAAATAACATTTCTCGATCATTGACGTTGCCTGCATGTTCTGAGAGAAAATTAGTAAAATAAATCAGATGCATACCAAGTTGTTAATGCATCAGGGTTTATTGCAGTATTTTCCCAGCGCAATTTATCTGCAACCTGGTTTGGGATAGATTCATACAGTTTTCGAAAATTGCTATTGAGTCATATATATTCATAATTTACCTCGGAATGTCTGCGCAGATTCTGGACTGACACCTTCAGAACTAAAACGACCAACTGAAAAAGTTTGATAAACGCAAGAAAGATTAGAATAGTTCAATATTTCATAATCTTTCTTATTTTTGTAGTTCACTCCTACTTGTAAAATATCTTGTCATCTGTGTACGATGACTTCAGATTTGTATTTTATTCAAAATTTACGGAACTTGAAACGAAAAATTGAAGCAGGATTTCCTAAATCTTTACAACGTTATGTTATAATACGTAATGGAGTATGCAATAAAGGCAAAACTTACAAACTCCGGAGATAAACGATGCAGTTATTAAAACCATAAAGACGATCATAGAGATCCTGCACAGAATTGATGGAATGATGCTCATTTTTTAAATTTTTCCAGAAACTACGAAGAAATTGGAAACCTAAAATGGACATATAAGAGTTCAATGAAACAAATGTAAACTATTTCAACAAATTTTCAAAAGATATTTCTGCACGTGTATCTACCTGAATCATTCGTTTTTTTTCTAAAATCAGAATATGTTCATGCCTTATTCTTCGATTTTCATGGGGATAACCAATGTTTAAATTAATGATTTCATAAAAAATGAAAAAATTATGTCTGCAGGCCTCAAGATTGCCGGAGTGCATCGGGATATTTTAATCATGATCTAAAATATTTTAGTGTTGGGAATCACTGAAACAAGCTATTGAATTCCTTATTCTTCTATCACATTAATCGGCGTTAAACCGTTTTCCCCCATCAAAGTTATTTCCAAGCGCCAAGTCTTTCTGCCAAGTCACTTAGATTGGGTAACTGTCCGTACTCTGAGTCTTTGAACCAAAAAAATCAAATTTACCTTGCAGTGACTTTTCTTATCTGTTGGGTTGCAAACTGACGCCTTTAGACTTCAGAACTTCTTCCAGGTTGCCTGTTTGGAAATGGAATGTTTCACTCCAACAATCCAGTCTAATATAGTCAATCTGTTTCCGGATAAAACAATCCAATTGAAAAAATGGTTCATTTCTTTGGCATTTTACCGCTCAGGAATGTTTGCAAAAGAGAAACATTAATTATTTAATTTGGTGACCGTACATTTGAACCCACGTACATTTGAACCCATGTGTATATCCACGGGTTCAATCTATATGCGGGTGCTAAAACCCATGGGTTAGGGTTAGTTTGGGTTTAACTATCCGTGAAACAAAAAAAATCCATAGGTGCAATAGCATACAGGTGCAATTGTCATGGGTTCAAATGTACGTGGGTTCAAATGTAATGGAACCATTTAATTTATATTCAATGGTTATAAATAAACTTCAAAACCAGATTATCAAGTTTTCGGCCACCATTTTACTCCTCACACAGTGTCTTTTTTTTTCACAGCAACTCTAAGAGCACCTCCATGGATTAGATCACACGAAGACATACCGGTATATCCTTGAGCAATTTAATTTATTTGAAAGGGATGGAGATATTCACCAGCCAATGAATATGAATGAAGCGTTTACTTCATTTCATTCACCAATCATCGGTACTGATAAAATTCATCAGTTTGCAATATATTTATATATCAGAACATTATAGGAGTGGCTTTTAGCAGACTTGACGTAAAATTATGTGGAAATCTATACATATGATATGAGTCGAAACTCAACTGCACATTTCATGATAAAGCCATTGACTTGACAAAGCAAATGATTAGGGAATGGAAATTTATCTCTAGTGCAACATCAAACATAGAGGGGATTTCCCAAGCACCGAATTTTGCCCTTTTCTAATTCTATCGTATTTCATCCTACAATAATTTAATTTACTCCGCCTTCAAAGCGCATTTTTTCATTTTGTTCACTGCATAAAAAGCAAATCTGCCATATTAAGCATGATCTTATTTTTGTTTCGTCTGGCATGCTTCACGTTTTTGCAATTGGGTTGTCTTCCGAGATCACGTAGAAAACTATCTTTCCGATTGTCTAGACTCAAGAACGATTGTCTCAAGAATGGCTGGCTGCAGCGTGCTAATTGCTACATTTGCAACACAGATTTTAGTACGCATTTAAAATTTGAACGTACATTTGCAACAACGTGGAATTTTAGACATTTTAACGCATAGAAGTTGCACCCATGTCGTCGCATCCACTCGCAAATACTAATAAAATAAAATAAAACGATAACAAATTCAAAAAGTCTAAGGTTACGGTTGCAAGGTTTTTACAGTCATGATCATATTCCTCTTTGTTGTTGTCGGTCATTTTTTTTCAACAAAGTATCACGAAGGTAGTCATCATAAATCGTACATCAAGCTTATGTTGATGTCTGGTGTTTGGTTGGCCCTCTGACAATTACATCGTGTACTACTGTAACATCTGTATTTCACCCCGTCCAAAAGTTTGCGTAAACTGAGTTAATGGATGGAAATTCAAATTAATCACGTATGTGTTTGCAATGCGTTCGCATGCATTCCACTGTTATACCATTAAGATGCCCGTCACTCGGCAACCAATACCAATGAAACGTTGTTTACTTTGAAAAATGGTGTCTATGGGTGTAATTGTTAACGGGTACAAATGTACGCAGGTGCAAATATACAGTTTAAAACAAAAAACCTCCGCATTTTAAACTTATATTAGATGAATTATTTTTGTCCCACCCTGGTGCAAACATCTATGCCTGAAAAGGTTTATGGGTGCAATTGTACGTGGTTGCAAATAGCTGTAGCTGTAAATGTTCATGGGTGCGAATGTGGGCGCCTGCAAATGTCCATGGGGCAAATGTACATCAATGTAGCGCTCAAAAACAGCTAACGTCACTTTAAAATTATCTGTGGTGCAATTAAAGAAGCATTGAGCGCCAACTAGCAAGATAAGCAAACAATAATATAAATTATTCACGGTTTAACTCCCTGCTAGACTCTAGACTAAAACGATTGTCTCAAAAATGGCTAGAGCGTGCTATATTCTACATTTTCAACACAGATTTCAGCAGCACCCATATATAATTTTTAAGTATATTTGCACCCGCGTACATTTGCACCCATAGACTCTTTTAACAACGTAATATTTTAGCATTTTAACGCATAGAAGTTTGTACTCATGTCGTCGCACATACTCGCAGATATTTATTTTTTAGACAAATTTCACTTTTTTATTTATAAATAGGTATATTAGAAATAAAACAGATTCCATGAGTGTAATCCTGATTACGGTTGCAAGGATTTTTACAGTCATTGCAAGTTATAATTCTAATCCACTTTTTCTTTGTCGGTCATTTTCTTTCAACGAAATACCGCAAATGCAGTTTCATCATAAATCAATCATCAGGTTTAAGGTGGTCTTTGGTTATTTGTCATTCTGACAATTTCAACGTGTACAACTGTCTTTCACCTTGTTAAAATTTTGCTTAAACTAAGTTAATGGATTGAAATTCAAATAAATCGCGAATGGGTTTGAAATGCGTTCGCATCCATTCAAGTAATACCATTTGGATGCGCATCCCTCGGTAGCCAATGGCAATAAAATCTCGTTTATTCTGAAGAACAATGTCTATGGGTGTAAATGATCACGGGTGGAAGTGTACGCAGGTGCGAATATACCGTGTGGGGCATGTTAAACTCTCAGGCGATTGTTTAATTTCTTGTCCCAACCTTTTGAAAAAAATCTATCTGTGAAAATGTTAATGGGTGCAATTGTACGAGGGTGCAAATGTTCATTTGTGCAAATATACGTGGTTGCCAATGGCTGTGGCTGTAAATATAAACGGGTGCAAATGTACATGAGTTCCAATTTCCGTGGGTTCCGATTTCCGCGGGTTCCGATTTCCGCGGGTTCAAATGTTCATGGGTGCAAATGTCTATGTGTGCAAACGTACAGGAATCCAAAGTTAACAGAACTGATGTCACGTACAAAATTAATTGCGATGCAATAATAAACCATTGAATAAACTGAATCACAGCGCCAACAAGCAAGATTAGCAAACAATAATATAAGGTATTGGCGGATACACTCGCGGTACATAGATCACCATAATAATCGAATTTAGCTCTTATCATTAGAGCAACGCGATCGTTGAGGACTCAATGCTATTTTCAGGATTTACATTCGATCATGGATTATACACATTGTGAAGTGGAAAGACAAATTAAACATAAAGCAGGCATGGGCGGTTTCAGCACAGCTAAAATATATTTCATATGAAAGCACGATCAATGAATGTACGATGTTTCACTTGGACCATCGTTGAACTTTATATCGGATACATATATTTCTCCTTAATCTTAGACGACAACAGAAATGTATAAACGTGAAGCATTCCAGACAAAATAAACAAACAAGTTCATATTCTATATCGAGGAATTGCTCCTAATGCGAGGAACAAAAAAATGTGCGGAATGCTGAGCCACTGCTGCCAATCGGTTTAAATCATTGTACAACGTAACTACTAATATGTCTTACATTAACATCGTTGAAAATAGTCTAATCTAAGCAAATATTCCTTTAATGGATAATCACCTCTATGGTATCATACTAGTGAGAATTAAATTTCCTTTCTTAATAACATGTCTGCTTCATCCAGTGAATTAGATTGCATGAAATATATCAGTTCGTATAAATTTGGAATTTTCACGGTATTCAAGGTCAGGCAGTAGAAACCTAGATTTAATGTTCTGGAGTATATGCGTGACTAATGCATTGAATCGATACGAGTCAATTTTGTAGTGGTAAATTATTTCAGATATCGATTCAACTAAATGCAGAAGCCATAATTGAATTATATGTCGAAAAATTGCAAACCGTTTCAAAAATTAAAGTTGTCCGATGATCGTACATATTGAAAATAAAGTGTGCCTTGCTACGTGACCCATCGCTGATCTCTGCAGCCACTATTCATCTTTTGTGTGTTGATTAGGGCTGGGACTGGTTAACCGATTTCAGATGGTTAACGGTTACGATTTATGTTAACCGTTAACTGGCATCTCAGCTACAAATCATCTTCATACCGTACAATTTCTTCAAATATGATTACGTCATCGCAAATTAATCTTTTGTGGCATTAAATTCAAGGGAATATTACTAACTGTGTGGGTAAGGACTCAATAAATATGAAAAATAATGGAAGTACCAAGATTGCTGATTATGGAATTTTGACAATGATGAATTCAGAATCAGTTTTCGGTCGATTTCGAAATATATTGTTCACGATTTTATTGCAAAATCGGATATTCAATGTCATACAACAAGTGAGCACTTGATGCCGTTTTTCTTTATATGATATGTATCTCGAAGTAAAATTTGCACATCGAACACTGATAATTTGTCACATAAATGACGTTTAACAACGGAATCAGGTTTTCTAAAATACTTCCACACGCCCGAACCACGCTGCTTATCTCTTGTAGCAAAGCAATCATGAAACTAACTTGATTGGTGAATAATTTTAATAAGCGATACCGGGATAAGAACACGCAAAATTGCTTTATAAGCATTGTGACGTAACAAGCTGAAATTATAAATTACGTCAAACGTCACGTGGCGGTTAACCGGTTAACCGATTGATTTTACCCGGTTAACGGTTAAAGTGTTTTCCCTGAAATTCCCAGCCCTAGACTGTTGATCTCAAAAAAAATCGCCTTAACGTTAGGCGGGAGCATGGGTTCTTGCGATTTAAATCAAGAATCCGGATGCTATGTGAAAAAATTCAGACATATTGTCAAAATTAGAATGAAAACCGGAAATTTTTAAATGGACAAAAACATTCTGGTTTTGCAGTTCTTCTCGATATTTATCTTTTAGTCTTGAATCCTGAGTAGCTGGTATTTGGATATGAAAAACAACTGTGTGAGTTTTGAACCGTTAGTTCGGTTGAGTTCCGTGAAAATGCCAGTAACACTTATAAACTTTGTTTCATTGAAATCGTTTTTATCCGGAAATAGAATGGCTATAATATACGCAAACGTTGGAGCGAAACATTTCATTTGACATACGACCTGGAAGAAATTGTGAAATTTATCAGTGACAGTTTCCGACCTATCACACCTGAAAAGACCATTGCAAGGTAAAGTTGATTTTGTTGTTCGCATCTACATTTTCGTTTCATTCCACTATACATATTATCATTGTTGGAAACCGCGTTACTTTGTAAAATTTTGACGCCACCTCGGTTCATCATTTTCTAAACATTAATTCTAAAACATCATTTTTTCTTTGAATTGAAAGAAATGTTTTGTCAATATTTTCATACATTAATAGAATTGATAAAAAGATACCAAACAAATTTGCCGATATTACCGAATACAAACTATTTCGCTATCAATATTATTTAAGTTACAGTAAATTTTTTATAATTTCTGTTTTCATTTTGCTAATTTTCTATTTACAGCGTCCGGATTTCTCTATTCTTCAAAACACTTTTCAAAATGGTCCGTATTTCATCAATCTTTCAGAAGATCCTGATGTTTGTTTTCATTATTTCGATAATTACATCTTCTATATCAGTAGTGCGTAAGTGATGACTATCAAATTTCAGTTATATAGACATACGGGATCACGAGATACTATCAGCAAGATTTTACTTCATTTCAAACTTTCTTAATATTCATTTGTTAATATATTTATTTATATACATCTGTGACATAAAAGTAAAAGATTAATTACAAAAGCCTTAATATAAATTTTGATTCTTGCACTGAAAAAGGTTTCCAGTTTAGTAATTTAAAACCAAATGCGTAACAACAAAGATGTAATGGAGAGCATAAAAAAATAAATCGCCCCCAACATTGGTATTTCTTACTTCATTTTGAAAATGACTATATATGAACAATTATTTTGTTGTCTAATTCTTCTTGTGTTCATAAAAAAAAATTGTGAATGTGCTCCTTTATATTGAAACAAAAGGTACTGCGATGCTACTAATTTTCAAATTTTCTGAAATTACTGAATTTTCACACTAAATATTGTTTTCCTGAATCGAGTACATCACGTCTGAACCGAGTGCATTGACACATATTCGCATAGCTTCCGCAACGGTTAATCCGTTAAGAAGCTTTCGGTGAATAAATATTGGTTCACGCCTCTTCTAGCAATAGCGTTTCCACTTAAAGATGACCACGCGTGACCGTTATTTCTCTTTAAACCGGCATTTGAACACTTAAAAGTTATATGCCAAGCTTTTGCTCATTCCAACATAACGACCCGAGTGTTGTGTTGAGAGACAGATAGTCTAGAAAGGGATTCCCAAGTATTTTCTAATTACTGAAAAAAAAACAATTATTGTAATTAAAAAACTTCTTCCATTTCAGTTTATTTTTAACAAAAATTCGATATTTTTTCCACATTTTTGTTTAGAAGGAGGTATTCATCCTGAAGGCGACAACCCTAAAGTCCAGCAGAAGTTTTGAAGGTAAAAAGTTGAAAAGGTTTATCGGTGGTATTGACTTGTTAAGCATTGAGCAATTCTTGTTTTCGGTTATTTATATGATGCATATATATATTCCAATCTTTATCCCAGTTTATATTAACAATTATTTATGTGTGAAAAGTAAACGTTCATTTAACTTTCTTACTTGTCACATTTGGTCTTTACTTACCTCTACTGGCTGATCTGGTGTTATGATCGTGCACTGATGACTGAGTCGTGAAATAACCCTGAAAAGCTGTAGGCAACATATCATGTGTGAATTGATACATGATTTTGGCTATAACAAATGTGTGGACTGTGGATATTATCAAATTTAAGGATATGGGATAGTTTATAGAGTTTGCCCAGGTTCGAGTACTGTACAGAATTTGTCAAAAATTGGATTGCTTTGTTTTGTAAAGATTTAATTTTGCGGCTGTGGCTCTTCTGGAGACACGATCCCCAAACTGTTATCCCATATTGGACATATGATTGGAATAGGGCAAAATATTCCAGCCTTAGGTCTTAGGGTACACCTAGGTAGATGATTTCGAAGTAATATTCCTACAGCTCTTGAAAGTTTTGCTATAAAAAAGTCAATATGTTTGTCCCATATTAATTTATTGTCTATTGCAGGGGTGGGCACACCGCGGCTCGCGAGCCGCATGCGGCTCGCCAGACTTTTTGTGCGGCTCTTCTCGCTAACATAAATTATTATCCAAATTTTAACTAAGAGAATAACTTTAATGTAAACTCTTTAATTTATTAAAAGTCGTAAAGAAGTTTTCGTCAATAATTAGGACAAATTATGTTTTAATATGAAAATCGCTGTAGCGTTGAATTTAAGTCAGTCGAGTCAGCAAATCTTTCTTCACAATGGTCAATGTTTACTGATGCGTCGGCGATATTGCAGCTTGATTACGGTTAGTTAGTCTAACTCTAAGTTACTGTGCGATGTGTCCAAAATTAAAAAAACTAAAGTACGTAAAGTACGAGTACGAGTACGAGATGAAAACAGAGTTGTCAGAGTTGCCTTGTTTATCTATTTATTGTTATTAGACTCTTGTGTGAATTTCTTTTCTGTTCGTGGTATTTCGATAATATTAATAAATTCACAAATTCTGCGGCTCTTTTAAAGTTCTGACTTGCAGCACGCGGCTCTTATACTAAAACATTGTGCCCACCCCTGGTCTATTGTAATGCCCAAATATTTGTATGACCGGACTAATTCTAGTGAGTTGCTATTTATGGTAACATTGAACAGAGCATTGTTCTCAGTGGTGGTTGGACAAATCAGAATAGATTTTGATTTGTTTATTTTATGGTCAATTTATTGCTGGCTATCCAGTTTGCGACCTTATTTAGTTCAATATCAACTTTTTGTTTCAGTTGCACTAAAGACTTGGAAGATTTTAAGAGTGCTGTATCGTCAGCGAACAGTTTTGTGAAAAGAGAAGAGGCATTTGGTAAATCATTAACAAAAGTTAAAAATAGCAATTGGGCTAGATTTGAACCCTTCGGATCTCCACATGTTATGGGTAAATATGATGATTCGGCAGTACCAATTTTGACAAATTGCAAGCGATTCGTTAAGAAGCTTTTTAGGAGCAATTTAGTGTTGCCACGGATACCATAGTGCTGCAGTTTCTTTATTAGTAGACTGTGATCAACTGTATCGAAGGCCTTTTTGAGATCAAGGGAAATGCAGCAAGTGTATTGTTGGTTCTCTAGAGCGTCATATAGACTGGTTGCGTAATCTAATATAGCATGACTGGTAGAATGATGACTTTGAAATCCAAATTGACATTTGTTGATTATATTATATTTATCTATAAAACTTAGTAACTGGCTATTTAACAGTTTTTCGAACACAGATGAAATTATTGGGAGAACCGAGATAGGCCTATAATTTGATATGTGCTTTTTGTTTCCTGATTTGAAGACGGGCACTACTCTAGCACATTTTAGAACATTAGGAAAATTGCCAAAGTCAATAAATGCATTGAAAAAGGTTCGTATACCTAGTGCAGTAATATCATATATGACTTTCAAGAAAAAAGGTGGGATGTTGTCAGGACCAACAGCTTTCCCAGATTTCAAGTTATTTAGAATGTTGGTTATTTCGGAAGGGGATGCCGGTTCGAGGAAAATTGATTCTCGAATAGGATTTTTCAAGAAGGTTTCGCAAGGAGTTGTGTTCTGGCAAATGTTCGAAGATAAGTTTTGACCTATTGTAGGAAAGTACCTATTAAATTCAGTAACTATTTTTAATTTGTCCTTGATCCAGATGTTGTTGTCAAGTTCTAATTCATCGATTGTTGTATTATGTTTCTGAGCTTTTGTGTTTACAATTCTTCTAATGGTCTTTCAAGTTGTTTTTACATCACCACGGGTTTGAGTGAAAAGTGTGTTGTAGTACAGCATCTTTGATTTTTTTTTCAATCGAGTTAGAATGTTGCTGTATTTTAAAAAAATACAATTTTCTGGGGGTCGCTACTACAAAATGAGATTTCCGCAAGCTTCTTTTTTGTCGGACGGATATTAAAATACCTTTAGTGATCCAGGGGTTGGATTTTGTTTTCAGTTCTCTACGTGACATTTTCCGAAATAGAGAATGCTTGTCTAAAAGTTGTTTTATTATGTTGATAAAACGTGTAAATAATGCATTAAAATTGTTTTTGGTGATATCTATCGAATTTAAAAAATAGTTGAGCGTTAACTCTGTATCCATTCTAAAGTTAGCTGGGATGAAATTTCTTGTATCACGAGTATATATAGGTTCATGTTTAAAAGTTTTGAATTTAGCTTTCACAAAGCAGATTATAGGATAATGGTCAGTTACATCTGTAGTAACAACAACTGTTGAAGGATTCTGATCGAGCTTGTTAGAGTATATATGGTCGATTAGTGTGCTTGATGAATGAGACACTCTGGTGGGAACAGTGATCAAAGGTATAACTAGGTTTGAGCGTAGCATGTTTATATAAGAGTTAACTTGTTTATCTTTTACATTTAACAGGTTGATGTTGATGTCTCCAGCAATTATAAAAGTTCTTCTAGTTGCTGTTAGATTGTCAAGAATAGTTTCAAGAGCTGAAGAGAATGCCGATGTATCAGAGCGGGTGTGTCGATAAATAAAACCTACAATCAATGAGGTAATTTTTTGTGGGCCCTGTGATTCGTTATTGATTTCAAGCCATAGGTTTTCGGCATCAGGGATATTGAAACTTAAATGACACATCATATCTTATGTACGCCCCAACACCACCAACCCTTGATGTTGATGGAATATGAGTGAAATTGTATGACGGAATATCTATATTAACAATAGGTGATTCACAGTGCAACCATGTTTCAGAGAGGCCTATAATATGGGGATAACTAGAGCAATGAGATAAAAATTCAATCAATTTGTCTATATTTTTTTGAATACTGCGTGCATTTATATGAATTATAAATAGTTCATCTTTATCCGGGGATAGATGACCGAGGTTTTCATTGTCAATAACTTTGCATGGATCATCAAATAGGTCTTCAAATAGGTCAAGGTGATTGGATGAGGTTGTTAAATTATTAAAGTCGGAATCTGATGCATTTAGCAAAGGGAAAGGGGTGGTACAGTCAAAAATTAAAGTCTGGTCACACATATAATATTCAAAAGAAAAAAGCCGAGTTTGAGTTTTTGTCGGGTGTTTTTTCGCTTACTTGATTTTTTCCAAGTCTTCTTCAACCATGATCGGAAGAGTTTTAGCTTTTTCATTTTTCTTGATGAGCGTTCGTCCGCTATGAGTCCATAGATAATTATATTCATATTTCTTTTTCAGATTACGAGCCTTGAAAAATAAGTCACGATTTTGATCCGTCAGATTCTCAGCAATAAAAAATTTTGAGATGTCGGGGATAGATGTAGTGTTAGCAGCGGCAGTTAGTTTGGATCTATGTTTTAGCATTTCATTCCTTATTCTTCGACTGAGGAATCGAACAACTATCGAAGCAGATTTTACCTTATCTGGCTTGTAAGTTTTTCGGTGTGAAGCTGAAATATCCTCTTTATCTATTTCGAAATTGAGAAGCTTCGACACCTCTACTACTAATTGATCAGTATCTTCTTCTTTTTTGTAGGGTATGCCGTGAATTTCAAGATTTAGAAGTCTCGATCTTCTTTGCAGGTCCTCAATACGCATGTAAGTGCTCGACAGAACGTTTCTTAAGTTTGAGATAACAGATTCCAAATCTGCAATTTTGTTTTCGTTTCTCTGGGACCTCACATCCACAGTTTTCAGGCTACTTGAGATATGATTCAATTGAGTCGAGAGGTTTGTTAGAGTTTCACTAATTCGCTTGAGATCGGATTTGATGGAGTCCATAGAAGCGGAGAGTGAATTGAGGAAATTGTGGAGAGGGGGATTTTTCACTTATGTCTGATTCTTCATTGTCGGCTGCTGTTGAGTTCATATTTATCAGTAATGACACTGTCGATGAGAGTTGGCAGCTTTTCACTCATGCTTTTCATGACTGCTTCCTGGATAATTGGAAGAATTCTTGACACAAAGCTTAGGTCGTGGGTGTCGCGGCGAGGATCTTTAGGTGGAGATGGTGATTGCCTTCCCTGTTTGCCATCCAAGACAGAAGTTGGTATTTGGTGCTTGGATTTGATGGATGAAGATGTCGCCATTATGAGACTAAGATTATTGGTTTCAGGTTTATATTATGTTGAATTCCTTAGTAATCAAATAGCGAATAATCATCTCGCTGTTTGATGTTCCCAATTAGAATGTGTTATTGGTAGAATAGTTTTCGCAGTTACAGATCCAGATTAACTATAAAATCCTTGCCTGGCTACCCAAAAATTAAGACTTGGTCCGATTAAGTTGTTTCATTAGTTAAAAATTAATTAGATCCTTGATTTTGATAATATCCGACTTTATTGTTCATACAATAGTATGGAGAAGCCAATTTTAGGCTTAAATTTTTACACGGCTGTCACAGCCATTCGTCGGAGTTGCCTTTAATTAACGTAATTCCTCACAGATTGTTTAAAATTGACAAGTCAAGAATTCATGCGAAATATTTCAATCGATCCTACCAGATAGCAAATGATATCTTTTATTTACCACTCTGCGAGCATATTATTGTCACAGTTTGACCAAAACCTGGCGTAAACATGAAAAATATATACACAACATACACACGTACACTGTGGACCGTCACACTATGTATACTATTTCCTAATAGCAGGTGATCTGTCGAAATATATTTTCAGTAGCTCTTCGTACTAAACCTCGTCCAGAAAGAATGTGTGTATTAACAGTTTGTAATAGATCTTATCTACATCATCATTTAAAAAAAAATTGTTTCCAGTCTCTGTGTTGTTTATTGAAATCTATAAACGAATTGTACAAATATATATAATTACACACAATATCTTCGCATACGAATCATGCCGAATATGCGTAATAAATAATTTTTAACATCTTACAATTTATTATCGCGTGTATAAAGCAGTTGCTTTCATAAATTGTGCAACTATGGCGCTGGGTTGACGAACCTCTTTCAACAAATGAGTGAAAATTTATGTTTTCATTAGAAAAGAAGAGTGTGGGTCATAAATATTTAGTCTATGTCTGCATCAAAGTCTTATGTTGGTTGGTATTGTGTGCTTTTTTATGCTTTCAATTTTATGAAAGACATGTGAGAAAACACGGATTCGCTTGCATAGGAATTACCGACGGCAATTGTTCTCATGATTCCAAGAGTTTGTGAGCGAGTTACACTTCTAAAAGCATATATTATTCGATCGGCTTTCAATTGCCCTGCAGTGACTACCATTCAGGCGATATGTATAAGTTTTTCATTACTGAATTTGTCATTTAGATTTATTTATCTCCTAAATGTCAGTATATTTTTAATTGTTTATTGAGCGGAAAAAACACGATGGATCACTGTGTGACCTAGTCAGGTAATACGAATGGTGGTTACTCTCGTTACTAAATAAAATTAGATTCTTTGAATGATTTAGTGGTTTTGAAAAAATGTTGGCAACAAATGATGGATCACTTTTGGACCTAGTCAGGTAATACGAACGGTGGTTACTCTCGTTAGTAAATAAAATTAGATTATTTGAATGAAAAGGTGTTTTGAAAAAAAAGTTGGCAACTCGTTAGAAACTTAGATCCTTATTCCCAAAAAGTCACGTTTACAGGTTAAAGGGTAGTGTGCAATTTTGCACGATTAGACGATTTAATCTACTGCATTCATTGCCGACACTTTATACAACAATTTTAAAAAACGTTTGATGCATTGGAATATTTGGGCGTAAATGCAAACAGACGCATAGAGCTACTCAGGCTGAATCACATCTGCAGTGAACGTGTATGCTCGCCAAGACTGTAAACCCGCCGAATATTCCGTGTGCTGCAAAGTTACACAGTAGGCTCGATAATATGATGACGCGATTTAAAAGCTTTATTATTCAGCAGAAATGCACAGATTGAAAATACAGACTGAGAACACGCCACACCTTAAACAGTAGCCAGACAAAGGAGAAAGAATAGCATAACAATCAGGGTCACGTAAACAGTGGCGTAACTCCGATAACGCCCTCAATGGATAACAGCTCTGGTTGTTATGGCGACATGACGTATCTGCCCTTAAATCCAGTGGGTAGAAACAGTTTCATTGATTGCGCCGACCAAATTATGCAAAATGTAATTCACTCCAAAAGCAGTGCCAGACTAGAGTCGTATTCTGGAGTCTTTGCGTGTGAACTCCGATAGATGGGGTTGTAACTTCAACTTACATTTGGCAAAATGTTTTAAAAAGTGATTCAAGCTGACAGTAATTGCACTGAATACTTTTTTTTATTGCAAGTGTTATTCGGTTTCGAACTCGATTTAAAGAAGAACAATAGGTCGTGATTGTTCTCGACAGTGTGTGGGATTTCCGGTCTAAATATTGCAAAATCGTGAGTACAAATGAGATCGTGGTAAATGCTATGTTGAGGTCACACAAGAATAAAAAGAAATGAGAACTAATTTGTAACCGACCTATCACAACTGAAGCTTTTTGTTATACCTGCTGTCAAATTACAGCTCAATATGCCTTCCACAAAGGAAACTATTCAAATGGTGATTGGGATCATATATCCATGTATATGCCCAACTATAGGCACGGTAACGAAACAATCATACCAATAGCAACGATATTGCTCTCAGATAACAATGTTGGTCATGACGCATTTAAGAGCTATCGTAGACGTTTCTATATGGTTATATATTTCTATAGAACACCAATTTTTCATATTAACTTGTTATTTATGTTTTCATCAACGACTTTGTAGTTTGTACTTTCAGGCCGTTTTCAATTTGTCGTGTCGTGAACTCGTGATTTACATCAAATACAATGCCTTAATTTCAGGTACGAATACTACGGGAGTCGCTTGTCTAGTCCCCGAACTCGTAATAGGACTAGACTAAGGAAAATGGAATAAAATGATGGCGTAAACCTAACTTGGTACACATACTACGGTCCGGTCTCCGCCATCTTGGTTCACATACTTCGGAAGTACCAAAATATTTACTTGCATTTTTCAAATTTGCCAATTTTTAGTTTTACTGACCTATTTACGCGGTTAACATTGCCAACTATTTCAAGGTTCTATTTAAAAATTGTGTTTATGATTATTATATATCTGGCAATCAAACGCACGACTAGACTAGTGGTTCAAAAATCTTGAGATAAGTTAAATTTTACTTCTGAAAATACTCTGTCAAGCGGAACGTATTTTGATGTTGTTGAAACATTTCTAACCTTCCAATAAGATGGAAAACTTCCTCTGCCTGATGTTCCATATTTTTTCACCCAGCCAGGTATTTCGGGAAAGTATTTACAGGATGATTGTTTATTGTTCACACGCAGTGGCGTATCTAGGGTGTGGCAACCTTGGCTCGTGGCCGTTTGAACAGAGCGAAAAAATGGCGAAACGTTATAATCGTAAATTGTTTGCATAAAATATTTTTAAATTGAAAATAACTGAAACTCGTATTTTTACTCAAACAATAAAGCACAAGTATCCTTTTTTATTAACAGTACTTATAAATTCCAACCAACTATCAAGGGGGTCGAATTTTTAAACTTTGCCTTAGGCGTAATGTTACGTAGATACGCCACTGTTCACACGTCATTCAAAAGATTATATAACAATATCAATATTACCAATGCAAAATTCTGCAGTTAGAAGTGAACAGACACTAGGACAAATCTTTTCAAATCTCATAAAATAAAATTTTATTTTTAGAAATACTTTATTCTGCAATAATTATTTGTTCAACAATGGCAAATACAAATTTCGTTTTATTTGTGATTGCACTGATGATCATTACATCTCTCTTCTTTGTGCAAGTCAATGCGGAACCTAGAGGACCTCATTCAACCGGCCGTACGTATTTAATGTTGAATTATTTGTCAAAAATATATTGTTATTCTAATATTAATAAATCTCAATATCATGAAAAATAACGTAGCGTATCCAATTTTCCTGTTTTTATTTGTTGGGCACTGATCTCACATTCTCGTGATTTCAAAATCTATTGATCTAAAAATTCAGCTTTGAAATGATATTATCCATTAAATATTGAAAAATATGGATACAGATTCTGTTAAATGTTCACCACAAACTTCTCTTTTTATTTAGTTCTCGATGAATCTATTGGATACAATTTTGACGTAGAGTAAGTTCATAATAAGTTCAATTGATATTTTTATTATTTTCAACGTTTATTTACTCCTAAAAATTAAAATATTTGTAACCAGTTTCATGGCAATTTTTTTTTAATCTTTTCAACTTTCATTTTCTTCAGACGTCTTCATGCCTTATAATATGTCATGTAATTAGTTTTCAAATAATACTTAAACGAATATATCTCATTAATATTAATCAAATTTTTTCTTTTATTTCAGGTTGGATTCAGATTAGATTATATTTACATGTTCCAGGAGATTTATAAAAGTCAAAGACAAATTTTCTTCATGTAATGTCAATTTCTTATTATGGCCTTCTTTATATTGTATATATATATATTTGTATATATATATCATCGTTGATATTTTCATGTAATCCTGCAAAAATGACCAATATTTCATTGTTTGTGTAATATCGGTTGTTATTACTTGTGATTCAATGAATGCTATTTTTTCTTGTCATATAACAAACAATATATATGATAACAGTAAACGCTTTATGATTTTTTTATTACTAATTTTATGGTATTTGGTAGAATAGGACCACGTGGGACATTCCAGCCTTTTCCGACATGGAATATAACGCAAATTTATGAATGTTCTCTCGAATAAAGATCTTTGGAAAACAAGATTTTGTAAATTTCTGTAAATCATCTACCACATAAACATAAAATAACAATGGAGCAAGGTGATTAATTGGTCAAAAATATCCGATCAAGAAATATCATTCTTTCAGAGTGGTATTCCCTTGCAAAGTTTCCTGAACCCGTGAATTGTTTTGCTGTAGCGTTGTACACCCTGAAGTATATGTTTGCGAAAGCATGCTTACACAAACGATTTTTTTTAAATCGCCTCATTTTTTAAGACTTGTGGAATTATAAAAATGCAACAAAAAGCTTCTCATTAATGCAGATATTTATTGAATATATATGGTCCAAATTGTTGAGTGTTTATGCACGAGTGCTAACTGCATTGAATTGGCACTCAGTGTCATATTAGTCTGACAATATTCAACCTATTTTCTTTTTAATTTGACGGATACAAACATTTATATAAATGGATCAGTCAAAAACAAAAAAAAATTACACACGCGAAAATTTGCAGGCGATTGCGAAAGCGGCAATAGTTGCTATGAGACACTCAACCTGATAGAGAAGGATGACAAAACCTTTAAAGCTATCACCTCTTCGACCCCTCTACTGCAACCCTGTTTACTTTTCTGAGTCTTCGAAAGCCCAAAAGCTGCGGTGGAGTTATCAATTATATTTTCGATCGACAGCGTCATCGGCTACACTGTGACTTTAACCGGGAAAATTCAACCCGTTCTGGAAATGGTTAGTTGTATTGAATTACTCGATTCATCCCGTACTAGAAACAACAAATATATAAAACAAAAAAAATCAGAAATATTCGACACAAAATAACGTCAGGGACTTTTTTATTCTGATAGGAAGAAAAATAACATTATAATATTTTCAAACATAAATTTTATATTATATATATTTCCTCTTAATACATCGATTTCTCAATATTGCCCATATTTATTTTGCTTTTATAATAATATACATGTTAATATATATATATAAATATATACATTTTCTTTCAGTAAACTGAAGCGCCGAACAATCAATTCGTATTAAGAAAAAAGCAAACATTCATCTTTATTATAGTATATTGTTTTATAAAACGAACACTGAAAGACTGAATCAAAGCCTTTTTTCAATTATACACGATAACAACAATTATAAAACACATCACTGAATTAATAGTTAGATGGCACAGCATGATGAACGAAGTCAAACAAAGATATTCGAGGTTTACCTGAATTGAAAGAAATAATTATATAAGTTGTGACATATAGTTGTAATAGATAAAATTTTGAGATAATTTTTTCTATGAATACGCTTCTAATTCGATTCTAATTTTAAATTCTAGACAAATAGATGACTTGGATTTAAAATTGCTGATCTTAATTACATTGGCATCCCTGATTGCCTTTCTCGGGTCTAAAATCTGTGCTCATCAACCCATCTTGAAAGTACTATTATTGGCAGAAGGAGCGTAGCCATGGATTCTCAAATTGATAAAAGGGTTCAAAAAATTACAAGCTAAACCATAACAGCTAGCGGGTCCAGAAAACGTGGGTTCAAGTGTCATGAGAGTCTAAAAAATGCCTTTTTTTCACATTTCAAACGGGGAAAGGAGGGTCTCTCCTGGGTTCGCCCCTGATAGGCGGGCAGTGCCAGGCGGAACGATTTTTTGGTCGGTTTATCAATAGTATTCCATACTTGGATCAATGACTTCTTTTGGAATGGGAAAAATAAATAAAAAGAAAACGCAAATGTACTTTGAGAATATATAAACGTAATGAACAAAACAATTTCTTGAATACTTACTCTTCATCAAAATTGTCAAATCTGAGCAAAACATCTCTATCGACAACCAAAAGAAAGATTTGTGAATTAATTTTGAAAAGGAACAATGTCCGTTTTATTACATATTTAATATTTTTGAGTTGACATAAATTCAATCCTAACTTTTATGAGAATGCACTATTTTTATAATCGATATTGATTGAATAATGGAAAATACAAATTTCAATTATTTCGTGACTGCGTTAAGGTTTGTTACATTTTAATTTTTCATAAAAGTAAATGCGGACCTCCAAAAAGCGGATGTGAGAAGTCCAGGTTTGATTTATTGCAATACTGATCAAAACTGGGGGGGAAATTGTAAACATTTCGAGTTCGAACGACACATTATACACTTTGTATTTATTTTACGTTCAGTTTTTGTTTTGATTTAAAATATTTGCGTAAACTATTGTGACATTAAAACCCTTTCACACATTTCGTTTGAAAATTTGATATTCTCAAGTTTCTTATACATTCGAGGCTAACCAATAAAGGTAATACTGTGTTCAAGTTTCGCTAAAATATTTTCTTTTAATACAATTTAATAAAGCATTTTTTACAAAGCATGGTATGCATATCATTGTTTTTTTGTTATAAAGCGTTTCCACATTCTAATTTCTTATTCAATATGATAAACAATATATTGCCATTAAAGGGTAATACGAATATATAATGCTGGTGAAGCAGAAAAGAACGTGAGTAAGTCATTCAGGTTATCAAATTGAAATCAAATTTTAGCCGAAATTATGTGTGGGAAGTACGCGAACATGAAATGAAAACATTTATGGCTAGTAGTGGATCAGGGTTCGCAGAACAGTATCTGGTCCGGTGGGTCGCGGTGGGTCCTGGTCCGGTGGGTCCTGGTCCGGTGGGCCCTGGTCCGGTGTGTTCTGGTCCGGGGTCTAAATTCGTCACTCTGTAGTGGTCAATTAAGTTTATCGCTGTCTTGACCGATAAGCTTTCAGGGTAATGGAGTTTGAAATGAACGTGAGAGAAAAATTTGTTTGCTCATCCTTTAATCTTTGAAACCGCTAAAGAGAAGATTTGCGATTGTTTGTAACTTGGTGTCACCGGTAATTAATTGGATGGCTGATAAAGCTTGTAATCATTCGCGTACGAAAGATTTTGGATTGTTTGTCTAATAAGGATTAGTGCAAGTGAAACGATTCAGATTGTTTTTTTATCAGAAGTAATTTGTCGTCAAGATTAACCGTAATTTTTCTGATGTCTGTTATAAGCAAACGAATCGCTTACTCACCTTGGGAGAAAAATTGCAAGTATTTGCGCTGCGCATTCGGGTTTTGAAAAACATAACTCGACAATTAAATCAATGGACATGTTGTCATTTGAATTCGAGAGATTTTACATTTTTGCTTTGTAAAATGGATATAGACTTTTAACAAAGGAATAAAAAAATCGTGAGTGGGACTTCTGCATTTTATGGTAGTATTATATTAACTGAATATGAAAATCTTTATACGACCATAATTTGCCAAATGTGAAGGATATTCAATGGTCGGCAATGAGAGATTCAAATTATTCAATCGTTCTTACCACATGATCGCTGGAAATCACTGGGTTTTAGACATTTTAGCCGTTAGACATTAGAATCGGTGTATTAGATTACTCTAATTTTTTTGATAGTCAATTATGACTGTTGTTTATCTGTATGAAAATCATCGTTTATATTTCAGCTTTTTGGTATCTATGTAGAATCAATACATTACTTTTTGATATTGGGTATGGAATTTCTTTCAGGGCACATGGTATTTTCGGAGATAAAGATTGCTATTTTTAAGAAGTTGTTTTTGTTGGTATTTACAGAATGTTTGATAGTATGCTTATTATTGTTGCGGAATAGTGCGTCTTTATAATCGGAATGAAGGAATTTTGTCGTTTCAATTTCATCTTAATGGGTACGAGTTATATTGTTGGATTTTTTTTTTCAGGGTTTATAATTGTATGTTTATATCTTAATATATTTGCACAAAGATAATAGGAATTAGTGGATTTTTTACTTTTCTTACCGTGGTGTTTACATGGAGGTATTTTATCGTGTATGGTAAACTTGTTGTTGCGTGTAATTCCAATGCGCTCAAAAATAACTTTATAAAATTCACCTGTATGGAGGTATTTCATCGTGTATGTTTAAAGTTGTTGCGTAAAGTATACTGTACAGAGTTTTTGATAAATTTTTTAATTCTTTTAATTTTGCGAAGTTCTTTTTGCAAGCTGTGTATTTGAATTTTACATTATTGCTGGTGCGCAACCGTAATTTTTCTGTAATTCCAATGCGCTTAAAAATACGTTTACAAAATTCACCTAGCGATGATTTGTTACTCTGTTATAGGGTCGCAAAATAGCCTGTGATTCAAGTGTGTATGTTGAAAACACTAATTTTTATTTTTGTGATACATATCATAACAAAATTTACCAATTTTGTTTGACACAATAAGTAGATAGAATTATTTGTTTGTTATGTTCCATGGTGTTTATGCATTGAATGATTCATCAGCATTCAGTAAAATCAGGGTTGAACTTATTTACTTGGTATGTGTTTCATCGAATCGGAACATTATTGTGAAAATTTACTAATCATCAAACATTGGAGTTAAGAGTATTCCACACAATGCGATTGGTGCTAACTACAGATAAACGAAATCAGTTACGTTGTGTTGGTTTACCGCGGAAATTGAAAAAAGTAGAGTGAAAAAGTAGAATGAGTTATTATAACAACGATTAACTTGAATGTTTTGCAGTGACATTAATTTATGTTTTTAAATGTTCTGATGAAATTTTATATTATTTCTCTTTTACTGCGAGGGGGTGATTTTTTTTTGCCCGAAAACGTTCATTCAACACGAGAATTTCGTTAAATTGTACCCCGAAAAAGATAGATGCTCATCATGGTTTTAGTATTATGTTGAAGACATTTAATTTAATTTAATGTGAATGTAAAAATCTTAAATTCATATTTTTACCCCCGTAAAGCAAAACTTGGTTCCTCATACAGCGTTCCCTCTTTTTTAGTTTATTATTTGTTCACTTAAAATAAAGGTTTCCACAAGAATTATTACCATTCGTAATATTCTTTAATTGTAATTTAAAAATTGACATTGCATCTTACTTGAATCGGATTAAAATGAGAAAATTAATATTTGAATGATGAGACAATCGTAAAGGGAAAAATGTTATGTAGTGAAACGCTTTTTTGGACACGAAATAGACCTATGTATCGTTTTGTTATTAGGTTGTTGTTGTTGTTTGTTCCTCTTGGTGTCCGTATTTCTTCTTCTTGTAAAGAAACAAATCGATTAACTCGTTAACTACTGTGTCAATAACTTTGTAATTTCCATGATTGAAGATTGCTCTTGTTTCTTTAAAGCTATGACTTTTATTTATCTCTAAATTTTTTGTGAGATCTGATATTTCATTTAAAATGCGCTGTTTAATTTTTAATTACGGGAATACTTTTTATGACATCGTGGCGGCAGTCGACTGCGGCAGATTGCCTCTATACACGTTCTACGGCGTTTTGCACTTTGTGTCGATATATTTGAGCATTGCTCTCTTGTGTTAATTTATTTTCATGTTAATGACTTGCAAATTTTAAATGAGTATTTCTATCAAATGCAATATATATCAAGTAATTTTATGGTATCTGCTTATATTATTTAGTTGGAAATGTCGTTTTACATAGACCTTCCTGATGTATGTTATATTAGGGACCTGGAATGTTAAGGGAATGTGAATTTCTGTATTGTAATGTGAATTATGATTATTTAGGAATTAATAATTTTTGTTTATGATGCTTCAAAAAAACTATTGTAGGATTTCAAATTCTCTACTTGCAAAATATAAAATAATAAATGTGTCTGATAATGTCTAGTTGAATTTCAGTACAATTATTCAAATTACACAGCTGAGCGTTTACTGCCAGAATAAAATAATTGTAACAGTAACTGAATGACTGAGGTCATAGCAATGATAAGTGGGTTAAAAAAAAAATGGGTAAAAAGAATTCTCGTTAAAGTGCAAAGTAGGTACGCTGTGAAGCCGGAATTTTGCATGGTTTTACTGGAGTCGGAGTATAATTTACGAATTTCCTGGATTTGAGCGCTAGTGGAAGTCGAAATTTATAATTTACTGACGTCGAAGTTGAAAATGCTCCAATGATGAGACTTTTAGATGAGAAAAATACCTAACCCGACTTTTTAGAAAACGCAATAACTAACGTTTGCAGAAAATGAGAAACAACTGCCTACTAATACCCAAGAAGGATTGAGTTAGCTACTTGTCTCGACAATGTATTAAAGACGCCATGCATATTTCAAAGTTTTTTTTTTATATATAAAAATATTTTTGTATAATAGTTCAGACCCGGAGTCGGAAGTGTTTGAAGTCAACCTCAAAATCTTTCTCAACTTGTAGCTGTATAGGAGTCACGATTTCTTTCGGAGCAGAGACGGAATTGATTGCAAATTTTCTCTGCTTCAAGTATCTAGCTTCAGTCATGCTTTATTTAATATGGCGGCAAATATTAGTAAGAGTAGTTGAATGATAAAAGCAGATGAATTTGGAATATTTAGCTAGATGATTTATTTTTTCATGTATTCCATCTGAGATCCGTATAAATCAATTTTTTTTAATTTTTACTACACATAGTAAAAATATGGAATATAAATTTTTGCACATCGATGTGAGATATGATGCCTTCAAATCATGAATTTATTCTTTATATTAAACCATCACGCACGCATTTTGGTAGGATTTACTCTCAACTGAAAATTAATGATATACAATAAGACGTGAATCAAGATCAAATTTCAAACTGAAAAGTATCATGAAACTTTTTTCAACAATGCTACTACATGTTAGCAAATACTTTACATGCTAAATACCAACTTATTCGCATATCAGCAAAGGTGAATATTATGAAAAATACGGTTACAATAATAGACCCGTAAAAAATAAGCAAAAGCGTCGAAATTCACTTTGAGTTACTTTAGCTCGGAATGAAACTTTTTTTTTACCATTATTAATAATTTCATTCTGGAAAATGTATCGTCGGTGTTTATATAAAGTAAAAAAGTACCCTACAAAGTGCATTGCGGCAAACGATGGACTGATTAATCGAAATTGATTTTTGAAGTCATCCTGAAATGCTCATCAAGTATTTGAATTTTTATATTTTGATCAGTAAAGTGAAAACCAACCGCGAATGCAAACGGTTGCTTCTGATAAAACCTTACAATAGTTGTCTGTAAATTATACAGTGCCGTATATCAAACATCTTTTATATAATTCATTCAAACATACTATTAAAGTTTATATCCTACATAAATTGAAATTGAGATTTTCGGATATAGTTTATAACTAAAAGTTGTGTTTAATAAAAAGTTAAACAATGAAAATGCCCGATCGGTTTTAGTTCATTTTCAGTAAATCTTGAAAAATAAGGATACCGTTCTGTTTGAATTTATTTATGATCGTTGTTCGTGTATTCGTTCGTTATGTTATGTTTCTGTTTGTAAATAGGGAATGTAGAAACTCAACCATGCACATGATGTCCAGGTGTTAAAAACATTTCAACTTGATGCGAATTTTATCTTCTTTTTTTTTCAGGCGTAGAGGCCTATAACGCTTTATTTACACGGTATTGGCTTAAAAAAAACGTGACTTGAAGTAACATAATGCAGTTTTTAAAGATGCTAAGGATAAAATGTTTAAAGTGGATCTCGCGGTATTTAGTAAGGGTTTAACATTTTCAATGTTTGAGAAAGATACTCTCGATTGGTCTAAAGATTGATGCAAAATATAATATACATAAATTTAAACTTTAAATTTTTTGAAGAAATCAGCACGCAGATGAATATTATTTATTTCAAACCTAGTGCAATTTCCGTTTACCTATTTCCAATAAGATATTTGCGTATTCGAATATCTCTAAATATCTTTTGATTACACTTCATCATATTCCAATTGTTGTATTCAAATTTAATTTGTAATACTTCTTGGGCGAAGGAAGTTTTGATTCTTGTATTTGTGTTTTCTATCATTTTATTATAATGCGTGAAATTGAATAAATGATAGATATTGGAAAGACTGAAAATACCGAAAACATGTTTTACACGTGCTATAAAGTATGAGATGGATAATTTACGCTATTATACCGCGACACTTACGATTTTATTATATACATTCAATCGGTGTTAAACCACTAACTCAAAAATTTGCTGACTGTATAGCATAATGTAATAAAAAGAAATTAACAGTGCGCCAATCGCTCTATAAAGGCAGCACCGGAGTAAATACTTTATGTTTTGACTTGATATTATGTTGAGATTACTTTTGGACGTTTAATTCGCAACAATATGCGACTTTTGATGATAATCTAAGAATACAAGTAATGCAATTTGAAACATTGCTTGCCTCAAAATACCCAAAGTGCAAAGAAATGTGTTCCATAATCGCCGAGAGAGATGAAGATATTCCCACAACGCTGCAAAACTTATCAGGAAAGATAAATTTTCGTTGCGATAGAACAACCAAGCGAGCAAGATTCATCGGTCTTTTATTTTTTGGTGCTACGATGGCTAAAACTTATGTTCAACTTGACATTATTGATATTATTCGGTGGTTATCTGAATTTTTTATTAAGAATTTTGACGAATAATATCAGAAACGTGTTGTAATAAACATAGAACGTAACATTTTAACATATCGTTCGATAATGTCTTTTCTCATACTTATTGCAATTTTGTTCTTGTCTCGTAGAAATTCAATTTTTCTTTAAAAGTCCGAATATTTGATTTTTTTGTAATTTTTACTTTTTTACTCATAAATTTATTTAAAACAAATTTATCAACTAAAATTATATATTTCTTTCCTGTTAAACGTAATTTAAAGATTATGCTTCAACATTGGTTTCACATGTGTAATTTTCAATTCAATTAATTTTTTTCTTTTTCTAATGCAGTGTATTATACTCATGTATAATGTACGCTATATTTTGAACAGAGCAATAAAATGGTATTTTTGTTATCAAGTGTGAACAATATGTCTGACCACATATAAATACATTTAAATTTTATATTCGCGTGTTGTTCATTGAATACTAATTAAAAATCAAATAAGGGCCCGACCAACCATAAAAATTGTACGGTGACAGCTTTATTTGTTAATCATATTATAAATACTTTATTTTTTTTTCATGTGGGATGCAGTATAAAGTTTGTCAGAGTGCATTGCTGAATTTATAATTCAATTTGTTTTTTCCTAATTTAAAATAAAAGTAAACTTTCAGCTGTTATTTGCTGCGCATTGTAATAAAGTAAATAGATTTAATAAATCAAACTGATAATTTGACTAATTCACGCAGACGCAAAATCCGCGTTGTAGAGCTCACAAAGTACTTGTATTTTACTTTCTTTGTTGTACTTGTGTTAGGCAGTGAATTGCGTGACATATCATCACTTACCGATCTTAAGATTGGTAAGTATGTTGATAGGTATTTGTCTGTTTGTTTGTTTGTTTCTTTGTCTGTTAGATACACGCGATATCTCTCGAAAGCGAAGTTGAATCTGCTCCAAATTTGGCATGTGCATTCATCATAGTTCGGAACAGAAGCCTATTGATTTTCGATGAATTATGTCGTATAATTAGCGAGGTATTAATCAATTAGTAATTGGACACACGGTGTCACTATGGAGTAAGAGCGCTGTTTTGGGGGATCCCCTAACCTCCGATCGATAATTCTTTGGTCTCCGACCGATATTCTCGTGATTATACGTTAATTAGTTTTATCAAAATTAATCTCAATCAAACAAGAAAAAAAATAGTGATACTTGTTATAAAGATGAAGTCGGGATTTTAGCTGTTTTATCCGATTTGATGAGCTCTACGAATTATTATACCTACCACACAATGGAATAAAAATTGGCATATTCTTCTATCACCATTCACAATTTTCTTTGTGAGCCCTCTAGCAAAATTTTCAATAAAGAGTTTGGCAACGTTGTGGGAATATCTTCATCTCTCTCGGCGATTATGGAACACATTTCTTTGCACTTTGGGTATTTTGAGGCAAGCAATGTTTCAAATTGCATTACTTGTATTCTTAGATTATCATCAAAAGTCGCATATTGTTGCGAATTATCATTGTATCCACGCGCGAAGTTCCAGATAAATCTGCTTATAAATTTCTATGACATTCAATTGTTAACTTTAACGAGGTTCAACTATAAAGAAATATTTTAAGGCCTTATTACTAACAGGTATAAACGTCCAAAAGTAATCTCAACATAATATCAAGTCAAAACATAAAGTATTTACTCCGGTGCTGCCTTTATAGAGCGATTGACGCGCTGTTAATTTCTTTTTATTACATTATGTTATACAGTGAGCAAATTTTTGAGTTAGTGGTTTAACACCGATTGAATGTATATAATAAAATCGTAAGTGTCGCGGTATAATAGCGTAAATTATCCATCTCATACTTTATAGCACGTGTAAAACATGTTTTCGGTATTTTCAGTCTTTCCAATATCTATCATTTATTCAATTTCACGCATTATAATAAAATGATAGAAAAGACAAATACACGAATCAAAACTCCTTCGCCCAAGAAGTATTACAAATTAAATTTGAATACAACAATTGGAATATGATGAAGTGTAATCAAAAGATATTTAGAGATATCCGAATACGAAAATAAAATATCTTATTGGAAATAGGTAAACGGAAAATGCACTAGGTTTGAAATAAATAATATTCAGCTGCGTGCTGATTTTTTCAAACGACTTAAAGTTTAAATTTTTGTATATTATACTTTGCATCAATCTTTAGACCAATCGAGAGTATCTTTCTCAAACATTGAAAATGTTAAACCCTTACTAAATACTGCGAGATCCACTTTAAACATTTTATCCTCAGCATCTTTAAAAACTGCATTATGTTACTTCAAGTCACGTTTTTTTTTAAGCCAATACCGTGTAAATAAAGCGTTATAGGCCTCTACGCCTGAAAAAAAAAAGAAGATAAAACTCACATCAAGTTGAAATGTTTTTAACACCTGGATATCATGTGCATGGTTGAGTTTCTACTTTCACTATTTACAAACAGAAACATAACATAACGAACGAATACACGAACAACGATCATAAATAAATTCAAACAGAACGCTATCATTATTTTTCAAGATTTACTGAAAATGAACTAAAACCGATCAGGCATTTTCATTGTTTAACTTTTTATTAAACACAACTTTTAGTTTTAAACTATATCCGAAAATCTCAATTTCAATTTATGCAGGACATAAACTTTAATAGTATGTTTGAATGAATTATCTAAAAGATGTTTGATATACGGCACTGTATAATTTACAGACAACTATTGTAAGGTTTTTATCAGAAGCAACCGTTTGCATTCGCGGTTGGTTTTCACTTTCTGATCAATATATAAAAATTCAAATACTTGATGAGCATTTCAGGATGACTTCAAAAATCAATTTCGATTAATCAGTCCATCGTTTGCCGCAATGCACTTTGTAGGGTACTTTTTTACTTTATATAAACACCGACGATACATTTTCCAGAATGAAATTATTAATAATTGATATTGATAGCATTGCATTTGATAGAAATACTCATCTAAAATTTGCAAGTCATTAACATGAAAATAAATTAACACAAGAGAGCAATGCTCAAATATATCGACACAAAGTGCAAAACGCCGTAGAACGTGTATAGAGGCAATCTGTCGCAGTCGACTGCCGCCACGATGTCATAAAAAGTATTCCCGTAATTGAAAATTAAACAGCGCATTTTAAATGAAATATCAAATCTCACAAAAAATTTAGAGATAAATAAAAGTCAAAGCTTTAAAGAAACAAAAGCAATCTTCAATCACGGAAATTACAAAGTTATTGACACAGTAGTTAACGTGAAAATCGATTTGTTTCTTTACAAGAAGAAGAAATACAAACACCAAGAGGAACAAACAACAACAACAACCTAATAACAAAACGATACATAGGTCTATTTCGTGTCCAAAAAAGCGTTTTACTACATACCATTTTTCCCTTTACGATTGTCTCATCATTCAGAAATTAATTTTCTCATTTTAAACTCCGATTCAAGTAAGATGCAATGTTAATTTTTAAATTACAATTAAAGAATATTACGAATGGTAATATTTCATGTGGAAACCTTTATTTTAAATGAACAAATAATAAACTAAAAAAGTGGGAACGCTGTATGAGGAACCAAGTTTTGCTTCACGGGGGTAAAAATATGAATTTAGGATTTTTACATTCACATTAAATTAAATTAAATGTATTCAACTTAATACTAAAACCATGATGAGCATCCATCTTTTTCAGGGTACAATTTAACGAAATTCTCGTGTTGAATGAATGTTTTCGGGCAAAAAAAATCACCCCACCGCAGTAAACGAGAAATAATATAAAATTTCATCAGGATATTTGAAAAACATAAATTAATGTCACTGCAAAACATTCAAGTTAATCGTTGTTATAATGACTTATTCTACTTTTCCACAACGTAACTGATTTCGTTTATCTGTAGTTAGCACTAATCGCATTGTGTGGAATACTCTTAACCCCAATGTTTGATGATTAGTAAATTTTCACAATAATGTTCCGATGCGATGAAACACATACCAAGTAAATGAGTCCAACCCGGATTTTACTGAATGCTGATGAATCATTCAATGTATAAACACCATGAAACATAACAAACAAATAATTCTATCTACTTATTGTGTCAAACAAAATTGGTAAATTTTGTTATGATCTATATTCTATATCACAAAAATAAAAATTGGTGTTTTTAACATACACACTTGAATCACAGGCTATTTTGCGACCCTAAAACAGAGTAACAAATCATCGCTAGGTGAATTTTGTAAACGTATTTTTAAGCGCATTGGAATTACAGAAAAACTACGGTTGCGCACCAGCAATAAGGTAAAATTCAAATACACAGTTTGCAAAAAGAACTTCGCAAAATTAAAAAAATTAAAAAATTTATCAAAAACTCTGTACAGTATACTTTACGCAACAACGTTAAACATACACGATGAAATACCTCCATACAGGTAAATTTTATAAAGTTATTTTTGAGCGCATTGGAATTACACGCAACAACATGTTTACCATACACGATAAAATACCTCCATGTAAACACCACGGTAAGAAACGTCAAAAATCTAATCAAAACTAATTCCTATTATCTCTGTGCAAATATATTAAGATATAAACATACGATTATAAACCCTGAAAAAAAAATCCAACAATATAACTCGTACCCATTAAGATGAAATTAAAACGACAAAATTCCTTCATTCCGATTATAAAGACGCACTATTCCGCAACAATAATAAGCATACCATCAAACATTCTGTAAATACCAACATAAACAACTTCTTAAAAATCAGCAATCTTTATCTCCGAAAATACCATGTGCACTGGAAGAAATTCCATACCCCAATATCAAAAAGTAATGTATTGATTCTACATAGATACCAAAAAGCTGAAATATAAACGATGATTTTCATACAGATAAACAACAGTCATAATTGACTATCAAAAAAATTAGAGTAATCTAATACACCGATTCTAATGTCTAATGGCTAAAATGGCTAAAACCCAGTGATTTCCAGCGATCATGTGGTAAGAACGATTGAATAATTTGAATCTCTCATTGCCGACCATTGAATATCTTTCACATTTGGCAAATTATGGTCGTATAAAGATTTTCATATTCAGTTAATATAATACTACCATAAAAAGCAGAAGTCCCACTCACGATTTTTTTATTCCTTTGTTAAAAGTCTATATCCATTTTACAAAGCAAAAATGTAAAATCTCTCGAATTCAAATGACAACATGTCCATTGATTTAATTATCGAGTTATGTTTTTCAAAACCTAAATGCGCAGCGCAAATACTTGCAATTTTTCTCCCAAGGTGAGTAAGCGATTCGTTATATTATAACAGACATCAGAAAAATTACTGTGAATTTTGACGACAAATTACTTCTGATAAAAAAACAATCTGAATCGTTTCGCTTGCACTAATCCTTATTAGACAAACAATCCAAAATCTTTCGTACGCGAATGATTACAAGCTTTATCAGCCATCCAATTAATTACCGGTGACACCAAGGTACAAACAATCGCAAATCTTCTCTTTAGCGGTTTCAAAGATTAAAGGATGAGCAAACAAATTCTTTCTCTCACGTTCATTTCAAACTCCATTACCCTGAAAGCTTATCGGTCAAGACAGCGATAAACTTAATTGACCACTACAGAGTGCCGAATTTAGACCCCGGACCAGAACACACCGGACCAGGACCCACCGGGGCCCACCGGCTCACATACTGTTCTGCGAACCCTGATCCACTACTGATATCATGAGAACAAGAATGAAAAATTGCTACATTTTATAGTATATCCCTGGGAAAGAATGTAGTCCATTCTTATATTTGTTCCATGCCAATGCTTTTCAAACTACCAAAGACTCTCAACACTTTTGCTTCTTCTCTTCTATAAAAATACATTGTTATTATATATTCGCATTTCCATATGTTTGTTCGTGCTCCCAGATAACCGATCAGCGGTCTCCAAGGAGGACGGGGTCCCCTTTTAAGAAACCCTGTCATAAACTAAAAGAGGTGACCGTGCTTCTCTTGCCTGTTGTCATGCTGTCGGAATTCAGCTACAACAAAAATTTTACGAAAACGGATTTTTAAATTTTATGATTTTATTAATATTCTCAACAATGAATGATATACGGGTGGTAAAATTCCAAGTTATTCCAACAACATGATCATGTTTTGCAATTTACAACCAATATTTTGTATGTAACTTTGTTTGACAGAGCCCCAAGAGCTCTAACCTCAAATATCAAAAATGTGAGGCCAAAAAAGTCACACTACAACATTGTCAAATGTGCTGTATTTACGATAGATAACAGGTTTACCAAAAAGAATTACATAAAAAATGGTAAAATAAAGTTAAATTCAGCAATATCTACTTGGTGATATGCATCTGTTGATGATTTTATGTGTTTGTTTCGGAAGTTTAATAACAGAATTAATTGTGGTTGTTGGGGATGTTTTAAAAAAAGGTTGCATGGAAAAAAGTTTTCACAAAATGTTAAGGTTTGATAGTAGTAGAGAAGTAGAAAAAATACTCCCATGTTTTTTTTTTCATTTGATAACCAGGCCACAGAACTTCCCCGATAAGTCTACGCAGCAATTGCGAGAGGCAGAAATGCCGAGATGGGATTTCATCGCATTGCAAACCAATTTTAGCAATTCTTATATATATTCGCGCATTCCCATCTGAACAGCGTGGAAAAGATTACACCTATCTACACACTTTAAGAACTATGTCAGATGAGCGCCATATTATCGAATATCAGTAAAGGAATAGGGCAATGAGAAAAGACATATAATGCGGAACTTTCAGTAGTATGCAATCTAATAAGCTTATTGTAGAATATATATTTAAAAACATTTCGTCACGCCAACTGGAGTTCGAAACTTTTTGTCTCTGGCTGAGCTTAGATACCAATTGGCACTTATGTAAACTGGTAAGACTGTCAGAGGCACGCGATGGAGCAGATACTAAGAGTATCCATCCCCCATCTGTCATTTGAGTGGGTACTGCTGTTTTTATTGCAGATGTTACTGATCTTTTTTGTATTAAAGATTTACTGGCATCACCGATTTAAGGATGTTGGAAATCAACACGCAATATTACAAAACTCACTTTCAAAATGCGGTTTGAATGAATGAAAAAGCTGAAACTAGTATTCTTTAGAACAGCATACAAATTCTATGGAATGAAATCATACATAAAAGCTCGTCAAAAACCTATAGCTCAATAATCAAGTGGAATTTGAAGCATGTGCGCAAAAATGTGCGCGTTACTACGTACAACCGAAGCACGCAGGAAAATGTGTGTGATGTACTAGTATTCAAAACGTTTGACTCAACTATGTTGGCATAACAGGTGCACATCTCGGTTTCGCATACGCATACCTTCTATCTCCACAAGGATATATTAATTTTGCTAAAGTCAATGCAGCACTGAAAAGTTGCGGTTCTTACAAAATAAAACACGTTACACATCTACAGATATCGGTGGATGGTTTTACATGGCCTTGTTCGAAGTGAAAGACGAGGTGAAATATTCCAATCCATTTCAACTAATAAAATATTTCCCAAGTCCCTAAGCTTAAACTAGGAAAACGAAATGCGCGCGGCAACGCAAATGTAGTTTGAAGAGCGCAATAGGAAGTGGCTAGATGCTGTCGATGGATCTTGTCTTGTATTAGTGAAATAAAACTACCATTTATTCTACTAAAATTGAATTTCTGACATTGTAAGGAGTTTCAATGTTACTATGTATGCAAAACTAAACCATGTAGTTATGAAACAATTATTCGTACCAAGATGACGCACAACCTGAACATTGTATGTTTACCAGGTTAGGGTTAAAGATGTGCGTCATCTTGGACCGAATACTTCAAATCCACTTAAAAAAAAAGGCTCAACATTATATACTCCACACCCACCTGGGTATCATTATATATGTCATATACATTATATCTAAACAATAAAAAAAACTTTATGTCCCAAAACAATGTTAAGGCCCGATTCTGCCGGACTATAAGTTATACTATTTGTGACAAACACTTGTGATTGATAAAGTTTCAAGACATTTCTTTTATGAGTACACTACTAAATAAATCATTGTTTGTATTCACATGTGAAAGGATGGCTCAAGCGTTTATCTTAAATATATTGGCATCGTAGCACACAACGTTTTCAAAGCCATCGAAAACCGTGCATTGTGTAAATTAATATAGAAATCATAAGTTGAACTTGATTGAACTGTTTCTATTGGTAGGTATAATATATTGATATATTATATTTTCCTTAGTGTCCATGCATATAATGCCCATCGCACCACATTTATATTTTCTCACGTAATGCATAATTTTAGCATGGCGAAAAATATCATTTAATATCATATATGAACTGTAAGTTATACCAAACTTCTAATGAGCTGTTACGATTAAATAAATTTGTTTTTTATATTTTTTAACTTAAATATTTGTATTTTATTTATTGAATTAGGAAATGTTTTTCTGGTCAGTGTTATTGAATCGCATCTTCCTAAAACCCTTTCTACTTGATAATACAAAACATTATATTATCTTGTATATTATCTTTGTAACATGAAAACAAAAATAGTCTGAAACTTGAATAAAATGAAAAATTTGAATGAGATAAAATATCTGCTTACTATTATGAGAAATAGTTTTTTTTAAACGTCGTTACTTCAAAATATCGGCATAATATATTATTTGTTTGCAATTTTATATATTAACAACAATTGGTAAATAATATATTGCTGATATATAGTGCCATATATATATATATAATGCTAATTCATTTGTTAGATGACATAACATGATGAATGAAGAAATATGAAAGAAGTCGAGGTTCACCTGCAATTGGAAAAATATATGTGTTCATTATGACAAATAATATTTTTTTCAGTCGTTTTAAGTTCTACCTGAATTCACTACTAATCCGATTCTTTTTACAATTAAGAAGAAAATTGTAATATTTAAATATCCAAACGTTATATATACCAATAAAAATACTTACCCTCCGTCAAAATCGTCAGAGCTAAGCGTAATATCTGTATGAACAACTAAAATGAAATAAAAAAGGTTTTTGACGGTTTGAATAACAATTTTGGTTATATATATATAAATTTCTGGCTAAATTAATAAACACTTATCAACAGTAAAACCATGAAGTGAAGTGAAGATACATACTATAAAGAAGAACAAAATACAAATATGCGAAGTTGCAACATATAATTTTTCATATTTTACAAATTTTGGCAAGGAATTGAATGTACAAAATATTTCACAAAGTTGAATTACGTACAGCCTGCGGGTGGTGGCGCATTGACATCTGTGACGCAGAGAAACATAATAAACAGAAGTCCAGTCATAAAGAGCAAGAGGTCTATATTTGTCATTGTTGAACTTTTATTGATTGTAAAATTGAAATTTCCTGGAAAACAGAAATTCAATTTTGAAATAAATATAATTTTAAATACAGATTTTTACTAGATATTTGTCCTTCTACTATCCAGAATGCAGTTTTACTATTTTTTATCAACCTTTTTCAATTTGCCACCCTCTTCTATTGTATTGTTTTGTGCGAACCTCAATGAGATGTGAAACAATGTATCCGCACTCAATTTACTATTAATACGAAACTTAAGCTTGCATATTGGATATTGTTAGATCAAGACGAGGCTTGATGGGAGACTAGCTCACATGCAACGTAGCATTAAGACACAGCGCATTGTGCTTACTATTCAATATATAAAATTTTTACAATCGAATTCATATATATCATTACGCAATACTTTCAAATTGCCGATTTTTCATGACAATTGTCATGAACATCAAATTTATATTATATATATATAGTAGTCCATCAACGTCCGGGTTACGCTATTTTTAGTCTGCTTCGTTATTTTCTCAATAGTTCGTTTTACCATTGGTCGTAAAAATATATTTGAAACATTTTTCCGGACTATTGTCTGATATTGGCAATTACTTCAATCTTGTTAGATTTTATTCTGGATAACAAATGCGCTGTTTCTAACTCACCCAAAGTTCCTGGTATTTGTAGAAATGCGGGCGACAAGTTCCAAAGCTCTAGACATCTACCAAATGATAGAAATCATCCTATATTCGTCCAATATATATAGTTTCTACATTCAGATAAAGATATTTCATGTGGTAAAAAAGTCTCCTATCGTTTTAAGGTAATTCAATCAGATAAATTAAGCCGATTAGAGATATGAATTTTATTGATATTTCCAGTTATATTTCCAAATTTATCTTATCGCCTGTCAGAAAAAAACATGATCAACAAATTACTAGACTACTTTTAACACTTTACGTGACACGAACATATATATACGTCATTTGGCACATGCCACATACGTATCTTTACGTATTTCAAAAAGAAAAAGCGAAAAAAGCTCATTCGAAATTTTGAAATAAGCGATGAAAATAAATACTGTCTGCCATTCACTTAAACATCTAGTATGACCAGTATATGTATTAATCGTAGATAGTAGATACATTTGTATTGAGGCCGATTCACGCTATCTCACCTGATTTCAACTCTTCCGATGAAATGGCTAAAGAATGTGATCAACTTATTAAACATGACCAATTTGTAAATGCACCGTAAACCGCATAATTTGTACTAAGTAGACGGAGAAAAGCCACCCACATGCTGTGTCACATCGAACAAAGATTACATATTAAAGACATAGTACTTTTAATTGTAGATAATGCGTCATGCGTCATACATATAGAGCTCATGCCATGTGCATTTACAGCCATTTGAGTGATGTATATACACAGCTTCGAATTGTATAACAAACTCGTGATACTAAAAATAGCCTTGGAAGTGATTCTAGACAAGGACCTGACAAACAAATATAGAAGTAAAAAATTGAGAACTTTTAAATGTTGATCCAGCCAACGCCAACTATTTATAATCACCATGCTTTTTTCCGTGGCCACATTTGACTAGATAGTGTTCAGTAAATTAATTGTTTTTATTTGGAGTGCGCGGATTCCTATGTACTGACTTGTTGAAAGTCCTCAATTGGTGCATTATTTGATTGCCTACATCTGTTATTTATTCTATTTCGAAAAATTTCAGAACACAAATATTTCTAAAATGAGACCGAACAAAATAAACTACTTTTAGGATATCACTGAGAAAAATATGCAAATCACTTTTCTGACCCTTTTATAGTTTAGTTTTTTTAAGACAAGAGTTTCTCGATGAATGTACCGTTAACAAGGTAGCGTATTTTAGCATATTTATTTCGTATATAATCATTTAGTATGTAACCTACAACATTCGGTACGGTACACCCCTTGAAATTTTTGATACACCCTGGGGTGTACTATACACCCGGTTGACGAGCACTGACATGGATTCACTATCGCTCAATTGAGATTTATTTTCGTTTTCTTATGTCATATATTGCGTTTAATTGTGATTCTGTATACACCACAAAACTATATTTATCTGATCTATCGAATAGGACCTAACATGTGTCTTCCGAAATCTCGAGTTAAAAGTTTTAAAGTATATATTTAGCTCCAAATATATAAATTAATGAAATAATTCAACATTTTGGGCAAAAGATTCCACTTTCTACTGCCCCCCCTGAAGGTTCCATGTATAACTGAAGCAAGACGACAAGTGTTGCTGATAATGCATCGACAACATAACTGAAGTTTATTTCCGCCGTCATCCGAATTAATGTTGTTAGAACCAACACGATTTCCACCTGTAAAAATGCATTACATTGAAGGAATTGAAAATATTATTCAATTGTTTGGTCAAAAATTGGATACGTTACCAATCTAGGATATGTGCTGTTATTTGTGACCAATGATCTAACAATTGCACGAGAAATGCGATTCTAAATTGAATAAAATTATCAGGAAATAAGTTGGGTGCATACCTCGAATGACCCAGAACGTTCAGCAGAGTATGCAACATTTCATACTCGATTTCAAACCAACAGAGTCACAGGAAAGTGGAAACACATTGCCCAATCTTTCTATTTATTATCAATAGTAATATATAAAGAAGTTATAAATTAAAGCAGTCGATAGAAATGTCAGAATGTGGTAAGAAATAGTTTTTCTAATTCACTACTTAACCAGAAACAGTATAAATTCTTCAGATCTCGCTGACTAACGGCTTTCAAACCAAATATGTTATCCAAGTTTTCGTTTACGCAAAGAAAAATCTAGCTTCTGATTTCACAATGCATTTAAAAGTATATATACCCGCCTGCTTCCTGATACATTTTTGATGAACCATAGTTGATCAATTTTAATAGGATTTCTCTCTCATTAGGACAATACTCCCCGAGGATGTTTATCAGCACCGAATAATTGCCATACTTTTATTTGAAAGCTTTGGATAAGTCAGGATAAAAGTCTACCATCAGATTACTCCATCCATTCAAGAGTTTGTAGTTATCATTGTGATTTATAATTTCATGCTATGCCAGATACTCCGATATACACATAAATAAACTGAGATTGACTTTATTCATTGTCATCTGATGTACTACGGCAGGGGTTCTCAACCTGGGGTTCGCGAACCCCAAGGGGTTCACGAGAAGATTTCCAGGGGTATTTGGATGACAGTCGAGTTTTTGTATGTTGCTCTTTTTAATGTCCTTTATTATCTGAGGAAAACTAGACGCCAATTGAAATGTAGATTTTACATGATCTAGCGTTGTTGTGATTGTGATGCAACATTGTGAAATTCGAGGCTTTGCGTACAAACGGTGAAATCTCTAAAGAAAGCGTGCTGCGAGCATTGGAGAAGGGATTATGCTTATTGAAACTTGGGGGAGGAAATTTAGAATTCATTAGTTAGGCAGACGACAAGGGCAATAATATCAACAAGACGATTTAATTTAGTTACATATGGTCATTAAACTGATGTTGCAACAAATTGTTATTCAATATATCAATATATCACAACTTTGTTCGGTGTCTGATTACCGGGGGTTCGCATTGATTGTTTGGTGACTCGAGGGTACTTGACAAAAAAAAGGTTCAGAACCCCTGTACTACGGCGTCGGAAGCGATGTGCCCTTAGTAAATTGCCCCTCCGTGTAAAATGGAGAAGTTCTTGATACGATTTTAAGTATGGGTGTACATGTGTACAGCAAAACAATTTGAATCCCAAATTTTCCCAAACGAAATAAAAAGATGAAATGCACATGCTCATTATATAAAAGGGAAAACATAATTTAAATTATAGATTTTTTATACTAAATCATGAATTAATTTCCAATTAATTTATGACGTTCTCAACTTACGGTATATAAACCATGAAGATTCGATTACAGTTCTCATTAGGCCAATCGGGCTGCGTTTTAAAACATATATGTAACAAGCGAAGGCAAAGTGTATTCTCACAAATGCAGTGACATGGCACGGTGTTGTTCTTCTTCAGCGCGTTTAGCAGCTTTGTTTTATTGTTCACGAAGATAATCAGAACTGTTTTAATGGCTCAATCCCGAAATAATTTCACAAACCCTGGCACGTGGGCTGCATGCTGCTTGGTTGGACTTGGATTTTCTTTGACGATGGCACTAGGCCTACTCACGCTGCAAGTTATAAAAATAGTCAAATGAAACAATTATCATAAAATGTGTATCAAAAGAAAGATGACAGAGGAAAACTGGTAGGAAACGTATTTCCTTACACACAACAACGGTAAATCACTGTGCCTGGAGTGCTTTCAAGTAATATCACGAAAGAATGTAGTTTGAAGCGACATTACAAAATCAAACACGAGAAAAGCATTTAGAACGGCTGATTAAGACGGTAAATTCTCATTGTTAAATTTAAAGTAAGATATTTTGATTACTTTTGAGTTTTCTCCGATTGCAGCCCCCGAGACCTCTTCAAAATTTTTTGCGATTCTTCACAATCTCGCAATTTTGGAACACCCAGTCCTAAATTATTCCTAAAATCAATCATTTAATAAACAATGTATTTTAACTGGCATGTGTGAAAAGCGTTTCTGCGTTATAAAAAACATATATTGCATTCTGCCAAGATTTCATTTCGACCATTTCTGGGCAACCATTACTCGTGATGCATGCATTGTTAAATCAGCCCGATTGTTAATTACAAACATTCAGTTAACGTTGTGACCGACTGACTAGTCTGCTGGTTACGAAGAGATAAACTGTCTGTCTATTTATACTGATTTGGATGCGTTATTCGTATCCTAGTTTACTTTTCGCAGAAACAAATATATATAATATCTTATTCCTTACGACTTTGGGGCACTGTCTTCATCAAACCTTTATTGTTAAGTTAGCCATTTGTTATAAAAACATTCTGTAAACAAAACTCACGGTGCATATGGTATTAGGATAGATACTTTCGGTAAATACAATACTTTCGGACCATAAGGTATTAAAGGGCGAACCAGTGGTACATCTCGGTAAGTAAACATCTCAGGAATTTTTGAATATATTTTGAATATAAAAAACACCTTTTCATTCCGTATTTCTTTCTAACCGCTTTCGTCGGTTGTTGGCAAACTGGGTGCGCACAGGCCTTGCCTGCATCGCATTTTCATTTTTCAAAGGAGGGCAATCAGACCACAATTTTTCTATCGTCAGTAGTATTTCGATGCTTCCTAATAACTCAACAAGAGCCATAAACATATTTATTTAATAATGGGTCATATATATCGTTAACAGGCTGCGTGAATTTCAACATGTGCTAGCATGGGCAATACATCATGCTTGTCTATGGGAAAAGTCTCATGGGATGGGACAGCACACATTTGTATTTCCCATGGGACATGTAAGACACGAAATACCGTATGATTTTTGTGAAATGGTGGTAAACCCTCTCTTTATGTATTTCGTGTCCATATATTTGAGCATAGCGCTTTTGTTAGGTATAAAGAGCAAAAGATATTCAGCACTAACAATGTACTTCGTGAATGGGCAGATGGACACATGTATAATAGTTAGAAGTTCAAAGTTAACTAAGTCAGTAAATTTTGTTGTTTTGCATGTTTCTTCGTACATGTAGTCAGTCCTATTTAGTAGGCGCTAAACATAAATTTCAATAAAAATTGAATCGTACTCAAATGAAAATCCCATGGGATGAGATGGGACAGGAAAATATGTGCAATGAACAAGCCTGGCAATATTAACACATACTGCGTCTGGTACATAGTGTGAATGCTCATAGTATGGAAGCTGAGTAACTTTCAGACGTTTTCACACCCAAAACTATTGTAGGATAAAATACGATAAAATTAGAAAAGGCCGATATTCGGTGCTGGCTAAACCATCTCTATGTTTGATGTTGTACTAGAAATCAATTTACATTTTCCAATCTCGTATTTGCTTTATCAAGTCAATTGGCTTGAAGCATGAAATGAGCAGTTGAGTTTCATCTCATATCATATGCTTAAATTTCCTAATTATATTACGTCAAGTCTGGTAAACGTCACTCCTAATGTTCTGATATAAATATATATATGCGTATTCCATAAAAACTCCTTTTTTTTTATTATTACGGGGAACTCGGTACCGTATCTAAGAGTAAATCATTTTAGATATTTATTCAACAAAATGTAGAAAGCAAGGAATGAACTAAAAGGAACGCTTTATTCATACTCATTGGCTGTCGAATATGGCCAGCCATCACATTGAAAGTGCGGTTTTAGCTGTTATGTGGCACATAGTTGAACTTGACAGCGACTTTTATTTTGTATATTGATCTCAAAGCAGATTGTCTAATTGTGAGGTGGCAACATGAACGGCAAGAATATATGTCTTCGTATGATCTGATCCATGTTTTTTTTATGATGCCATGTAAATAAAAATTTGACAGTTTGCAACCCAACATATCTCATTTCAATGCAAAGTTGATTTGTTTTCATTCAAAGACTAAAAGTAATGCGAGTTATCCGATCTAAATCACCCGAATCAAAGGAAAAATTTGCTAGTGGCTGCCAACTTTACTATTTTTGTTATTTTCCATCACGTTATTGATATATGTAATATATTTAATTTTTTACATGCTGGCTCATTTGTTTCACACACTCTCCTAATCAAACTAAGCAAGCACATATTTATTTACATCAGTGAGGCAGTTCAATTAAAAACACTTAACACGTAAATTGGTGATTTTTTCGTGGATTTTACACTTTTCATAGTTCAAAACCAACAAAGTTTTGCTTTAATGCGTTTTTGCGATTGTTGTTCTATATAATGTAGAAACAACGAATGATTCGAATGAATTGCATGGATGTAATTTCAAAATCTGTTTTAAAAATGTTTACATTCTTTTTAGTATTGTTCAGAGCAATCTTTGAAATGAGCGGTATTTTATCAATCGTTTGCATGATCGTCTTTATGGTTTTAATAATTGCATCATTTATCTCAAGATTTCCCAAGTTCCTCATTTATTACCATAATAACAGTTACCATTTATTATTCTACTTTGTACAAGCACTACAAAAGTAAACTACTGAATAACGGTACTTTATGAATCAGTACGCTATTTCAATCTCAAAATGTCTTTTTCTCAGGGCACCTGAAGGCAACAGCTCGGAATCTGCGCAGACTTTCCGAGGTAAATTTAATATATCGTTGAGTAACAATTTGTGAAACATATCCTCTGATAGTTGAATCGCAGCGATAAGCTTTTGGATGATGGAATTCAATCATCAATTTTATTTCTGATAACCTGGACGACCAAGAAATATTATTTCACGGAAAGTCTGTTGTTTATTAAAACATTTAAATGGGATTTTATATATACATATATATTGTACACAAGAGAATTTCTATGACAAGAATGTCTATCCAAGAGCCAAACGCCCGACATAAGCGCATAAAAATCATTCTCTGAGCATACGAAAATTATTACTACAATAAATTTCTAATTAGAGCAATAAATCATTTTTAAAATGCTACAATATATGACGTGTATAAAGCAATTGCTTTCATACATTATGCAACTATGGCGCTGGGTTGACGAACCTCTTTCAACAAATGAGTGAAAATTTATGTTTTTATTAGAAAAGAAGATTGTGGGTCGTAAAGATTTATTCTATGTCGGCCTCTAAGTCTTATGATCCTTGGTTGATATTGTGTGCTTTTTTAGGATTTCAATTTTATGAAAGTCACTTGAGAAAACACGGATTCGCTTGCATAGGAATTACCGACGGTAATTGTTCCCACAATTCCAAGAGTTTGCGAATTTTTACTTCTAAAAGCATATTTATCGATCGGCTTTCAATCGCCCTGCAGTGACTACCGTTCAGGCCATATAAGCAGTTTTTCAATACTAGATTTGTCATTCAGATTTTTTGTCTCCTAAATGTCAGTATATTTTTAATTGTTTATTGATCGTAAAAAATACATGATCAATCACTTTGTGCCCTACGTTAAGTCAGGTAATACGAACAGTGGTTGCTATCGTTAGTAAATAAAATGAGATTCTTAGAATGAATAAGTGTTTAAAAAAAATTTCGGCAACAAATGATGGATCACTTTGTGACCTAGTCAGGTAATACGAACGGTGGTTTCTCTCGTTAGCAAATAAAACGAGATTATTTGAATAAATAAGTGTTTTGAAAAAAACATTGGCAACTCGTTAGAAAAACTAGATCATTATCCATTAAAAGTTACGTATACAAAGATAGTCTGCAATTTTGCAAAATTACACGATTTAATCGACTACATTCATTGCCGACACTTTATAGAACAATTTCAAAAGTGTTTGATACATTGACTATTTGGCTGTAAATTCAAACAGACACATAGAGCTACTCAGGCTGAATCACATTTTCAGTGAACATGCATGCTCGCCAAGACTTTTAACCCGCCTAATATTCCTTGTGATGCGAAGCCACACAGCAGGTTCGATAACATGATGACGCAATATGATCGGCGTTTATAAAGCAATTGCTTTCATACATTGTACAACCATGCCGCTGGGTTGACGAACCCATTTATCAACAAATGAGTGAAGATTTATGTTTTCATTAGAAAAGAAGAGTGTGAGTGTCTGCATCTACTTTTAAAGTCCCATAATCATTGGTTGGTGTTGCGTACTTTTGACCGTTACTGATGTAGCACTTGTATCAGTATTTCCGGAACTTTTTATACGTAAGTCATGCAAAAAAAATCACGGATTCGCATATATGGAAATTCCCGTTTATAATGTCACAGACATTATTTTCATGATTCCAAGAGTTTGCGAGCGAATTTCATTTGAAAAAAAGTATTTTTTAATCGATTTCCGATAGCCCTGCAGTGACTACCATTCAGGCGATATAAGCAGTTTTTCATTCGTCATTTAGATTTTTCGTTTCCTAAACGTCAGTATATTTTTACTTGTTTATTGATCGGATAAAAACATGATGGACCACTTTGTGACCTATTCAGGTAATACGAACGGTGGTTGCTCTCGTTAACAAATAAAATGCGTTACCTTGAATGAATTAGTGGAAACACGGATTCGCTTGCATAGGAATTACCGACGGTAATTGTTCTCACAATTCCAAGAGTTTGTGAGCGAGTTTGACTTCCGAAAGCATATTTTTCGATAAGCTTTCAATCGCCCTACAGGGGCCATTAACTACCATTAAGGCGATATAAGTAGTTTTTCATTAATAAATTCGTCCTTTAGATTTTTATCTCTTAAATGTCAGTATATCTTTAATTGTTTATTTGTGACCTGCGTTAAGTCAGGTAATACGAATGGTGGTAAATCTCGTTACTAAATAAAATTACATTCTTTGAAAGAATTAGTGGTTTTGAAAAAAATGTTGGCAACACGTTAGAAACGACATATTTGGATCATTATACACAAAAAGTTAGTTTACAGGTTAAAGGGTATTCTGCAATTTTGCATTGGTTGGTAAAAGACGTAAGCTTAAGAACATATTCTGTCGTTAACTATTACCTGAATCAATCTACTACATTCATTGTCGACACTCCATACAACAATTTTAATTTTTTTTTTGTTGCATTGAGTTATTTGGGCGTATATTCAAACAGGAGTATTGCGCTACTCAGAGGTTGTATTTGCAGTGAATGTGTATGCTCGCAAGTCAGTGAATCCCTAGAAGATTCCGTGTGCTGCAAAGCCACACAGTATGTTCGATATTATGATGACGCAATTTAAAAGCTTTATTATCCAGCAGAATTGTACGGATCAAAAATACAGACTGAGAACACGCCACACCTTAAACATTAGTCAGACAAAGGAGAGAGAATAGCATGATAATCAGGGTCACCACGTAAACAGTGGCGTCCGGAGCTTGATATTAATAGCCAAACCTACTTTATTTGAACCAATCCGTGGCTTTAACTTACACATTCCTATAAGCGGCCTCAAGAGAACACAAACAAAACAACAAACACAACCAACTCCGATCACGTCCTTAATAGATAACAGCTCTGGTTGTTATGGCGACATGACGTATCTGCCCTTAAATCCAATGGGAATAAACGAAGGTTGTGGTTGATTGCACTGTACCAAATTATGCAAACTGTAAATCATTCTAAAAGCAGTGCTAGACAAGATTCGTATTCGAGAGGCTTTGCGTTTGAACTCCCATAGATAGTTTTGTAACTTGAACCTACATTTGGAAAAATATTATTAAAAAGTGATTCAAGTTCACAGTAATTGCCCTGAACACTTTTTCAATGGAAGTTGAATTCGGTTTCAAACTCGATTTGAAAAAGAACAATATGTCGTGATTGTTTCAGACAATTTGTGGATTTTCCGGCTCAAATATTTCAAAATAGTGAGGTCGTGCGGTAAATGCTATGTTAAGGTCACATGAGAATAAAGAGAAATTAGAACTAATTTGTAACCGACCTATCACAACTGAAGATATTTGTTATACCTACTGTCAAAAACAGCTCAATATGCTTTCCACAGAGGAAGCTATTTAAATGGTGATTGGGAGGATATATCCATCCATGCATATACCCAACTATAGAGGGTGTCTCCAAAATGTTGTGTCCCACCTGTCCAACGTGTCCCACTTGCCCCACGTTTCCCATCTGTCCCACTCGTCCCAATTGTCCCACCTTTCCCACGTGTCCCATTAAATATTTATAGAAAATGTTTCATGATTCAAATTTTTTAATTGGGATACATAGAATAAAGATATACCCATACCGCTTTTATCGCCGATATCGGTTCCGATCCGATATCGGCACGGCTATATTCCGGCACTGATAACCCCTGTCATAACATCAATTACCAAAATGTTTGTGTGAATGGAAGCGCGACCCGCAGTTTTACTCAGTTATTTTTATCTGGCCCTGATAGAATGCAGATTAGAAAACAAAATAGAAGAACAATCAATTGGGTGGGAAGGCTCTAGGACCGGTCCAGCACTCGAAAGCACAATGACAGTAAGATTTTAAATTCACTTTAAAGCTCCCATGAGTAGATGTAATAGAGAGCCGCTTTTTGCTACGATTGTTCAGCATAAAAAAGAGTAAGTTGTAAATGTTCATATAGGTACCCAATACAGTAATGATTTGTCAAAGAATGTAAATTTTGATGAGAGATATGTATACTTTCAGGAAAGAAAGGATCATAAAAAAGTTGCAGTGTGAGGATTTATGCTGTGTGATCAAAGCAGTGAGCAAGAATATAAATTGACTGATGGGTGATGCTTTATCTCAAAAATCAGAATTAGCTTACACCATATCAATGAAAATGTTTGATGAAGCAACTAAAACTGTCAGCAAAAAAAGAAATGTGGTGAGCGATACCACCGTGAAATTGTGACGTCTGTATGATAAACATAAATTAAACACACATAATTTAACTTCGTTTAATTAGTTTTTTATGATGGAGTTTTACTGATCTTGATAATTATTTCCCACACTCATTTTGTCATTGTATACGAAGTCGCCAGCTGCATATTACAACATAAGAGGTGTTTTACATTTGCCATGATAATCCATTTTGCTTGATTCGGGCTGGTACTAATAACTTTTTTCACATAAATTGGATACCTATTATTGCTATTATCTAAACATGGCTTCAACATATACATATATATTTATAATTTTAGATGTGCCAAAAATTTTGAATTGTTTTGTCGAGTGTTTTTAAATTATTGATTTGTGATCAATAGCAATAATTCTTTTGCTACTGCAAAATCCACCACATTTATTGAATGCATTAATATTTCTCCTGGAACCGTTACATTTTATTAATTCAAATTTGTTTTGTGGGGTATTCACATTTTTGTTTCAAATAATACTTTGTCAAAGTGGCTGTAATACTTTCATATATGGACACATAAATGCTTAGATGGTAGACAAGGTTCAATTGTTGTAGGTAATTTATTTCAAAATATCGTAACTAAAATATAAATTTTTGCAGACTGCTCGAAACTCACTTTTGAAGAATGATTTGCTATCACCAGATGTGGTTTTGGCATGGAAACACATCCAGAGAGAATTTATGAAGATATGTCTGAAAAAACATTTGAAACAGCCATGTAAACTAACAGACCAACATGTTTAACTCCATAGCTTGACAAAAATGTCTGTTAAATATTCAGCACAGGTATAGCACAAAGTATTGTTTTAGATATTTATTTAATGGTCTTTTTTATTAGATCTATCTCCTATTGAGCATTTAAATACTTGGAGCATGATTATTATTTCTGAATTACCAACATTATTCAGGTCATTAATAACAGATAAACTATGGAAATTTTTCTTTCTAGGTTCTTCCTGCATCTGTTGCTGAGATTGATTTTGGAAATGTCTGAATTTGAGGCAACTGCCAAGTATTGCAAACTGCAGAATACCTTTAAACGGGGCCTACCTTAAAAACGGAAATCTACTCCCTTTGAAACATCTGGAGACAAAAGACCGCAGTGGATCAGCCAAAATTTCATAAATTATTTTACACACTGGAAGTCTACAACAGATGATTAGCCCGAGGATTTTTTAACAAAATAAATGCTATACACCTGCATGCAACTCATTTTGTACTCCTATGTTTCTGTTATAAGATGAAAAACAAAAAATTTCATTGCTTCTCCAGCGTATGAAGGGCTCCAAATGTACCATATTAGACCAAACATCTGTCAGACCCCCCCCCATTATATCTCATATAGATTATTCTGCTAATTTATTAACTCATAGCACGATGAATGAAGATAAAACATGACGAAAATCGAGGTTTAACTGCAATTAAAAATATTTATTTTACTCGAGACAAATATTTGTGATAAAACAAGTTTTAAAGTTTTATTATGTATATACTAATGCTATTTTTATTGTATCAACTAAATATGTAAACACTAAAATAAACAAAACAAAAAATACGTACTATCCGTGAATTGAGACGGATCTGTGCCAATCATCTGCATCAGATACTAAAAAAAATATGTTTTAAAGTTTAATCGTCAAAGAAAATGGTATCAGTAATTGTTCCGTGTTATGAGTGAATCCGCAAAATAGAGAAATTAAACGCCAGTTAGTTATACATCTATGATGTTGAAAATTTTCCAAAATTCCAGAATATTAAATACAAACAATAAAATTATATACAAGCATTTACAGTACGTAGTTTGAACAGACGTATGTATTTACGTAGTTTAAACAAAAATATTTAAGAATTCTGAAAATATGTAATAGAATGAATATATATGTTTAACGGACAATATAATACATGGTACTTACAGCCTTGTGGGGGCTTTCTTGCAAGTTTCGCTTCAACTTGCACAGAGAATATCGAAGTAAAAAGCATCAGTGCAATCACAGCATAAAAGTAGTAAGTACTAGCCATTGTTTAACAAACTATTGATTTTAAGTAGAGATCTTTTAAATTTTAATTTATAACAAAAAAGCTCAGTTTATTAAACAAATATTTAACTGCAAGTTTCCACAAATGTCTGTATATATATCTAATGTAATGTCGTTGCAATAAGTGTTGTTATTTTTATGTTCTCAGTTAATTTTACAAAATTATATAATATTATTTGCCTAAATTGCTAGATAAGCAAGAAAACTGGAACATTAGTAAACTTTTAAAGAATTCCAGAGACGCTATGGAGGCATTCATATCATACGTGCTTTTCGATCCAAACAAAGCTCTGTACAAGGATGTGTAAGAATCCACTACTTATTTACATTACAAGGACCGGAATTTTTCCAGGTCGGCATTGGTTACCCAATTTATTCTACTCCGGGTAAGGTGGAGGAAAAGAGATTTGAGCCCGAAATTTTTAATCTGCGATGTCATCACTTGGGCCATTCTACGTGTCGATTTTTAGCAAAAACCTTTTTTATTATAGAATATAGCTAACTTTCGGGAACTTAAACAAATTAGGCCACGGCTTTTCAACGACAAGTTTGAAACCATGCTATTTTTTGTAGAGATTAATTGTTTCAACTCTACGCCGCTGGTATCAAAATATAATTTTTTGAATCTGACTTGACTTCAAGACTTTCGAATTCATTACCGCATCTTTCATTCAGCTTTCAAACTTATATCTTAGTGAATTCACTACCTTTACATATATAAGGATTGAGAAATACAAGATCTGCAGGGGATCTTTCCGGTCCTTTAATTTATCTACTGCAATGAAACCTAAAGACCTAATCCGGAAAAAGTCCGCTCTGGAAACGGTTGAAAGGCGATGGATGACAATCAATACAACCAGCACTTCTGAGAGAAGCTGAACGAATGTCCTATCAGTTAAAGCATTTATCTTTGCAATCTTGGCGTTGAAGGTAAGACATCTCGGTTTCAAAACCCATTTCCTCCAGATCATCTATGTAGTAATAATATGAGTGAATAATGCCTAACTGTGACGTTTTCGGCTATATCATCAAGGCACTGTGAATAAAATGATAAGAATCAATTTTTTGAACGTAAAAAGTAACAAACTTTTCATATACTTACTTCTAGCCAAAATCGTCAGGTTTCAAATGTCTCTATCAACAACTAAACATAGATAAAACGAGTTTTAAATATTTTTAAAAGTGGTCAATGTTTGTTTGGATAATAAGCGCTGGATAAATTAAACAACAAACATCAGTAATCTGTGTTACTAGTAAAGCAAATATAGAAAGATGAAAAGTTATACTCATGATTTTTTTTTAATTTGATCAACCTATTTTACCTACGAATGTTATTTTTTAAACAGAAAACATTTAAATCTTCAGAAAACATTCGAATATACACAAAGCATTTCACAAAGTGTAACACCCATTACGTACAGCCTGCAGCAGGCGATTTCCTTTGCGCATTGTCTTGCATGATGATTAGAAATATAACGAACAGAAACCCAGTCATAAGAAGAAAGAGATTTTTATTTGCCATTGTTAGGTTTTCTTTTTATTGTAAATTGAACTTTACTCAAAATATAACTTTAATTTGAATAAAAAACAGTTGTACTAAATCTGTCTCCGATAACTTGCTGTATAAGCTGCTCGAGTTGTTGTTACTTAAAGTAAAATATTTACAAACCTTTCCTGCACCCACTGTCTCAACACTTTAAGATTTATTTTTTCAAATTCATTGTCAAGTTTCTGCCTTTAAGCTTTCAAACTTAAACCTCATAAAACTCTCTACTTCAATCCTATTCACTTCTCCTCGGAGCCCCCGGGAACTCAAAAGCGTTATCGATTATATTTGTGATTGATATTTCCGACCAAATTAAACCGGAAAACCAACGCGCTACGGAAACGGCTTAATGGCGACGAATTGCACAAATCAGCGTGATCCAAGGACATACTTCCATTTCGAAAGGATAAAGCATGTGATTAGAAAAATTTTGAAATATAACTGGAAATACTGTTGAATTTCATATCCTTTATCAGCTTTATATGATTGACTACTTTAAAATGTGAGGGAATTTTACCACAATAATTGAGTTATCTGAACCCAAAAACTATATATAATACTGGAATATAATATTATTTCTATCATTCAGAGAACGCCTATTTTTTTGGAACCTGCAGCCTACATTTCTACAAATACCAGAAACCATAAGTGAGCATAGTATTTGTTATCCAGAACAAAATATATTAGTATTGAAGTAATTGGCTTTACTAGACGAAAATTTGTAAAACGTTTCAAATATTTTTCCAAGACTAAAGCTAAAACCTTGTATTGGTTAAACACGCGAAGCTTATCTAACCTAAATATGTAAACTAAGAATATTTTCAAGATATATTTCCGTGTGTCATATATAACAATTTTAGATGTTTCCTATGTCTAGCAACCGAACCAAAATTTATCAATGAATAAATTTCCTGTATTGATCTCCATGCAAGATAATAAGGTACATAATAATACCCAGTTGAAATTCTCACAAATATTCGAAGAAACGTTCTGTCAATATATTTATAACAAGATTTATTTTTTTGTAAAAAAAGATTCTTTATTCAGAAAAAAAAGCTTTCACAGTCAATAACCAAATATCAAGAATGGCAAATACAAATTTTATTCTTTTCAAGATGGGACTTCTGTTCAGCATGTTTCAGTTCTTTATACAAGTCATTGCGAGTGATCGCCATGAACCACCAGGCTGTACGTAATGCGAATTAAATTTCGCGATATTCTTTTTCTTGTTTTCTAAATATATCTGAAAGATAATATTGCTATGTGTTTCAACTACCGGCTTAATTCACATCATTGTGTCAAATCTTGCAGACGCAGTATCTAATTCACAAGTTCAAGCTTTTTTTTTCCTGCACTTTTTATATTCATTTATTCTTCTTACATATGCCCTAATTATGGAGCGAACTTTGAGCCTTTTCAAAAAAAATATTTTTTTTTAGTTGGTGATGGAGAAATTTCACTCAGCTCTGACGATTTGGTGAAAAGTAAGCGTATAAAAACTTTTTGACATTTATAAAGTTTTGGTATTATTAAAGTACAATTTTGTTCTTGTTCGGCTCTACCTGACCATGATTATAACACCCCGGGTGAGCAGGTGATGAATTTTGAAAGTAAAATGTACTAACTGTGATGTCAACGGGTTACATCAACGTTTCAACATCGGGGTTAGCTTAGTTGTAATTAGAACTAAGAATCAAATTAATAGATGGAATGGATCAAAGAATTGAAATTTCACTTGTCACAATTATTTTTCACTCCTAATGTGACTTTTTAAATTTAGATAAAACTTCAATTTTCGTCACTGTCTTCGTGAATTATGTTGTCTCATCTAACTAGTAATATGTTATATACAATCTAATGGTTGTTATCAAATATAATTGAATAAAGAATTCAAATTTTCATAATACATAGCAATAAATGTGTGATGAAGAGAAACGTCTGTTGCTTCTCTGATTATGATCCAACGGTGTTGGAAAAGATGAGATACCAGAAGTGACCAGTTTTTTTTTCTTCCAATGAATATATTGGAAACAAGCTGTCACGCTCACATAGGTTTGTGTTGTCTGATTTTTCGAAACTAATATGTTAATTGAAATTATGTTTATTAAATTTAGAAAATTTCTTGTCAGTGTCATATTATTCCATTTCTGATGAAGGAAATATTCGGTAATATCGCCTTTTTTCCGCATACTACTGGAATACCATTGAAAAAAGCAAGAAACGTTAACATTTATTGTATATATTTGCTTTCAAACATGAAAACCAACAATAATTTAAAGCCAGAATAAAGTTAAATATTCAAAATAGATTTATTCCGCCCTGTAATATTGTAAGAAGCAGGGTTTATTGGCAACGCATTTCAAAAATTTGTCATAAATATAGTTCATTATTTGGTTTCTGCGAGACTAACTACTTATCCTTCTTCTATGTTTTTGTGCCGATGGATCCGTATGCATAAATTGCAAGGATGCTGTAGCAAGAGTAGAGATAACAATTCTAAGTGATTCAAGAGTCTTGCTGCACACTAACACAAATATATTTCTGTAACGTTTCGTTTTGGTTTCTGCGAGACTAACTACTCATCCTTCTTCTATGTTGAACTATGTATGTCTGAAGAAGTATGACCTTGGTCAGACGAAACGTTACAGAAATATATTTGTGTTAGTGTGCAGCAAGACTCTTGAATCACTTAATATAGTTCATGTTTTCAATTATCAGGAAAATAAAAGTTATATCTCATATAGAATATTCTGCCAATTCATTAGCTCTATGACATAGCACAATGAATGAAAATAAAACATGAGGAAAATTGAGCTTTACCTGAAATTAAAAATATTTATGTTACTGGTGACAAATAATTGTGATAAGCAAAATTTTACAGTTTCATTATGAATATACTAATGCTATTTTTATTGTATTAACTAAATATGTAAACACAAAAAATCGTAGATACGTACTATCCGTGAATTGAGTCGGAGCTGAGCAAATTATCTGCATCAGATACTAAAATAAAAATATGTTTTGAAGTTTAATCGTCAAAGAAAATGGTATCAGTAATTTCCCCGTGTTAGGAGTGAATCATCAAAATAGAGAAATTAAACGCCAGTTAGTTATATATATATATATGATGTTGAAGATTTTATAAAAGCTTCAGAATATTTAGAATAAACAATAAAATTATTTACAAGCATTAACAGCACGTGGGTTGAACAGGCGTATGTATTTACGTAGTTCAAAAAAAATATTTAAGAATTCTAAAAATATGAAATAGAATAAATATATATGTTTAATGGACAATATAATACATGGTACTTACAGCCTTGTGGGGGGTGTCTTGCAAGTTTCGCTTCAACTTGCACAAAGAAGATGAACGTAAAAAGCATCAGTGCAATCACAGAATAAAAGTAATAAGTACTAGCCATTGTTGAACAAACTATTGATTTTAAGTAGAGATCTTTTAAATTTTAATTTATAACAAAATTATCAGTTTATTAAACAAATATTATAACTGCAAGTTTCCACAAATGTCTGTACATATATCCAAAGTAATGTCGTTGCAATAAATGTTGATCCACTAATATCTAAGGATGTGTAAGAATCTACTATTTATTTAGAAAAACCGGAATTTTTCCAGGTCTGCATTGCTTACCCAATTTATTCTACTCTGGGTAAGGTGGAGGAGAAGGGATTTGAGCCCGAAATTTTTAATCTGTGATGTCATCACTTGTGCCATTATACGTGTCAATTTTTAGCAAAAACCTGTTTCTTTAGGATATAGCTGACTTTCGAGAACTTAAACAAATTAGGCCACGACTTTTCAACTACAATTTTGAAACCGTGCTATTAACCGTGAAATTAATTGTTTCAACTCTTACGTCGCTGGTAACAAAATATATTTCTTTGAATCCCATATTTAAAGCTTGATTGATTGAATGCGTCACAATTTATTCCGCGGTCAAGTCTTGCGCTTTCACTGCTAGGCCATCGCGACGCTCTTCATCAAAGTATTTTGAGCTAGGTCGCAAAATTTATACAGCGACATAACGATATAATTTGCTAATCAAAAAGCCGTGACAATTTTATTTAGCTATTTTTGAGATTACAAGTTCTTTGAAAAAATAAGCGCATTCTTCCTATTTGACCTTTAAACCTGACCACCACTCTCGGCAACCTTATTATCGAATTATCGATAGCATCAAGGTTCAGATTTAAAAAAAATCAAATTTGACTTGACTTCAATACTTTCGAATTTATTATCGCATCTCTCATTCAGCTTTCGAACTTATATTTAGGTGAATTCTTTACCCTTACATATATAACGATTGAGAAACACAAGATATGCAGGAGAGCTATCAGTTATATTTCCAGTCGTTGGCATTTATCGACTGCAATGAAACTTAAGGACTTAAACCGGAAAAGTCCGCACTGGAAACGGTTGAAAGGTGATGAATGACAATAAATACAAGCAGCACTTCTGGGAGAAGCTGAACAGATGTCTCATCAGTGAAAACATTTATCTTTGCAATCTTGGCGTGGAAGGTAAGACATCTCGGTTTCAAAACCCATTTCCTCTAGATCACTTATGTAGTAATAATATGGGTGAATAATGCCTAACTATGACGTTTCAAGCTATATCATCAAGGTACTGCGAATAAAATGATAAGAATCAATTGTTTGAACGTAATAAATAACAAACTTTTCATATACTTACTTCTAGCCAAAATCGTTAGATTTTAAATGTCTCCATCAACAACCAAAATTAGATAAAACGAGTTTTAATTTTTTTTAAACGTGGTCAATGTTTGTTTGTATAAATTAAACAACATTCATCAGTAATCTGCGTTACTAGTAAAGCAAATATAAAAAGATGAAAATTTATACTCGTATATATAAATTTAATTTGAAGAAAAAACAGTTGTACTAAATCTGTCTCCGATAACTTGCTGTATAAGCTGCTCGAGTTGCTGTTACTTAAAGTCAAATATTTACAAACATATCCTGAACCCACTGTCTCACCACTTTAAGATTTATTTTTTCAAATCCATCGTCAAGTCCCTGCCTTTAAGCTTTCAAACTTAAACCTCATAAAACTCTCTACTCCGATCCTATTCACTTCTCCTCGGAGCCTCCGAGAACTCAAAAGCGTCAGCAGCGTTATCAATTATATTTGTGATTGATATTTCCGACCAAATTAAACCGGAAAACCAACGCGCAACGGAAACGGCTTAATGGCGATGAATTGCACAAATCAGCGTGATCCAAGGATATACTTCCATTTCGAAAGGATGAAGAATGTGATTAGAAAAATTTGGAACCATAACTGGAAATACTGTTGAATTTCATATCCTTTATCAGCTTCATATGATTGACTACTTCAAAATGCATAGTCAACATAGTATTTGTTATCCAGAATAAAATATAATAAGATTAAAGTAATTGTCTTTACTAGACGAAAATTTGTAAAACGTTTCAAATGTTTTTTCAAGACCAATGCTAAAACTTTTTATTGACAGAATATCCAAACACACAAAGTTTAAGTAACCTAAAAATGTAAACTAGGTATTTTTTCAAGATATATTTCCGTGTGTCATATATAACCACTTCAGTTGTTTCCTATGCTAAGCACCTTAACCAACATTTTTTAATAAATTTCTTGTATTGATCTCCATGCAAGCTATTAAGGTACATAATAATATCTAGATGAAATTCTCACAAATAATCGAAGAAGCCTTCAGTCAATATATTTATAACAAGATTTATTCTTTCGTAAAAAATGATTCTTTGTTCAAAAAAAGGCCAATTTTCACAGTCAATAACCAAATATCAAAAATGGCAAATACAAATTTCATTCTTCTCACAATTCTGTTCAGCATGTTTCAGTTCTTTACACAAGTCATTGCGATCAATTACCATGAACCCACCAGGTACGTAATGCGAATGAAATTTCATGATATTCTTTTTTTTTGTTTCTTAAATATATCTGAAGATAATATTGCTATGTGTTTCAACTACCTGCATAAATCACATCAATGTGCCAAATCTTGTAGAAGCAGTATCCAAATCACAAGTTAAAGTTTTTTTTCTTGCACTCTTTATATTTATTTATTTTTTTTACATATGCTCTAATTATGAAGCGAACTTTGAGCCTTTTAAAAAAAAAAATTTTTTTTTTTTTAGTAGATGATGGAGAAATTTCACTCAGCTCTGACGATTTTGGTGAAAAGTAAGCGTATAAAAACTTTTTGACATTCATTAAGTTTTGTCATTATAAAAGTACACTTTTGTTCTTGTTCGGCTCTACCTGCCCATAATTATACCACCCCGGTGAGCAGGTGATGAATTTGGAAAGTAAAATGTACTAACTGTGATGTCAACGGGTTACATCTACGTTTCAACATATGGCTTCGCTCACCTGTAATTAGAACTAAGAATCAAATTAATAGATCGAATTGTTTTCAGAATTGAAGGTTTACTTATTACACAATTACTCTTCACTCCTAATATGACTTTTTTTCAAATTTAGATAAAACTTCAATTTTCGTCACTGTCTTCGTGAATTATATTGTCTCATCTAACTTGTAATATGTTATATACAATCTAATGGTTGTTATCAAATATAATTGAGTAAAGAATTCAAATTTTCATAATACATAGCAATAAATGTGTGATGAAGACAAACATCTGTTGCTTTTCTAATTATAATCCAACGGTGTTTGAAAAGATGAGATAGCAAAAGAGGCTGACCAGTTTTTTTTTGTTCCAATGAATATATTGGAATCATTCAATTTATAAAAAAAAATCAGTCAAACAAATTCATTTTAGAGTTGAAGATCATGGCCAATATGTAACAATAAACAATTCTACAGTATTTAGCAAATCAAATATTCATTTCTTTCGTCATATTATATACAAGCAATAAAAAAACGAGAGAAATGGGGGGAATCATCTGCATCAGCAAGACAGTGTATTGTATGTCTTTGGATTGGATATCTTCCTGAATGTCAATTAATTTAAAAAAATTCGTAAGTTCGTTACTTGGAATTGCTTTTGACTGTGATAGACCAAAGTAAACATAAAAAGTTCAGGCAAAATGAAATCGCGACGATTTCATTCAGGTGTAAATATGTTTCATGTGATGAGAAAAACTTCTAGATAAAATATTCCTTGTCAAACATGAACTGCAATAAATTGCGTATAGTTGACATCTTTTTTCCGCAGTGAACTTATATTAATGATACATTGCCTATAGAAGCAATAAAAAACTTAGTCGCTGAAAAATACCAGTATATGGAATGTTTTCAATGGCATTGACTATACATTATATCAAGATATTAAAATAATTCAGCACAGATAAAAAAGATTTCTATGCAGATTTGAGATTGGCATTTTTCTCTAAGCTTTACAAAACTTGTATAAGCAGAAATTCTCGTTGTATCGATGACTCGTAAAACTAGAAATAGTCTTGGAAGTGATTGCGTATAAAAATCGGACAGACACTAGTTGAAGTAAAACATTGAATCGTTCTAAATCTAAAGGGTCATACAGATACAAGATATTTGTTAATTAATTTTGACATAATGTCAAAAATTTTCAATTGACGTCACAATGTATTTCTTCAAAAACGAAGAAGAGCTGTGCAATTCACTACCAGTTGGCCCTCCGTAACGCGCTGGCCATTCTCAATTTTTCGGTCAAGTCTCGTCGCAGTCCATAAATGACGATGACTGGAAATTGTTTTATTATTACAAGCTCCGAACCTTTGGTTAGACGAAACCGCAACGTAGAAACCGAATTGATTTTGACATGTGTAAAATATAACTAAAGCAATCACCATAATGAACAATATGTTGTAAATATATGTTATTTTTTTTTTGCAGCGCGAATCAAGCTAGCTATATTTGACAATCTTGATGTGATGAAATGTCACGACTGAAATGCTGTAAAATTTGTGCGTAATAACATAATTTGTAATACATTGTTGTATTTTATGTAATGCATTGCTTCCAATGTCTTTTCATATCTTTAACGGGAAATATCCTATTCACCCATTAATTAATACGGCAGTCGCCTTCAAATTCGTACAATCACAAAGTTTTTTCTCACTTTTGAATAAGCTATTTTCAACGAATAATCTTAAAAAAAAATTGTGTTGTTATCAGTCTAGCAATCGATATTGATTGGAAAGCGGAAAGTACAAATTATAATTTCCTCTGTGATTGCGGTAAAGTTTCATTTTTTTATGCATATGAGTAAATGCGTACTTTCAAGAAGCGGATGTGACTAGTTTAGGTTTGATTTATTGCAATACTGTTATATGGTCAAAGAAAAGAAAATTTATCAACTTTTGGAAGAAGTGTCAAAATCACGAATTCTAAGATCACATTTTTTATTTTGTATTTATTGTACGTTCTGTTTTTATTCGGTTTTATAGCATTTGCGAAACCGAAAAAATACTGAGCAGTAATTCAGGTTGTATTCTCATATTATAGCATTCTTGTTGATCACGTTTTTATCTGACATTCAGATTTGTTTTGTTTTCTCCACCTGTCAAATTCAAATCAACTTTTAGCCGAAATTAGGTGTGGGATGTTCACGAATATAGAAAACTCAAAATTAAACCATTTATGGCTCATGCACGAAATGACATAACATATTTAAATTAGTTCCTAGTTGTGAGTCTTATTGTATCTTGCCCAACCGCACTAAATTCATAGATGATTTTATGTTGAGTTTTTATACATTCATGTACATTCCATACTTAACTTCGCCTGCAATTTGATTTGACATTGACAGATGGAAGAAACAAAACGAAAACAAAATTTCATACGAAAGCGTGATCCGATAGCATGTTTTTATTTCGAAAGAAATTAGAATGCGATAAGAAAGATTTGGAAATATAACTGGAAATACTGTTCAATTTCCTACCCTTCAACAGCTTTTTGTGGATTGACTACTTAAAAATGCGAGGAGATTTTACTACATTGAATAAGTTATCTAAACCTTCAAACTATATATAATGCTGCAATATAAGATAGTTTCTATCATTCAGAAGACGCCTAGCATTTCGGAACCTGCCGCCTGCATTTCTACGAATACCAAAACCTTTGGGTGAGATATCAACATAGTATTTGTTATCCAGAATAAAATATAATACGATAAAAGTAATCGTCTTGACTAGACGAGAATTTGTAAAATGTTCCAAATGTTTTTTCAAGACCAATGCTAAAACCTTTTATTGGCAGAATACCTAAACAGACTGAGCATGTTGTTACCCAGAATTTTAAAAACAGAAATTCGCTCTTATCTACTGATAAATCTGATGTATATAACAATGGTTTCCAAAAATTTTCAATTTGAAAAGAATAAATTGGAGATTAAAACTTCAAAATATTGGATGGATGGAGCCGTTGCTATTTATGTTACTGAGACGGATTCATTACAATTAGGGGTGACAAACTGTCAGTACTAAAGATTTTTTCATTCTGTATTTTTTTCTTGAAATAACTTTTTGTTTCAGAAAAAGTCAATTTTTACAATTGATAAAAGTTCGACAATGAAAAACACAACTTTCTTTTTCCATATGATTGGACTTCTGTTCATAATGTGTAAATTCTTTATGCAAGTCAATGCGATTGATCTTCCTGGTGCACCAGGCGGTACGTATTGAACTTGTGAAATTTTATTATATTTTTATTCTTAAAAATATTTCATATTTCAACAGCATAATTTACATAATTGTGTTCATTTTATTACCAACTTCAACAATATCAACTTCAGAATTCATAGCATTGCACTTTTTGTATTTTGTTTAATTATTATATATATCACTCTAAGAAATATTTACTGCCAATCGCCTGGCATTACATATTTATGGAATGTAGTTGTGAAATTTTGATGCGATTTTAAGGTAAATATCACAAGAATTTTCGGTAAAATCGCTGTTGATCACCTGTGAATTTTACAGGATTTCCCTAGTAATTCTTACAATTTCTTTCCGGTGATTTTCACCGGCAATGCGTAGTAATATTTACCGACGCTAGCCTGTGAATTTACATTACAAATTCGGTGAATTTACATTCAGAACCCGGTAAAAATTACCGTAAATATCCTGGCATTACATTTTACAGGATATGATCAGTAAAAATCACAGACTATCGTATGAAACAAGGTTTATTCAAAAAATAAAAGTGAACGTGAAATGAATGATAAAACTTAGAAAAATGAGAAATTGTATAGTGAAAAGTTAGAAATGCGAGGTAGACAGAAACTTCTCGTTGAAGAAATTTATGCTCGCAGGGTATCCGTTCACATAATCACTTTAAACAATTCTCTATAGACAGCCCTTGTGAGAGAATAGTCTATGGCAGAGGGGGAGTCTTTCCGGGTTAGTGTTGCCCATGCTGATTGTATTGCATTATCCATCTGCTTTTACGAACTCTTGGTATTTTCTTCTCCATAACTCCAAGTTATCTGAAATGGAATGTACAAAATGTTTTACCCAAACAACTCCAAAATTTAAAAATAGTACCTAATTTTCGAATAAGATTTAACATTTTGTAGTATTCAATCAATCAATCGAATTCTTTTGCAAGTTGGAAATATCTGAAATTATTTAATTGCAAGTACTAGCATTCATTACAATATTCAACCTTTCTATAAACTTTCATATATTCTTTTCCTCTTGGAGTTCAAGGACAAAAATTCTGTGGGCAATCAATCAATACAGACTTTTCCAGTATTACCAAACTTTGTAAATCAGATGGAAGAGGTACCTAAAATAGTATTCAAATGGAATAAAATATTTAAAAGTCCCTAAATAATGAAAATTACATTCCTAATACTTTATTGTCAGAGCAGATGACAAAGTTTCTCTTTTAACAATTTGAAATTACCATTATAACTAACCTCAAATACTTCCCCCTTGAAATAACATGTTAGTAAGAATCTCAAATAATATGAAGCCTTAGACATTGAATTTTTCACAGTTCAGAATTGGGGCAGACAATTTGTTCACGCCTGCATAATCAGATTCTTCAGTTTCTAAAGAGAAAACACTGTTAAAAAAGAATGTATTCATTCCCCAAACTTTATTATATGTAATAGACTATGTTCAAATTCGGTCTTATTCAAAAAAGAAATTCAACCAAATTTACAGAATTGGTTTTGGTAAATATGCAGAATAAGATAGATAAATATTGTTTTGATGAATTTTCTATTTATAGTGTCATAAGTTAAAAGGAAATCTAGTGTTTTTGTGACATTTAAATGTGAATTGCCTAAAATTGCACTTTTTCAAATGAATTATTGAATACACTGACATTATTGAATCCAAATGCATTGCCTTACAGAAATACTGCCAACGCAGTACTGCAGTAATAACAAAAGCGACCAAGATATAACTGCCGGCCGACCAAATATCGAAGTACAAAAGTCTGGAATTCGTCAAATGTCAAATCAAACGGACAAATTAAGGAGTAAAGCAACAAAAAACGCGCGTGATTAATTACGCGTTTGAAATATAGCGTCTGATTGGCTGCTCACCTTAACCAGTGTGCGCGCGCAACATTGACTAACGCCACGCCTCCAATGTCGGTGATTATTACCGACATTTGTCGGTGAATCAGTCTACCGACCTAATTTTTTTAATTTTTTACCCCCCAAAATGACGGTAAAATTTACCGAACATTTCTTAGAGTGACACATACGCTTATGATGTGGAGCGAACGTTGATCCAGAAAAATTTCAAAATTTTATTTTCATTTTAGACCAATCAACGACCAAGCTCCGAGAATTTTGGAGAAAGCAAGTAAATTGGAGTTTCATGAAAAATAAGAAAATGATTAAAAAAAAAACGATTGTCTTGAATCTGTTTCCGATAACTTTTTGTATAAGCTGCTCAGGCTGCTGTTACTCAAAGTCAAGATATTTTCAAACATATACTGAACCCATTGTCTCAACACTCCCATTTAGCCTTCATACTCGAACCTCATCGAATAACTCTCTACCCCAGGGTTGGGCAAATAACGACCCGCGTGCCTTATCCGACCACCGAAATGTTCCATACGTCCCATTTGCGCCGGCTGAAATTACGACTATGGTTTTCAAGGATATAAATTTCCGTTTAAAATATCAATGGATTAACCAGTCGTTGGCAAAATTAAATCCGCGGAAGCTGCTTGGACATGGGTTATTGATTTTTGCAAGTTTGTTGTTTATTTCGAAATACCGGGTTTGCACAGCAGCAACAGCAAGAATGTTGGATTTCGTGGACTTATATGATTTGCCCAAAACAGGTACCTCTCAATATTGACGCTTTACACTTAAGTTAGAAAATGTTTCAACGACCAGGGTTCTGTTTTTCAGGTCACTTCGTGCTATTAAACGTGTCGATTTTTAGCAAAAACCTTTTTCATCATGATAGAAGTGACTTTCGGAAATCTAAACAAATTAGGACACGGCTTTACAACTACAATTTTAAAACCTTGCTTTTCGTAAAGATTAATGGCTTCAACTCTTACGTCGTTGATAGCAATAAATATTTCTTTGTATCCAATATTAGAAGCTTGATTGATTGCATGCAACATTAGTTTATAACCAATCCCACGGCGTCTTGATTCGAAACGTACATTCTCCGAAAAGGGAAAAATTAGAATTCACTTTGCGTAGTAAAGTTAATTTAATAACAAAATCGCTGAAATGCTTGCCCAAAGTGCAATTATAAAAGTCAGGAAAATTAATGAGAAGTCGCACAAGTACAACATAAATTTTGTATGCTTATTATTTTTATGCTTGATATTTGACTTAGTTTCACTCTACTTACACTCTTTCGCATTTTATTATATGTAACATAGTAGACCATGTTTTAAAATGTTTTAAAAGTTATGCAATAGCTGATAACCGATAATTGACTATATGGCGCTCCCGAAGTAAGTGCACCAAGCCTGAACCCTAACCTGTTACACATACCATGTTCAGGTTGTGCGCCATCTTGATACAGCAGCAATCCGGAAAGAATGACAACACCGAATCAGGTAATTGATAAGGTGTTATACATCCAACTATTTTCCATTCTCGTTTCTCTCGCCTTTCAGCAATCCAGAAACCTATATATTTTGTTTCCTCCCCCATTTCCTTTTTTAAATCTTTCGGTATATATTGCCCTAAATATTTCCGAAACGAATATATTCCTAAAAACATTTGAATAAATATTAGCTCGTTTCCTGCTTTTGTTGACTAATTTTCAGTTTCTAGTGTTTTTGGAATTTAGGTATCAAATCGAACATCTCCAAGATCATTTGTCCGAGGAGTTTGGTTGCAACAATCAAAACTTGGACCAAAATATCTAAGCTAAAACTGGCTAATGGCCATTTTCAAATAGCAAGCAGTTGAATATTTCAAATTAACATGGAGGTAAAACGTAAAACGGTTTGAAAACGCCAATGCGAAAAGCATTCTCAAAATAGGCATCAAAACGTTTGCAACCGTACTTGCACAGTGCAGTTGTGCAGCTGCGTTTCATATCATTATCATCGAGAGCATTTTGTCTTAGAGTCATATCTTTTAGCAAACGGCTTTTGAATATTTCAAGTTTATATTTGAAGAGAACACGGAAAAATATCAATGTTGATAATAAAAGAAAAACATATTATAGTATAATCACATACGTCAGTCTTTGACTCACCTATTAGTATCAATATAGCAGTTTAAAGAGACCAAACTACAACAAAAGTCAATAAACAATTTTTATCAATCATCCAAAAAGTGAGAAATGCGACAATAAATACCCATCGCTGAAATGGTAAAAGCCATTTGCATATGCATGTTTTTGTTAATCATTGTTTAATACAGAGTAATTTTCACCAAAACTTCCAAAATTGTGGTATAATGAATTTGTTAAGTATTTAATTTTAAGATATTGGGTATAATTTGGGTACAAACTGAAGAAGGACATTTACAAAGCTATTTTGGCTCAAGAATTCCCAAGATTTATTGTGTTTGTGTATAAGTATTCTAGTAAGTTGATCTTGCGAACCCAACTCATCGCACTCATTTAAACAATAACTCATTAAAATATTTTCATTTTGTGCTTTTGTGGGAATTAAAAATCAAAAATCTTCATAGTGCGTTTAGAGCCATCAAATACATTTATTTTGGATTTTTCACCAACCTGTAGCTTCCAACTGTTGAATAGCGAAGACCTAATGACTGTGAAAACACGTTCAAACAAAGAATCAGCAATAAGTTTGTATACGAACTGTCTGTCCTTCGTTGCTGATGCACGAATACGAAAATCTCCCATGGTGTTTGTAATGAGGGTTTTGTTAAATATGGGACAATAAACAAGTTACTGTATTAGATGTTATATTTTCTATTTCATAGTTTTTGATATATTGAAAACTGACGCGGAAATTAACTAAATGTGTTTCAGTTTTTACAAATAATCATAACAACCTAGTTAAAATCATGAAGCAGCGAGAATTATCATAAAACAAGATTACCAGACGAGGCAGGCATGCGCGCGATATTGCTCGGATCGTAAATCGTATTTTATAATCTCTTACATAACTTTCCGCTCTTAAAAGTCTGAGATTTGCTAGCCCCTTGCTTAATTCTAACCACGATTGTAGACTTAGATAAGCTACTTATGCTTAAAATATTCCATCCTTATACTAACAAAACTTTTATCATTCTACTCTGCTTAAATTTTTTCGTCAATGGATATATCGTAAACCCTAAAATTAGAAAACATCAATTAAAGCAATTATACTGATAAAAACAAAAGTATTTTCAATGTTGTTCGTTAAAAATTTCTTATTCAAAAGTTAAAAAAATGCGAATGTGCGATTGTTGTAGTGTCGAAAGATGAATAGGATAGTTCACATTAAATTATGGGAGAAGACAGTGCATTAAAGTACAGATAGTAAAATTTCCAACAAAAAGACAAATGTTAGTTAACAAGTGATATGATTAAATTTTAAATTTAACTCCCATCAATTCCCTTCCTATGTTGCAAAAGAAAAGATTCGAAAAGGCGACTTCTTCTAAATCTAAATTATGGAATTGTTTCTTACTGTATGAATTGTATACTGTATTGTTTTCTGCATGCAGATCAAATCGTACAAAGTATAACAAAGCCTGATTTGAGCTGTGAAATGGAAGTTGAAAAATTTAAAGGCTACTGTTCATCATGGCGCGAATAATGCGCCAGAGATATAATAGTGCCTGTAGTTATGTTCTACAAATGGATGTCAAAAACAATTTGGTTTCTAAGTTACGGTTTTGTCTGATCACTAGATTGTATTTCTTGCCTCGACTTTTCACAGACATATCATCCTGCAATAGAATAAGGTTGTAGCCTGTATTAATAAATCAATTTCAGTCAGTGTCATTTATCGACTGCAGTGAGAGTTAACTTAACCAGAAAATTAGGCCATCGCGTTACGAAGGGCCAAGCGGTAGTGAATTGCACAACTCAGACGCTTCTGAACAAATCCATTGTGGTGTTAATTGAAATTTTCTGACATTATATAATATCAGATTTAAACATGCCCGAATATAATAACTCTTCACCGAGGAATGGCTACTTGTACATAGCACATACACCTGCTGTGTATACTGAAAACAACATGCATCCAAGCATATAACAATATGCGATTCTAAAAAAATTGGTGTATTATAAGGAAAATATAGAACAAAAAGTGTTGATTTTATTTTTAAAATAATGCCCTTTTTCTTTATGACGGTATACTTTACCTTGAGTGTGCGATAAATCTTTTGAAATCACTGATCCGTGTTCGCGTTGATTAATACTGTATTCAATTCGGCGTTAATATTCGAATGCCCACAAGTCTCGTTATAGGAAACAATCCTGCGAAGAGAATTATGCAAAGAACGTCCGAATGCAATTGCTTCATTCCATTTCCATAACACATTTATTTTTTTGGTATAAATATTTCGGCAGCCGTTAAAGACTTCCTGCAGAAAATAAAAATGATAACTACATGTCGAGTGCTTTTATCAGGCTGGAAAACTGAAAAGAGTTGTAGTGCATATATCGCTAAGTTTGGAAGTTTTAATGAGGAAGTGTATCGTCGTTCGATTCAAAGTCTTAAAGTGTTGGGGCAGTTGATTCAGGTCAAGCTTGAAATCCGCAAGGGGTGGATTTTTGATAAATTTTTGAATTAGAACTCGGTAAACTTAGGCCAACATAACACATTTTAAATTTGGTAAAAATTCTAAACTTTTAGTGAAATTACACAACGTCGCCAGTGAAATAGTGGACTGAAAGTTTTACGAAATATTCTTTTGTGTGAAATATATCACCGCTTGCGTTGTTTTCGTAACTTATTTCAAATACTTTGTTTCTATTTTGTGCAATTTTTCAAAATAACAGCCTGTATTTCATGCAATCCAATAGAGCACTTAATAATAAATCGACGAAATCCCTACAATCAGAATTGACAGAGAAAGTTTTTTTTTTTCAGAAAAAGACAACTTTAAAATAGACAAATATCCAACAATGAAAAATACAAATTTCTTTCAATTCATGATTAGGCTTCTGTTTGTTATTTTTCTCTCCTTCCTGCAAGTCAATGCAAGACTTCCACCAAGCTGTAAGTAATGCATATTACTAAGCTTTTTGGAATGCTAATTTATTTTTATTAAAATTTATTTAAATGATTAGGAATTTGTGTGTTTCAACTGCATAATTTACACAATTGCGTCCTATGCTTTACCAACGTTTACAAGCAATTTCAACTTCACAAGGTAAAGCGTTGTTTCTTGCAATTTGGATGTTTTTATATTTATTATACTGACAACATTGAGTACTGATAAGGTTTGTTTAAAATATGCGACAACACGAACACTGATCCTTTCAAAATTAATTCATTATCTTTTCTTTTAGTTGTCGATAGAGATGTTTTGCTCAGCTCTGACAATTTTGACGAAGAGTAAGTTTTCAAGAAATTGTTTCATTCATTACATTTATGTATTTTCAAAGTACATTTGCGATTTATTTTAATTTATTTTTTCCATTTCAAAAGGAGTCATTGATCGAAGTATGGAATACTATTGATAAACCGACCCAAAAATCGTTCGGGCTGGCACTGCCCGCCCATCAGGGGCGAACCCAGGAGATACCCTCCTTCCCCCGATAGGAATGTGAAAATGACTCTAATGACACTTGAACCCACGTTTTCTGGACCCGCTAGCTGTTATGCTTTAACTTGTAAATTTTAAAACCCCCTACCCATTTGAAAATTTATGGCTACGCTCCTTCCGCCAATAATAGTACATTCAAGATGAGTTGATGAGCATAGACTTTAGACCCGGGAAGGTAAATCAAGAACGTCAATGTAATTAAGATCTCCAAGTCATCTATTCGTCTAGAATCGAATTAGAAACGTATTCATAAAAAAAATCATGTTGAAATTTTATCTATTACAATTATATGCCACAACTAGGGATGGGCAATGTAGAATAATTTACTATTCTAGAATATTCTAGAATAGTTAAATCGAATCCAGAATACCGAATCCTATTCTATTTTCATACCTATTCAAATAGTGAGAATTTTCCTGATTGCTGGATTTTGGTGTCAAAAAATTATAAAGGTATTTCTATAAATGTATTATTTATTTGGAAATGTCCTTAACATTGGATTTGATACTAAACAGGCATCTCCCAGGACAATAACATCTAAGAATATTACAATATTTTTGCTTTCAATTGTTCCAAATGTATGTAATCTCTAAATACTGATATGCTAAATCAAGACACGCTTCAAACACTTTAATGGTAAGAGGTTAAATACAAAAATAGATATGAAACGGCATTAAATCATTATTAATGTTAGTGTCAAGTGTACTAAAACACACCCGCTGAGAATTAATTAGATGCAGGACCAGCGTGTGGCCACTGCAACCTATGCGACCGCTGTAAAATATTAAATTTAACCACTATTAATTAAAATCAACTTTTTATTCTGTGCGATCAAGACGTGCAAAAAACAAGGTTCCTGTTAACGCAATTTCGTAGTTAGTTATTAGTTAATATCATCTAAAGACGAATTCATTTTCTATTTATATCGTTACATATTATTATCCACCCAGACTTGGCCCTACTCAAACTCAATACGTAACTATTTTCGCCAGATGTGGCATCTTTTTTTAAATTTATCGGCGAATAAAATTACTACAGACACTCGATCAAACGTGCGTCTATCTTGAACGATAGAAACGGACCGAAAGATATGTAATCTTTTGAGAGTGAAATTTGAATGCGACAGATCGTCGTGTTTTGCGATATACCTTTGTATTTCGGAAACTGGTGTAACAAAATTATTCCTAAATAATATTTGATTTAAATTAATCGCAAGTAATGTTATAACATTTCACACCTGGCTTTTGGTTTACATGCATCATTTTCTGGGGAAAACTCGCCGGTCGCGGAAAATCATTTACAGTAATGTAAATGAAGCTTAATTGAAGATTGTTGCAATCAGATTTCCGGAATATCGCCAGTAAGTCGGCACAAATAATTATTATTAAACCCTAGCTAGATAGCAAAGCAGGAAAACGCAAAAAATGGTGCAATAACGAGGTGTACTTCACAACTTCTTGTCCAGAATACGCCGATTGAGATTACAGTGTCTGATGTTTACCGATTTTACGGGTTCTTTGCGATTAGGCAAGTTTAATTAAACGAGAGAAATTTCCACGCGAGAAAGAACGCTCGTCTTTAATTGATAAATTGAAGCCCGAAATACAAAATTGACGCACGGCGAAACGAGTCTTCGCCATGAGATGTACTTCGCCGACTTCCTGACCAGAATACGCCGATTGAGATTACAGTGTTTGAAGTTTACCGATTTTACGGTTCTTTCTGAGCAGACGCAAGTCTATTTAAACGAGAGAGATTTCCACGCGAGAAAAACGCTCGTCTTCAATTGATATTTAAAAACCCGAAATGCAAAAATCGACGCATGGCGCCGGAGAGGCGGAAACCGAATCCTGTTATCGGATCCTGTTGGATTCGAATACTTTGGGATTCGAATCCTCCGGATTCGGTATTCTATATTGCCCATCCCTAGCCACAACTAATATACCTATTTCTTAAATTCAGGTAAACCTCGAATAACTTTTCTTGTCTTCGTTCATCATTTTGTGCCATCTAACTAATAATTCAGCGATGTGTTTTATAATTGTTGTTATCGTGTTTAATTGAAAAAAGACTTTGGGCCAGTCTTTGTGTACGTTTTATAAAACAATTTACTATGATAAAATCTGAATGTTTGTTGTTTTCTTAATACTAATTGGCAATGATATTTGGACCTCGTGAAAGTGACCAGGACTTTTTTAATTCAATGAATATACTGCAAACATCTGATTAAGGAAACATCAAGTAGAACATATATTTTAGAGTCAAAAATTAAAACTTGAAAATTTATCAGGGGATAATTATGAGGCATTCATGTAAGTCGTACCGATGGGAACGTTTACTATATGAATTTTAACGTGGGATACTTTAACTACACTAAAGCCACCTTTTGTTGTATTTAGTTGAATTAATTAATTTAAACCTATTCTGACAAACGTAGTTAATAATCTGGAGAAAAAACAATAATTTGATAAAGACTTGGACAAAACCATATTTTTAGAAATTTAATGTAAAAATGCTTTTGACGAAACTCATTGTTGATAATTTCGTAATATTTAATTAATCATTCATGATTCTCATCCAAAATGCAGTAAATTTTGGTTTCCTGATGTCAATATAGTATAAATTGATCTCCTGATATTTAGAACTCGTGGAACGCGAAATAGTTTTGAAAGTGCTGACAAGGAACAAACAGACACTAGTTGAAGTAAACATTAATACGTTCAGCTGGTAATTCAGCTGTCAGCTATCTAGTTATATGTATTTTATACCACAAACTTGGCCATAGATTGTTTGGCGCTTTTGTTTGTTGAACGAAGAATGTACTCAAGCATAATAAAATCTATGCAATGTTGAGAATCAATGTTTAAGAGGAAATATGTACTATAAAAAAAGTTATGTTAGAAAATAGTATAATGTTATTTTTCTTCCTATCAGAATACAAAATTCCCTGACGTTATTTTGTGTCCAATGTTTCTGATTTATTCGATATTTTTTTGTTGTTTCTAGTAGGGGATGAATCGAGCAATTCAATACCACTAACCATTACCATACGGCGTTGAATTTTTCCAGCTAAAGTCACAGTGTAGCCGATGACGCTAGCGATCGAAAATATAATTGATAACTCCACCACAGCTTTTGAGCTTCCGAAGGCTCAGAAGAGTAAACAGGGTTGCAGTAAAGGGGTCGAAGAGGTGATAGTTTTAAAGCTTTTGTCATCTTTCTTTATCAGGTGGTTGAGTGTCTCATAGCAACTATTGACGCTTTGGTAATCGCATGCAAATTTTCGCTTGTTTAATTTTTTTTTGACAGTTAGCACTCGTGCATAAACACTCAACCCTCTGGGCCATATATATACAATAAATATCTGCATTAATAAGAAGCTTTCTGTTTCTTTCATTTTTATAATTCCACAAGTCTAAAAAATGAGACAATTAAAAAAAAATCGTATGTGTAAACATGCATTCGCAAGCATATACTTCAGAGTGTAGAACGCTACAGCAAAATATTTCACGAGTTCAGGAAACTTTGCGAGAGGAATACCACTCTGAAAGAATGATCGAATGATTTAGACCGCAGTAAATTCATCTTGCTCCAGTGAGTGTGATTCTATGTTATATAGTAGGTGATTTAAATTTACAACATCTTGTTTTCCAAAGATCATTATTTGAGGGAGCAAAATAGAATGCATTGTAGCATCTAGTTCTCGTATCCCAAAAAAACATTCAAATGACCCCTTAAATTGATGCACCTCCAAAAGGGAACCGCTGCATTAACCCAAGTTGACAGAAATGAAAAGATCAATTGTTTTGCTATGTGGTAAAGGCTGCAAAAGCATTGTTGCCAGTCGCTGTTAGGGACGGATATATTATCATTTTTTATCAATGAAATATTGAACTTTTATATTTTTGGTGTACTTGTACTTTTTCGTCTATTGTTACCTAAGAATAGACATAGACACGATTTTCTGCAATACCTACAGTTTACCCGTTTACAGTTAGCTACTATTTATCTGGTGAACCTAGTTTAGCGAACATGAGTAATTTATTTAGCATTTCGAGGAAAAATCAGGCAGAAATGAGAAATAAGAATTAACCTTTTACTCTTATTCCTTATGCAGCATTTTATTCTCGTGTAAGTGAGCCATGGTGATTTAGCGCCGCAAATGTTTGGGAACCGCTGCCATAGTTCATGATATTTCAGATGATGGCAAATGTGCCCATCGCACCTCATTTATATGTTCTCGCATTGATATTTTTATTTTCTATTTATAATAAGGTGAAACAAATATGTACATCAAATACACTTCTTATCTTGTATATACTTCTGAATAGCTGTCTCGCTCAAATAAATTTATTTCCTGAATTTGCGTTGTATTCCTTGTCGGAAAAAGCTGGATTGTCACACGTGGTCGTATTCTACCAAATACCATAAAATTAGTATTAAAAATAGCGTTTTCCGTTGACATACATTTTTTTTGTTACATGACAAGAAAACTAACATTTTTTGAATGACGTGTGATAACAATCGATATTACACAAACAATAACATACTGCTAACATTTGTAGAATACGTGTGAATATGCAGGATGATATATATGAAGAAAGCCATAATAACATGGAAATGGCATTACATAAAGAAAAAATTGTCTTTCACTTTTATACGCCTTCTGGAACATGAGAATATATTCTAATCTGAATCCAATCTGAAATGAAAAAAAAGGGTTGATTAATATAAATGAGATATATTCGTTTCAGTATTTTATGAGAACTTATTACATGACATATTATAAGACATGAAGTCGTCTGAAGAAAATCAAAGTTGAAAAGATCTAAAAAATTGCCATGAAACTGCTTACAAATATTTTAATTTTTAGGAGTAATTAAACGTTGAAAATAATAAAAATATAAAATAAACTTATTATGAACTTACTCTCCATCAAAATTGTATCCGTTAGCTTCATCGAGAACTAAATAAAAACAGAAGTTTGTGGTGAATATTTAACAGAATCTGTATCTATTTTATTTACTAATAAATGGCTAAAATTGTTTCAAAGCTGATTTATTAGATCAATAGATCATAAATCACAAAAACGTGAGATCAGATCCAACAAATTACAAACAGGAAAATTGGATACGCTTCGTTATTTTCATGATGTTGATTATTTTGCAAAAATGCCAGATATTGAAAATAAATAATAAAATTTGCAAACTATGTTTAAATTTGCAGGAATTCAGAAAAATTATTTAAGGCGTACACACTAGAGATATATTAATATTAGGATAAAAATATATTTTTGACAAATAATTCAACATTAAATACGTACGGCCGTTTGAATGAGGCTCTCTAGGTTCCGCATTGACTTGCACGAAGAATAGAGTTGTAATGATCATCAGTGCAATCACAAAATAAAAAAAAATTTGTATTTGCCATTGTTGAACAAATAATTCACTTCACTTCTAACTGTAGAATGCTGGATTGTAAATATTGATATTATAATATAATATTTTGAATGACGTGTGAACAATAAAAAATCTTTCTATAAATATTTTCCTTAAATCACTGAGTGAGTGAGTGCGTGAAGTGAGTGAGCGAGAACAACTGGTACTCCCGTAGAATGTGAACCAAAATGGCGGACACGTGAACGTAGTAAGTGTACCAGGTTAGGGTTGGGCCATAATTTCAGGTACTAATACTACGGGAGTCATTCGGCTAATCTCCAAACTCCGAACTCGAAAAATTAGAATAAAATGATGGCCTAATCCTAACATGGTACACATACTACGTTCCAGTGTCCGCCATCTTGGTGCACATACTACGGGAGCGCGAAAAACTGGCATATCAGGTCGCGTAAGTTTATATAATATTGAAAGGTTAGAAATCTTCAAAAACATCAGAATATGTTCCTCTTAACCGAGTATTTTCGGAAGTGAAAATTAATTTTTTTCATGATTTTTGAGCCACTGTCTAGTTGTGCGTTTGATTGTCAGGTATGTAATAATCATAAACACAATTTTTTTGATGAACCTTGAAATAGTTGGCAATCTTATCCTTGTGAACAAGACAAAAAATGGGTGAGTAAAACTGTATTAACTTGTTGGAAAAATAGGACTTCGCTAATTTGGAAAACGCAAATAAATTTTTGTGCGCAGGCCAAATAGGGAATACACTTCCCGACACCATCAAAGACAATATTCAATTTGCAGCCATATCCATGCTGTTGTTGCAATGTGAATACTAAACTTGGGCTCATTGCATTTGGTGTAAATCATGAATTCGAGATTTGCCACATATTTCCCTGCAACTAATGGAACTAACAACTTGCCTCTATTATATATTGACGCACAAAATATCAAGCTACTTACTGTTCTACCTCATATTTTCTTACAAATGATCAAATTGGCAGATGTTGCAAAAGATAGTTGGTTGCCAGTGACCTAACTTACATTAAATTTTGCGTCGCGTCCAATGTCAATGTATACAAAGCACACACACACACAGAATTATAAAGCCACTCGGGCAAAGGCTAAAACAAGAGGTTTAGGTTCCACCAAATTTGAAGTTCGAAAATCTTAGTTGAAGTATTATTCCATTCATGCGAATTTTCAACATTTAATTGATACGTGAGAGAAATATTATGTAGGCTACATAACATGAAAATCGTAATAAGTAATACGATAAGTAATATAATCCATAACTAAAGCCTGAAACTGTTTTATTTAACGCGATCTACGCGTGAAATTATACATAATATGTTGTATCAGTGCAAGGCAATTCTTTCATGATTTCTGCGCAATAGTAGTATCTGCGAGGCAACGACTAAAATCTATCCACGATTAAGCTAGTTATATAGTCCAAATGTTACATATTCAACAATCGACCCTAATTATTGGCTCACGTGTTTATTAGGTAAGCTTCAATATAGTTCATAAGTTCATAAATTATGTCACAAAGCACGACGTTCCTTGAATAATACGTTTTGGAAAACGGCGTGATTTGCCGTGAAATGCCAAATGACTTTTTGCAACATACGTATACTTATGATTATTATACATTGAATCAAAATACATCCGATTGCGAAGGTTAGTTGGTGTAATGTCAATGAGTATCCATAGACCGTTACACTATGAACGACGGGATGTGCTTTTTTTTTCTAATTTTTGTTTGTGACACAAATGTTACAAGGATGTTATTACTATTTCGGGTGTATATCATTGTCTGAGACAAAGTTACAAAAATATGCAATTTCCGTATCTCAAGTTCGGAGCATGGTCTAACTCAGGGGTGGGCAACATACGGCCCGCGGGCCGAGTCCGGCCCGCTGACTGTACATCAGTACATTGTGATATTACATTATTACACTTTTAGTACATTATGATGTATTCATGTGTTTTTTGGTCTCTATTTTTTGTAAAGTTTAAACTCTACTTTAAACGCGATTTATAACTTTCTTTCTTGCATTAGCGAATGAATATTTGATTAAGATATTGAATACTATTCATGTTATAATCCGGTCCACTGAGGACTTCATTTTCCCACATACGGCCTGCCGACTAAAGAAGTTGCCCACCCCTGGTCTAACTAAAAGCTGTTTTGAAGGGACAAATTGAAAACGGCCTGAAAGTGCAAACTACAAATTCGTTGATCGAAACATAAATAACAAGTTAATATGAAAAATTTGTGTTATCTTTGAATCATATAGAAACGACTACGATGACTCTCAAATGCGTCACGACCAACATTGATATATGAGAGCAATATCGTTGCTATTGGTATGATTGTTTCGTTATCGTGCCCATAGTTGGTTATATACATGGATATATGATCCCAAACACCATTCGAGTAGCTTCCTCTGCGGAAGGCATATTGAGCTGGAATTTGACAGTAGGTATAGCAAATAGCTTCAGTTGTGATAGGTCGGTTACAAATTCGTTCTAATTTCTCTTTATTCTTGTATGACCTCAACATAGCATTTATCACGATCTCAATTGTACTCACGATTTTGCAATATTTAGACTGGAAATCCCACACACTGTCTGGAACAATCACGACCTATTGTTCTTTTTTAAATCGAGTTCGAAACCGAAATCAACTTACATTAAAAAGAAAAGTATTTAGTGCAATTACTGTCAGCTTGAATCACTTTTGGTAAAGCGCAATCAAAAAAACTTTTTGTTTATACCCACTGGATTTAAGGGCAAATACGTCATGTCGCCATAACAACCAGAGCTGTTATCCATTGGGGGCGTGATCGGAGTTAGCTGTGTTTGCGGTTTTGTTTGTGTTCGCTTGAGTAGCTCTATGCGTCTGTTTGAATTTACGCCCAAATATTCCAATGCATCAAACGTTTTTAAAAAAATTGTTGTATAAAGTGTCGGCAATGAATGCAGTAGATTAAATCGTGTAATCGTGCGAAATTGCAGACTACCCTTTAACCTGTAAACGTGACTTTTTAGGAATAATGATCTAAATATGTTGTTTCTAACGAGTTGCCAACGTTTTTTTCAAAACATCTATTCATTCAAAGAATCTCATTTAATTACTAACGAAAGTAACCACCATTCGTATTACCTGACTAGGTCACAAAGTGATCCATTATATTTTTCGATCAATAAACAATTAAAAATATACTGACATTTGGGAAAAAAAAATTTAAATGACAAATCTAGTAATGAAAAACCGCTTATATCGCCTGAATAGATAGTCACTGCAGGGCGATTGAAAACAGATTAAAAAGTCCTTTTTTTTTTATATGAAATAATCATGAGAATAATGGCCGTAACATTATAAACGGTAATTCCTATACATGCGAATTCGTGTTTTTTTGCATGACTTTCGTGGAAAAATTGCCAGAAATACTGATACAAGGGCTAAATACCAACCAAGGATTATAGGTCTTTTAAATAGATGCAGACATAGATTGAATTTTCACGACTCACACTCTTTTTTTCAAATAAAATATAAATTTTTACTCATTCATTGAAAAAAATTGCCAACCCAGCGGCATAGTCTCACACTGTATGAATGCAATTGCTTTATACACGCGATAATGAATTGCAGCATGGTAAAAATAATTTATTACGCATATTCGGCATGATTCGTATGCGAAGATATCGTGTGTAACCCTTTGTTAAATATTCTTCAAGCTGGCTCGTTGGCAAAACACGAAATCTTAATATTTCTTGTTTATTATATACACTCCGTATATAGATTTCAATTAACAACACAGATACTGGGGACAACATTTCTCAAATTGATAAAATAAATCAGATATATTACAAACTGTTAATACACACATTTTTTCTGGACTAAGTCCAGTACGAGCCATAACTGAAAATTTCGACGGGTCACCTGTCATTAGGAAGTAATATACATAGTGTCACAGACTATAGTGTACGTGTTTGCGTTGTGTATATATTTCTTCATGTTTACATGCTTACCCCTTATTCAATGCTGTCAAGTAGGGTCCGTGCATTGTGGTAACATCCGAATTTGTATTATGAGACTGCGACCTATCTATCACACATGCGAGAAAAAACACATCTCTTGCTCTCTTCTTCGGCCGTCGGGCTAGAGCAGTGGTTCTCAACCTTTTACTGACCGCGTACCACTTTACTGTTTTTTACTATGGCCGCGTACCACCGACAAAGCTCCCTTTTTTGGCGTGGGGAAAAAGACACAAGAAACGTGCTGTGTGTGTATTTTATAATGTGGCACTACATCCTTTGTGGCGTAACACGCAAAACGAACAAAACATGCCCATATCGCTTCATTTAAGGTGGGCAATAGCGGACGAGGGCGATCTCTAAAGACAAGAACTGATAGCGCACCAGCGCTATGAACGTTTCCCCGACCATTGACCCCGGAAAAATTACTCTTATACTCCACTATTGCAAACTTTATGCTTATTCTGAGAGTGTTTTGGTGTGTTGGCGCATATAAACTGGTTTACGTGTTTGAAATCATAATTTTTATTAAAATTATGTAACCATGTGCCGTTTGCAGGTACTGATATAGCTAAGTTCAGCCTTGTCCATCGCAGCATTTGCGAGATTCAATTTCGATCATTGCAACTAAAGTAAAGCTCCGGGGAGGACATAATGACAATTAAGTTAATTGATTCACTATTATTTCCTTGAAACACAACTGAAAACTGACAAATATCACTCAAAACTACAAAAACGAGACAATGTTTGCAACCATGCTTGAATATCTGTTTGAGCGACAGAAGTGTCTGAGCGGCTGAGTGGAGAAATTGCAATTGTTGTAGGCCTACCTGTTGCGGCATTATTGACTTATTGCTGATTGGCTATAGTTACGGAAATAAACAAGGAAACTGATGCTTGGGGAAACATCCATAAACGCTGTTCAGCGAATACATACAGTAAGGAAGCTAAAGCGTTGCCGGCATATTTTAGCCAACTGAAAGGTTAATTGTTGCAATATTTCAAATTTGCTCGCGTACCACTTAAAAAGCTCCCGCGTACCACTAGTTGAGAACCACTGGACTAGAGGTAGGCCGCTTTTCAGTTGTGTCTGATGCTCCTGCTATTTAAAGTGTTGAGTTGTTGTTTTTAATAAATAACCAATACATAACCTTGGTCTTCAGATCTAACTATCACAGTGGCATAACCTGATTTGTGACAATGACGAGCACGCCAGGATTTGGTCATAACCCAACTTTGACAATCGCCTATACGTCAGATATGCTCCGAGTGGAAAATAAAATATATCAGTTGCTATCTGGTAGGAGCGATCGAAATATTTCACAAGAATCTATGAGCTGTTGTCGAACTCAAACAATTTATAAGGACATACTTTAAGGCAACTCCGACGAATGGCCGTGACAACCATGTAATAATTTAGAACTAGCATTAGCTTTTCCATACCAATGTATGACTTTGGCTGCGACATTTTAAGGTCGGATATTGTCAATAGTAATAAAACAATTCAATCGCGCCAAGTCTGAAGTACTGGGTAGCCAGGCAAAGAATTTTATAGTACATCTGGCTCTGCAACTGCAAAAACTATTCTACTAATAACGCATCCAAATTGAGAACATAAAACGGCCAGATTCCAGACAGGAGGTTTATAGAATCAGAAATCAACAGAAATGTCATCATCGGGGTCAATGATTACTAGTAATGCTGCGTACTGCATGAAACCACGAGTCAAATTGAACACGGACGTGGTATTATGTGATTTAGGCCAAATTTTCAAGAATCTTTTGGTAATAGTAAATATACATTTCTTTTCTGATCTGAGATTATGATAGACTTCTGTGTTTTGATTTGAATAAAGCAGAGGACAAAATATTGCATACCTTATATCCATGTTTTAAATTGCAAGTGTATTGGCCAACCATATACCTAAAAAATGTAATCGTTGTAATGTAATCGACACAGCCTTATCGATCCTATCGTTGAATATTCACTATGCATCCCTGATTAGGTAATGCAAATTTAAACATATAAAGTAGCCACACCCAGTCTATATCAGAGTTGGATCAATTACAGTAATTCAGTTCAATTACAATTGCAATTACTTCGTGCAAAAAATCTCAAATTACATTTACGATTACAACAAGAGCAATGCTCAAATATATGAACACGTTACACAGAGCGAAGCAGTCCTTACTCTTGACGCTACCGCTACCCTCAAAAAAATCCGAATTCCGCATAGCAAGAATTTACAAAATAAAATCAAGCAGCCAGTGTTCCCATGGATTTAGCCTATTTTATCACAGCTATTTCTAGACTAATTTTTGATTATTACTAATAAACTACAACTCCTGAAGAGGCAAATGATCATTGACTTATTTGATTCGTACTTAAATTTCCGAAACACAACTAAAAACTAACGAATAGCATTCAAAATCGCAAAATGAGGTATTGTTTACAATCACGACTGAAAATCAATCCGAGTGTCTTAACGGATGCGAAAAGACATATTGTTACGTCACTTTTTCGCATCTGATTGGCTAATGTTACGAAATTACGAAAAAGGAAATCGATTCTCGGAAAAACCAATTGGAAAAATATATTTCCCTTTTTCGTGTTATTGCGGGCCAGAAGAAAGGACGCCGTAGTTCGGTGAACCCTGGTGTTTTTGAAAGTGTAATTGAGCCAAAATTTTAGCAAATCACAATTACATTTACAATTACACAAAATGAAAATGCCCCAATTACATGAATAACTGTAATGCATTACATTAATTAGAAATGATCCAATTCTGGTCTATATATAGAAGACAGTGGACCAGCCGCGGTTGAAGAGGTAAACTGTAACTTGGCGCTTCAAGTTGCCCGTTGTTTTGGAATACACACACACATAGAAATTACAATGACTTTTGCTGTGTGGAAATTGATAGACGTCAGTAGCTTCCGCGGTCTGTTGGTAGTCGCCACACTGTAAGGTAGGGGAATACTAAAAAGCCCATATGGGTCAATGGGACTTAGTGATATTGCCACCAAAGATGTCGCAACCTTTTCCAATACAAACACGGACGGCCTGCTGTAGAAACTATCGCCTGTCTAGACCAAATCTTCTAAATTACTGACCGACCTGATAGCTTGTCAACGTAAAATCTTCAACATGAAACCCATAACTGACAATGGCTCCTACATACACAGGATCCAGTATTTCAGAAATTTTGTTTTTTGTGAACAAACAGAAGATAACGGAAAACCGCGTTTGCCGACAATGTTTAAGTTTATTACTGCTATATCATAGCGACCATGCGCATAAATTGCATGGACTATGCTCAAACTTCTTATTATTATATAAGTCATCGTCTGTTCTTGATAAGATAGTGCATAGAATACTTTTGAAACTTTGTCTTACGCCATAAAATTCTGTACACTTTCAATGTTCATTATTTATTTATAATCTTGTGTATAAGTCGCAATAAAATGTCTTGCGATATAGAATGGTTAACACAATGGTATCATACGCTGAACATTTCTTCGTGATTGACATTTTCTGCAATTTCTGGGTAAAAATATAAATGTTAATACAAAAGAGGTTTCAGAGATGTTAAGATTGAAGTCCAAATGTGAAAAGCGAGAAAGATGTTAAATGTCAAAAATTATTTGAAGAGTATTTGAACGTTTATTTTTACAGATAAATAATTGTTAATCTCAACTGGAATAAAGATTGGAATATATATATGCATCATATAAATAACCGAAAACAAAAATTGCTCAATGCTTAATCAGTTCATTACCAACAATAAACCTTTTCAACATTTTACCTTTAAAAGTTTCGCTGGACTTCGGGTTGTCGCCTTCAGGATGAATACCCCCTTCTAAACAAAAAGTGTGAATAAAATATTGGAATTTTGTTAAAAATAAACACGCAAAATGTAAACTGAAATGAAAAAAAGTTTTCTTTTTGAGCTCTTTAATTATAATAAGTTTTTTTTTCAATAATTAGGAAATACTGAAGACTCTTCTGGATTATCTGTCTATTGTTGTGACACAAGACTCAGGTAGTTATACTGTAATGAGCAAAAGCTTGGCGAATAACTTAAACTGTTCAAATGCCGATTTAAAGAGAAATAATGGTCACGCGGGGTTATCGTAACAAATTTACCGTATGGAAGCTACGCGAGGATTAACTTTCGATGTGATGTACTTGGTCCAGGGAACAATTTTTAGAATGGAAATTAAATTGACACTCAGGGAAGCATTGCAGTACTCGTTATTTCAATACACTATGAAGGGTGGAAATGCACAATAACAAAAGAAATTGTGATGAACACATCAAGAATTAGACAGCAAAATATTTCTTCAAATATAGTAATTTTTTTGTGGATCATGAAATTCTAATTTTGGGAACGATTCATTTTCTAATGCTTCCCATGAAACCTTTGTTTTGAAGCATTTGGTTTCAAATTTCCATATCAGAACCTGTTTAGAAACGGAATCAAAAAATATATTTCAACTTTTGTGATTGTATTTTAACCTTTACGTCATAGATATACATGAATGAATATTTGGCACTAATCCAGTTTTCTGGAATGGTGTAAAATACTGCTGATAGTAGTACCTCGTGATCCAATACGTTGATATAACCAAATGTGAAAGCCGTTACTTACGGCACTACTGATATAGAAGATGTAATCATCGAAACAATGAAAACAACCATCAAGATCTTCTGAAAGATTGATGACATTTTCGAAGAGTGTTTTGGATAATATAGAAATGCAAAGCCTGGAAATAGGAAACAGAAACTATTAAACATTTATTGATAGCGATATACTTGGTAAAATTGCTTTGTTTCATTCGATATATTAAAATATTTACATAAAAATTCATTCAAGTTCAAAGAAAAAATGATTTTTCAACGCCGTTTCCCACAAGGTCTAATATATTTAGTAGAACGGAACGAAAAGGTAGATGCGAACAACAAAATCAACTTTACCTTGCAAAGGCCGTTTAAGGTGTGATAGGTTGGAAACTGTCACCGTTAGATTGCACAACTTCTGCCACGTCGTCGTTTGTCATATGATATGTTTCGCTTCAACGTCTGCGTATAATATAGCCATTCTATTTCCGGATTAAAACGATCCAACGAAACAAAGTTTATGAGTGTTACTGGCATTTTCACGGAACTCAACTGAACTAACGGTTCAAAACTCACACAGATGTTTATCAAATCCAAATATTAGCTACCCATGATTCAAGACAAAAAGATAAATATCGAAAAAAACTGCAAAACCAGATTGTTTTATCCTTTAAAATTTGTCGGTTTTCATTGTAATTTGCTAATATGTCTGAATTTTCTACATAGCATCCGGAGCAACTTCTTGATTTAAATCTCAAGAACACATGCTCCCGCCTCACGTTTAAGCGAATTTTCTTGAGATCAACACACAAAAAAATGAATCGTTGCTGCAGAGATCAGCGTTGGACCACGTAGAAAAGCAAAACATATTTTTAATATATACGATCCTCGAGCAACTTTAATCTTTGAAACAGGTCGCAATATTTTGACATTTAATTCAGTAATTCGTTGACTTCTGCATTTCATTGAATCGATATCTAAAATAATTCACCACCAGAAATTTGACTCGTATTGATTCAATGCATAAGTTTCTAGAAAATACGTATATACATCAGAACATTGGGTCTAATAGCGTGGAAATTCCAAAAAGATACGAATTGAAATATGTAATTGGCCGGATGAAGCAGACATGTAATTAAGCCAAGCAAATTGAATTATCAGAGATATGATACCAAACTTAAAATCAATTTTCTTGTCTGAGTTTATCGGCTTAGTCTTTTTCATCAACGATAATGAAACGAATATTAGGAAATGCATCACACATTTATTTTAAATGTGAAAAGGATTGACAGTTGTGCAGTGCTCCGCAAATTTTTTATTATGTTCATTGTATTAGGAGCAATTCCTCGATATAAAACATGGACTTGTTTTTTTATTAGTATTCTGTCTGGAATGCTTCACGTTTGCAAGTTTGGGTTGTCTTAAAAGTTCACCTGGGGAGAAAAAATACGTATCCGATATCAAGTTCAAATATTATTCAATTTTATTCAATCGCTTATTATTGCACCACAATTAATTTTGGACTTGACGTCAGTTCCATAAACTTTGAATTCGTGTACATTTGCACTTTTGCACATTTCACAGCCACAGCCATTGGCAACCACATACAATTGCACCGATTAACATTTTACGCATAGATGTTTGCACCAGGGTGAGACAAAAATTATTTAGTTCATTAAGAGTTTAATATGCCTCACATTTTGTATTTGCATCTGCCTACATTTTTAACAGGGAACATTTACAACCATAGACAGACACCCTTTCTCACAGTGATCGAGGTTTTATCGCCATTGGCTGCCAAGTGATGGAAATCCAAGTGATGGCAACCTTGGACCACCCTGGTATAACGTGTACTGAATGCAAACGCATTGCAAACTCATGCGATTATTTTGAATTTCCATCCCTTGACTCAGTTTGGAAAAATGTTGAACGGGGTGAAATACAGATGTAACGTTAGTACACAGTGTCATTGCCAGAGAGCCAACTAACCAAACACCACCCCGAATTTGATGTAAGATTCATGACTGAACTACATTTGCGGTATTTAGTTGAAAGAAATGGACCAACAACGACAAAGTGGAATAGGATTATAAATTACAATGACTGTAAAAATCCTGTACTGTAAAAACGTAACCAGGATTACACTTACAATTTGTTAGCTTTTTTGATTTTATCAGACAAGTATTTGCAAGTGGGTGCGACGACATGGGTGCAAATATACGAACAAATTAAAATGGGTGCTAATTCCTGTGTTGCAAATGTAGCAATTAGCATGCACTATCCATTCTTAAGACAGTTCTTTCTTGAGTCTAGCTAGATTCTAGAGTCTAGAATCTAAACAATCGGAAAGAAATTTTTTGTCTTTTACGTGATCTTAGAAGACAACACAAATGTAAAAACGTGAAGCATCCCAGACAAAACAACACAAGAAGTTCGTGTTCACTTTCTTCTGATACAGTGAAAAAAATGACAAAATGTTGAAGGCCGAGTAACTTTTTGAAACTTATAACGTATTCAAATTTAAAATTACTGTAGGATTAATGACGATAGAATGAGAAAATTCCGATATTCGGTGCTGGGGAAATCATCTTATGTTTAATGTTGCACTAGAAATAAATTTGCGTTTTCTATCAAAGTATTTGCTCATCAAGTCAATGGCCCACCGCCGCATGAAATGTGCGTTGAGGTTCGACTCATATCATATGTTTAATATTCGACAAAATTTAACGTTAAATCTGTTAAAAGCCACTCATAATGTTCTGATATATACATACATATGCGTAATGCTTGCAAACCGCTGTATTTTATCAGAACGGAGCAATTGGTACGGTGTATAATTGAATAAATTCAGATATCGATTCCAAAGAATGAACTGAAGTAAAGTCTTCTTTAATATCTATTGGCTGTCGAATAAGGCTGGCCATTTGAAACAATTAAATTGCTGATGGATGGTTTATGATGAAAACGCGGTTTCGCTGTTATGTGGCCCATCGTTGATCTCGACATCGAATTTCATTTTTGTATGTTGATCCCAAAGTAGATTGTCTGAACGTGAAGTAGCAGAATGAATGACAGGAATATATTTCGAACGCATTGCAAACTCATGTGATTGATTTGAATTTTCATCCCTTGACTCAGTTTGGAAAAATGTTGAACGGGGTGAAATACAGATGTAACGTTAGTACACAGTGTAATTGCCAGAGTGCCAAATAACCAAACACCACCCCGAATTTGATGTAAGATTTATGACTGGACTACATTTGCGGTATTTCGTTGAAAGAAATGGACCAATACCGACAAAGTGGAAAAGGATTATAAATTGCAATGACTGTAAAAATCCTGTACTGTAAAAACGTAACCAGGATTACACTTACAATTTGTTAGCTTTTTTGATTTTATTAGACAAGTATTTGCGAGTGGGTGCGACGACATGGGTGAAAACTTTATCTATGCATTGAATGCGCTATGGGTGGCAATGTACGTACAAATTAAAATTGGTGCTAATTTCTGTGTTGCAAATGTAGCAATTTGCACGCTCTATCCATTCTTGAGACAATGGTTCTTGAGTCTAGCTAGATTCTAAACAATCGGAAAGATATTTTTTGTCTTTTACGTGATCTTAGAAGACAACAAAAATGTAAAAACGTGGAGCATCCCAGACAAAACAACACAAGAAGTTCGTGTTCACTTGCTTCTGATACAGTGAACAAAATGAAAAAATGTTGAAAGCCGAGTAACTTTTTAAAACTTATTACGTTTTTAAATTTAAAATTACTGTAGGATTAATGACGATAGAATGAGAAAATTCCGATATTCGGTGCTGGGGAAATCATCTTTTGTTTAATAATGCACTAGAAATAAATTTGCGTTTTCTAACAAAGTATTTGCTCATCAAGTCAATGGCTTACCGCCGCATGAAATGTGCGTTGAGGTTCGACTCATATCATATGTTTAATTTTCGACAAAAGTTTACGTTAAGTCTGTTAAAAGCCACTCCTAATGTTCTGATATATACTTATATATGCGTAATGCTTGCAAACCGCTGTATTTTATCTGAACAGAGCAATTGGTACGGTATATAATTGAATAAATTCAGATATCGATTCCGAAGAATGAACTGAAGTAAAGATTTTTTTAATATCTATTGGCTGTCGAATGAGGCCAACCATTTGAAACAACCTGAATTGCTGAGGGATGGTTTATGATGAAAACGCGGTTTTCGCTGTTATGTGGTCCATCGTTGATCTCGACAGCGACTTTTATTTTTGAATGTTGATCTCAAAGCAGATTGTCTGAACGTGAAGTAGCAGAATTAATGACATGAATATATGTCTTTTTGTGATCTAATCCATGGAATTACTCCTGGAGGTATTTAAAAAATCCGGCACTGTGTGATGAGTACAATGGTAATCGAAAACTTGATAATTGTTATATTGAGTTATCCTGATTCATTAGAAATCAATTAGCCGATATCTGATTATTCAAAACACTTCTGTTGAATCGTAGAAATAGCAGTGAATTTGGCAAAAAAATGTTTATTGTTTTGTTTTTATCCTGAAATAGATTTGGCATATTAGACTGCAATGTTTATGGAAATATTCCATTTCCAAACCGGCAACCGGAAAGGAGACTTGAATTTAAAGGTGTCCGATTGGAACCCATACAGATCGGAAAAAGCAATCGCAAGATAAAGTTAATTTTATGTTTGCATCTACCTATTTGATCAATCCTGACTCAGCTCAGTGTTAAGAAGAATCGGACTATCTTTTTCAAGGACTCGCGGTAGGTAATGTGAGTTATTTAAATGACCCGAACTTGGCACTCGAGAATTATTTTAAAACGATTTAACGTCGAATAATTAAGAAATCCACAAGCTTTTTTTTTCAGTGGTACTCGACGCTAATATATTTGACATCATGATAAAAAAAATAATCCGGCAATCTTGGCGCCTAAATTAATAACTTCTGAAGTATTCAACATTGATTGTCCTAAAAAATGGAATAAATGAGGCATGGACGTTTTCAGATCTTGGAAATAACGAATGATCCAGATACGAAAATTTCAGAAATGTAATTTGAAATTTTTTTAAAACTGCTTGTTCTATACATCAGGGGTGTCAAACATGCGGCCCACGGGCCGCATGCGGCCCCAGAGCACTTCCCATGCGGCCGTCGAACGCTTAACAATATTTGTAATATAAACCAAAATTTGCTGGAAGTAGTTTTGAAAAATTAAAATTTTTTGTTTGCAATTGGACCCAATTGGATACACCTCAAGCTAGCAAAAGATAACTTAAAAAAACACTTTAAGGATTAAATAAAACGCAAAGTACATGAAGAAGGTGGCATTTTTGATAAAAAAAAAATGGGAGTTGCAATATTTCTACATTTCTCAAAATTCTAAAGCACATTGTTTAATTTGTCACATTTCCATCGGGTACAATGAAAGAATACAGCAGTCAATATGACAATTTTAAAAATCGACTTGTACAAAATATACAAAATGTTTGTATATTATCATAATTATAAGGATACCTAGTTACTGAAAATCAATATCAATCATAACTCAAGCGGTCCACGTATGCCACATAATGGTAGGAAATATCTAGTCCGAAAAGTCAGTCATTTGTTTGTTTACTGATCTATACATGCAATGATAAACGTAATATTTTTGTATTACTGAAATGAATCAAACATTCTCAACGATCCAGAATAACCGATGATCATGTCGCCTCTTTAATTAGAGTTGGTTTTGTAAAATTATTTCAGCCTGATTTTAGTAAGCTTGTGGCACAAAAGAGATGCCAAACGTAAAAACAGTTTTTTCTGTAGTATTTTTGTAAATTCTAGGCTAATATATTTAGATCAAGTATTTTTTTGTGTATGTATTATTCTTTTCTTATAAAAACTTTGTTCAAAAATGTTTTGGATAGTTGTACATAAAAATTTATGATTTTTTGTAATAAATACAGTAAATTGCAATATTATTATGCAAAAATTAATATGTAAATGGCATTTGAAATTCGAGAAGATACCAAAACTTCATTCGGCTGTTTAAATGCATTACAATATATGACACAAATTATTCTTATGCAAAAATTGGCTTCAAGTATACATTGTCAAAATATATCAAAAACTATTTGCGGCCCTTCGCACAATTCCCAAAATGCAATGCGGCCCTCGAAAACCCACGAGTTATAACTTCTACAAAGAAAAAAATTGTTTCTCTCCATTCGAAATTTAAATCCGATCAGCAGTCTTGATTGGTTTATAAAGTAAATGTAAAATGGAATGAATGACAAAACTTCAAAACTAAAAAATGAGATGAACATTGTACAGTGAAAAGTTACAAACGCGACAAAAAATTCATATTAAAGTCTTTGTTCATGGGGCACTTTCATACCTGCAGTCACTCCAAACTAGTTTCATGAAAGTCACATAGCTCTCATCGAAATATGTTTTCGCAGTTAGGGAATCTCCCTTAAATAATTAGAAGCCCGGATATCGTAAATACATTCGAGTTTGACACCCCTGCTATACATGGTATATTACTATTTTTAGGCTTCTAATTTTTTGTATTGTTTACAGCAATCTTCGAAATGAGCAATATTTCACCAATCGTTTGCAGGATTTTTATGATCGTCTTTATGGTTTCAATAATTGCATCATTTATCTCCGGAGTTATTAAGTTCCTCATTTGTTACCATTGAACTTATTATGTACAAGCACTACACAAGTAAAATTCTGAATAACGAAGCTCCATAAATCAGTAGCCTACGATATTTTAATCTTGCATCCACCCTGAAGGTGACAGCCCGGAATCTGCGCAGACTTTCCGAGGTAAATTCTATATTGAGTTCAGTAACAACTCGTGAAAAAAATCCTGATCATGGCATCCCAAGCGATAAGCGTCTGAAGGTTAAATTCAATCATCCTTTTTGTTGCAGAAAATGCAGAAAACGTCAATGAGCAAGAAATATTATTTGATGGAAAGTCTTAGTTCCAGTGTTGGTGTTGTTTATTGAAACATATGGCCGGATTATATATATTGAACACAAATTTTTTTAAAGATTTATTTATGATTTTCCAACGGGTAAATTTGTATAATGTGTATACAAGAGCCATACACACGACATCAACGATTACAAATCCTTCTGAGCATACGGTAAATATAAATACAATAAATTTATGATCTAAGCAATAAATTATTGTTGTAAATGCTACAATTTATAATGGCGTGTATAACGAAATTGTTTCATAGATTAATCTGGTAGGCCGCTGGGATGTCGAACCTTTTATAAAGAATAGGTGGAAAATTATATTTTTACTGTGGAAAGTGTGGGCTAATAAGGGTTTTTATATCAAATTTATTCCCTCAAACGTTAGTATATTTTTAAATTAATTTGTGACTCATCTGATCACCGAAAAAACATGGTGACCCACTTTGAGACTCACGGGTTCCCGGTTCGCTATCCCTGATCTAGATGAATAATTTCGTATGAGGGCAGGTAGCATATATGAATTCATTCTTCCGTAACAATGAAAGCTGCTCGCATCAGCAAATGAGATTCCTTGAATAAATTGAAAGTTTTAAAACAAGTAGTATAAGTCGGTAATGCGTTAGAAATAACAGATTTGAGATAGATATGTACTATTACTCATTGTTGTCAGTAAAATTGCTAGTTATTCCATGAAAAACTGTACAAAATCATTTCGTAAATATTTGACCAAAAAGGCTAAAAAGGAGTAGGGAAAGCTGGGACATCAGCAAAGTCCCAAAGGATCTCAGAGGCCGAATTGATGCCATCCGTCTATCAAAGTATTCTGAGTTTTGACACAAAATTTATACAGCGATACAAAAAGCATCAACATTACAGGATTTGGTAAATTTTTTTATATTTCCTCAAAGTTTAATGTTATAACTTCTACAAAGAAAAAAATTGTTTCTCTCCATTCGAAATTTAAATCCGACCAGCAGTCTTGATTGGTTTATAAAGTAAATGTAAAATGAAATGAATGACAAAACTTCAAAACTAAAAAATGAGATGTAAACATTGTACAGTGAAAAGTTACAAACGCGACAAAAAGTTCATATCGAAGTCTTTGTTCATGGGGCACTTTCATACCTGCAGTCATTCCAAACTAGTTTCATGAAAGTCACATAGCTCTCATCGAAATATGTTTTTGCAGTTAAGGAATCTCCCCTAAATTAGAAGCCCGGAGATCGTAAAGACATTCCAGTTCAATGTTATATGATACTATCCAACAAGATCTGTGGTAATCAAAGGTATATTGAGTTACTGATCAATCTAATAATCTCGATGCTCTTTAGTATTAACGAAATCTTCATCACATTGAATAATCTTGTTCCATTGTTGCCCACTGATTTTGCGCATGAGGAAAAGGCTTTGTAGACTTCGCCAATTCATTGTCAAAATATGTCAGCTGAAGTAATATTTTATAGTTGTAAACAATCAACACGTCATGAAAACAGCCATATAGTGCACAACTCGTAAGTTTTTCTAAAAGTTGGGAATACAATATTTTTGAAATATTCATAAATATTTCGTGTAAATCTAAGCGTACTCTTGACTAAAAAGCACGAAATATTTATCAATATTTTAAAAATATTGTATACCCAACCTGCTCATTAGACTAAAGTCTTAAATTTCTGATAGTGTACTTAATATCATAATTTGATCGGTTATCTAAATAGACATGAACTTTAAAGTAAATAATTTGTCCTACCCTTAGTATACGGGGAAAGTCGGGAAACTGAGACACTTTTTAAGCCCTATGACCTGTTTATTCATTTGGAATTGCGGGGCTAATGCAAAGAGAGTAACTGTAGTTTTTATTTACAGACTAAGAAATTCCTTTTAAACACACATCCTACCACGAAAATGCTTTGAAAACGTTTTTCAAATGTCCCACTACCCTTGAATGGTCGGACAAATTCGGACACATCCTGGTGCACAACAGTCTATTAAATTCAACAAAATATACCGTTAAAAAAACTGTGATACTTTAGATTTGGATATCCATTTTTTTCAAAATCAATGTTCAATTAAAATATTTCAGATCTTTTAAAAAAAAAATCCAAAAAAAAAAGTCTTTTGCATTTGCAGCATGAGACCACCTTGGCGCGACATTCGTATGTAAAGAGTCTGTCATTGTAGAATTACTTGTTAAATATTTCAGGTGCCTCTGTTTAAATCTAATATAAATTTATTGTTTTACTTTTGGATTATGCCTAATTTAAATTGAGAATGAGTTCTGAAACTCCCATTTATGACGATGACAGTTTTTTGTTAAAAATTTCATTAAGATCAAATACGGATTTTGACTACCGTTTCAAAAAGAACAACAGACGAAAATGTAATTTTTTCAATCATTTGACCGCTAAAACAGCAAAACCAACATTTATATATTTTAACAAGTAATAAACACGGGTGCTAAAGGGGCAGTGCGGGTATGCTTGTAATTGGGTTCTTTTTCCCAACTACATTTATCAGCCAACATTATATCGACTGGATTTCCCAAATTCAACCAATTCTGTCCAATATACCAGCAATCATAGTTTGTAGTGTAAAACGCTTTGACGAATCTTTCAATAAAATTATTTGGCAAGCAAAACATAAAATGAGATGAAATTCGAGTTTTATGATCTCTTATCGTGTTATTTGAGGGCTAAGAACATATCTAAAAAAAATTACGCTATGTCATGCCCTAATAAATAATAATAAAAGAGTTGAGTAGTTTGGAATGTATCTGATCCATTCAATCTTTTATTTTTCCAGGAATAGCAAACAATCTCAATAAGCAAGAAATTTTTGATTTATGGACTTTCAAAAATATTTCATCGTAAATATTCCGATGTTTGATGCAACATATTGCTTTAAAAAATATTTTGATTGATAAATATTGAGGAGTTGTCATCTAGTACAGTGATTCCCAAAGTGGGCGATATCGCCCCCCGGTGGGCGAAAACGATATAGAGGGGAGCGAAAATGTCGAAGGGGGCGATAGGGGGGCGATTTCGCAAAATCTGTTTTTGGTCGGCGCATCGTGCACTTGATTACTGTACTCTACGTGCTTTTGTAGGTTTGAATCACGTGGGCGATGTCACATGCAAAAGGATTGCCGCACTTTTCTTCGCAGTAAGGTACGGTAGTTTGCGTATCCCAGTGGTCGGGAAATCTGTAGTAATCTGGCTCGGGACGCTTCAGCGAATAGATATTTTCCCGACCTTTAACATCGGAAAATTCTTCCTATAGATAGAGAACTTGCACTGGTCATGTGATTTTGTTTATTGGACGGCAAAAAAAAAAAGTCCCATTGGCTCCTGTCAGTTGCACGGCGGATTATACGTTTCCGTTTTGTTTGTTGAAAATGGTTATTTCGTATTGTTCCGTTGGCTGTACGTATAGTATAGACAACGAGATGGATCTTCAGTCATATTCCACTGTTTTCAAAAGATCCGGAACGTCGCGCAATGGGGATATCATCTATTGATTGGCAGGACTGTCTGGTGTCAAGTCCAGAAGCTTGTGTTTCACTGTTTGCGGACAGCAATTCGATGATGGTGAGTGATAATGTGCCGTTATCAATTTCTTTAAATATTCATAAGGTTCCTCATTTCAATGGAAAGCAGATGACAAACTACTGTTATTGGTAGGCCTCCTTGCAGACTTGACTTGTGTAAGGAATTAATTATCAATTGCCATAGGGTATTGTTTCCCTATTAGTAAGTGTGAAAAGTTGAATAGATAACTAAAGTTTAACGACAGTGCTCATGCAGAAAATAACCAGAATTCAATTGAATTCGCCATCTAGGAATACGCTCGCTACGCATCTCTGATCATCCTGGTAGTTTCACAAGTTCCAGTCCCATGCGGGGATAGTTATGTGCGACAGGATTGCAGCTCTCCTTCCACTGAAGGTGGTTCACACGACCGCTGGTCGATTATGACATCCCCCGCCATCAAGTCCATGCTTCTGAAAACAAATACCTGGCTAACTAATCCCGACATAGAATGATAATCGTTCGACGTTGCACCTTGCAAACCTTACTTTATGGCCAAACAATACCTTATGGCAATTGATGATTAATTCCGTAAAAAAGTCAAGTCTGCAAGTAGCCTAGGCCTACAAATAACAGTAGTTTGTCATGTACTTTCCATTGAAATGAGGGAGCTTATGGATATTTAAAGAAATTGATAACGGCACATTATCACTCACCATCAACGAAGTGCTGTCCGCAAACCGTGAAACACAAGCTTCTGGACTTGACACCAAGCAGTCCTGCCAATAGATGATATCCACATTGCGCGACGTTCCGAATCTTACGAAAACAGTGGAATATGACTGAAGATCCATTTCGTTGTCTATACTATACGTACAGCCAACGGAACAATACAGAATAAACATTTTCAACAGCCAAACAAAACGGAAACGTATAATATGACTTGCAACTGACAGGAGCCAAATGGACGTTTTTGTTTTTTTGCCGTCCAGTAAACAAAATCACGTGACCCGTGCAAGTCCTCTATTCTTTCCCATTCTAAAATTTTCTGAAAGTTTATTTTAAGAGTGGTTACGCAAGTTGTTGCTTATAAAATGAAATATTTGTTCCAAACTATCATTCTAATTCATACCATTCAACAATCTGTTTTTAAAAAGTACCGGTAAAGTATTTTAGCCTAGTCTATCACAGCTATTTCTACACTGTAATTAAACTGAACCTCCTAGGAAGACAAGGTGATCATTGACTTATTTTATTTAAATCTCCAAAAAACAACTGAAAGCTAACGAATATAATTCAAAATTGCGAAAATGAGATAATGTTCACGACCACGCCTGAAAGCCTGTCTGAGTGAGGAATGTGTGTGAGCGGATGCGAAATGGGGCATTGTTACGCTTATTTTTTGCATCTCGCTAATTGGCCAATGTCAAGTAAATAAGGAAGTCTATGTCAGGGGAAACATCAAACGGCGGTTTTAACGAAGAATTAATTTTTTATTTATTATCTACGCTCGAGGAGTGAATTACATTTTTCGTGAGACACGTTTAGACTAAATTTTATTATATCCTAAAAATTATATTGAACAGCTACTCGTTCAACGAGCCTACAATTTAATTATAATAAGACAAATGGAACCATGCAGAAAAGTTGATGCTGAGTGCAGGGGTTCAATAGCGCAGTAAATATTCGAATATATTGTAATGCAATAAGGAAATCAAATTCATATTGGAGGTAGAACCATGGATTCTTTCATTTCCGACCTCTGATTTGGTGAAAAAGGGGTGTTCAGCCGTGACACTATCGCCTTTCCATCAATAAACTCGCTGAAAAACACAAAGCTCATCTATTTCATTAAAAAACAGTATAAACTATGATTTGTCTCCTTATTTGGTCTGTAATATATTCGTTTCAGACTTTATAAATTTTTTTTGCAGTGCCGGGGGGCGATAAAGTTGTATAAACTACTATAGTGGGGCGATGGTCAAAAAAGTTTGGGAACCACTGATCTAGTTGATCTGACAGAGAGTCATATAAATAACACTCAATAGCCTCGCAAGTAAAAAAAGAGGATTCTTGTTTTTTTGCTTACATATTGTTTGTTTCTGAACTATGGAAACTGAGAAGTAACATGATCCGCGAAAATTAAAATCATGTAAATCATTTAACGGTGAAATATGAATAAATGAAATGAAATATTGGGAGCTCATTAAGATGCAAGAATAGCTTACCGTCAAGGTCAAAACCATAGGCCTCGTCTTTTATTGGAAGTCGAAACAAAGTTGAGAAATTTTGGATCTCAGAGTAAAGACGATAGCGACTTTTAATGATGAATTATTACAATGGTCAGGGATTGGAGCCCGTCGTTATTATAACAATAGGCTGATCGATTCAAGAATCTACATCTTTCCAGTCATTCAAAAGAAGTGCGTTCGGCTTTTAATGGGAATGCGTCGAATCGAATCTGTCTAAGTTATCCAGTGCTCTTGCATCATCCCAAGTGTGTCAACTTCAATCGCTGGAAAGCGCCAATCAGTTGTCCTAATGTGGATTTTAGGTTAAGTTTATAGAGACAACAATCATATATTTATCATATGTTATTTTTATGACATATCTTTGAATCTATATTTATGACATGAGCCTCCAGATATTACACACACAATGCACAATTGTTTGTTATGTTGGTTTGTGTTATCTTGGGGTGAAGTATAGAGGTGTGTTAGTTGAAGTCGATGTTTTTTTTCAAATGGGGTATTTCCCTCAAACCTCTTAACAAACCTTTTTAAAAATATTTAACATGAATGTCGCATTTCTAACGTGCTGTCAACATAAAACTATAGTTTTTATTTTAAAACAACTAATCTATTCAAGAAATCTCATTAGTTTACACAAGAAACCTTTCCCAAAGGAAGATCAAATGTATTACCTGAACTCATACGAAATTATTACTCTAGAAACAAGGACCCGTTGGTGACAAAGTGATACATCATGTTTTTTTGACCCGTTAGGTCATGAATTAATTTTAAAAAAATACTAACATTTGTGAGACAAAAATTGACACTAAAACCGGCCTTCATTTAATCCACACCCTTCTTTTTTACAATGAAAATGTAATTCCAAACTATCCTTTACAAAAGGTTCCCATCCCTTTCTGCCTAATCTATGAAAGCAATTGCCTTATACACACTATAATAAGTTGTAGCATGTTCAAAATGATTCATTTACCAAAGTACTAATTTATTGTAGAAATTATTTGCGCATACTCTGCTCCAAACTGTTGCAAGTTGACTCGTTGGAAAAACAAAAACTTTCCCTTTTCAGTATATAATTGTACAATCAATATATACGTTTCAATAAAAAAAACGAGTCTAGAACTAGGTTTCCCCATAAAATAAGATTTCTTGATCATTGACGTTTTCTGCAATAAAATCGATAACATAATTTCAATCATTCACCGGCTTATCGCACGCCAATGCAATATATCTGAGACCTGGTTTAAAATATAATGGCAAAAGCTTTGCAAATTGTTATATATAAGTTACCTCGAAATGTCTGATTTCTAAACGTCTTTCAGGTCGTCTGTTTTCAAATGGAATATTTCCCTCCAAAATTTCAATTTAAAATAGGCATTCTGTTTCCGGATAAAAACAATCCAATTAAAAAAGATGGCCGAATTCTTAGCTATTTTACCTGTTCAAAACACACAAAAGTGTTTGTAATAGTCATTTATCGTCTAATTGACTTTTGATGAATGAAGAAAGATAACTCAATAAAACACTAACCCGTTGGTTAGATCACACGGAGATATATATTCTTGTCGTTCAATCTGCCACCTCACGTTTGGACAGTCTGCTTTGAGACCAACATACAAAATGAAAGTCGCTGTCAAGTTCAACTATGAACCACATAACAGCAAAAAACACCATTCTGCAATCCGTTGAATCAATATCAAAAATGATTCACTCATATACCGTACCGATTGCCATCAACTGATAAAATACAGCAGTACTTGACGTAAAATTATGTGGAAATCTAAACATATGATATGTGTCGAAACTCAACTGCAAAATTCATGCGGCAAGTCATTGACTTGATAAATCAAATACGTGGTTAGGAAATGCAAGTTTATCAGTAGTACAACATCAAGCATATAGGGATGATTTCCCTAGCACTGAATATTGGCCTTTAATCATACTTTAATCGTTAATGTTGAAACGATTTTAAATTTGAAAACGTCTGAAAGTTACTAAACTTTCAACTTTTGTTCACAGTATCAGAAGCCAATCTACGATATAGAACACAAACTTTTATTTTGTCTGAAATTCTTCACGTTTTTACATTTGTGTTGTCTTCCAAGTTCACGTCGAAGATATGTTTCTGATTGTCTAGAACAGTGGTGTGCAACCTTTTTTACAGGCGGGCCAAATAAAAATAACTTGGTGAAGCCGCGGGCCGCACCTAGAAATTCGACCAACGAAAGTCTCCGGATACGAAAAAATTGTAGTTTTTATTCGGTATTTCTCTGTTCTTTCTTCTTACCATGTGTACCTTAAATAAGTTTCCACTTGCGAAGGGGTTTCCGTAATTGAAACGAAATTAATTCGTTCCAAGCCCTTTCGTAAGTAAAAATTTAGTAAGTACGGACGCTCTTTACCTAAAAATACATCAATCCGTTCCAAGCCCCCACAAGACTCGGACATAATACCTGACTGGACTAAGCGAAGACCACGGAGAGTGGGAGGACGGAGGTTGGAGGAGGCGTTAAAAGTTGAATTCTGAGAGAGAACGTAATGTACGAAAAGGAGCACATGCACATGAAATTCAAAATTAGTATTTTTGTTTTTATTTTGCAGTTTAATTTATTTTTTTCTTTCACTTTCTCTAGTTTTAACTGTTACGCGTATCATCACAATATGCTTTTAGATTTATTGCCGAGGCCGCACAAACTTTCTCCACAAAATTGGAATATACGATAATAATTGTACCATATTTTCAATCAAAAACGTTACGTGTACAATTCAAGTCAAAGCAAATTGAAATCCTTCCATATCAACTGTAATTTACTGCCGCGCAGCACACACGACCGCCTTCGATTGCGGCATAGGATATGTGCGCAATATTCGGTATTCAGTGTATTCTGCAGTGGCGGCGCGTCTATAGGGCCAACCGGGGCAATGCCCCGGTTGTTTTTTCGGTTTAATGAAAAATATTCGAAAAATACCTCAATATCGGTTGCACAGACTGTCTACACTAGCCATATTCTCCCGACATGGTTCATTTTTCGCTCGCAAAGCCTTCGCCGAACGTCGACGGGGCGACGCCGATTTTGCCCCTGTTGCTCATTGTATATCGTATTCTCTCTTTTATCTTCCCCTCGCCGCGTTTGTCTCGTTTGTTTTCTGTTTTTTTTACTAAATCATCGGGGCCGATCGGGGCTAGCCCCGAAATTATGACGACACAATGCCGGCGTTTTATACAACAACGTGTTGACATATTCACGCATTCCTTCCCGTTCGTTGGTTGCTTGAAGAGTTGACGATGGGCACGATGGACGGGCTGGCTCTTCTAATAGAGGGGTATTTTTGGATATGGTGGAATACACCGCATCCCTAGATACAGTATTGAGAGATCATCTTGATGCCGCAACTGTTTCAAAAGGGACATCTAAGAATATCTAAAATGATTTGCTCGACTCAATGTATAAAATTTGTTTACAACATTTGGCTCTGGAAATTGAGAATTGCCAGTTCCTTTCGATTCAGTCTGACGAGACGACTGACATCACGTGCGTTTCCCAACTGGCTCTGATTTTTCGGTTTGTGAAAGATGGTAAACCTACCGACAGATTTTACAGCTTTGTACATATCGTTGATCGCACGGCTTGCGGGATATCGGCTGTACTGAAAGAAGTGTTACAGCCTTACAACGCGAAGTCAAAATTGATATCTCAAACTTATGACGGCGCGGCAGTCATGAGTGGGTCGAAACATGGTGTTCAAGTTTATATAAAAGAATATTTTCCTCATGCGCATTTTTTACATTGTTATTGCACACCAATTTAACCTCGTTATTAAAAATAACTGTGTCTTGATACCCCTCTCGTCCGTATATTTTTTGCAAATGTTTCGGAGGTTTTCTTCATTTTTTTCCGTTTCGCCGAAGCGCTCTGACCTCCTTCGCCAGATATGTAGCCGCCGTCTCCCCAGCTTGTGCACCAACACGTTGGAACTTCCAATCACGCGTGGTGCAGGGCGTTTGCCAAAAATTAGGTCTGAGCTCATTGAGTGTTTCAATGGCATTCAGAGCTCTCCGGTTTGGGACGAACGCTCTGTGAGGGAGGCAGCAGGTCTAAAGCGTCTGCTAGAAGATGGAGAGTTTTCATTTTTTCCTCGCTTTTTTCTCCACAATATTCTATCACGTGATGTATTATACGGCGCATTGCAGTCAAGGCTAATGAATGGAGCGTCTGTGCAGTCGTGTATTTCAGACTTCTGCGATGCTGTATCTCGTATCCGGGAAACAATAAAATACGACGACACATGGAGTGCTTCTTTACGCCGCGGGCAAACAACGCAGCGTTTGATTTGTCTGCAAAGGAATGCTGTGATATCTGGTGAATCAAATAGGCGATCGTCTGCGCACTGAACACCTTGCCGCGTTCTCTTGATAAACCCCAAAATTTTTCAAAATTTGCACGTCAATTTTTCATCCATTTGTTGGTACTGTCTCCAAATTTTACCCCATGATAAACGTGGGTAAATTGGAAAATGAATTGCGATGTATATACACCAATTAAAACTTTTTTGAACATCACATGAACTTGCGCGCTCTATGGGTTCCTCATAGATAACAACTCTAGTAACTACCGTTTGCGGCGTCTGCAAAAATTTCTGGACATCATTTTGATGAACGCCTATTTCATTCCGCCGACGCAGAGCGAACATTCAGCACGCTGAAGCGTATTAAAACGTATCTCAGAACACAATGAAGCAAGATAGATTAAATTCCTTGGCTGTTTTATCCATTCACAGAGACGTTATTTCTGGGATGCATGACTTTAATCAGTCGCGTTATTGAGCATTTAGCTTCAAGAAACCGCGGCGTGTTGCATATATGTTCAAGCAGTAGAAGTTTAGCAGCATATATATCTATGAGTGAGCGACGCATGTCCTTATTTTTGCATTAACTTTCCTTTCTTCATAGTAACGTTTTAAACCTTATTTTAGGTTTTGTCTGCTTTCCCGAAGTTTCTGTTAATATGTCATTGTATTTATCTGGGTAAATATTGCCTTTCCTTTTGAAAGAAGTTTCAAAATAAACTATGTCTATATTTATTAATCCCTTGACTTGGACCGGTTTTAAAGACACTTTCTTATCGTTAAAAATTGTCGCTTTTGCCGATTGGTTGTTACCGATGGAATGTTTTTTATACTCATAAAATGATGGGAGAACTTACAGCGCTCATCCTGTCCCCGTAGATGGGGGTGACCTGGTCCCGCAGTAGCTTGTCCCGGTTGTCGAAATGACCACGCGCCGCCACTGGGTTTTCCTATTGTTATGAAAGTTTGTTTATCTAATAATTACACTGTAAAGAAATACTAACATCACACCATTTACGTATGGTTCAGTGCAGATATCCAAACAACCATTCCTTTTTGCAAAAAGTTCGTCTGAACGTGAGGTGTGAGCATTTGTTCTTGCGATTTATTTCAAGAAGTTGCTTCTGATGCTAAATAAAAAATCAGACAAGATATTACAAGAGCAACCAACAAATTTTAAATGAACGATTGAATCTGGTTTTACAGTTGTTCTCGTAAAAACAACCGTTCTTTCGTTGAATTTTTTCCAAAACGCAGTAACCTCTAAAAATTTGTTTCATTGAGTTGTCCGGAAATAGAATGGCTTTATATACTCAGATTTTGAATTGAAACATTTCATTTGGAAACGACGACCTGAAATATATTATTCCAATCTTTATCCCACTTTAAATTAACAATTATTCAAGTGTGAAAGTAAACGTTCAAATACTCTACAAACAATTTATGACATTCATCATCTTTCTTGCTTTTCCCATTTGGACTTTAATCTGAACAACTGTAAAACCTATTTTGTATTACCATTTATATTTTTTACCCAGAAATTTCAGACAATCTCATTAATCAAATTTTTGTTAACCACCTTGACCCATATGGGTTTTTTAGTATTGTGGCGGGAATGGAATTGTCATATTTTTTATTGTTTTGTATTTTATCTATATTTGGTGTCTAGTTATTGCATATGCATTGGTTTGTGGAGTCTGAGCCCTAATTCGCCCGACAGTTGGATTCAGTTACTCGACTCCAACCACCACTGCATATGTGCAGTGTGCACCGTTGCTGCGGATTAGCAGCGTCACTCTTCTTTCTTTGCTGTCGCTGGTTAAGGACCGTATTTTGTCGCTCTTATTTTATCTGCTTTAAGCGTGGAAATTACACTATTTTAATAAAGTCTCTTCGTTCGCATCGTGAACCTATTCGAACCTATTTGTGTGTCTTTGCAGCACATTGGATCTTCTGAACTAATTATTACAGTATTACTAGACTGTATTAGTGGCGAGCACCTACCGGTATTCCGGTTAAGTCGTACTGTTGCAAATTGGCTAGCAAGCGCCATGGCGAATAAAGAAATTGAAGATAAGAATAAATCACTGGAAGCTGAGAATAAAGAACTGGCTAGACAACTGAAAGATGCTTTGTCTCAACTGAAAGTAGTCAAGACCAGTGTTATACAACTTGAAGAAAGAGATTTTGGCATGACGGAAGTACTCGAACAGGTGATATGCCGTCTGGAGAGCATTGACGAGGTCATGGCTGAGAGTGAGGTGCCATCATTTATTCCTAAAAACTATATTAAAAACCCCTGAGGTGCCTAAGAGTATTGATAGGAATTGTGAACCAGACTGCCCTGATAATAAATGTTTGATGAATGGTACCGGTACTATTAAAAAATTGAATTTTGCTGATGAGTGTGTGGTTGACCAGTCTACACCTATGCATGCAAGTGTGAATGGTAACGTTGCTGATTGCAAGGCAGTTCCCTTTGGTATGAATAATAGTATGAGAATGGATATAAAGCCTGATAATTTTGGTGATGGTATGTTTTTGGATTATTATTTGTGTCATTTTTCATCCATTACTACCTGTAATGGATGGACTGATAAAATTGCCGGTGTTCATTTTGCTGCATGTATGCGTGGGAAGGCTTTGTCCTTGTTGAATGAAATATCCCTTCCCGATAGGCACAGTTTGAGTGTTGCAGTGAATCACTCGAAAAAGCGTTATTATCCAGAGGGTAAGGAGTCATACTTTGCTACCCTGTTTAATAACAGGAAGAAGTTGGCCACTAAGACGCCAACGGAATATGCTATTTCTCTTCGTGCATTGAGGAGGGAAGGCTTATCCTTCTTTGGATGTTATTGCTCGTGAGAATTTGATTAAGCAGCGTTTCATTTCAGGTTTTCCTGATTTCGAGATGTGTAAGACTTTGACCATCAGGCAGACTTAGAGTTTGGATGAATTAACTACTGTGGCTGATTATGCCATTCTATTGATGCTACGCACAGTGCACCTGGTTGTAATCGTGCTAATAAGCCCATGGTAGCTGTTGTGAATAATTCTGACTGTGATGATGGTGTGTGTGAATCTGACTTTAGTAAGCTGCGGAATGATATTAATGAGATGCTTGACTGTTTCCGTGCCATGTTTGACAAAGGTCATCAACCCCGATTTTCCCGTCAGAAGGGTAGGCGTAGGAATGAAGGTATTACTTGTTATGGCTGTGGTGCCTAGAGTCACATACGTAGGAATTGTCCGGAGAACCTGTGCCAGAAATGTCATGGCAGGGGTCATATAGCTTCTCAGTGTGATAGATATTATGTTCCACAGAATTCGCAGCCTTCTACTGCGTATTCGGCGCAGCAATCGGTCAATGGCCCGGTAGGAAATTTTTCTCAAGGGAATAGCTGAAGTTCTGCCTGGGGTGGGAATGGCCAAACTCGTGACAGTGGGAATATTCCCCAGTTTCGCCCTGCTCTCAAAAATAATGATATGCCTTTAAACAGAAATCAGTAGCACGGGGGTCCTCAGCTGCTACTGGAAAAATGACGAATTTATGCATGGATCATGACTTTAATAATTTGATTTGTTCTTTGAGATTACCCACTAGCTGGTATGCTATGGTTGATGTGGATGGCATTACTGTACGGTTTTTTATTGATTCTGGTCGCGCTGCTACGCTTATAGATTATGCAGTTTTTTGTTCTATTGGTGGAATAGAGGTTGATTTGTCTCCTTGTGATGTTTGTTTTTAAACTGATAATGGAACTTCTCTGTAAGCTATGGTATGATTGACTTAAAAATTTGTATTGATTCTATTTCTATGCGTGCTGTTCAGAGAGTGATTATTGCTGATCTTGGTGCCCATTATGGTTTGCTTGGTATGGATTATTTCCAAGAGCATGACTGTGTTTTGCATATGTCTGTAGGTCAAATGGAGGTTGATGGTAAAACTGTTTCCCTGACTAAGCTTGTTTCGTCTGTTCCTAGTTGTAGAATTGTTGTAGATAAATGTGTTACTGTTCCCAGAGAGAGTGAAATAGTGATTTATGGGCGTTTGAATTGCCCGTGGACACCCACCACGTCATAGTCGTGGCAGAAGCAGCGTGTGTGTTTGAGAGCGAGTATGGCCATCGCGGTTTATTTTTATTTCCCGGAGTAGTGGACGCCTCATGCTCTCTAGTGCCTCTCATGGTGGTCCATGTTAGCAAGGAAACGGTAGAAATACCTGCGGATTTGCTGATCGGTTTACTATGCCCAAGAGAAAACCTGACTGTCTCTTCTTTGGAACAAGTGGTGCCTGGTGATGTCATGGACACCAGGGAACTATCTGAACATTTAAAAAAGCTCGTCGACGATCCAGAAGATTTAACAGATGAACAGCGTCAAAGTGTTGATGATTTGCTCGTCGATCAGGATGTTTCTGCTGGCCCTGATGGAAAACTTGGACAAACTTCTGTAGTCAAACATAAGATTAGAACGTCAACATCTGAACCAATTAAAGTTCCACCTCGACGTATGGGATGGGCGAAGAGAGAAATTGCAGAGAAACAAGTACAGAGAATGCTTGATCAAGGTGTAATAGAACTGAGTGAAAGTCCCTACAATTCACCTATTGTTCTCGTTCCAAAGAAAGACGGAAGTTCTCGTTTTTTGTATAGAATTTAGACACTTGAATCTTGTTACAATCAAAGATGCTTACAGTTTGCCAAGAATTGATGATATTTTGGATGCATAGGGTAAAGCAAAGTGGTTTTCATCGTCGGACGTAGCGAGTGGTTACTAGCAAGTTGAACTCGACCCAGAAGATAGGGAAAAAACAGCATTCAGCTTGCCAGGAAATAATCATTTTCAATTTCGTGTTCTCTCTTTCAGATTAGCCAATGCGCCGTCTTGCTTCCAGCGTTTAGTAGACAAAGTTTTGGCTGGAATTTTATGGAAAATTTGTCTTGCATTCTTGGATGATATTTTATCTTATTGGGAAAACTTTGATCTGGCCATGAGCAGTTTACGTGAATTTTTGGAAGAATTCGTGCTGCTGGACTGGAATTCAAGCCAGAGAAATGTAAACTAAAGTGGAATATTTGGGACATGTAATATCTGAATATGGTGTAAGCTGTAGCGATGGAAAAATTGCTGCTGTTCGTGATTGGCCCAAGCCTATCAATGTCAAGGAATCGCAGTCATTCCTTGGTTTTTGTAATTATTACAAACAGTTTGTTGAAGATTTTTCTACCATTGCACATCCTCTTGTTAATCTGACAAAGAAGAAAGCAGAATTTGCTTGGACAAAGCAGTGTGATGTCGCTTTTCTTTGCTTGAAAGAACTTTTAGTTCGTGCTCCTGTATTATCATTTCCACAGGAAGACGGAGACAAATTCATATTAGACAATGATTGTTCTGGGTTCGGAGCTGGCGCAGTTTTAAGTCAAATGCAGAATGGCGAAGAAAAAATAATTGCATTTGCCAGTGTGACCCTGCCCAAGGCGCAGAAGAGATATTGTGCCACGTATAGAGAACTTTTTGCTTTGCAATGGGGGGTTAAACATTTTCGTCATTTCCTGTGGGGTCGACATTTCAAGCTACGAACCGATGATGCCTCATTATGTTGGTTTTGAATTTTAAAGATCCTGAAGGCATTGTAGCTCGTTGTATATCAGTTTTGGACACTTATGATTTTAAAGTTGAACATCGTGCTGGTTCCAAACATGGCAATGCTGATGGTTTGAGTCGTATTCGTCGTCGATGTAATCGTGATTCCTGCACTAGTTGTGGGAATGGTGATCAGCTGTGTGAATTGGAAACTGTCAAAGTTGCCGCTTTGCAACCGAGTCCTGGTAATTCTATGGAGTGGCTCGCTTCGTATTCATCGACCGAAATGCGTGAGATGCAGATGAAGGACGATAACATCTCTAAAGTACTGACAATGAGGGAAACGTTGGATCAACCACCTCCAGCTGCAGAACTCTTGTTTTTCTCCAGGGAACTTAGAATTCTGGCAGCCAGTGGAAATTATTATGAGACATCGATGGAGTGTTTCATCGCGAGTTTTTGCCATCCGCGCCGCGCCTGTAGGGAAATCCATTTTTCAAATTGTGTTGCCTTCAGTTTTGCGTCGCGAAATGTACCGACAACTCTATGAATTGCGTACTGGTGGACAAGTGGGTAAAGAACGAACGATTTTATCGGCCTAGAATGCACAGTCAAGTATCTTCTTAGTGTCGTTATTGTAATGCTTGCACTGCTACCAAAACCCCTCATGGAAAACGACGTGCAGAAATGTGTAAAATGATTTGTACTGAGCCACTTCTCGGAATTAGTCTTGATTTTGTGGGCCCTTTACCTAAAACTGAACGGGGCAATGAACATTTTTTAGTGGTCACAGACTATTTTAATAAATAAGTTGAGGCTTATCCTTTGCCTAATCAAAAGTCCGGTACAACAGCCGATGTACTTGTAATGGAATTTTTTAGTAGATTTGGTAGTACTCCTACAATTATTCATTGTGACTAAGGGGTTAATTTTGAATCTCATTTGTTTAAGCATATGTGTTCCTTATTTGAAATTGATAAAACCCGTACGACTCCTTATCATTCTAGGTCGGATGGTCTATGTGAAAGAATGAATAAGACCTTGCAGCAAATGCTTGAAGCATTTGTGAATTCTAGCCGCACAGACTGGGATGAGCACATTCCTTATCTTTTAATGGCTTATGGAACTACTGTACATGAAAGTACATGTTTTACTCCGAATCGTTTAATGTTAGGACGTGAAATTTTATAGCCGACTGATTTATTTTTTGGTACACCTCCTGATCATAATGTCCCTAAGTGTTATGATGAATTTGTTGAATGGTTTAATAAAGCTACATCTGAAGCTTTTGAACTTGCTAGAGAACAGTTGGGTAAATCTGCTGTTCGACAGAAACGTAATTTTAATGCAACTGTTAAGCCTTTGTTATTTAATGTTGGTGATCTTGTGTGGTATTTTTATCCTCCTAAGAGTAAAAAACTTTCGACTGGTTGGATAGGTTCTTTTGAAGTTTTAGATTGTTTTTCACATTTTGTATATCGTATTAATGTGACACTGTCTTGTTGCTGCATCACGCTTGATAGCTTTACGACGCCAAGATTGGAAGATTTTCTAAATGGGCATCACTAACTCTAGTTCTTTGCTTGTTCTTTGTATTGTTTATTTTCAAAAATAATTGTTCGCACAAATATGTACTTCCAAACATCGAAGTGAATATTTTGGCATGGTTTGTGAAGATTTGATAAAGATTTTCTTTAAGAAAATACATTCTTACATAAAATTAAGCAGTGAGGAATCTCTCGATTAGAATATGAATTTGATTTCCTTGTCGCATTGCAATAACATCAACTTTTATGCATGTTTCTATTTGTCTAATTATAATTAAATTGTAGGCTTGTTAAAGCGAGTAGCTGTTAAATATAATTTTTAGGATATAATAAAATTTCGTCTAAACTTGTCTCACGATAAATTCTGTTACGTAAAAAATGTATTTTAATCCTCGAGCGTAGATAATAAACAAGATTTATTCAACTTTGAAAACCGCCGTTTGGATGTTTCCCCTGTCAGAGACTTCCTTGTTTACTTTGTGACATTGGCCAATCAGCAAGATGCAAAGATAAACGTAACAATGCATCCTTTCGCATCCGCTCAGCCACATTCCTCACTAAGACGGACTTTCAGGAGTGGTCGTGAAGATTACATTCTTTTCCCGATTTTGAATTATATTCGTTACTTTTAGTTGTTTTTCGGAAATTTGAATAAAACAAGTCAATGAACACCTTGTCCTCCTAAGAGTTTCAGTTTAATTACAGTAATAAAAATTAGTGTAGAAATAGCTGTGATAGACTGGGCTAAAATTCGTTATTGGTACTTTTAAAAAACAGATTGTCGAATGGTATGAATTAGAAAGATAGTTTGAAACAAATACTTCATTTCATAAGCAACAACTCGCGAAACCACTCTTTAAAATAAACACCGAACATTTTAGAATGGTAAAGTATGGGGAAAATTTATTTCCGGGGTCAAAGGCTTGGAAAATATCCATTCAATGAGGCGTCCCGGGCCAGATTACTACAGATTTACCGACCACTGGGATACGCAAACTACCGTATTTTACTGCGCAGACGAGTCCAGCAATCCTTTCGCGTGTGACATAATTCAAACCAACGAAAGCACGCAGAGTACAGTAATCAAGTGCACGATGCGCCGAACAAAAACAGGTTTCGCAAAATCGCCCCCCTATCGCCTCCTTCGACTTTTTCGCCCCTCTCTGTATCGTTTTCGACCACCGGGGAGCGATATTGCCTACTTTGGGAATCACTGGTTTAGTATACGCTAAAGTTGTTGTGCGGGCCGCATGCGGCCCGCGTGCCTGGGTTTGAATCACCCTGATTTGGAAGATTCATTATTCTATATCGCCGTGCTGAGCATTTGACGCCAATTACTAAGGGCCTAATACCCAAAAATGTTTCATTGGACATGAGATAGCATGCCTTGCGTATACACTTATACACATTCTTTGTTGAACGCGGTCATATTCATAATATACACGCTATTCTAATTTTAAAAATCTATATAAAATAATAAATATATATTTGTGTTTTGACCATGCAAAATGAACTGTTTCGGTATAATATGTTAAACTGTGATGTTCTTATTTCTATAAAGCGAGGGACAAATTACTGAATATCCCATTTCAATGCATGAACTGCCAACAATGATCTTGAAAAATTGTAGTCGGTTTTGGATTCTAAATTTTGTGAACTGAATAGGCAGCTTTATATAGGAGCCATCGTTGATTCTAAAAGTTGAATGATAAATTTTTGTTTAAATACATGAGATGCTTAAACGTGCAGACAAAATGAAAACAATACCATTTATACCAATATAGAGGAGTTGCTCCCAATGCAACGAATAAAAACAAAAATAGTTTGAAGCCACGAGTAATTCGAAGATGTTGTATACGTGAAATTATTTCGGGACTGAACCATTGAAATAGTTCTGATTAGCTTTGAAGACAATGAAACAAAGCTGATAAACGACGCTAAAGATGCAGAACACCATGCTAGTCACTGCATTTTTGAGAAATGGCTTTGCCTTTGCCGAGTACATATCGCTTTTGGAATGCAACCCTTTGGTTTATGGGCGATTGGCTTGATGAGAATGAGGTTCGTGTCATCTCAAAATATTAGGTTCTTGACTAAAATCATATCTCAGAAACATTGCCACAATGTTATGTATTGATAAATAGGGTTTGATTGTTTGACATGTATCTGATTTATAAAATCTTTTTTTATTCAAAAAACGCAAACGATCGCAATGTTCAATAAATATTTGATGCATAAAATTATCTATTTTCGTGGAAATATTGTTCATTCATACTATGTACCAGTCGTAGTATGTTTGAGTATTGCCCATGCTTGCCCCAAATGAAAAACTTTCAGTTTATTCGCGTTATAAAAGAATATTCATTAAATAAATATGGTAATAGCTCTTGCTGAGTCATCCTATAACTCTTTACAGAAAAAGAGGATATTTGCCATTTCCATCCCCTCCATTGTGGTGAGGTGATAAATTTTCCGCCTTATTTCGTTGAATAATTTTATATACACCGCTTTAATGCACTCACAGGGTGTGTTACCAAACATTTTCTCCTTTAAACTTGCATGCATGAACGCGTCATGTCACGTGATATCGAGTTGATTGTGACGATGTGGGAAAGCTGAACGCTATTGGCTGAAATCGTTTCGAATATTTTTATGCGCGCTGACTTGACTTATCAGTCTGCCGAGGCTTCGATGAAACTCTGTGTATAACAGACTGTGTGGGGTATTCAACTCCAATTTTCAATAGATAGAATAAGTGGGTGGGCACAGTTTGTGTTGAACTTGTTTCAAGCTACAATATGTGGAAAACTTACATTGTGTGGAGAGGTCTGGAGGTTTAAGCTTGCTGATACAGGTAGGGTATTAGGGTCTCGTGTAGTTTCGTACCTTCATTACCTGATTTGTAATTTCATGTTCTGAGTTTATATTCCTTTACTCCAGAACTTTATCTATATATTAATTTAGTAAAATATAAACCGTTTTTTATTTGGTTTCTGCGAGATAACTACTTATCCTTCTTCTATGTTTTTGTGCCGGTGGATCCGTATGCATATATATATTGCAAGGATGCTGTAGCAAAAAAAGAGATAACGATCCTAAGTGATTCAAGAGTCTTCTGCACACTGACACAAATAGTGTTGAATGGGACTATATACGCGTACTTGGACAGAAAGCGAGTTATATCTTGTTTGAAAGATATCACTACTCTACCTCGTCCCCTGTACTCCAGGGCTGCTGCTCGTCCAACGGGTCTTGGCAAACAGGCTCACTGAATTTAATCAAATTTAATTTTCTCTGTCTAATCGGCCAGTACTTATCTAACCATAAGTTATACATCATTGTCTGGAAATTTAGTATTTAAACACTAGACTTTACTTCTTTACATTTTTATACTTTTTTTTCTTTTTTATATCTATTTTATTTTTTGCCACAACCATGAAACATATGTTGAAATATCTATGTAGAAATTGCCACAAATCAGTCCGAACAAATCAGAAAGCTATTTTTTGCAATATTTGTTCTTATTGGATACATTTAAAATGCACTAATATCTCTGGACAGCAATATGAAAACCTGCAATCTGAAGCTGATGGAATGCTTTGGTGCTGTTTCCTTTGTGAAAAAGAATGTTTACCACTTTCTTCCATCTTTGATTCTGAAATACCAGAATTATTTTCTACTTTTCACTCAGAAAAAGCTGAAGCCCAGACTCTTACAAAAATACTTTAATTCTGAATACTTCAACCAAATCTTTCTTGAGTCAACCAATACTGACACTGAAGAATTCATCAACATAGACAATGTTTTCATGTACAATAGCTCAAACCAGTATATTTGCTCCAGTGATGTCAATGACCTTAAATTCAATGATAGTCTAAAACTGAGTGGCTTCATGACTCTTTCAATCAATGTCCGATCTTTAGCCTCCTTCAAAAACTACACAAAATTCGAAGCAGTAGTAAAGTCACTGAATTGTAAGCCACATGTAATTGCTATAAATGAAACATGGATTGTATTTGATACAAATTGCCACTTCAATGCCTTGGATGGGTATGTTTCCATCTCTAATAGTAGATCTATTCACCGAGGTGGTGGTGTTGATCTGTACATTCGAAATGACTTGAAATACATTGTCCGTAAGGATCTCACTATCATGTGTGAGAAAGTTTTTGAATCCATAACAGGTCGAATTATAATTATATAATGGGTGATTTCAACTATATTCTTATTGATGAGTCCAATATGAATACCAGCATATTTGTTGATATTATGCACAAAGTGGCCTATTATTCTCTGATAAACTGTCCCACTAGGATAACTTCAAGTTCTGCTACCTGTATAGACCACATTTGGACAAACGTATATGATAAAAAAAATTAAACTAACAGTGCTGTTTTAGCAGAATGTATTTCTGATCATTTGCCAATTGTACAATGCTCTCTCCTAGAAAAGCAAATTCAAAACGGAATTGAAAAACTTCATCGCCAATTTACTTCGTCCAACTTGAATACTTTTATAAATGAATTGAATTCCATTGATATTGTGACTTCAACAGCATACAGTATCCAAATATGAAAATTTTCTGATAAATTCTCTACTGTTTACTCCCAGTCTTTTCCTTACAAAACACAAACAAACAGATTAAACAAACCTTGGTATGATACTGAGTTACGCAAACTCAACAGAGACAAACCAAAACTTTATGAGAAATTAATAAACAATAAAAACATAGATGACAAACACAAGTCACATTATAATGAATGCAGAAATCATTATGCTCGACTTCTCCATAAAAAGAAACCAAGTTATTAAAGGTCCAAATTTGCCTCTCACAAAGGCAACATTAAAGCAATATGGAAAACAATTAATGAATTAATCGGTAAAAATAAAAACAATTCATGCCCTTTGATTGGACTTGAATGCAGTAAGACACAAATTGCAAATAAATTTAACGAAAATTTTTCCCAAGTGGCACAAAGCTTGCTCGACAATATGCCACAATCAGCTAGCTGTGACAAAAATTACATTTCATATCTTGGGAAGCAAGAATTGTCATCCATGTTTTCAAGGCCTACTACAGCATTAGAAATAAAAAAAAATATCATACGCGAAATGAAGCCCAAGTCGAGTTTTGGAATCGATGGTATACCATTCAAAATGTTGAAATATATTCCAGAACACATAACTGATATGGCATACATATTCAATCTCTCACTATCTACTGGATTCTTCATTGAAAGTTTCGAGACATCTAAAGTTCTTCCTCTCTTTAAAAAGGGTAGTGTCTCAGATCTTGGGAACTATAGACCTATTAGTCTTCTACCATCGTTTTCTGAGATTCTTGGAAAAATAATGTATAGTAGAATGTCAAACTACTTTAAAACCAACAATGTTTTCCATTCGCATCAATTTGGTTTCCGCAAGAAACACTCCACTGCTATGGCTGCTAATGTTTTGGTACACAAACTAAGCAAGGCGTTTGAAGGCAAACAACATGCAATTGGAATATTCCTTGATATTTCAAGAGCTTTTGACACCATTGACCATTCCATCATTTCAAGTAAGCTCTATCACTATGGAATTAGAAACGTCCCATTCAATTGGATCAGGAGCTACCTGCAAGACAGAAAACAAATTGTGCAATATGACAATTTATTTTCTACAAATATTTGTGTCATGAAGCACGAAGTTTCTCAAGGATCTTTACTTGGCAAATTTTTTTTTCTAGCTTACATCAGTGATATGTCCAGGTGTCTGAAATCCGCTGAGTCAATCATGTTCGCTGATGACAATGACTTGATTCTTCATGGGAAAAATCTTGAAGATCTATTCACAGTTGCAAACAACGAACTAGACAATATTAATAGCTGGATGTTGGTTAATAAATAATCTCTTAATGCTAACAAGACTAAATTTGTATTATTCAATCCATGCAAGCATAAAACTTTGAGTTGTACAAAACCACTGCTGTTCAATGGCAATGAAATTGAAAGAGTGAAAGAAATAAAATTTTTAGGAGTTATCTTTGATGAAAATCTGTCTTGGACATCAGACATATTGCATGTTATTGGTAAAACAAATAGAAACCTGGCAGTTTCTATGTTCTGCCAACGTATCTCAGTGTTTTATTCAATCAGCTTTACTAGCAATGTTTCAATCACTACTACTCAGCCATATTCGATATTGTTGCTCAGTCTGGCTCCATGGTAATAAAACACTTGTCTCAAAATTGCAAGGTTCTTGTAATAATTTTGTAAGAATTCTTTTTATAGAAAAGTAAACGTGAAAGTGTAAACCATTTCTATAAAAGGCTAAATATACTCAAAGTTTAAGATATAATGAGACTTGAAGTATTATCATTAGTCCATGATTTCCATAACAATTCCTTGTCGAACTGCTTCGACGACATACTAACTAAAATTACTTCCAATCGAATTAGTAGTTCCAACCTGTTCATACATTTTATGAGTACATCTGTGAGCCAGCATGCCTTTTTCGAATCACTGACAGGCTTTAGCGAGCGAGCCAGATAATAGTTCCAGATAGACAACCTCGTAATTGGATTATTCCTGCGATTCATTCCGCACTTAATGTTCCGTAATTCAAAAGACCTGACTCCAATTGAATTGAAAATATTAAGTTGATATAAATTTGATGACTTGTTATCAACTTCTTAAATTACGATAAGTTGCAATGGGCCAATTCATTCATTACTTCTCGGATACTTTTTTAGGTTTATTGCTAATAATGTCGTGGCTGCACGGTTTTTAGTTAGAATTCTGTAATTGGCGATTTGACGACAAGTAACTTAGATATTTTCTTGTTTCAAACATATATTTATAACATCTGTTTATATTTTCAATAAACGAAAGACTACGCACAAAAAACGACTTGAATCATGCATCAAACATTTCTCGATCATCGAAGTTTTTTGCATTTTCTGAAATAAAGTTAATTGCATAAATGACATGCTTGGGAAGCTGTTGATATTGAACGGTTTCAGAAATATCTCCTAATCAATTTCTCAGCCAAAGAAATCACAATTACAGAATTTGTATAGGTTTATACACAATGTAAATTGTTCAATCTAAGTAATTGCACAAATACTAATCACGGATCTGTCAGGAGTCCAGTAAAGACAAATTGCCTTGTGTAACTAATAATTGAATAGTATTGCCAAACAACAAAATATGATTTCAGGTCACTTATACCTAGCGATCAGAGATAAATTGTAGCTCAGCTATTATAGTAACATGGTAACCGGTATTAGGCCGGCCTGCTACACTTTTCACCAATTTGAGTTGAAAAAGCCATTTTTTTTTTGTATATATTTATTAATATATAAAACACAGTTGATCGATACATCTACAACATAACAAAATAACTAATAATTTAATAGTATTGCCAAACAACAAAATATGATTTCAGGTCACTTATACCTAGCGATCAGAGATAAATTGTAGCTCAGCTATTATAGTAACATGGTAACCGATATTAGGCCGGCCTGCTACACTTTTCACCAATTTGAGTTGAAAAACCCTTTTTTTTTGTATATATTGTATTATATTGTATTGTATATATTGTATCATATTTTGTATACGATACAGTAAATGTATCGTAAAATTTTCCATTTTTGATCATGTTTTATTATTTTGCCATTTTTATATGCAATGAACCGTTCAATTTCCCTCACTTCATACAGATATGAGGTAACAACATTAAACAGTGGTTTCTTTTTCTGTATCTTACAACGATATAGATAAAACCGGGCAGCAAGAAGTATACAGTTACACAATTTTTTATAAAAATTACAAACATATCCCAACATTCAATCTCTCCTTGAAAAGTTAAAATTAATCCCTGTTTTTGAGTATATCCACATGTTTAGAGTTTCCCAAAACTGTTGAACAACTGTACATTCATAGAAAAGGTGGCTGGTAGTTTCAACATTAGAATGACAGAAATCACATGACTCTGATGAAACAAGTTTAAATTTATACAATCTATCGTTTAGTACTATGGCACCATGAAACATTTTTACATGAAAAGATTGCAATTTGGTTTCAATAGTACAATAAAAGATATACAATTCATTCCAATTAAAATTACTCTCTAAAAAAATAAGATCTGCCCATTTTTTTCTTGATTTATCAGGGGATACAAATTTGATCAGGTTCAACCTTTCATAGATACTCTTATTTACTTTTTCTGATTCGAATGTTTCAGAAATAAAATGAGTTCATTCTTCTCGGGGTCACTTAATACACTAAAATCAATACAGTTTCCAATATTGCATCACCAATCGTCAGGTAAAACTCCAGTGATGCGATAATAATTTACATACTCTACATCACAATATTGCATGCTATATTTTTCAGTCAACTCTCTATAAGTAAACAGATTACCCACATTTGCTAAGTGTCTTACTGCTTTTATACCATGATCATAACAAGACATGATGAAAAATTGTTTTCTGGCATAAGAAATACTTTTGTTGTGCCATATAGGTTGATCAAAATTTGACATTTTCCAATCGAAAAGCACATTTTTACAGAAATACCAGTTCTCTAATATATTTCGTATGGATGTTAAAGTAAATGTTTCACAACATATGAATTTCAGCTCAATTTTCCTTCAAGTATTGCTTGATAACAGTATTGGTCAAGCACTTCCATCTCAATCAATTTCCACACTGGGTTAACGTCCTCATTTAAAGAGTGTTTGAATGTATTTCATTTTCTGGGCAACAATAAAATTTTTCTATCTATCACATTAATACCCCCTTTTTCTTTGAGGCCAATCAAGGTATTTCGTTTGATCCGCTCCTAAGTTGAACCTCGTACAAATACATATATAGTTCTATTCAATTCAGATAAGAAACTTTCAGGAGCGTCAATTGGTAAAACAGTGGCATGGTATAATATCTGGGATAGAATGAGAGACGTAATAATGCAAACCTTTCCCAAAAACGTCAAATTTCTTGTTTTCCACACCTGAAGTAGCTTTTTGACTTTGTCTAATATTTGTGGAAAATTTTTGCTGTATATACTCTCCATTTTGTTTGACAGAATAACACCTTTCATCGTTCCAAATGAAATTATACTCACTACTAATCGGGGAGGTTCCAATCTTATTGTCAATATACATTGCTTGACATTTTGCTATATTAATTCTGCAACCAGATATAGTCCCAAAAATATTTGAAGTCTGAAAAGGACATCAATACTAGATTTCGATCCATTAATTATTTCAGTTACATCATCAGCAAGCATAGAAATATCCATTTCAATATTTGGGTTTTGCCTGACCATGTTTGCATAAATTTCAATTACCAGTAAAAATGTAAGACAGCTGAAAGAATCACCTTGCCTTAAGCCTCTATGGACTCCAAAATCATTTGAAATATGACCATTGTTTGTGACACAACACCGTATATCATTATAAGGGATTTTAACCCATTTTTTGAATTTAAGATCAAATCCAAATACATGAAGAATTTTGAATAACAAGTCCCATTTCACACTATCATACGCTTTTTGTATATCAAGAAAAATTAAAGTCCCAGGCAATGATTCAGCAAAAGTTAGGTCAATTACATCACAAATCAGACGAATATTATTCCCTATATTTCTCCAATTAATAAATCCAGTTTGATCAAGATCAACAATTTTGTTGATTACATTACTCATTTGGTTTGTCAATGTTTTTCTCAGTATTTTATAGTCCACGTTTAATAAAGTTATTGGGCGATACTTGCTTATACAATGTTCAGTTTGTCCTTTCTTAGGAAGAAGAGTTATTAATCCCCTTTTCTGTGTTTTGCTCAAAGTCCCTTTACAAAATGAATGACTGTAGCTAGCCATCAGAAGATGTTTAATATCTTCCCAAAACACCTTGAAAAATGATGCTGGAAGACCATCAAGCCCGGGGGATTTGTCAGATTACATTGATTTCAAAGCCTCGAAACAAGCACCTTCTGATATAACACCAGGACATAGGTCTGAAACTTCAGATTCAATGTGTGGTATCTTGATCTCTTGCAATATTTCCTCTATATATCAACATTCTGTGATGATGTTTCAGAGTATAATTCTGCGTAAAATAGTTTGATACATTCCAATATTTGTTCTTGATCTGAGATTATTCTATCATTTTCATATAGTTGTACAATTAGGGATGGGCAATATAGAATACCGAATCCGGAGGATTCGAATCCCAAAGTATTCGAATCCAACGGGATCCGATAACAGGATTCGGTTTCCGCCTCTCTGGCGCCAAGCGTCAATTTTTGTATTTCGGGTTTCTGATTTATCAATTATAGACGAGCGTTTTTCTCGCGTGGAAATCTCTCTCGTTTAATTAAACTTGCGTCTGCTCGCAAAGAACCCGTAAATCGGTAAACATCAAACACTGTAATTTCAATCGGCATATTCAGGACAAGAAGTCGGTAATATAACCTCACGGCGAGGACTCGTTATTGCACCATTTTTGCGTTTTCCTTCTTTGCTATCCAGCTAGCGTTATTTGTGCCGACTTATTGGTGATATTCCGATAATCTGAATGCAACAATCTTTAATTGTTTACCGACGTGCCTTGCCTCATTTTAAATTAATAATTTTTCGCGACCTACAGGTTTTCCCAAAAAAATGATGCACGTAAACCAAAAGCCAGGCGTTAAATGTTATAACATTACTCGCCATTGATTTAGATCAAATATTATTTACGAATAATTTTATTATACCATTTTCCGAAATACAAAGTTATATCGCAAAACGCGAACAACTCTCACATTTAAATTTCACTCTCAAAAGATTACATATTTTTCGGTCCGTTTCTATCGTTCAAGATAGATGCACGTTTGATCGAGTGTCTGTAGTATTTTAGTCGCCGATAAATTTTGAAAAAAGTTGCCGCATCTGGCGAAGATAGTGACGTATTGAATTTGAGTAGGGCTAAGTCTGGGTAGGTAATGATTAATGATAACATTTCTATCGTTCAAGATATACGCACGTTTGATTGGAAGTCTGTAGTATTTTAGTCGACGATGAATTTTGAAAAAAGTTGCCGCATCTGGCGAAGATTGTGACGTATAGAATTTGAGTAAGGCCAAGTCTGGATAGATAATGATATGTAACGATAACCATAGAAAAATGAGTTCGTCTCCAGATGTTATTACCTAATAACTAAGTACGAAATCGCGTTTACGGGAACTTGGTTTTACGCGTTGCTCTCACAGAATAAAAGGTTGATTTTAATTGATAGTGGTTAAATTTAATATTTTACAACGGCGCATAGGTTGCAGTGGCCACACGCTGGTTCTCAGCGGGTTTGTTTTAGTATACTCGGCAGACTTACATTAATAATGATTTAACGCCGTTTCATGTCTATTTTGTATTTAACCGCTTACTATTAGAGTGTGTAAAGCGTGTCTTAATTTAGCATATCAGTATTTATTAGTATTTAGGGATTACATACCTTTGGAACAATTGAAGGCAAAAAATATTGTAATATTCCTAAATTTTATTGTCCTGGGAACTGCCTGTTTAGTATCAAATGAAATCCAATGTTCAGGACATTTCCAAATAGATAATACATTTAGAGTAAGTAATACATTTGCAATTTTTTACCATCTAAATCCAGCAATGTAGAAATTCCCACTATTTGAATAAGTACGAAAATAGAATAGGATTCGGTATTCTGGATTCGATTTAACTATTCTAGAATATTCTAGAATAGTAAATTATTCTACATTGCCCATCCCTATGTACAATAGATGTTCCTTGTTTATGCCTCTTTTCAAGACCGAAAAAATATTTTGTATTATGCTCCCCTTTTTTTTACTTCTGATCAGGTACCCACGAGATTTTTGCTTCAACAAGTCATTTAGAGACTGTATTGCAATTTCCAGTTGTTGCATATTGTCATCGAATTGGTGACTGGCATACTTGCTTTCTAGCGAAGAAATTGATAGTTCAAGATCTTTCATATTTTTTCCATACAGCTTTTTTCTCCTACTTGCATAGGCTATTGATTTCCCACGAATTAATAATGTAATTGTATCCCACATAACATTTGGATCAACGCATTCCATGCAGTGGTCTATTATGGTATTTTTGGATTACTAATCTAATTTTAGTAACATATTTCTCATCATTTAACAAGGAAGTGTTCAGCTTCCAGTATCCGGTACCTCTGGGTACAGGATTAACATCAATCCATAGAGATGCTATAGAGTGATCAGACAAAACACAAGGTATAATATCGGCTTTGCACTGATGTTGCAACAAGTGCTGAGATAATAGCACCATATCAATTCGGGTGGCAGTTTTTGATTGTTTATGAAAATGGGAGTATACTTTCTTGCTTGGATTTAATACTCTGAAGGAGTCCTGCAAATTTAGTTCTTCCATAATATTATGCAACATCTGTCCAGATTTTTTATTTCCGTGGTTTATTCGGCCACCCACTTTATCAATTTTACTGTCAATGACTACTTTGAAGACACCTCCAACTATGAATTGCTGGCTCTGTTGGCTCTCAAGAGTCTGAAAGAGTTCCAAAAAACACCTGGGATCATCAATATTTGGTCCATAAATAAGTTTTTCAACACCGATGGTTATGTCTGCCACCAGAAATCTTCCTTGAGGATCATTATGTGGCGTGTGTAGTGAGTGTGAAATATTGTTACCGAATAAAATACATAATCCTCTTGAATTGGTAGAGTAATTACAAAAAATTCCAGAACCACCTCATTCTCTCAGCCATTGTTTCTCGTCATTCTTTTTGCTATGTGTTTCTTGTAGAAAGACAAGATTAAACCCCTTCTTCTTCAATAACAAAAATATTCCTCGCCTTTTTGAGTATTCTCGTATACCCCCTGTATTTAAAGAGGCTATTTTCAAATTAATATCAGCCATTCAGAGTATTTCCACATCTGCATTCTAGGGATTCATCAGTATATGAAACGCTGCCACAGGGACAATGCATTATATAGCTACCACAGCCCACACAATGGCATTTATCAAAGCCATTTTTCACAGGTAAGCTGTTCAAGGCAGAGCAATCACACTTCAATAATAAATTTTCACAAGTGGTACACCTAGCAACATCATTTTCTACTATTTCACCAACACTATTACAGCATGGTGTGAGTGGCATAGCTGTGTCACAGACATTGCATTTAACATTTCTATTTTTTATTTGCTGTTCACTTACATCAAAGTATTCGTTTTCTGTGCAGCATTGTTTAATAACTTCGTACCTAATTTCACAGTTGTAGCAAATTTAGCGTTGTCGTCCATTATTTCAAGTTGTTCTTCACATACAATACATCTTGGTATATCAATGTTTACTCTATCAAGTTTTGGCCTAATATTTGCCAAATGTTTTTTTCTGATCAGGCGATCTGCATCTTTTGACTCCAGATTGTTCATTGATCTCCATTGGTGTATTCGAAGAAACCAATTCACAATCGTTCGACCTAACACTTTTGTTTTCATTGGCACTAAGTCGGTCAGTAGTTGGCATATAGTCTGCTAAAGTAACAACACTGGGTGTACTAATATTATCATTGTTGTGGTTGTCATGCTCGACTGCATTTTCATCATTGTTATCAGTGGTTAATCTTTCAATGTTTTATCATTTTTCCTCATCAATGTTTGTTCATCAGGGAACCTATCTTTCTTTTTCATAGGGTTTATAAATCTTTTTGGCTTTGGGCGCTCTGATTTAAAATGTCCGACTTCATTACATTTCATGCATGTTTGCCCGCGATATTTAACAGATATCATGCGCCCTTTATTGGGTGTTGCTGCATTTGGCTTGTAGGCACTGACACATACATCCACCCATTCAAAATACCATCTTCATCTTTTGCCTCCTGAATGTCAGAATCTATAGGTTTTACAAATTCTAACAAAGCTGAACAAAGATGCTGTTTCTTATTGTGCCCTGGAATCCATGATATATTCACTGTTTTATTTTCTTCAACATACAAAAACCATTTGAATCCAACTATATTCTGCTGTTTCAGGTATTTATCGAGAGATCGTATCTCTGCTCTAGTGCGGCATGTGACATCGACTGTATGGTATGGTCTCACGGCTATACTAACAATTTGCTTAGTTGTAACACCTTCAAGTACAATACTTTTCGCTGTCGCTCGCAGTCCCTTTTTCAGCACATCCGGATGACTTCTTTTGAACTTCATTTGTAAACAATGAGGTCTGGGTATGGCCATGTTGACAGCTTTCCTCTTATCTTGAACAATCGAAACTTTCTTCGCCACACCATGTTTCACCGCTGTAGAATAAGAATTCATAATATAGGTACTTCTAAGCTAGAATTCGGGAACCGATGATTGCATCTCTATGCACATCTATCACACCTATGCGCTTCTCAAAATCACGCTGAAAAAGCCATTTACCTTGCAATGTTTGTGCAGACTCCGGACTGCCACCTTTAGACGTATATCCACCGACTGAAAAAAATTGCAATGGGAAAGTTTACCGATTCTTTTTTTCGCATTTCTCATGAAATCTCCGAAAATTAATATATATATAATTTTTATCTACAATGAGTTATAGCAGTGGTTCTCAAACTTTTTTGTATTATCGCCCCCTGAAGTAGTTTATACAATTTCATCGCCCCCCGGCACTACAAAAAAAATGTAAAGTCAGAAATGAATATATTACAGACCAAATTGGAAGACAAATCATAGATATAGCGTTTTTTAAAAAAAAACTCCCTCAAACTCCCTAAATTCACCCTTATTTGCACATTGAAATAATGAATAAAAAATTAATTTTTCCAAACGTATAATAATGGTTTTCGTATATCTCATTCATCCCTACAGCAAGATGACCTGTACCAAAATACATGATATATAACGATCTTTGGAAAAATTCTTTCTCGATTCCTCATTTTACCACGGCTTCCAGTCCATAGAATTAATCAACCATTTGTTTCAGTTTCGTGGACTTGGATATGGCAAAAGCCGTGATCGACTATCGGCTACAGCCCAGGGGTCGACGAATTTTATGTCGCTCGCGGGACAAAATTAATGGTTGCTAGTCATTTGCGGGTCGCATATATTTTTTGAAAATCAGAAATGAAACAGCGCGCAAAAACTACGACAATTAATGAACTCAACTCATTCGTCTTATTAAAAATTATTACAATGACATTTAATGTGACAATATTTTCTAAATGGACATCACTAATCCTAGTTTTTTGCTTGTTCTTTGTAATGTACATTTTCGAAAAAAATTGTTCGCACAAATATGTACTTACGAACATCGAAGTAAATATTTTAGCATGATTTGTGAAATTTAGATAAAGATTTTCTTTAAGAAGATACATTCCTACAAAAATCAGGCAGTGATGAATTCCTCGAATAGAATATGAATTTTATTTCCCCATTGCATTGCAATATATGTGAATATTTACTGCGATATTGAACATCTGCATTCAGCATAAACTTTTCTGTGTGTTGCCATTTGTCTCATTATAATTAAATTGTAGGCTCGTTAAAACCCAATAGGATCTGACTATCCCTTAATAGGTACCCTGTGTCACCTGGGTCATGAATTGACTCTAGAATATTAATTACATGCCCCTAGGCCCCTTCCTAATGCCCGCAATACAAGCCAAAATGGTCCGTCTCAAAGCTTGACGTGTCATCGTTAAAAATTGTTTTGGTTGGGCATGCCTGATGGTAACTCATTGGTAATGATTACTTTACGCCTTCCGAATGTATAATTTAGTAATAATAGGTTATTGCCTCATCTGAAAGAGAGAATACGTCACAGAAATAGAAAAAGGTTGTCGTTGGTTTTGGAATTTGAGTATTTATATAATTTTCGAATTTATAACTACGTAATCAGATTTTCTAAATAGTGGTGATAGGCGAGTCGTGATGTATAGAACCCTATATTGACTTTTTCACATAGGAATTATTGCTTTCAAGTATAGAATCTCAATGAAGGAGGTATTGTAACAACCACCTGGGTTTATTTCGTCATTCAAGATACATTGAAAGCTGAAAAATAATGTTTATGACGTCACAGTTTTAGAAACAAAAACTGGGAGCCGACAGTCTCTGCATCTTTTGAAGACAATATGTCCCATCTTATTTCAATTCAAAAAGACTTGTTTGAAAGGACAGATAAAACGCAGTTTAGAAAAGTAAAGAAATAGTTTCTATCACATCTTTATATATTATGGTGAGGCAGAATAAAAAAATTTTGCTCTAAATATTTTTCACCAAATTATTATTTTCGCCCCACTGGAATAGAAACAAAGCCAGTTATCACTCTCTTGAATGAACTAACATAAAGAGACCGAAATAACGTTGCTAAAGATACATAAAAAGCTTATTTGGCATAAATAACAGAAAACATATGACGTCATATCGTAGTGAAAATCCAGCCGTGTTTTGACTTTCACGGCGATATCTCGTGTCTGGTTTATATTCAGATTGTCAGTCTTGTTTCTTTGGAAAGAGGGGGGTAAAGTACTATTCACGGAAATAGGAAATTAGTTGTTATCGCTATTCTGTTTCCTACGGCTGACTTTGATTGAAAATTCTCGAACAAAAATTTTTGAAAATTCTGATTCAACAACCCACCACGGTATGGAGAATAGCGATATCGCTCTTTGGCAGCGTCACGCGGAAAGAGGTCTTGTAATCAATTCAGAGATACTGGATTGGTAGTTCTATCACGTTTATACGGGGAGGAAAAATGTTTATATAAAAAGTGTACCTTTCTTACGGCGGAGACGAGTCCAGCAATCTTTTCGCGTGTGATAATCGCCCACGTAATTCGAACTTACGAAAGCACGCAGGGTACAGTATTCAAGTGCACGATGCGCCGAACAAAAACAGGTTTTTGCGAAATCGCCACCGGGACCGATATCGCCCACTTTGGGAATCACTGACTTATAGCACAATTCAAAAAATTCTATCTATAGCTTTTACTTTGTCATACAAGTGTATTAAATATATATATTTATCGGAATAAGAGCAACCTTTCATAATTTACCGCGAATCATCCCAAATTCCTTTGATATCGTTCCGTAAAAGCTTCCAACGTCAGAATTGAAAATGCTTTCGAGTCGTCTTATATGGAATGATATATTTCACTCAAGCGTCAGGTAATATAAAGCCGAACTACTACTACCTGATTAAAACAATCTAATGAAGCAAAATTGGCAACATTTACCTTTATTTTCTGTTAATCCCAGCCTGACACGCCTATGTATTTACCACCGAGAAGAATCGACGGCGCATTCGATGATGTACCTGAAGAACAATTTGGAACCAGATTATTTTATTTCCTAAAAAAGTTTCATTCAAATTATGACACCATTTCTGATTTCTGAGTCCCTGCAGTGTAAGGCGTAAATATAAAATACATGAGTTTCCAACACAGTTATATACAATATGTAAAAAATAGAAATGTATACAATTAAAGTAAAAGATTTTTTCACGAGTGAAATTTCAAACGTGAATATGATGGTATATATTATTTTATTCAACTAATAGATATGAATTAAGGTTCTGGAGTGATGGAATATAAACTCAGAATCTGAAGTTACTCAGCGGTCAATAAAATTTTCGGATTTTTTAACGCATTAGGCGCTCCTCTGTAACGTTGTTGTCTCCTAGTTGTGTTATGTCTACGCACTTCACGTTTTTTACATTTTTTCGTTTTCATGCATAAAAATCAAAAAATGAAATAAATATTAAGTAAAGATCAACGATGTACCACACATGTATTTGGCATGGCCAAATTTTCGGGTTTTACTTTGAATATAAATTCAGTTTCGTGTACTTGACTTTCGAACCGTTTGAAAATTTCATGTTTTACAAAAAATTTGATAAGTTTGTCATTTATGCTTTAATTTGTTGAATAAAATAAAAGATTTTAATAAATATAAATATCTTAATATAGATTCTGATGTGAAAAATCATCCATATTTAGATTTATAAAATTTGTTGCTCTATGTTTACATGCACCATCCTCGTCGATAATTTCAATTTCAAATTTCTAGCTTTACCAAGATATCTGTCGCCTCTTTCATCATTTGCAGCATGTTATCGACTCCATAAGATTTTCATCGATATTTATGCGGGAATGAATAGAAGCAATTGCGACACATTAATTATATGTCAAAGAGCTTCCACTGAATAGACCATTCACTGAACTTCATAAAAAGTTAGGATAACGAACGCATTGAGATATATATTTCTCTTGGGTCTGATCGTGAATGTTTCAAAAGATAAGTTAGCATTCGAATGTTAAAGGTATTTTTTGCGCTGATGGATCAAGTTCGTGTCATCTACTTCCTCGTTAACTCTGAGCCATGCCCACCCCTTGCGAGAAGAGACGGGTATTGTAAAGTCACGTTTTTCGCTATTTTGAACGACACTCATTCTGTATTTAAAAAAACAAACATGGCATTGAATATATGATTTTCCATTTCAATGAAATATCACCTGACAAATGTTCATAAAATACAAACAGAGATTGACATGACTTTCATTCCGTTTTCATCGCTAATTTTAACGCGGGAAATTTGATATTCAATATATTTGCACCAATATACTTTTGTATCTGCGTTCATGCACATCCAAACATTTTCCGCTGTTGAAATTTTAGGCTTTTTACCAGGGATGCAACAGAGACGCAAAACCTGCTGCAATTATATTGCAAACTTATTTTTATGCCCCACTAGACCATCAATCGCAAAAGTGCATATTAAAGCAAAACTTGTGTTGGTTTTGAACTATGAAAAGTGTGATGTCTACGGAAAAATCACCATGTTTTGTGTCTCAATTGGATTGCTGTATCAGGCACTAACACAATGATGTAAATATCTACTTAGTATCATTGAAACAGTGTGTCAAATAAATAAGCCATCATGTAGAAAATGAAATATTACATATATCGATGAAGTGATGGGAAATAACAAAAAACTCTAGCCAGCAAAGCAAATCTTTGTTCTCGTTCTGGTCATTTAGATTGGATAACTGGCATTACTTTGAGTCTTTGAATACGAACAAATCAACTTTAACTTGCATCGAGTCATGTTGGATTGCAAACTGTCGGTAATATTACATGGCTCAGAAGAAAGATCACACGAAGACATATATTCTTATCGTTAATGCTGCCACCTCACGTTTAGACAATCTGCTTTGAAATCAACATACAAAAATGAATGTCACTGTCAGGTTTAACTATGGGCCACATAACAGCTAAAGCCGCACTTTCGGTGAGATGGCTGGCCATATTCGACAGCCAATGAGTTTGTATAAAGCGTTCATTTTAGTTCATTCTTTGATTCAATTATGTGAAAATATAAACCTATGGTATATATAAGTCGAAACTCAACTGCACATTTCATGCTGCAAGCCAATTGAATTGATAAAGCAAATATTTGATTAGGAAATGTAAATTTATCTCTAGTACAACACCAAACAAAGGGATGATTTACCCAGCACCGAATATCGGACTTTTCTAATTCTATCGTATTTAATCCTACAATAATTTGGGCATGTGAAAGCTACTCAGCCTTCAAATTTTTTTTATTTTGTTCACTGCATCGGAAGCAATTCCTCAATTTTGAACAGGGAATCGCTTTATTTTGTCTAGTATGCTTCACGTTTTCATGTTGTCTTTCAAGATCACGCATCAGGAGACAGAAAATATCTATCCGATGTGAATTCCCACAATCGCATTTTAAAATATTGTACATTCATACTATGTACCAGCCGTAGTATGTGTTAGTATTGCCCATGCTTGCACCAAATTGAAATTCACGTAGACTGTTCACGATATATATGACCCAGTATTAAATACATATGTTTATGGCTCTTGTTGATTTATTCGGAAGCATGAAATTACTATCGACGAGAGCCCTTTAAAAAACAAAAATTCAATACAGTTTGAGAACCAAGTTTGTCAACGAAACCGACGAAAGCGTTCAGTAAGAAATGCGGTATAAAAAGTTGTTTTTTAATATATTCAAAAAACAGGAGCAAAATTTTTGTTGAAATATTGGGTCCCCTAGGATCAGAGGAAATTCTAAAGTGAACAATGAGGTAATACATTTTACGACACGGATAACAACAACAAGAATAGAGCATAGCAATCCATGGGTCCAATTCGTGTCCATTAATCTCTCCATAATGCTGGACCGGCATGAAGGTTTTTTCAAATAGGAAGTTGATTGAAGATTTAGTATTAATAAATCTATAATTTGAATTCTGTCTTGCCTTTTATATATTAAGCATTGAAAATGTGTGCGCTCTTCATTATTTTTTTCATTTGAGAAACTATTCGAATTGTTTTGTTGTACATATGTACATACATGCTTAAAACGTATGGAGATTTCCCTCTTTTTACCATATAGGGGAAATTTACTGGGGGCAAATCGCCTCCGACACTGAAGTATAGATGGCAATGAATAAAATCAATCTCAGTTTATTCAAATGTATGGGGTGTCGGGGTACGGGCTAAAGCCCGCTATTCTCAAAACATCACATCAGCCATGGATTATACATGATGAAAAAGTGTGGGACATCCTCGATCTCGATACGAAAAAACCAAAGAGCTCGTTCCAACGCTTCATAAAATTATGAGGTTCAATGGTAACTACGAACTCTTAAAGAGATGAGTAATCTGATGGTAGACTGTTATCCAGACTTATCCAAAGCTTTCAAATAAAAGTATGGCAATTATTTGGCGCTGACAAACATCCTGGTATGTTTTTATGAGGTGAACATTGTCTCAATGACAGAGAAATTCTATTAAAACCAATCAATTTTGTTTCATTGAATATGTATCAGGAAGCAGGCGGGTGTATATAATTTCAGATACATTGTGAAATTGGAAGCTTAATTGAGACTTTTCTTTACGTGAACGAACACTCGGAGAACTTTTTCGGTTTTAAAGGCGTCAGTCAGAGACATCTGAAGAATTTACACTCTTCCAAGGTAAGTTGTACATTATTGAATCTTGTCGTATGACAAAACAATTACAAGACGACAAAGCTTGATTACACATTGGTTTATAACTTTCTATAAACTTATTCCAAGACTATCAAAAATTCTATCAAATAAAGATAAAAAAAATTAATTTATTTTTCCTATTGATGAATGAAATTCATTCCGTATACAATAATTTGAAAATTAACCTCCAAAATCTGTTGAAATTTTATACATTTTTCATTAATTTTGCTACTTCATTTTTAGGTTCCGCATTTTCCAACTCGTAAAACCGAATTATCAAAATGAACTTTCCTGTTTCATCAATTGTTAGAATGATCTCCATGATTGTTATAGTGATTGCAATGAGTGCATCATTCATTCCTGGTGTCCGTAAGTACTTATCTAGATTTGAAGTTTATCATAAACAAAGTTATATAGTCGAACGGAATTGATGCAAAATCTTCTAACGGCATAATTTTACGATCAGTTCAGCAGCTTTGCAAGATATTTGCTTGATATTTGGTATCAACATATATTTCAGTAAAACTGAGTCTGAAAATACATGGCTATAAATGCTAGAGAAGTTGTTGAAACAAAAGAAAGTTTGTTTGAAACATTTGAACTTCCGCCCAAAATAGGAGAAAGAATCATATGAATCGAATACCAATTGCCTAGCGGTCTCATTTATCTTGCGTGAATTATTATTTTTAGTGGGCGGCTTTAGGCCTGAAGGTGACAGTCCGGATAAACAGCAAGAATTCCAAGGTAAATGCTTTATAGCTCTTCACTTGGTGAAACCAGTATATCAAGTCTAAACTAAAAATGAGATGAAATGTTGAATAATTGACGATTAACTACTGAAACGTTAATTGGCCCTTTTTACCAACTATATATAGCTTCAGAACTCAATTTATCGAAATCACACAATATAGCTACAATCATCGTTAACTTACCGAAACATCTGACTAAATTATTGGGGAACCTTACAATAAACGTAATTAATATTTGACAGGGCTGAAATATAATTTTTGACTTTGTTCATCTTATTATTTATCACGCACTGTACAATACATATTTTCGTGTTTCTTAGTTAATAATACATCTGAGAAAAAAATCACGATAACGAAATATATGGCTTAATAGATGTTTCATAGTTTAGTGTGTATCTGATTTATTCAATCTTTTTTTAGAAAAGGCGGACAATTTCAATGATCGAATAATGTTTGATGCATGAAGTTATTTATTTACTTCGATCTTCTTTTCTTCATATTAACAGATTGTATCAATAAATATTATACAAGATTAATTCAAGATTATATATGACATTGCAGCCTTGCAGGTAGAAGGGTAACAAGCTGTTTTATGCTCAAGCATTATTGTTTCTGAATTCAGGATACTGAAGAGTAACATGACTTGTAATTAAAATTGAACCTGAACAACTAAAGTGCTGAAAGACATATTTTGGGGCAGGGTTCATTGAAATTGTTTAAACGCGCCGATCTCTTCCTCGAGTAAAAAATAAAATGGGATAACGGAACAAGAATGAGTTTTGAATATGACATAATTGAAAACACGTAATAGTTGTTATTCCAGCTAGAATCTTTATTTTAAAAACAGAAGAAAGGCTACTTTTGCATGGATGAAATGGTAAGACGTGTACATTTGGCCACACCACCAACCGTCTTATGTGCATGGATATTTGGCTCACATCTCCATAAAATTGTAAGACACGTCTTACTACGTCACACAAGTCTGGAATGTAATTGGTCAAACTGTTTTATGAGAAGTTTTAGGAGGGATAACGCTTTCGTTTGAAGGAAAGGTCTAGTTTGGAAAAAGAATGTAAGATATATTTTTCTCGGACACGGTGATACCCATAAAGCCACCTTTATAGGTAGAATCATAGAGTTTTCTTATTTTCTCAGCAAAGATGTAGATTATAAATCGTTGGTAAAAATATTCACAAATAAGCCACTTTAAAATGCCTAAAAAACGTTAAAATTAAAATTAAAAGTTTGATTGCCACTGAAGTGAAGCTTTGAAGAGTTTCAAGACTGCTGTCAATGTGGTTGCAAAGCTTGGCAAACAATATTAAAACATCGCTCATCTCAATGAAATTGAATTGAACGGATTCCATTCAGCGCTGTGGATATATCCTTGGAGACCACACTTCTCAATTAATGAATCATTGAGATTATACAAACACCATTTCCACTTCACTTAATTGATAAATCCGAATTGCCTCTCTTAAAATGCAGGAGTGTCCTCAATACGGACACCTCACGCGTACTGGATTTTTCTGTTTTATTTCATTCTTTTGAACGAATAAAACATTCCAAACACAGATAATTATTCCAAAACCACAAAATCAAAGCTAAAATATAATTTAAACTTGAATTTCTCACCTGGCAGAAATAAATCGAACATCTTCGTTAGTTTTTGTCGTGTTACTTCTGCCCTACATTGATAGTTAAAAATGATGAAGTTAAAAAAAAGCAGCATATGAATAACTTTGTGGATTGCGAATCACAAACCCTAAATTTTCACAACGTTCCACGTGCTATATGGCTGAATAATTTCTATATAAGATATTCATGTTGTTCAATCTGATAATTGTCTTTCTATCAAATGATTGGTCACACCCAAGTATCAGTCTTCATCAAAAAACTTAAATACACTTTATATATAAATAAGTGACGCCGATTAAGAGAATAAGACTATCTACAATCAAAAAAGTATCTATTTTACAAGGCTAGTCTAAGAGCGCTACACGTACTAGATTGATTAATATAAAGCTATTAATGCCGATGTCACAATCTATGGGAGGAATTGGTTAAGTTATTCTGGATAAAGCTATTTTTATTTAAAATAATTTAACGCACAATTAATGTTTTCCCATACTCTGTATGTTACGGTTACGAGCAATGCGTTGAAAAAGCACAACACCCTTCTATGTCATTGCATTTGTATGAAATGAATTTACGCATCTGCTTTAAAAATGTGAGGCGTTAAGTAATATGAGAACTGCGATCAATTCTCCATGGTTCAAAAAACAGTTAGTTGTAGGCATGAAGGTTTTTTTAGTTGGAAATTAATTGATAATTTAGTACAAAAAATCTTTATTTGGAATTCTGTTTTGCTTTTTATATATTGAGCATCGCAAATGTGCGTGCATTTTCATCATTTATTTTATTTTTATTTGGAGAACTATTCAAATTGTTTTGCTGTACATTTTGCTTAAAACGTATCAACAACTTTTCCATTATTCTCCGAGGGACAATTTCTTCGAAGCAAATCCCTTCAGACACTGACGTATGCATGACAATAAATAAAGTCAATGTATGATGTGTCGAAGTATGGGTAAATGTCATTATCAAAACATTGCATCAACCGTAGAAAATACATAACAGTGTGTTCCATCCTCAATCTCGGTACGGAACATCCCAATGCCTAATAAAATTAGAAAAGAACAATTGCAACTGCAGACTCTTGGAGGGTTGGAGTAATCTGAAACTAGGTTGTTATTCAGACAAATTCTATGACATTCTTTGGTGATGGCAAACACCCTGGTATGTTCCGAACAATGAACATGGTTCCAATTCAATTTAATGGAGAAAATCTGAGACTTCAATTCAATTTTTGTTTGATAAATTGCGTGTACGCAATTCAGCATGCTTCAGTATTATATCAAGTCTCACTATTTTCGCCTTATTCAATTTTGAAATTCTCGTTGTAACGACTAACTAAGCAATCTTCAACTGTTCCAAGCATGGAGCTAACATGCGCTAGCCTGCATTATTATTATCATAAAAAATTAAGTTTATATTTTCTCACCTTTGTTTATATTAACTTTTCATATCATTCATGAAAGGTAGAATATAAGACCGATTTTTAATAAGTTAACTTTTCTCTCTTGACAAAGGTATTTCACAACGATCAACGTACCCGGCTTGTTCTTTACCTCTAGTTACACAAGGCTACATATTTCATGTATATGGTGCATAGACAATTTCTTCTAACACAATCAATGATGTATTGGTATCGGCCATTTTTTCGGCATCAGTATCAGATAAATGTAGACCGATGTTTTTGATATGTTCAGCTTTTTTTATCTCATTCAGAATGTTTAAAAAAATAAGTTAGAACGCGCATGTTGAAATTATTTTATTGCGTGAAGGGATCATGTTTGTGGTATCTGCACCGTTAGTGAAATTTATGGAACGAAACACGATTTTGCGTGATTAGGATTTGTCGTTAATAATGCCGAGAAAAATATTTTCATGATTTCAAAAGAGTTTGAAAGTGTAGTCCACTTTTAAAGAATGATATTTTTCATTTGACTTTCAATTACAATAAAGTCACCACCAACTAGATTTATTGTTGTTTTTACATTTTTGTATTCGTTAATTTGAGTGTATAGAATGAGCAAAAATGAACGTTCATACTTATTGGCTGTCGAATATGTCTTCTGGCCAAAACCGCCGTTTGGATGTTTCTCCGGGCATAGACCTTCTTGTTCACTTCGTGACATTGGTCATTCAGCAAGATGCAAAATTAAACGTATCAATGCCCCCTTTTGCATCCGCTCAGACACATTTCTCACTCAGACAGATTTTCAGACGTGGTCGTGAAAATTACCTCATTTTGGCATTTTTGAATTATATTCGTTAGTTTTTAATCGTTTTTCGGTAATTTAAATATAAATAAAATAAGTCAATGATCACTTTGTCTCCCCAGAAGTTTCAGTTTATTCACAGTAGACAAAAATTTGGTGTAGAAATATCTTTGATAGACTAGGCTAAAATTCTTTACTGGTACTTTTAAAAAACAGATTGTTGAATGGTATGAATTAGAATGATAGTTTAAACAAATACCCGTTTTAATGGCAACAACTCGCAAAACCAATCTTAAAATACGCACCGAAAATTTTAAAATGTTAAAGTATTTGAAAAATTTTCCGGGTTCAAAGGTCGGGGAACGGTCCATTCAGTGGAGCGTCCCGGGCCTGATTATTTTACTTTGGCCGTCGTATTTTGCCGACCACTGGGATACGGAAACGACCGTATCTTACTGCGAAGACGAGTCCAGCAATCCTCTCGCGTGTGATACTCGCCTACGTGACTCAAACATAGGAAAGCACGCAGAGTACAGTAATCAAGTGCACGATGCGCCAGACAGGTTTAACAGCGGCATATGTTTGGGTGGGAATGTACGCAGATGCAGAAGTATATAAGTGAAAATATATTGACGATCAAATCTTCTGTGTTAAGATTAGCAAAAAAAAAAAAATCACATTCATGTCAATTGTACCGCGATCTTTGAAAAAAAACATAAAATCTTCGTTTGTGTTTTGTTGAACATTTGTCAGGCTATTCAATGCTGTGTTTTTTAAAAAAACAGAATATGTATTTTTCAAAATAGTAATAAAACGTGACTTTACAATACACGTGTCTTCTCGCGAGGGACGGGCATGGCACAGAGTTAACCAAGAAGTAGATGACGCGAACTTGATCCCTCAACGCAAAAAAATAACTTTAACATTCGAACACTAACTGATCTTTTGAAACATTTTAGATCAGACCAAAGTAATAAATATATCGAAAATATCGGTATATTCAGCCGATACCAATACAATAACCGATTTTGAAAAAATCGCCAATATTGCTGATACCAATACCCGATACCGATACATCGGTACAACTCTGAATTTATATTCATTTTTATTTTTTCGATTCTTGAGCATGACAACGAAAAAATGCATAATCGTGAAGTGCGTAGACATAATACAACAAGGAGACAACAACGTTACAGAGGTGCGCCTGATGCGTTGAAAAATCAGAAAATTTTATTGACCGCTGAGTAACTCCAGATTCTGAGTTTATATAAACTGCTTAAATTACGATAAGTTGCAATGGGTGATTCATTCATTACTTCTCGGATACTTGTTTGTGTTGATTGCTGATAGTGTCGTGTGTGCACGATTCTTAGTTAGAATTCTGTAAATTGGCGATTCGACGATAAGTAAATTCGATATTTTCTCGTGTAAAACATATATTTACAACATCTGTTTATATTTTCAATAAACACAAGACTACGCACAATAAACATAAATGACTGGAATCATGCATCAAACATTTCTCGATCACGGAAGTTGTCTGTATTTTCTGAAATGAAATTAATTGTATAAATCGGATGCATGTTGATAATGAACGGTTTCAGAAATGTCTCCGGATCAATTTCTCAGCCAAAGAAATCTCAATTACAGAATTTGTGACAATTTCTAAACAAGGTAAATTGTTCAATCTAAGTAATTGCACTAATACTAGTCACGGATTTGTCGGGAGTGCGGTGAAGACAAATCGTCTTTTTTTACTAATCTTGCAATAACATTGCCAAACAACAATATATGATTTCAGGTCAGTTATACCTAGCGATCAGAGATTGATTGTAGCTGAGTTATTATCGTAATATGGTACCGAGTATTAGGCCGGCCTGCTACACTTTCCACCAATTTGAGTTAAAAAATACATTTACCTTGGAATGTCTGTGCAGAATCCGGACTGCCACCTAATCAGACCTAATCCCACCGACTGAAAAAGTAACAGTTTGAAAGTTTTAAACGATTCTTTTTCTCGCATTTCTCATGAATTCATGAAATATATATATAATTTTTAACTCCTATCAGTTATACCACAGTTCAAAAAATTCTTTCTATTGCATTCTTTTATCATACAAATGTATTAAAATATATATATTAATAAAATTCCGAGTATTTGAAAAAACTAGGCCAAACTTATTTTAAAAGTTTGTCACTGAGAGCTTGAGTGAGCTTCTATGTTAACTAAAATAGAACCTTAAAATAGTTCAAATCATAACCTCATCATATCAGATCGTGCGGTACTTACGAATTCCTGGAATAAAGGATGCACTTATTGCAACCACCAAGACGATGAACAAGACATTGTGCACAATTGATGAAATAATGTTCATTATGTTGATATTTTATAATTACGAAGAAACTCTTAATCCAGGCGACAGACACCTAGAAACGTGAAAGTAACGAATGTTATTTTTTTGGCAAATTCCAATATTTTCTGCTTGCAATAAGACCTTTAGAAACAATAAATATTATTCAAAGGTATGCACGAATAAATATTTGTCAAACATGTTCCAAAATACAGATGTTTTTATTTATAGAATATTCAATTAAGATGAATTCTTCGTGAAGAGTGGAGAATTTTCACTTTTTGTTAAGTTTCATTGGAGAAATACTATTCGAAAATAGTTTTTGAAAAATATAATCTTCGATACTATGAAACCATAATGTAAAAATTCAATTATTATTGGAATAAAAGTAAATTTTCCGATTTTACCCAAATTTCTTCGATATCGTTCCGTAAAAGCTTCCAACGTCAGAATTGAAAATGCTTTCGACTCGTCGTTTGTGAAATAAAATATTTCACTCAAGCGTCAGGTATTATAAAGCAGAACTACTTCCTGATAAAAACAATCTAATGAAGCAAAAGAGGCAACATTTACCTGTATTTTCTGTTAATTCAAGCCTGACACGTCGTGTACACACGCATATGTATTTACTTAAAGAACATTTTGAAACCAGATTATTTTGTCTCCTAAAAAAGCTCCATTTAAATTATGACACAGTTTTTGAATTTTAACAGCAACAGGAGCAACTCATTTGCAATAAAACATGATATTATTTTTTACTTTAGTGCCTTCTGGAGCATCAATGAGTCGAATCTAAAACGATAACAATAAGTCCCTGAAGTTACTCAGCGGTCAATAGAATTTTTTGATTTTTCAACGCATTAGGCGCTCCTTTGTAACGTTGTTGTCTCCTTGTTGTGTTATGTCTACGCACTTCACGTTTTTTTTACATATTTTCTGTTTTCATGCTCAATAATCATTAAAATGAAATAAATATTAAGTAAATATCAATGATGGGCTACACATATAATTCAGCATGGCCAAATTTCCGGGCTTTTCTTTAAATATAAATACAGTTTCGTGTACTTGACTTTCGAACCGTTTGAAAATTTCATGTTCTACAAGAATTTGGAAAGTTTGTGATTTATGCTTTCATTTGTTATATGAAATAGAAGTTTGTAATAAATATACCTATCTTAATATACATTCTGATGTAAAAAATCAATCCTATTGAGATTTATACAATTTATTGTTCTATGTTTTCATACACCATTCTCGCCGATACTTTAATTTTTTTTGTCCGTCTCTTTTCCATTATTCGCAGCATGTCATCGAATCCATAAGACTTTCATCGATATTTATCCGGGAAAGAATAAAAGCATTTGCGACAGTTTATAACAAACGTATCGAGTCTCTCAAAAATGCAATACCGAGAACTGTTAAATCTCATTCACGAAAGATCTCTTAAAGACCTGACGCACGGAGAAGATGTACCTTGTCGATATCGTCTAAAAATATATCGATATTTCCGATATATTTATCTCATTGGTCTAAAATTTTCAAAAGATAAGTTATTATTCGAATGTTGAAGTATTTTTTGCGTTGAGAGATCAAGTTCGCGTCATCTACTTCCTAGTTAACTTTGAGCCATGGCAGCATATTGTGAGAAGAGACGTGTATGGCAAAGTCACGTTTTATTACTAGTTTGAACAACACTCATTTTGTATTTTGAAAAACAAAGATTTTTTATTCTTTCCAGAGATGGTTGAGCAATTGACATGAGTTTCTTTGTGTTTTTATTTCATCGCCAGTCTTAACACAGAAGATTTGACCGTCAATATATTTGCACTTATATACTTCTGCATCTGCGTACATTCACACCCAAACATATGCCGCAGTTAAAATTTCAAGCCTCTTGCCAGAGATGTAACTTGGACAGAGACGCAGAAACTGCTGCAGGTATTTTTATTGTAAACTCAAATTTTTGCCTCAGTAGACCAGCAATGAAAATGAAATATTACATATATCAATCAAATGAAGACAAATAACGAAAATAAGTAACAAAGTTGGCAGCCACTAGCAAATTTTTGCTCTGTTCAGCAAAGCAAATCTTTGTTTTGGTTCGGGTCATTTAGATTGGATGGCTCGCATAGCTTTGAGTCTTTGAATGAAAACAAATCAACTTTAATTTGCAATGAGCTATGTTGGATTGCAAACTGTCTAATTTATTACATGGCATTAGAAGAAAGATCACACGAAGACATATATTCTTATCGTTCATGCTGCCACCTCACGTTCAGACAATCTGCTTTGAAATCAACATACAAAAATGAATGTCTCTGTCAGGTTTAACTATGGGCCACATAACAGCTAAAGCCGCACTTTCGGTGAGATGGCTGATGAGTTTGTATAAAGCGTTCATTTTAGTTCATTCTTCGACTAAATTATGTGAAAATATAAACCTATGGTATATATAAGTCGAAACTCAACTACACATTTTATGCTGCAAACCAATTGAACTAATAAAACAAATATTTGATTAGCAAATGTAATTTATCTCTAGTACAACACCAAACAAAGGGTTGATTTACCCAGCACCGAATATCGGACTTTTCTAATTCTATCGTATTTAATCCTACAATAATTTGGGTATGTGAAAGCTACTCAGCCTTCAATTTTTTTTTATTTTGTTCACTGCATCGGAAGCAATTCTTCAATTTTGAACACGAAATCGCTTCATTTTGTCTAGTATACTTCACGTTTTTACATTTGTGTTGTCTTTCAAGATCACGCAAGAGACAGAAAATATCTATCTGATATGAATTCTCACAATCGCATTTTGAAATATTGTACATTCATACAATGTACCAGCCGTAGTATGTGTTAGTATTGCCCATGCTTGCACCAAATTGAAGTTCACGATATATATTACCCATAATTAAATACATATGTTTATGGCTCTTGTTGATTTATCCGGAAGCATGAAATTACTATCGACGAAAGCCCTTTAAAAAACAAAAAATGTTTTTTATTATATTCAAAAAACAGGAGCAAAAATTTTGTTGAAATATTCGGTCCCCTAGGATCAGAGGAAATTCTAAAGTAAACGATTATGTAATTTTTTTCTGGATACTTCCTATCTTCGAGTACTGAAATTGTGAAATCAATTGACCTAATATTTGCTGCAGAAGTAATACATTTTACGACACGGATAACAACAACAAGAATAGAGCAAAGCAATCCATGGGTCCAATTCGTGTCCATTAATCTCTCCATAATGCTGGACCGGCATGAAGGTTTTTTCAAATAGGAAGTTGATTGAAGATTTAGTATGAATAAATCTATAATTTGAATTCTGTCTTGCCTTTTATATATTGAGCATTGCAAATGTGTGCGCTTTTCATTATTTTTTTTCATTTGAGAAACTATTCGAATTGTTTTGTTGTGCATATGTACATACATGCTTAAAACGTATGGAGACCTCCCCATTTTTACCATATAGGGGAAACTTACTGGGGGCAAATCGCCTCCGACACTGAAGTATAGATGGCAATAAATAAAAAATCAATCTTGGTTTATTTAAATGTATGAGGTGTCGAGGTACGGGCTAAAGCCCGCTATTCTCGAAACTTCACATCAGCCATGGATTATACATGATGAAAAAGTGTGGGCCATCCTCGATCTCGATACGAAAAAACCAACGAGTTGGTTCCAACGCTTCATAAAATTATGAGGTTCAATGGTAACTACGAACTCTTAAAGAGATGAGTAATCTGATGGTAGACTATTATCCAGACTCATCCAAAGCTTTCAAATAAAAGTACGGCAATTATTCGGCGCTGACAAACATCCTGGTATGTTTTTATGCGGTGAACATTGTCCCAATGACAGAGAAATTCTATTATAATCGATCAATTTTGTTTCATTGAATATGTATCAGGAAGCAGGCGGGTATATATAATTTCAGATGCATTGTGAAATTGGAAGCTTAATTGAGATTTTTCTTTGCATGAACGAACACTTGAAGAACTTTTTCGGTTTTAAAGGCGTCAGTCAGAGACATCAGAAGAATTTACACTCTTCCAAGGTAAGTTGTACATTATTGAATCTTGTCGTATGACAAAACAATTACAAGACGACAAAGCTTGATTACACATTGGTTTATAACTTTCTATAAACTTATTCCAAGACTATCAAAATATCTATCAAATAAAGATAAAAAAAAATTAATTTATTTTTGCTATTGATGAATGAAATTCATTTCGTATACAATCATTCGAAAATTAACTTCCAAAATCTGTTGAAATTTTATACATTTTTCATTAATCTTGCTACTTCATTTTTAGGTTCCGCATTTTCCAACTCGTAAAACCGAATTATCAAAATGAACTTTTCTGTTTCATCAATTGTTAGAATGATCTCCATGATCGTTATAGTGATTGCAATGAGTGCATCATTCATTCCTGGTGTCCGTAAGTACTTATTTAGATTTGAAGTTTATTATAAACAAAGTTATATAGTCGAACGGAATTGATGCAAAATCTTCCAACGGCATAATCTTAAGATAAGTTCAGCAGCTTTGCAAGATATTTGCTTGATATTTGGTATCAATATATATTTCAGTAAAACTGAGTCTGAAAATACATGGCTACAAATGCTAGAGAAGTTGTGGAAACAAAAGAAAGTTTGTTTGAAACATTTGAACTTCCGCCCAAAGTAGGAGAAAGAATCATATGAATCGAATACCAATGGCCTAGCGGTCTCATTTATCTTGCGTGAATTAATATTTTTAGTGGGAGGATACAAACCTGAAGGTGAAAGTCCGGATAAACAGCAAGAATTCCAAGGTAAATGCTTTATACCTCTTCGCTTGGTGAAATCAGTATAGCAAGTCTAAACTGAAAATAAGATGAAATGTTAAATAATTGACGATTAACTACTGAAACGTTAATTTAGCTCTTTTTGCTAACTATATTTAGCTTCAGAACTCGATTTATCGAAATCACTCTATATAGGTACAATCATCGTAATCTTATAACGAAACATCTGACTAAATTATTAGGAAACCTTACAATAAACGTAGTTGATATTTGACAGGGCTGAAATAGAATTTTTGACTTTGTTCATCTTATTATTTATCACGCACTGTACAATACATATTTTCGTGTTTTTTAGTTAACAACATATCTGAGAAAAAAATCACGAAAAAGAAATATATTGCTTAATTATTAGATGTTTTATAGTTTGGCGTGTATCTGATTTATTTAATCTTTTTTTAGAAAAGACAGACAATTTCAATGATCGAATAATGTTTAAGGCATGAAGTTATTTATTTTCTCCAATGTTCTTTTCTTCATATTAACAGATTTTGTCAATAAATATTATACAAGATTAATTCAAGATTATATATGACAATGCAGGCTTGCAGGTAGAAAAGTAACAAGCTGTTTCATGCTCGAGCATTATTGTTTCTGAATTCAGAAGACTGAAAAGTAACATGACTTGTAATTAAAATTGAACCTAAACAACAAACGTGCTGAAAGAATTATTTTGGGGCAGGGTTTATTGAAATTGTTATCTCGCGCCGATCTATTCCTCGGATAAAAGATAAAATGGGATAACGGAACAAGAATGAGTTCTGAATATAACATAATTGAAAAGCAAGTAATAGTTTTTATTCCAGCTAGAATCTTTATTTTAGAAACAGAAGAAAGGCTACTTTTGCATGGGCGAAATGATAAGACGTGTACATTTGTCCACACGACCAATCGTCTTATGTGCAGGCATATCCGGCTTACATCTCCAGAAAATTGTAAGACACGTCTTACGTCACCCGAGTCTGGAATGTAATTGATCAAACTGATTTATGAGAAGTTTAAGGAGGGATAGCGCTTTCATTGGAAAAAAAAGTCTAGTTTAGGAAAAGAAGTGAAGATTTATTTCTCTCGAACACGGCGATACTCATGAATCCACCTTTATAGGTAGAATCATAGGGTTTTCTTATTTTCTCAGCAAAGATGTAGATTACGAAGCGTTGTTAAAAATATTCACAAATAAGTAACTTCAGAATGCCAACGTTTGATTGCCACCGAAGTGAAGCTTGAAAGAGTTTCAAGACTGCTGTCAATGTAGTTTAAAGGCTTGGCAAACAATATTAAAATATCGCTCATCTAAATAAAATGGAATTGAACTGATTCCATTCAGTGCGATGGATATATCCTTGAAGACCACACTTCTCAATTAATCAATCATTGAGATTATACAAACACCATTTTCCCTTCACTCAATTGATAAATCCGAATCGACTCTCTTATATTGTACGAGCGTCCTCAGTGCGGATAAGTCACACGTACTGGATTTTTCTATTTTATTTCATTCTTTTGAAAGAATAAAATGCTCACATTTCAAACACAGATAATTATTTTAAAACCACAAAATCAACGCTAAAATTAAATTTAAACTTAAATTCTTTACCTGGCCGACATAAAACGAATATCTTCGTTAGTCTTTGTCGTGTTACTTCGTTCCTACTTTGATAGTTAAAAATGATAAAGTTAAAAAAAAGAAGCGTCTGGATAACTTTGTGGATTGTGAATCACAGCCCCTCGAACTTCGACAACGCTCCACGTATTATATGGCTGAATAATTTATATTGAAGACATTCATAACCTACAGTTGGGGTCAACTGTCTAACTACCTTCCCATGCTATATGCCTTTGCACAGGTGGATCCGTATGCGTATAATGCAAGGATGCAGTAGCAAGAGTGAAAATGACTATTCTATTTAATTCAAGAGTCTTGCAAAAGTCTCTTAGTTGTAGAGAGTCTCATAGTCTCATAGTTGTAAAATGCTTGTCTGAAAAAGTATGATCAGACGAAACGTTACAGAAATATATATGTGTAAGTGTGCAGCAAGACTCTTGAGTCAAATAGAGAAGACATTCATGTTGTTAGATCTGATAATTGTCTTTTTGTTTGGTCACACCCAAGTATCAGTCTTCATCAAAAAACCTAAATACACTTTATATATAAATAGGTGACGCCGATTAAGAGAATAAGACGATCTACAATCAAAAAAGTATCTATTTTACAAGGCTAGTCTAAGAGCGCTACACGTGCTAGATTGATTAATATAAAGCTATTAATGTCGATGTCACAATCTATGGGAGGAATTGGTTAAGTTATTCTGGATAAAGCTATTTTTATTTGAAAAAATTTAACGCACAATTAATGTTTTCCCATACTCTGTATGTAACGGTTACGAGCAATGCGTTGAAAAAGCACAACACCCTTCTATGTCATTGCATTTGTATGAAATGAGTTTACGTATCTGCTTTTGAAATATAAGGCGATAGGCAAGATGAGAACTGCGATCAATTTTCCATGGTTCAAAAAACAGTTAGTTGTGGGCATGAAGGTTTTTTTAGTTGGAAATTAATTGATAATTTAGTACGAAAAATCTTTAATGGGAATTCTGTTTTGCTTTTTATATATTGAGCATCGCAAATGTGCGTGCATTGTCATCATTTATTTCTTTATTTGGAGAACTATTCAAATTGTTTTGCTGTACTGTTCGCTTAAAACGTATCAACAACCTTTCCATTATTCTCCGAGGGACAATTTCTTCGAAGCAAATCTCTTCAGACACTGACGTATGCATGACAATAAATAAAGTCAATGTATGATGTGTCGAAGTATGAGTAAATGTCATTATCAAAACATTGCATCAACCGTAGAAAATACATAACAGTGTGTTCCATCCTCAATCTCGGTACGGAACATCCCAATGCCTAATAAAGTTAGAAAAGATCAAGGGCAACTGCTAACTCTTGGAGGGTTGGAGTAATCTGAAACTAGGTTGTTATTCAGACAAATTCTATGACATTTTTCGGTGATGGCAAACACCCTGGTATGTTTCGAACAATGAACATGGTTTCAATTCAATTTAATGGAGAAAATATGAGGCTTCGATTCAATTTTTGTTTGATAAATTGCGTGTACGCAATTCAGCATGCTTCAGTATTATATCAAGTCTCACTATTTTCGCCTTATTCAATTTTGAAATTCTCGTTGTAACGACTAACTAAGCAATCTTTAACTGTTCCAAGCATGGAGCTAACATGCGCTAGCCTGCATTATTATTATCATAAAAAATTAAGTTCATATTGTCTCACCATTGTTTATATTAACTTTTCATATCATTCATGAAAGGTAGAATATAAGACCGATTATTAATAAGTTAACTTTCTCTCTTGACAAAGGTATTTCACAACGATCAACGTACCCGGCTTGTTCTTTACCTCTAGTTACACAAGGCTACATATTTTATGTATATGGTGCATAGACAATTTCTTCTAACACAATCAGTGATGTATCGGTATCGGTCATTTTTTCGGCATCGGTATCATCGGTTCTTTAAGTACATCATTGAATACGTCGCCGATACTTTTCGGTGGTAAATACATAGGCGTGTTCACACAACTTGTGTCTGGCTGGGATTAACAGAAAATACAGGTAAATGTTGCCTCTTTTGCTTCATTAGATTGTTTTTAGCAGGAAGTAGTTCGGCTTTATAATACCTGACGCTTGAGTGAAATATATCATTCCACAAACGACGACTCGAAAGCATTTTCAATTCTGACGTTGGAAGCTTTTACGAAACGATATCAAAGAAATTTGGGTTAAATTGGAAAGTTTACTTTCATTCCAATATTAATTGAATTTTTACATTTTGGTTTTATATCGTATCGAAGATTATAATTTTCAAAAACTATTTTCGAATAGTATTTCGCCAATGAAACTTAACAATAAGTGAGAATTCTTCACTCTTCACGAACAATTCAACTTAATTGAATATTTTATAAATAAAAACAACTGTATTTTGGAAAATGTTTAAAAAATATTTATTCGTGCATATCTTTGAATCATATTTATTGTTTCTGAAGGTCAAATTGCAAGCAGAAAATATCGAAAGCTGCCAAAAAAAAAAATAACATTCTGAATTTTTACATTTATATGTGTCTGTCGCCTGGATTAAGAGTTTCTTCGTAATTATAAAAATTCAACATAATGAACATTATTTCACCCATTGTTCACAATGTCTTGATGATCTTCTTGGTGGTTGCAATAAGTGCATCATTTATTCCAGGAGTTCGTAAGTACTGCACGATCTGATATGATGAGGTTATGTTTTGAACTATTTTAAGGTTCTATTTTGGTTCACATAGAAGCTCACTCAAGCTCTCAGTGACGAACTTGTAAAATAAATTTAGCATAGTTTTTTTAAATACTCGGAATTTCATTAATAATATATATATTTTAATACATTTGTATGATAAAGGAAATGCAATATATAGAATTTTCGGAAGTGTGGTATAACTGATGGGAGTTAAAAATCATATACGAGGTGCGGCTAAAAAGAAACGGGACTGACGTCACAGATTGTGCAACACGATTAAATATCGGTAATCAACACTTTTGCAGTGTTGCATAATATGTGTTCTTTGTTTAACAGCTGTTTTGACACAATCTCGCAATTATTTTTGCTTTTCAGGATCCATATGTGAATGTGATAAATTTCTTGTTGAAAAAAAATGCTGTTCGAGGTCTGATTGAGTTTTTTGGCGATAGGGGGTTCAATTGAAGAATGACGATTGAGTAAAGAATTAACATTAAATTTTGTGTCAAACTTGGAAAAATGCATGTCAACTCGGCATGCATTCAATCGTTGAGCTTTCTGCTCCTCAGTCAACTCAAGAGCCTTTGGCATCATTTTGGCACACACCTTTCGCATTCCCAAAGTGTCAACCAAAATGGTGCGGACCGTTTCTTTGTCCATCCCAATTTCGTTGGTAATGACGCGAATTGTTAAGCGACGGTCACTGCGAACCAACTGTCAAACCTTTTCGATGTTGGTATCAGTAGTGGAAGTGCAAGGCCTCCCTGACCTCGGATCATCCTCCACATCCTCCCTGCCTTCCACAAATCGCTTGTGCCATTCAAAAACTCTTGTTCTGGACATGAAAGAATCTCCATAAACATCACGCAACATCTGCAAAGTCTCAGTCGCCGTTTTTCCAAGTTTGACACAAAATTTGATATTAATTCTTTGCTCAGTCGTCATTCTTTAATTGAACCCCCTATCGCCAAAAAACTCCATCAGACCTCGCACAGCATTTTTTTTTCAACAAGAAATTTATCACATTCACTTATGGATCCTGAAAAGCAAAAATAATTGCGATATTGTGTCAAAACAGCTGTTAAACATAGAACACATATTACGCCACACTGCAAAAGTGTTGATTACCGATGGTTAATCGTGTTGCGCAATCTGTGACGTCAGTCCCGTTTCTTTTTAGCCTCAACTCGTATATATATATTCCATGAATTCGTGAGAAATGCGAAAAAAAGAATCATTTTAAACTTTCAAACTGTAACTTTTTCAGTCGGTGGGATAAAGTCTGAAGGTGGCAGTCCGGATTCTGCACAGACATTCCAAGGTAAATGCCTTTTTTTTCAAACTCAAGTTGGTGGAAAGCGTAGCTGGCCGGCCTAATACCCGGTACCATATTGCGATATTAACTCAGCTACAATCAACCTCTGATCGCTAGGTATAACTGACCTGAAATCCTATATTGTTGTTTGGCAATGATATTGAATTATTAGTTAAACAAGACCCTTTTTCTTTACCGCACTCCCGACAAATCCGTGATTAGCCTTTGTGCAATTATTTAGATAGAACAATTTACGTTGTATAGAAACTGTTACAAATTCTGTAATTGAGATTACTTTGGCTGGGAAATTGATTCAGAGAAGTCAACAGTTTTCCAAGCATCCGATTTATACAATTAATTTCATTTCAGAAAACACAGAAAACTTCCGTGATCAAGAAATGTTTGACGGATGATTCCAGGCCTTTATTTTAATTGTGCGTCGTCTTGTGTTCACTGAAAATATAAACAGATGTTGTAAATATATCATTGAAACAAGAAAATATCGAATTCACTTATTGTCGAACCGCCAATTTACAGAATTCCAACTAAGAATCGTGCACACACGCAATCAACCCAAACAAGTATCCGAGAAGTAATGAATGAATTGCCATTGCAACTTATTGTAATTTAAACTGTTAAACGCAGAATCTGAAGTTACTCAGCGGTCAATAAAATTTTCTGATTTTTTAACGCATTCGGCGCTCCTTTGTAACGTTGTTGTCTCCTTGTTGTATTATGTCTACGCACTTCACGTTTTTGCATTTTTCGGTTTCAGGCTCAAGAATAAAAAAAAAAAAATATATATGAAGTAAAGATCAACGATGGGCCACACATATAATTGAGCATGGCAAAATTTTAGGGTTTTACTTTGAATATAAATTCGGTTTCGTGTGCGTAAATTTCAAATCTTTTAAAATATCCATTTCATAAAAAAATGTTGAATGTTTGTCATCTATGCTTTTGATTTATTAAATAAAATAGGATTTTTGAAATAACTATAAATATCTTATTATTCCGATGTGGAAAATCATTCATATTGAGATTAATACAATTTGTTGTTCTATGTTTCCATGCACAATCCTCGCCAATAACTTGTAAATTCTAGTCGACGGATTAATTCAATGTAGACACGCGTCCTCTGAAAGTCTTCACCGATCTTTGTCGGTTTGAAATCCATTCACTAAACGTCGTAAAACGTTAGCATAACGAACACATTGAATCTCTCTAAAACGCAATTGTGAAATCTTTCTAATCTCATTCACAAAAGATCTCTTGAAGGTTTGAGACACGAAAGAGTTGTACCGGTGTATCGGTATCGGGTATTGGTATCTGTAATATCATCAATTTTTTCAAAATCGGTAATTGTATTGGTATCGGCTAAAATATACCTATATTTCCGATATATATATTACTTTGGTCTGATCTTGAATGTTTCAAAAGATCAGTTAGTTAGTGTTCGAATGTTGAAGGTATTTTTTGCGCTGAGGAATCAAGTTCGCGTCATCTACTTCCTCGTTAACTCTGAGCCATGCCCGCCCCTTGCGAGAAGAGAGGTATTGTCAAGTCACGTGTTTTTCTATTTTGAACGACACTCATTCTGTATTGTAAAAAACTTGACATTGAATATATGATATTCCAGTTCAATGAAATATCACCTGACAAATGTTCATAAAATACAAACAGAGATTGACATGACCTTCATTCCGTTTTCATCGCTAATGTTAACGCGGGAAATTTGATATTTAATATATTTGCACCAATATACTTTTGTATCTGCGTACATGCACATCCAAACATTTTCCGCTGTTAAAATTTTAGGCTTTTTACCAGGGAGGCAACAGAGACGCAAAACCTGCTGCGGTTATATTGCAAACTTAATTTTATGCCCCACTAGACCAACAATCGCAAAAATGCATATTAAAGCAAAACTTGGTTGGATTTGAACTATGAAAAGTGTGATGTCTACGGAAAAATCACCATGTTTTGTGTCTCAATTGGATTGCTGTATCAGGCACTAACACAATGATGTAAATATCTGCTTAGTATCATTGAAACAGTGTGTCAAATGAATGAGCCAGATGTAGAAAATGAAATATTACATATATCGATGAAGTGATGGGAAATAACTAAAAACTCTGGCCAGCAAAGCAAATCTTTGTTCTCGTTCGGGTCATTTAGATTGGATAACTGGCATTACTTTGAGTCTTTGAATAAAATACAATCAACTTTAATTTGCAATGAGCTATGTTGGATTGCAAACTGTCGGGATTATTACATGGCTCAGAAGAAAGATCACACGAAGACATATATTCTTATCGTTCATGCTGCCACCTCACGTTCAGACAATCTGCTTTGAAATCAACATACAAAAATGAATGTCACTGTCAGGTTTAACTATGGGCCACATAACAGCTAAAGCCGCACTTTCGGTGAGATGGCTGATGAGTTTGTATAAAGCGTTCATTTTAGTTCATTCTTTGACTAAATTCTATGGTATATATAAGTCGAAACTCAACTACACATTTTATGCTGCAAACCAATTGAACTGATAAATCAAATATTTGATTAGCAAATGTAATTTATCTCTAGTACAACACCAAACAAAGGGATGATTTACCCAGTACCGAATATCGGACTTTTCTAATTCTATCGTATTTAATCCTACAATAATTTGGGCATGTGAAAGCTACTCAGCCTTCCCATTTTTTTTTTATTTTGTTCACTGCATCGGAAGCAATTCTTCAATTTTGAACACGAAATCGCTTCATTTTGTCTAGTATACTTCACGTTTTTACATTTGTGTTGTCTTTCAAGATCACGCAAGAGACAGAAAATATCTATCCGATATGAATTCTCACAATCGCATTTTGAAATATTGTACATTCATACAATGTACCAGCCGTAGTATGTGTTAGTATTGCCCATGCTTGCACCAAATTGAAATTCACGCAGCCTGTTCACGATATATATGACCCATAATTAAATACATATGTTTATGGCTCTTGTTGATTTATCCGGAAGCATGAAATTACTATCGACGAGAGCCCTTTAAAAAACAAAAATGTTTTTCATTATATTCAAAAAACAGGAGCAAAAACTTTGTTGAAATATTCGGTCCTCTAGGATCAGAGGAAATTCTAAAGTAAACGATGATATAATTTTTTTCTGGCTACTTCCTATCTTCGAGTACTGAAATTGTGAAATCAATTGACCTAATATTTGCTGCAGAAGTAATACATTTTACGACACGGATAACAACAACAAGAATAGAGCAAAGCAACCATGGGTCCATTTCGTGTCCATTAATCTCTCCATAATGCTGGACCGGCATGAAGGTTTTTTCAAATAGGAAGTTGATTGAAGATTTAGTATGAGTAAATCTATAATTTGAATTCTATCTTGCCTTTTATATATTGAGCATTGCAAATGTGTGCGCTTTTCATTATTTTTTTCATTTGAGAAACTATTCGAATTGTTTTGTTGTGCATATGTACATACATGCTTAAAACTTATGGAGACCTCCCCCTTTTTACCATATAGGGCAGGGATGGCGAACCACTGACCCGCGGGTCACAAAGTGACCCACCGCGTTTTATTCGTGACCCGCCAAGGCACGAATAAAATAATAAAAAAAATGCTAACATATCAGTGATAAAAATTGATAAAACCGGCCTTAAATTAATCTAACAGTACCTAAACTATTATAATCTACCCAGTGGCGTATCTACGTAACATGGCGCCCATGGCAAAGTTTAAAAATGCACCCCTCGATAGTTGGTTAACGATTTATAATGACTGTTATTGAAATGGTATACTGTACCTGTACGATATTTTTCAAGTAAAAATGCGAGTTTCAGTCGTCTTCAATTTGAAATAATTCTATTGAAACATATTGCGATTAAAACTTTTTGCCGTTTTTCCGCCCCTGTCTAAACAGCGCCCATGGCACGAGCCATGACTGCCACACCCTCGATACGCCACTGAATCTACCGTCAGTTGGGCAGTCCGGGCCGCGAGGGCTCATATTCAAATTGTTAATTTCGGGCCGGTATGGTAATTTTCAAAACCCTTAATCTTGGACGCATGTCTGCACCGCTGTGAACCATTATTCAGCTATTGACTCTGACATCGTTTAGGACATAACAATGCAACTGATATGTTAATTTGTCGCTACGTCGGGTCTCTTTCGGAAGTTCATCTGCAGACTGTTTTAGGGGTTATGCGAGAACTAGATGCTACTTTGTATTTTATTAGTTTCTCGCCCACAATACCGCTAAGAGAACAAAATCTTTCAGACTTGAAATAAAAGCCTGGAAATCTGAGATAACAATGGGGGAGTGTAAAAGTGCCTTAATGAAGTTGAAAGTCGATTGAAAAATACAACACTGTCAGGTGGGATTCCCTCCAAAGTCTTTGGAACCGTAAAATAATTTACCGCATCATCCTAAACGTTTATGGTAATTCATATGCGTGTTTTCGTACTCTAATTTCATAAAATCGAGTGCCTGAATCAAGTCCCTGATAGAAGTGCTGCATAAGTAAAGCCTGAAACTATTACACCAACAGAAGCCTAAAAGATTTGTTTCAGAAGTTTCTTATAGATACAAACATTGATCATATATCTGTGACCCACTCTCTTCTGTTCCGCGATAAAAATATAATTTTTGACCCATTCATTGAAAAAGGTTCGCCAGGTAGGGGAAACTTACTGGGGCAAATCGCCTCCGACACTGAAGTATAGATGGCAATAAATAAAATCAATCTTAGTTTATTTAAATGTATGAGGTGTCGAGGTACGGGCTAAAGCCCGCTATTCTCAAAACTTCACATCAGCCATGGATTATACATGATGAAAAAGTGTGGGCCATCCTCGATCTCGATACGAAAAAACCAACGAGTTGGTTCCAACGCTTCATAAAATTATGAGGTTCAATGGTAACTACGAACTCTTAAAGAGATGAGTAATCTGATGGTAGACTGTTATTCAGACTTATCCAAAGCTTTCAAATAAAAGTACGGCAATTATTTGGCGCTGACAAACATCCTGGTATGTTTTTATGAGGTGAACATTGTCTCAATGACAGAGAAATTCTATTAAAATCGATCAGTTTTGTTTCATTGAATATGTATCTGGAAGAAGGCGGGTATATATAATTCAGATGCATTGTGAAATTGGAAGCTCCATTGAAATTTTTCTTTGCGTGAACGACAACTTGGAGAACTTTTTCGGTTTTAAAGCCGTCAGTCAGAGAGATCTGAAGAATTTACATTTTTCGAAGGTAAGTTGTACATTATTGAATCTTGTCGTATAACAAAACAATTACAAGACGACAAAGCTTGATTACACTTTGATTTATACCTTTCTCTAAACTTATTTCAAGACATGAATTTATTGACTTCATTTTTGACGGAGGAGAAATGACTATCAAATAAAAGAAAAAAAAAATAATTTAATTTTTCCTATTGATGAATGAAAATCATTCCGTATACAATCATTTTAAAATTAACTTCTAGAATCTGTTGAAATTTTATACATTTTCATTTACTTTACTACTTCATTTTTAGGTTCCGCATTTTCCAACTCGTAAAACCGAATTATCAAAATGAACTTTCCTGTTTCATCAATTGTTAGAATGATCTACATGATCGTTATAATGATTGCAATGAGTGCAACATTCATTCCTGGTGTCCGTGAGTACTTATTTAGATTTGAAGTTTATTATAAACAAAGTTATATAGTCGAACGGAATTGGTGCAAAATCTTCTAACGGCATAATTTAACGATAAGTTCAGCAGCCTTGCAAGATATTTGCTTGATATTTGGTATCAATATAAATTTCAGTAAAACTGAGTCTGAAAATACATGGCTATAAATGCTAAAGAAGTTGTTGAAACAGAAGAAAGTTTGTTTGAAACATTTGAACTCCCGCCCAAAGTAGGAGAAAGAATCATATGAATCGAATACCAATTACCTAGCGGTCTAATTTATCTTGCGTGAATTAATATTTTTAGTGGGAGGCTTTAAGCCTGAAGGTGAAGGTCCGGATAAACAGCATGAATTCCAAGGTAAACTTTATATAAACCTTTAATATATGGTTCCAGTACAGCAATTCTAAACTAAAAATGAGATGAAATGTTAAATAATTGACGGTTAACTACTGAAACGTTAATTTGGCCCTTTTTGCCAACTATATTTAGCTGCAGAACTCGATTTATCGAAATCACCCAATATAGGTACAATCATCGTTAACTTAACGGAACATCTGACTAAATTATTAAGAAACCTTACAATAAACGTAGTTAATATTTGACAGGGCTGAAATAGAATTTTCGACTTTGAACATTTACTTATTTATCACGCACTGTAGCCTACAATACATATTTTCGTGTTTCTTAGTTAATAACATATCTGAGAAAAAAATCACGATAATGAAATATATTGCTTAATAGATGTTTTATAGTTTGGCGTGTATCTGATGTATTCAATCTCTTTTTAGAAAAGGCAGACAATTTCAATGATCGAATAATGTTTGATGCATGAAGTTATTTATTAACTCCGATGTTCTTTTCTTCGTATAAACAGATTGTGTCAATAAATATTATACAAGATTAATTCAAGATTATATATGACATTGCAGCCTTGCAGAAAAAAAGTAACAAGCTGTTTTATGCTCAAGCATTATTGTTTCTTAATTCAGAAGTCTGAAAGGTAACATGACTTGTAATTAAATTTGAACCTGAACAACAAAAGTGCTGAGAGAATTATTTTGGAACAGGGGTTATTGAAATTGTTAAAACGCGCCGATTTCTTCCTCGAGTAAAAAATAAAATGAGATAACCGAACAAGAATGTGTTCTGAATATAACATAATTGAATAGCACGTAATAGTTTTTATTCCAGCTAAAATCTTTATTTTAAAAACAGAAGAAAGGCTACTTTTGCATGGACGAAATGATAAGACGTGTACATTTGTCCACATGACCAATCGTCTTATGTGCATGCATATCCGGCTTACATCTCCAGAAAATTGTAAGACACGTCTTACGTCACTCGAGTCTGGAATGTAATTGATCAAACTGTTTTATGAGAAGCCCAATGAAGGATAGAGCCTTCTTTTGAAAAAAGGACTAGTTTAGAAAAAGAAGTGAAGATTTATTTCTCTCGAACATGGCGATACCCATAAATCCGCCTATATAGGTAGAATCATAGAGTTTTCTTATTTTCCCAGCAAAGATGTAGATTACGAAGCGTTATTAAAAATATTCACAAATAAGTCACTTCAGAATGCCAACGTTTGATTGCCAAGTGAAGCTTGGAGGAGTTTCAAGACTGCTGTCGATGTAGTTGCAAGGCTCGGCAAACAATATTAAAACATCGCTCATCTCAATAAAATTGAATTTAACTGATTACATCCAGTGCTGTAGATATATCCTTGGAGAAAACACTTCTCAATTATTGAATCATTGAGATTACACAAACACCATTTCCACTTCACTTAATTGATAAATCCGCATTGCCTCTCTTATATTGCAGGAGTGTCCACAATACGGACACCTCACACGTACTGGCTTTTTCTGTTTTATTTCATTCTTTTGAACGAATAAAACATTCCAAACAAAGATAAATATTTCAAAACCACAAAATCACAGCTAAAATTAAATTTAAACTCAAATTTATTACTTGGCAGACATAAATCGAACATCTTCGTTAGTTTTTGTCGTGTTTCTTCTGCCCTACATTGATAGTTAAGAATGATAAAGTTAAAAATAACAGCGTATGGATAACTTTGTGGATTGTGAATCACAAACCCTCGATTTTCGACAATGTTCCACGTACTATATGGCTGAATAATTTCTAACCTGATAATTGTCTTTTTATCAAATGTTTGGTCACACCCAAGTATCAGTCTTCATCAAAAAACTTAAATACACTTTATATATAAATAGGTGACGCCGATTAAGAGGATAAGACGATCTACAATCAAAAAAGTATCTATTTTACAAGGCTAGTCTAAGAACGCTACACGTGCTAGATTGATAAATATAAAGCTATTAATGGCGATGTCACAATCTATGGGAGGAATTGGTCAAGTTATTCTGGATAAAGCTATTTTTAGTTAAAATAATTTAACGCACAATTAATGTTTTTCCATACTCTGTATGTTACGGTTACGAGCAATGCGTTAAAAAAGCACAACACCCTTCTATGTCATTGCATTTGTATGAAATGAGTTTACGCATCTGCTTTAAAAATGTAAGGCGTTAAAGCAATATGAGAACTGCGATCAATTCTCCATGGTTCAAAAAACAGTTAGTTGTAGGCATGAAGGTTTTTTTGATTGGAAATTAATTGATAATTTAGTACAAAAAATCTTTATTTGGAATTCTGTTTTGCTTTTTATATATTGAGCATCGTGAATGTGCGTGAATTTTTATCATGCATTTTTTTATTTGGAGAACTTTTCAAATTGTTTTGCTGTACATTTTGCTTAAAACGTATCAACAACTTTTCCATTATTCTCCGAGGGACAATTTCTTCGAAGCAAATCCCTTCAGACACTGACGTATGCATGACAATAAATGAAGTCAATGTATGATGTGTCGAAGTATGGACAAATGTCATTATCAAAACTTTGCATCAACCGTAGAAAATACATAACAGTGTGTTCCATCCTCAATCTCGGTACGGAACATCCCAATGCCTAATAAAATTAGAAAAGATCAAGGGAAAAGAATCAACTGCTAACTCTTGGAGGGTTGGAGTAATCTGAAACTAGGTTGTTATTCAGACAAATTCTATGACATGTTTAGGTGATGACAAACACCCTGGTATGTTTTGAACAATGAACATGGTTTCAATTCAATTTAATGGTGAAAATATGAGGCTTCGATTCAATTTTTGTTTGATAAATTGCGTGTACGCAATTCAGCATGCTTCAGTATTATATCAAGTCTCACTATTTTCGCCTTATCAAATTTTGAAATTCTCGTTGTAACGTCTAACTAAGCAATCTTCAACTGTTTCAAGCATGGAGCTAACATGCGCTAGCCTGAATTATTATTATCATAAAAAATTAAGTTCATATTGTCTCACCATTGTTTATATTAACTTTTCATATCATTCATGAATAGTATAATATAAGACCGATTATTAATAAGTTAACTTTTCTCTCTTTACAAAGGTATTTCACAACGATCAACGTACCCGGCTTGTTCTGTAACTCTAGTTACACAAGGCTACATATTTTATGTATATGGTGCATAGACAGTTACTTCTAACACAATTAGAGATGTATCGGTATCGGTCATTTTTTCGGCATCGGTATCAGATAAATGTAGACCGATGTTTTTGATATGTTCAGCTTTTTTTATCTCATTCAGAATGTTTTGAAAAATAAGTTAGAATGCGGTTGTTGCAATTGTTTTTAGCGTTGAGGGATCATGTTTGTGGTATCTGCATCGTTAGTGAAATTTATGAAACAAAACACGGTTTTGCGTGATTAGGATTTGTTATTTATAAGACTGAGAAATATATTTCCATGATATCAAAAGAGTTTAAAAATGTAGTCCACTTTTCATTCGACTTTCAATTACATTAAGGTCACCGCCACCTAGATTTATTGTTGTTTTTACATTTTGTAGTCGTTAATTTGAGTGTATAGAATGAGCAAAAATGAACGCATCATTCAAACATATTGGCTGTCGAATATGGCCAGCCATCTTATTGTAAGTGCGATTTTAGCTGTTATGTGGCCCATAGTTGAACTTGACAGCGACTTTCTTTTTGTATGCTGATCTCGAAGCATATTGTCTAAATGTAAGGTGGCATGAACGACAAGCATATATGCCTTCGTGTGATCTAATCCATTGAGTTACCCCTGATGCCATGTAAAAAAAATTTAGACAGTTTGTAAACTAACAGATCTCATTGCAAAGTAAAGTTGATTTATTTTTATTCAAAGACTCAAAGTAATGCCAGTAATCCAATCTAAATGACCCGAACCAAAACAAAGATTTGCTTTACTGGCCAAAGCAAAATTTGCTGGTGGCTGCCAACTTTACTATTTTTGGTATTTGCCATCACTACATTGATATATGTAATATTTCAATTTCCTTGCTGGTCTATTGGGGAAAACATTTGAGTTTACAATATAAATAACTGCAGCAATTCCTGCGTCTCTGTCCAAGTTTCATCTCTGGCAAGAGGCTGGAAATTTTAGGAGCGGCATATGTTTGGGTGTGATTGTAATCAGATGCAGAATTATATAAGTTATATAATTATATAATTATATGTTTGGGTGTGAATGTACGTTGATGCAGAAGTATATACGGGAAAATATATTAACGATCAAATCTTCTGTGTTAAGATTAGCGAAGAAAAAACCACAATGAGATTTATGTCAATTGTACCGCGATCTCTGAAAAAAACATAAAATTTTTGTTTTTATTTTGTTGAACATTTGTCAGGTGATATTTTATTAAACTGGAATATCATATATTGCTGTGTTTTTCAAAATACAGAATGAGTATTCTTCAAAACAGTAATAAAACGTGACTTTACAATACACGTGTCTTCCCGCGAGGGAAGGGCATGGCTCAGAGTCAACCAGGTAGTAGATGAAGCGAACTTGATTCCTCAACGCAAAAAAATACCTTGAACATTCGAACACTAACTGATCATTTGAAACATTCTAGATCAGATCAAAGTAATAAATATATCGGAAATATCGGTATATTTAGCCGATACCAATACAATACCCAATTTTGAAAAAATTGCCAATATTGCTGATACCAATACCGATACCGATACATCGGTACAACTCTTTCGTTCGTTAAGGCTTCAAGAGATCGTTTGTGAATGAGATTAGAAAGATTTCGCTATTGCGTTTTAGAGTGAATTGATGTGCTCGTTATCCTAATGTTTTACGACGTTTAGTGAATGGTGTTCAAACCGACCAGGATCAGTGAAGACTTTCAGAGGACGCGGTTCTACATAAAATAAAGCCGTCGACTAAAATTTACAAGCTATTGGCGAGGATTGTGCATCGAAACATAGAACAACAATTTGTATAAATCTCAATATGAATGATTTTCCACATAGGAATAATGAGATATTTATATTTATTTCGAAAGTCCTCTATTATTTAATAAATCGAAAGCATAGATCACAAACGTTCCACATTTTTTCATGAAATGGATTTTTCAAATGATTTGAAAATTTACGCACACGAAACTTTTTTTGATTCTTGAGCATGAAAACGAAAAAATGCATAATCGTGAAGTGCGTAGACATAATACAACAAGGAGACAACAACGTTACAGAGGAGCGCCTAATGCGTTATAAAAATTAGGAACTTTTGTTGACTGCTGAGTAACTCCAGATTCTGAGTTTATAGAAACTGCTTAAATTACGATAGGTTGCAATGGGCCAATTCATTCATTACTTCTCGGATACTTGTTTGTGTTGATTGCTGGTAGTGTCGTGTGTGCACGATTCTTAGTTAGAATTCTGTAAATTGGCGATTCGACGATAAGTAAACTCGATATTTTCTTGTTTAAAACATATATTTACAACATCTGTTTATATTTTCAATAAACACAAGACTACGCACGATAAACATAAATGACTGGAATCATGCATCAAACATTTCTCGATCACGGAATGTCTGTATTTTCTGAAATGAAATTAATTGTATAAATCGGATGCTTGGAAAACTGTTGATTTCTCCGAATCAACTTCTTAGCCAAAGAAATCTCAATTACAGCATTTGTGACAGTTTCTAAACAACGTAAATTGTTCAATCTAAGTTATTGCACAAATACTAATCACGGATTTGTCGGGAGTGCGGTGAAGACAAATTGTCTTTTTTTAACTAATATTGCAATAACATTGCCAAACAACAATATATGATTTCAGGTCAGTTATACCTAGCGATCAGAGATTGATTGTAGCTGAGTTATTATCGTAATATGGTACCGGGTATAAGGCCGGCCAGCTACACTTTCCACCAACTTGAGTTAAAAAAAAAAGAAAGACATTTACCTTGGAACGTCTGTGCAGAATCCGGACTGCCACCTTCAGACCTAATCCCATCGACTGAAAAAGTAACAGTTTGAAAGTTTTAAACGATTCTTTTTCTCGCATTTTTGATGAATTCGTGGAATATATATATATGATTCTTAACTCCTATCAGTTATACCACACTTCAAAAAATTCTTTCTATTGCATTCTTTTATCATAAAAATGTATTAAAATAAATATAACTTATTTTTAAAGTTTGTCACTGAGAGCTTGAGCCAGCTTCTATGTTAACTAAAATAAAACCTTAAAATAGTTCAAATCATAACCTCATCATATCAGATCGTGCAGTACTTACGAACTCCTAGAATAAATGATGCACTTATTGCAACCACCAAGACGATCATCAAGACATTGTGAACAATGGATGAAATAATGTTCATTATGTTGGTATTTTATAATTACGAAGAAACTCTTGATCCAGGCGACAGACACCTAAAAACGTGAAAGTGACAAATGTTATTTTTTTGGCAGATTCCAATATTTTCTGCTTGCAATATGACCTTCAGAAACAATAGGTATGATTCAAAAGTATGCAAGAATAAATATTTTTCAAACATTTTCCAAAATACAATGGTTTTTATTTATAGAATATTCAATTAGGATGAATTGTTCGTGAAGAGTGGAGAATTTCCCCAATTGTTAAGTTTCATTGGAGAAATACTATTCGAAAATAGTTTTTGAAAATTATAATCTTCGATATTATGAAACCATAATGTAAAAATTCAATTATTATTGAAATAAAAGTAAACTTTCCAATTTTACCCAAATTTCTTTGATATCGTTCCGTAAAACTTACAACGTCAGAATTGAAAATGCTTTCGAGTCGACGTTTGTGGAATAAAATATTTCACTCAAGCGTCAGGTATTATAAAGCCGAACTACTTCCTGGTAAAAACAATCTAATGAAGCAAAAGAAGCAACATTTACCTGTGTTTTCTGTTAATCCAAGCCTGACACGTCGTGTAAACACGCATATGTATTTACCACCGAAAAGTATCGGCGGAGTATTCAATGATGTAATTTTGGAACCAGATTATATTGTCTCCTAAAAAAGTTAAATTTAAATTATGACACACTTTCTGAATTTTAACAGCACCAGGAGCAACTCATTTGCAATGAAACATGATATTATTTTTTATTTTATAAGTGCCTTCTGGAGATCAATGAGTCGAATCTAAAACGATAACGATAAGTCCCTGAAGTTACTCAGCTGTCAATCGAATTTTCTGATTTTTCAACGCATTAGGCGCTCCTCTGTAACGTTGTTGTAACCTTGTTGTGTTATGTCTACGCACTTCACGTTTTTTACATATTCTCTGTTTTCATGCTCAAGAATCAATAAAATGAAATAAATATTAAGTAAAGATCAACGATAGGCCACAAATATAATTCAGCATGGCCAAATTTCCGGGTTTTACTTCGAATATAAATTCAGTTTCGTGTACTTGACTTTCGAACCGTTTGAAAATTTCATGTTCTACAAGAATTTGGAAAGTTTTTGATTTATACATTAATTTGGTAAATAAAATAGGAGTTTGTAATAAATATAAATATCTTATTATACATTCTGATGTGAAAAATCATTCATATTGAGATTTATGCAATTTATTGTTCTATGTTTTCTTCATACACCATCGTCGCCGATACTTTAAATTTATTGTTTTGCCAAGATATCCGTTTCTTTTTCCACTGTTTGCGGCGTGTCATCGAATTCATAAAATTTTCAACGATATTTACCCGGGAAAGAATAAAATTGCGACAGCATCCACTAAAAGGCTTCACCGATCTTGGTCAACTCGAAGTCCATTCACGGAACTTCGTAAAAGTTGGGATAACGAACGCATCGAGTCTCTCAAAAAAGAAATACCGAAAACTGTTAAATCTCATTCACGAAAGATCTCTTAAAGACTTGACGCACGGAGAAGATGTACCTTGTCGATATCGACTAAAAGTATACCGATATTTCAGATATATTCATCTCATTGGTCTAAAATTCTCAAAAGATAAGTTAGTATTTGAATGTTGAAGTATTTTTTGCGTTGAGGGATCAAGTTCGCGTCATCTACTTCTTGGGGACCTCTGAGCCATGCCCGCCCCTTGCTAGAAGAGACGGGTAAGGTAAAGTCACGTTTTATTACTAGTTTGAACAACACTCATTTGGTATTTTAAGATTTTTTGTTTTTTTTTCAGAGATGATCGAGCAATTAACACGAATTTCATTGTGTTTTTTTTTCATCGCCAATCTTAACACAGAAGATTTGACCGTCAATATATTTGCACTTATATAATTCTGCATCTGATTACAATCACACCCAAACATTTGCTGCTGTTAAAATTTCAAGCCTCTTGCCAGAGATGAAACTTGGACAGAGACGCAAAAACTGCTGCAGTTATTTCCATTGTAAACTCAAATGTTTGCCCCAGTAGACCAGCAACGAAAATGAAATATTACATATATCAATCAAATGATGGCAAATAACAAAAATAGTAAAGTTGGCAGCCACCAGCAAATTTTGCTTTGGCCAGTAAAGCAAATCTTTGTTTTGGTTCGGGTCATTTAGATTGGATAACTCGCATGACCCTGAGTCTTTGAATGAAAACAAATCAACTTGAACTTGCAATGAGTTATGTTGGATTGCAAACTGTCTAATTTATTACATGGCATCAGAAGAAAGATCACACGAAGACATAATATTCTCATCGTTCATGCTGCCACCTTACGTTTAGACAATCTGCTTTGAGATCTACATACAAAAATGAATGTCGCTGTCAAGTTCAACTATGGGCCACATAACAGCTAAAACCGCACTTTCGATGAGATGGCTGGCCATATTCGACAGCCAATAGGTATTAATAAAGCGTTCATTTTAGTTTATTTCTTGGTTAAATTATGTGGAAATTCAAACATGGGATATAAGTCAAAACTCAATTGCATATTTCATGCTGCAAGCCAATTGAACTGATAAAGCAAATATGTGATTAGGAAATGTAAATTTATCTCTAGTACAACATCAAACAAAGGGATGATTTATCCAGCATCGAATATCGGCCTTTTCTAATTCTATCGTATTAAATCATACAATAATTTGGGTGTGAAAACGTCTAATATCAACTCAGCCGTCAATATTTATTTCATTTGTTCACTGCATCGGAAGCAATTCCTCGATATTTAACACGATCTTGCTTGATTTTGTCTAATATGCTTCACGTTTTTACATTTGTGTTGCCTTTTCACGCAGGAGACAGAAAATATCTATTCAATATGAATTTTCACAAACGCATATCAAAATATTGTGCATCCATACTGTGTACCAGTCGTACTATGTGTAAGTATTGCTCATGCTTGCCCCAAAAATTCTCAGCCTATTCACGTTATATTAGACTATTCATTAAATAAATAATATGTTTATGATTATTGTTGACTCAACCAGAAGCATCACGTTATACGACTAAGGAGAGCAAAATTGAAAATATTTTGATTCGATCATGGAGCAATGCAGGCAAGGCCCATTACAAGCAAAGCGGTCAGAACGAAATACGTAATAGAAAGGTGTTCTTTTATATTCAAAATAAAGCAGTAAAACTTTTGTTGAAATAAGGTCCCTAGTATCAGAGTAAACACTACTGTAAACAAAGAAGTAAAAAGAAAAATTAAGCAAAGCAATTCATGGGTACAATGGGTCGTGTCCAATAATCTCTCTGTAATGCTGGACTTAACTGTGCTCATTTCAGGATAGAGGATATATTATTTACACAATTCTATCAGCTCTTCCCGAAATGTTTACGTACCAATGTGTCCCTCTGCTGCAATCTTTCAGAACATTTTGGTGCGAAAGTACCGTAGAGTACCCAATATCTACCATATGCACCGTGAGTTTTGGTTAAAGAACGATTACCGGTCTGAGTATCGGGAGTCAAATGCTTTCCGCGGCAAATTAAAACCACGAATCACGAGTTGCTGCTAATGATGAAAGCAAAATTCGACTATTTGAGTGATCTATGTACCGGTAGTGTAACACCCAATAATTTATAATATTGTTCGTTTATCTTGCTATATAGATTTTTGTCAACAGGTTGGGACAAAAAACTAATCAATTCCCCGAGAGGATAACATGCCCCACACTCTATATTTGCACCTGCGAACACTTGCACCCTTGAACATTTACACCTATAGATATTATTCTTCAAAATAAACGAGGATTTATTGCCATTAGCTGCCGAGTGATAAACATCCCTATGGTATAACGTGTAATTAACGCGAACGCATTGCAAACCCATGCGCAATTAATTAGAATTTCCTTCCATTAACTAAGTTTGGGAAAAATTTTGAACGAGGTAGAAAAAAGATGTAATGTTAGCACACGGTGTAATTGCCAGAGTGCCGAACACCACCCTGAACTTGATGAACGATTTAAGATGGTAGGACATTTGCGGTATTTCGTTGGAAGAAAATGACCGTCAACGATAAAATGGAATAGAATTATAACACGCAATGACTGTAGAAACATTGCAACCATAACCAGAATTACACTTACTATTTGTTATCTGTTTGAATTTTCAATAGACATTTACTCATAAAGAAATGAAACTTTGTCTAAAAACAAATATCTGCGAGTGGGTACGACGATATTGGGTGCAAACGTCTATGCGTTAAAATGTCTAAAATTCTATGTTGCTACAAACGTCTATGGGTGCCAATGTACGTACGAATTACAAATGGGTGCTTAAATTGTGTTGCTAATGTAGTATTTAGCACACTCCAACCATTCTTGAGGCAATCGTTCCTGAGTCTAGACAATCGGAAACATACGTTTTTGTATTCTACGTGATCTTGGAAGACAACACACTGGTAAAATTGTGAAGCATTCCAGACCAAATGAAACAATAAGGTCTTTCCAACACAGTTATATACAATACGTAAAAAATCTAAATGTATACAATTAAAGTAAAAAAAAATTTCACGAGTTAAATTCCAAAGGTAAATATGATGGTATATATGATTTTATTCAATTGATAGATATGAGGTAAGGTTCTTGAGTGATGGAATATAAACTCAGAATCTAAAGTTACTCAGCGGTCAATAAAATTTTTCTGATTTTTAACGCATTAGGCGCTACTTTGTAACGTTGTAGTCTTATAGTTGTATTATGTCTACGCACTTCACGTTTTTTACATTTTTTCGTTTTCATGGTTAAAAATCGAAAAATGAAACAAATATTAAGTAAAGGTCAACGATGGGCCACACATGAAATTCAGCATGGCCAAATTTCCGGGTTTTACTTTGAATATAAATTCAGTTTCGTGTACTTGACTTTCGAACCGTTTGAAAATTTCATGTTTTACAAAAAATTTGATAAGTTTGTTATTTATGCTTTAATTTGTTGAATAAAATAAAAGATTTTAATAAATATAAATATCTCAATATAGATTCTGATGTGAAAAATCCTTCATATTTAGATTTATTAAATTTGTTGCTCTATGTTTAAATGCCCCATCCTCGCCGATAATTTCAATTTCAAATTTCTAGCTTTACCAAGATATCTGTCGCCTCTTTCATTTCGCAGCATGTTATCGACTCCATAAGATTTTCATCGATGTTCATCCGGGAATGAATAGAAGCAATTGCGACAGCTTAATTATATGTCAAAGAGCTTCCACTGAATAGACCATTCACTGAACTTCATAAAAAGTTAGGATAACGAACGCATTGAGATATATACATTTCTTTGGTCTGGTCGTGAATGTTTCAATAGATAAGTTATCATTCGAATGTTGAAGGTATTTTTTGCGCTGAGGAATCAAGTTCGCGTCATCTACTTCCTCGTTACCTCTGAGCCATGCCCGCCCCTTGCGAGAAGAGACGGGTATTGTAAAGTCACGTTTTTCGCTATTGTGAACGACACTAATTCTGTATTGTAAAAAACTTGGCATTGAATATATGATATTCCAGTTCGATGAAATATTACCTGACAAATGTTCATAAAATACAAACAGAGATTGACATGACTTTCATTCCGTTTTCATCGCTAATGTTAACGCGGGAAATTTGATATTCAATATATTTGCACCTATATACTTTTGTATCTGCGTACATGCACATCCAAACATTTTCCGCTGTTAAAATTTTAGGCTTTTTACCAGGGATGCAACAGAGACGCAAAACCTGCTGCGGTTATATTGTAAACTTAATTTTATGCCCCACTATACCAACAATCGCAAAAATGCATATTAAAGCAAAACTTTGTTGGTTTTGAACTATGAAAAGTGTAAAATCTACGAAAAAATTACCATGTCTTGTGTTGAGTGTCTACAATTGGATTGCTGTACCAGGCACTAACACAATGATGTAAATATCTGCTTAGTATCATTGAAACAGAGTGTCAAATACATAAGCCAGCATGTAGAAAATGAAATATTACATATATCGATGAAGTGATGGGAAATAACAAAAAACTCTAGCCAGCAAAGCAAATCTTTGTTCTCGTTCTGGTCATTTAGATTGGATAACTGGCATTACTTTGAGTCTTTGAATACGAACAAATCAACTTTAACTTGCATCGAGTTATGTTGGATTGCAAACTGTCGGGATTATTACATGGCTCAGAAGAAAGATCACACGAAGACATATATTCTTATCGTTAATGCTGTCACCTCACGTTTAGACAATCTGCTTTGAAATAAACATACAAAAATGAATGTCACTGTCAGGTTTAACTATGGGCCACATAACAGTTAAAGCCGCACTTTCGATGAGATAGCTGGCCATATTCGACAGCCAATGAGTTTGTATAAAGCGTTCATTTTAGTTCATTCTTTGATTAAATTATGTGAAAATATAAACCTATGGTATATATAAGTCGAAACTCAACTGCACATTTCATGCTGCAAGCCAATTGAATTGATAAAGCAAATATTTGATTAGGAAATGTAAATTTATCTCTAGTACAACACCAAACAAAGGGATGATTTACCCAGCACCGAATATCGGACTCTTCTAATTCTATCGTATTTAATCCTACAATAATTTGGGCATGTGAAAGCTACTCAGCCTTCAAATTTTTTTTTATTTTGTCACTGCATCGGAAGCAATTCTTCAATTTTGAACACGGAATCGCTTTATTTTCTCTAGTATGCTTCACGTTTTTACATTTATGTTGTCTTTCAAAATCAAGCATCAGGAGACAGAAAATATCTATCCGATGTGAATTCCCACAATCGCATTTTAAAATATTGTACATTCATACTATGTACCAGCCGTAGTTTGTGTTAGTATTGCCCATGCTTGCACCAAATTGAATTCACGTAGCCTGTTCACGATATATATGACCCAGTATTAAATACATAGGTTTATGGCTCTTGTTGATAAATCCGGAAGCATGAAATTACTATCGACGAGAGCCCTTTATAAAACAAAAATGCAATACAGTTTGAGAACCAAGTTTGTCAACGAAACCGACGAAAGCGGTCAGTAAGAAATGCGGTATAAAAAATTGTTTTTTATTATATTCAAAAAACAGGAGCAAAATTTTTGTTGAAATATTGGGTCCCCTAGGATCAGAGGAAATTCTAAAGTAAACGATGAGGTAATTTTTTCCTATCAATTTTCCTATCTTCAAGTACTGAAATTGTGGAATCAATTGACCTATTATTTGCTGCAGAAGCAATTCATTTTCCGACAAGGATAACAACAACAAGAATAGAGCAAAGCAATCCATGGGTCCAATTCGTGTCCATTAATCTCTCCATAATGCTGGACGGCATGAAGGTTTTTTCAAATAGGAAGTTGATTGAAGATTTTGTATTAATAAATCTATAATTTGAATTCTGTCTTGCCTTTTATATATTGAGCATTGAAAATGTGTGCGCTTTTCATTATTTTTTTCATTTGAGAAACTATTCGAATTGTTTTGTTGTACATATGTACATACATGCTTAAAACGTATGGAGACCTCCCTCTTTTTACCATATAGGGGAAATTTACTGGGGGCAAATCGCCTCCGACACTGAAGTATAGATGGCAATGAATAAAATCAATCTTAGTTTATTTAAATGTGTGGAGTGTCGAGGTACGGGCTAAAGCCCGCTATTCTCTAAACATCACATCAGACATGGATTATACATGATGAAAAAGTGTGGGCCATCATCGATCTCGATACGAAACAACCAAAGAGTTCGTTCCAACGCTTCATAAAATTATGAGGTTCAATGGTAACTACGAACTATTAAAGAGATGAGTAATCTGATGGTAGACTGTTATCCAGACTTAACCAAAGCTTTCAAATAAAAGTACGGCAATTATTCGGCGCTGACAAACATCCTGGAATGTTTTTATGCGGTGAACATTGTCTCAATGACAGAGAAATTCTATTAAAATCGATCAGTTTTGTTTCATTGAATATGTATCAGGAAGCAGGCGGGTATATATAATTTCAGATGCATTGTGAAATTGGAAGCTTAATTGAGACTTTTCTTTGCGTGAACGAACACTCGGAGAACTTTATCGGTTTTAAAGGCGTCAGTCAGAGACATCTGAAGAATTTACACTCTTCCAGAGTAAGTTGTACATTATTGAATCTTGTCGTATGACAAAACAATCACAAGACGACAAAGCTTGATTACACATTGGTTTATAACTTTCTATAAACTTATTCCAAGACTATCAAAAACTCTATCAAACAAAGATAAAAAAAAAATAATTTATTTTTCCTATTGATGAATGAAATTCATTCCGTATACAATAATTTGAAAATTAACCTCCAAAATCTGTTGAAATTTTATACATTTTTCATTAATTTTGCTACTTCATTTTTAGGTTCCGCATTTTCCAACTCGTAAAACCGAATTATCAAAATGAACTTTCCTGTTTCATCAATTGTTAGAATGATCTCCATGATTGTTATCGTGATTACAATGAGTGCATCATTCATTCCTGGTGTCCGTAAGTACTTATTTACATTTGAAGTTTATTATAAACAAAGTTATATAGTCGAACGGAATTGATGCAAAATTTTCTAACGGCATAATTTTACGATCAGTTCAGCAGCTTTGCAAGATATTTGCTTGATATTTGGTATCAATATATATTTCAGTAAAACTGAGACTGGAATGCATGCCTATAAATGCTAGAGAAGTTGTTGAAACAAATGAAAGTTTGTTTGAAACATTTGAACTTCCGCCCAAAGTAGGAGAAAGAATCATATGAATCGAATACCAATTGCCTAGCGGTCTCATTTATCTTACGTGAAATAATATTTTTAGTGGGAGGCTATAGGCCTGAAGGTGACAGTCCGGATAAACAGCAAGAATTCCAAGGTAAATGCTTTAGAACTCTTCACTTGGTGAAACCAGTATATCATGTCTAAACTAAAAATGAAATGAAATTTTGAATAATTGACGATTAACTACTGAAACGTTAATTTGGCCCTTTTTACCAACTATATATAGCTTCAGAACTCAATTTAACGAAATCATACAATATAGCTACAATCATCGTTAACTTGACGAAACATCTGACTAAATTATTGGGGAACCTTACAATAAACGTAGTTAATATTTGACAGGGCTGAAATATAATTTTTGACTTTGTTCATCTTATTATTTATCACGCACTGTACAATACATATTTTCGTGTTTCTTAGTTAATAATACATCTGAGAAAAAAATCACGATAATGAAATATATGGCTTAATAGATGTTTCATCGTTTAGTGTGTATCTGATTTATTCAATCTTTTTTTAGAAAAGGCGGACAATTTCAATGATCGAATAATGTTTGATGCATGAAGTTATTTATTTACTCCGATGTTCTTTTCCTTATATGAACAGATTGTATCAATAAATATTATACAAGATTAATTCAAGATTATATATGACATTGCAGCCTTGCAGGTAGAAGGGTAACAAGCTGTTTTATGCTCAAGCATTATTGTTTCTGAATTCTGGATACTGAAAAGTAACATGACTTGTAATTAAAATTGAAACGGAACAACCAAAGTGCTGAAAGAAATATTTTGGGGCAGGGTTCATTGAAATTGTTTAAACGCGCCGATCTCTTCCTCGAGTAAAAAATAAAATGGGATAACGGAACAAGAATGAGTTTTGAATATGACATATTTTAATCACGTAATAGTTATTATTCCAGCTAGAATCTTTATTTTAAAAACAGAAGAAAGGCTACTTTTGCATGGACGAAATGGTAAGACGTGTACATTTGGCCACACGACCAATCGTCTTATGTGCATGGATATTTGGCTCACATCTCCATAAAATTGTAAGACACGTCTTACTACGCCACTCAAGTCAGGAATGTAATTGATCAAACTGTTTTATGAGAAGTTTTAGGAGGGATAACGCTTTCGTTTGAAGGAAAGGTCTAGTTTGGAAAAAGAATGTAAGATATATTTCTCTCGGACACGGTGATACCCATAAAGCCACATTTATAGGTAGAATCATAGAGTTTTCTTTTTTTCTCAGCAAAGATGTAGATTATAAACCGTTGGTAAAAATATTCACAAATAAGCCACTTTGAAATGCCTAAAAAACGGAAAAATTAAAATTAAAAGGGGGCTCCCGAAGTATGCGAACCAAGATAGCGGACATCGGAACGTAACATGGGTAACAGGTTAGGGTTAGGCGATAATTTTTTTCCAATTATCAGTTCGAAGACTAGCCAAGAGCCTCCCGTAGTATTTATACCTAAAATTATGGCCTAACCCTAACTTAGTACACATATTACATTCCGATGTCCGCCATCTTGGTTCGCATACTTCGGGAGCCCCATTAAAAGTTTGATTGCCACTGAAGTGAAGCTTTGAAGAGTTTCAAGACTGCCTTTCAATGTGGTTGCAAAGCTTGGCAAACAATATTAAAACATCGCTCATCTCAATAAAATTGAATTGAACTGATTCCATTCAGCGCTGTGGATATATCCTTGGAGACCACACTTCTCAATTAATGAATCATTGAGATTATACAAACACCATTTCCACTTCACTTAATTGATAAATCCGAATTGCCTCTCTCATAATGCAGGAGTGTCCTCAATACGGACACCTCACACGTACTGGATTTTTCAGTTTTATTTCATTCTTTTGAACGAATAAAACATTCCAAACACAGATAATTATTCCAAAACCACAAAATCAAAGCTAAAATATAATTTAAACTTGAATTTCTCACCTGGCAGAAATAAATCGAACATCTTCGTTAGTTTTTGTCGTGTTACTTCTGCCCTACATTGATAGTTAAAAATGATAAAGTTAAAAAAATGCAGCGTATGTATAACTTTGTGGATTGCGATTCACAAACCCTAAATTTTCACAACGTTTCACGTGCTATATGGCTGAATAATTTCTATATAAGATATTCATGTTGTTCAATCTGATAATTGTCTTTTTATCAAATGTTTGGTCACACCCAAGTATCAGTCTTCATCAAAAAACTTAAATACACTTTATATATAAATAGGTGACGCCGATTAAGCGAATAAGACGATCTACAATCAAAAAAGTATCTATTTTACAAGGCTAGATTGATTAATATAAAGCTATTAATGCCGATGTCACAATCTATGGGAGGAATTGGTTAAGTTATTCTGGATAAAGCTATTTTTATTTAAAATAATTTAACGCACAATTAATGTTTTCCCATACTCTGTATGTTACGGTTACGAGCAATGCGTTGAAAAAGCACAACACCCTTCTATGTCATTGCATTTGTATGAAATGAATTTACGCATCTGCTTCAAAAATGTGAGGCGTTAAGCAATATGAGAACTGCGATCAATTCTCCATGATTCAAAAACAGTTAGTTGTAGGCATGAAGGTTTTTTTAGTTGGAAATTAATTGATAATTTAGTACAAAAAATCTTTATTTGGAATTCTGTTTTGCTTTTTATATATTGAGCATCGTGAATGTGCGTGCATTTTCATCATTTATTTTTTATTTGGAGAACTATTCAAATTGTTTTGCTGTACATTTTGCTTAAAACGTATCAACAACTTTTCCATTATTTTCCGAGGGACAATTTCTTCGAAGCAAATCCCTTCAGACACTAACGTATGCATGACAATAAATAAAGTCAATGTATGATGTGTCGAAGTATGGGTAAATGTCATTATCAAAACATTGCATCAACCGTAGAAAATACATAACAGTGTGTTCCATCCTCAATCTCGGTACGGAACATCCCAATGCCTAATGAAATTAGAAAAGAACAATTGCAACTGCAAACTCTTGGAGGGTTGGAGTAATCTGAAACTAGGTTGTTATTCAGACAAATTCTATGACATTCTTTGGTAATGTCAAACACCCTGGTATGTTTCGAACAATGAACATGGTTCCAATTCAATCTAAAGGAGAAAATATGAGGCTTCGATTCAATTTTTGTTCGATAAATTGCGTGTACGCAATTCAGCATGCTTCAGTATTATATCAAGTTTCACTATTTTCGCCTTATTCAATTTTGAAATTCTCGTTGTAACGTCTAACTAAGCAATCTTCAACTGTTCCAAGCAAGGAGCTAACATGCGCTAGCCTGCATTATTATTATCATAATAAATTAAGTTCATATTGTCTCACCATGGTTTATATTAACTTTTCATATCATGCATGAAAGGTAGAATATAAGACCGATTATTAATAAGTTAACTTTCTCTCTTGACAAAGGTATTTCACAACGATCAACGTACCCGGCTTGTTCTTTACCTCTAGTTACACAAGGCTACATATTTTATGTATATGGTGCATAGACAATTTCTTCTAACACAATCAGTGATGTATCGGTATCGGTCATTTTTTCGGCATCGGTATCATCGGTTCTTTAAGTACATCATTGAATACGTCGCCGATACTTTTCGGTGGTAAATACATAGGCGTGTTCACACAACTTGTGTCTGGCTGGGATTAACAGAAAATACAGGTAAATGTTGCCTCTTTTGCTTCATTAGATTGTTTTTAGCAGGAAGTAGTTCGGCTTTATAATACCTGACGCTTGAGTGGAATATATCATTCCACAAACGACGACTTGAAAGCATTTTCAATTCTGACGTTGGAAGCTTTAACGAAACGATATCAAAGAAATTTGGGTAAAATTGGGAAGTTTACTTTCATTCCAATATTAATTGAATTTTTACATTTTGGTTTTATATCGTACCGAAGAATATAATTTTCAAAAACTATTTTCGAATAGTATTTCGCCAATATAAGTGATAATAAGTGAGAATTCTTCACTCTTCACGAACAATTCAACTTAATTGAATATTTTATAAATAAAAACAACTGTATTTTGGAAAATGTTTAAAACATATTTATTCGTACATATCTTTGAATCACATTTATTGTTTCTGAAGGTCATATTGCAAGCAGAAAATATCGGAAGCTACCAAAAAAAAAAATAACATTTGGTATTTTTACGTTTATAGGTGTCTGTCGCCTGGATTAAGAGTTTCTTCGTAATTATAAAATTTCAACATATTGAACATTATTTCACCCATTGTTCACAATGTCTTGATGATCTTCTTGGTGGTTGCAATAAGTGCATCATTTATTCCAGGAGTTCGTAAGTACTGCACGATCTGATATGATGAGGTTATGATTTGAACTATTTTAAGGTTCTATTTTGGTTAACATAGAAGCTCACTCAAGCTCTCGGTGACGAACTTTCAAAATAAATTTAGCATAGTTTTTTTAAATACTCGGAATTTCATTAATATTATATATATTTTAATACGTTTGTATGATAAAGGAAATGCAATATATAGAATTTTTGGAAGTGTGGTATAACTGATAGGAGTTAAAAATCATATATATATATATTCCATGAATTCGTGAGAAATGCGAGAAAAAGAATCATTTTAAACTTTCAAACTGTAACTTTTTCAGTCGGTGGGATAGAGTCTGAAGGTGGCAGTCCGGATTCTGCACAGACATTCCAAGGTAAATGCCTTTTTTTTCAAACTCAAGTTGGTGGAAAGTGGCCGGCCTTATACCCGGTACCATATTGCGATAATAACTCAGCTACAATCAACCTCTGATCGCTAGGTATAACTGACCTGAAATCCTATATTGTTGTTTGGCAATGATATTGAATTATTAGTTAAACAAGACCCTTTGTCTTTACCGCACTACCGACAAATCCGTGATTAGCCTTTGTGCAATTATTATATAGATAGAACAATTTACGTTGTATATAAACTGTTACAAATTCTGTAATTGGGATTTCTTTGGCTGGGAAATTGATTCAGAGAAGTCAACAGTTTTCCAAGCATCCGATTTATACAATTAATTTCATTTCAGAAAATACAGACAACTTCCGTGATCAAGAAATGTTTGACGGATCATTCCAGTCGTTTATTTTAATTGTGCGTCGTCTTGTGTTGACTGAAATTATAAACAGATGTTGTAAATATATCATTCAAACAAGAAAATATCGAATTCACTTATTGTCGAACCGCCAATTTACAGAATTCCAACTAAGAATCGTGCACACACGCAATCAACCCAAACAAGTATCCGAGAAGTAATGAATGAATTGCCATTGCAACTTATTGTAATTTAAACAGTAAAACTCAGAATCTGAAGTTACTCAGCGGTCAATAAAATTTTCTGATTTTTTAACGTATTAGGCGCTCCTCTGCAACGTTGTTGTCTCCTTGTTGTATTATGTGTACGCACTTCACGTTTATGCATTTTTCGGTTTCATGCTCAAGAATAAAAAAAAATAAATAAATATGAAGTAAAGATCAACGATGGGCCACACATATAATTGAGCATGGCAAAATTTTAGGGTTTTACTTTGAATATAAATTCAGTTTCGTGTGCGTAAATTTCAAATCTTTTAAAATATCCATTTCATAAAAAAATGTTGAATGTTTGTCATCTATGCTTTTGATTTATTAAATGAAATAGGATTTTTGAAATAACTATAAATATCTTATTATTCCGATGTGGAAAATCATTCATATTGAGATTAATACAATTTGTTGTTCTATGTTTCCATGCACAATCCTCGCCAATAACTTGTAAATTCTAGTCGACGGATTAATTCTATGTAGACACGCGTCCCCTGAAAGTCTTCACCGATCTTGGTCGGTTTGAAATCCATTCACTAAACGTCGTAAAATGTTAGCATAACGAACACATTGAATCTCTCTAAAACGCAATTGTGAAATCTTTCTAATCTCATTCACAAAAGATCTCTTGAAGGTTTGAGACACGAAAGAGTTGTACCGGTGTATCGGTATCGGGTATTGGTATCTGTAATATCATCAATTTTTTCAAAATCGGTAATTGTATTGGTATCGGCTAAAATATACCGATATTTCCGATATATATATTACTTTGGTCTGATCTAGAATGTTTCAAAAGATCAGTTAGTTAGTGTTCGAATGTTGAAGGTATTTTTTGCGCTGAGGAATCAAGTTCGCGTCATCTACTTCCTCGTTAACTCTGAGCCATGCCCGCCCCTTGCGAGAAGAGAGGTATTGTCAAGTCACGTGTTTTTCTATTTTGAACGACACTCATTCTGTATTGTAAAAAACTTGACATTGAATATATGATATTCCAGTTCGATGAAATATCACCTGACAAATGTTCATAAAATACAAACAGAGATTGACATGACCTTCATTCCGTTTTCATCGCTAATGTTAACGCGGGAAATTTGATATTCAATATATTTGCACCAATATACTTTTGTATCTGCGTTCATGCACATCCAAACATTTTCCGCTGTTAAAATTTTAGGCTTTTTACCAGGGAGGCAACAGAGACGCAAAACCTGCTGCGGTTATATTGCAAACTTAATTTTATGCCCCACTAGACCATCAATCGCAAAAATGCATATTAAAGCAAAACTTTGTTGGATTTGAACTATGAAAAGTGTGATGTCTACGGAAAAATCACCATGTTTTGTGTCTCAATTGGATTGCTGTATCAGGCACTAACACAATGATGTAAATATCTGCTTAGTATCATTGAAACAGTGTGTCAAATGAATGAGCCAGCATGTAGAAAATGAAATATTACATATATCGATGAAGTGATGGGAAATAACAAAAAACTCTGGCCAGCAAAGCAAATCTTTGTTCTCGTTCGGGTCATTTAGATTGGATAACTGGCATTATTTTGAGTCTTTGAATAAAATAAAATCTACTTTAATTTGCAATGAGCTATGTTGGATTGCAAACTGTCGGGATTATTACATGGCTCAGAAGAAAGATCACACGAAGACATATATTCTTATCGTTCATGCTGCCACCTCACGTTCAGACAATCTGCTCTGAAATCAACATACAAAAATGAATGTCACTGTCAGGTTTAACTATGGGCCACATAACAGCTAAAGCCGCACTTTCGGTGAGATGGCTGATGAGTTTGTATAAAGCGTTCATTTTAGTTCATTCTTTGACTAAATTCTATGGTATATATAAGTCGAAACTCAACTACACATTTTATGCTGCAAACCAATTGAACTGATAAATCAAATATTTGATTAGCAAATGTAATTTATCTCTAGTACAACACCAAACAAAGGGATGATTTACCCAGCACCGAATATCGGACTTTTCTAATTCTATCGTATTTAATCCTACAATAATTTGGGCATGTGAAAGCTACTCAGCCTTCAAATTTTTTTATTTTGTTCACTGCATCGGAAGCAATTCTTCAATTTTGAACACGAAATCGCTTCATTTTGTCTAGTATGCTTCACGTTTTTACATTTGTGTTGTCTTTCAAGATCACGCAAGAGACAGAAAATATCTATCCGATATGAATTCTCACAATCGCATTTTGAAATATTGTACATTCATACAATGTACCAGCCGTAGTATGTGTTAGTATTGCCCATGCTTGCACCAAATTGAAATTCACGCAGCCTGTTCACGATATATATGACCCATAATTAAATACATATGTTTATGGCTCTTGTTGATTTATCCGGAAGCATGAAATTACTATCGACGAGAGCCCTTTAAAAAACAAAAATGTTTTTCATTATATTCAAAAAACAGGAGCAAAAATTTTGTTGAAATATTCGGTCCTCTAGGATCAGAGGAAATTTTAAAGTAAACGATGATGTAATTTTTTTCTGGCTACTTCCTATCTTCGAGTACTGAAATTGTGAAATCAATTGACCTAATATTTGCTGCAGAAGTAATACATTTTACGACACGGATAACAACAACAAGAATAGATCAAAGCAATCCATGGGTCCAATTCGTGTCCATTAATCTCTCCATAATGCTGGACCGGCATGAAGGTTTTTTCAAATAGGAAGTTGATTGAAGATTTAGTATGAGTAAATTTATAATTTGAATTCTGTCTTGCCTTTTATATATTGAGCATTGCAAGTGTGTGCGCTTTTCATTATTTTTTTCATTTGAGAAACTATTCGAATTGTTTTGTTGTGCATATGTACATACATGCTTAAAACGTATGGAGACCTCCCCCTTTTCACCATATAGGGCATGGATGGCGAACCACTGACCCGCGGGTCACAAAGTGACCCACCGCGTTTTATTCGTGACCCGCCAAGGCACGAATAAAATAATAAAAAAAATGCTAACATATCAGTGATAAAAATTGATAAAACCGGCCTTAAATTAATCTAACAATACCTAAACTATTATAATCTACCCAGTGGCGTATCTACGTAACATGGCGCCCATGGCAAAGTTTAAAAATGCACCCCTCGATAGTTGGTTAACGATTTATAATGACTGTTATTGAAATGGTATACTGTACCTGTACGATATTTTTCAAGTAAAAATGCGAGTTTCAGTCGTCTTCAATTTGAAATAATTCTATTGAAACATATTGCGATTAAAACTTTTTGCCGTTTTTCCGCCCTGTCTAAACAGCGCCCATGGCACAAGCCATGGCTGCCACACCCTCGATACGCCACTGAATCTACCGTCAGTTGGGCAGTCCGGGCCGCGAGGGCTCATATTCAAATTGTTAATTTCGGGCCGGTATGGTAATTTTCAAAACCCTTAATCTTGGACGCATGTCTGCACCGCTGTGAACCATTATTCAGCTATTGGCTCTGACATCGTTTAGGACATAACAATGCAACTGATATGTTAATTTGTCGCTACGTCGGGTCTCTTTCGGAAGTTCATCTGCAGACTGTTTTAGGGGTTATGCGAGAATTAGATGCTACTTTGTATTTTATTAGTTTCTCGCCCACAATACCGCTAAGAGAACAAAATCTTTCAAACTCGAAATAAAAGCCTGGAAATCTGAGATAACAATGGGGGAGTGTAAAAGTGCCTTAATGAGGTTGAAAGTCGATTGAAAAATACAACACTGTCAGGTGGGATTCCCTCCAAAGTCTTTGGAACCGTAAAATAATTTACCGCATCATCCTAAACGTTTATGGTAATTCATATGCGTGTTTTCGTACTCTAATTTCATAAAATCGAGTGCCTGAATCAAGTCCCTGATAGAAGTGCTGCATAAGTAAAGCCTGAAACTATTACACCAACAGAAGCCTAAAAGAATTGTTTCAGAAGTTTCTTATAGATACAAACATTGATCATATATCTGTGACCCACTCTCTTCTGTTCCGCGATAAAAATATAATTTTTGACCCATTCATTGAAAAAGGTTCGCCAGGTAGGGGAAACTTACTGGGGCAAATCGCCTCCGACACTGAAGTATAGATGGCAATAAATAAAATCAATCTTAGTTTATTTAAATGTATGAGGTGTCGAGGTACGGGCTAAAGCCCGCTATTCTCAAAACTTCACATCAGCCATGGATTATACATGATGAAAAAGTGTGGGCCATCCTCGATCTCGATTCGAAAAAACCAACGAGTTGGTTCCAACGCTTCATAAAATTATGAGGTTCAATGGTAACTACGAACTCTTAAAGAGATGAGTAATCTGATGGTAGACTGTTATTCAGACTTATCCAAAGCTTTCAAATAAAAGTACGGCATTTATTTGGCGCTGACAAACATCCTGGTATGTTTTTATGAGGTGAACATTGTCTCAATGACAGAGAAATTCTATTAAAATCGATCAGTTTTGTTTCATTGAATATGTATCAGGAAGCAGGTGGGTATATATAATTCAGATGCATTGTGAAATTGGAAGCTCCATTGAAATTTTTCTTTGCGTGAACGACAACTTGGAGAACTTTTTCGGTTTTAAAGCCGTCAGTCAGAGAGATCTGAAGAATTTACACTTTTCGAAGGTAAGTTGTACATTATTGAATCTTGTCGTATAACAAAACAATTACAAGACGACAAAGCTTGATTACACTTTGATTTATACCTTTCCCTAAACTTATTTCAAGACATGAATTTATTGACTTCATTTTTGACGGAGGAGAAATGACTATCAAATAAAAGAAAAAAAAATAATTTAATTTTTCCTATTGATGAATGAAAATCATTCCGTATACAATCATTTTAAAATTAACTTCTAAAATCTGTTGAAATTTTATACATTTTCATTTACTTTACTACTTCATTTTTAGGTTCAGCATTTTCCAACTCGTAAAACCGAATTATCAAAATGAACTTTCCTGTTTCATCAATTGTTAGAATGATCTACATGATCGTTATAATGATTGCAATGAGTGCAACATTCATTCCTGGTGTCCGTGAGTACTTATTTAGATTTGAAGTTTATTATAAACAAAGTTATATAGTCGAACGGAATTGGTGCAAAATCCTCTAACGGCATAATTTAACGATAAATTCAGCAGCCTTGCAAGATATTTGCTTGATATTTGGTATCAATATAAATTTCAGTAAAACTGAGTCTGAAAATACATGGCTATAAATGCTAAAGAAGTTGTTGAAACAGAAGAAAGTTTGTTTGAAACATTTGAACTCCCGCCCAAAGTAGGAGAAAGAATCATATGAATCGAATACCAATTACCTAGCGGTCTAATTTATCTTGCGTGAATTAATATTTTTAGTGGGAGCCTTTAGGCCTGAAGGTGAAGGTCCGGATAAACAGCATGAATTCCAAGGTAAACTTTATATAAACCTTTAATATATGGTTCCAGTACAGCAATTCTAAACTAAAAATGAGATGAAATGTTAAATAATTGACGGTTAACTACTGAAACGTTAATTTGGCCCTTTTTGCCAACTATATTTAGCTGCAGAACTCGATTTATCGAAATAACCCAATATAGGTACAATCATCGTTAACTTAACGAAACATCTGACTAAATTATTAAGAAACCTTACAATAAACGTAGTTAATATTTGACAGGGCTGAAATAGAATTTTTGACTTTGAACATTTACTTATTTATCACGCACTGTAGCCTACAATACATATTTTCGTGTTTCTTAGTTAATAACATATCTGAGAAAAAAATCACAATAATGAAATATATTGCTTAATAGATGTTTTATAGTTTGGCGTGTATTTGATTTAATTAATCTTTTTTTAGAAAAGGCAGACAATTTCAATGATCGAATAATGTTTGATGCATGAAGTTATTTATTAACTCCGATGTTCTTTTCTTCGTATAAACAGATTGTGTCAATAAATATTATACAAGATTAATTCAAGATTATATATGACATTGCAGTCTTGCAGGAAGAAAAGTAACAAGCTGTTTTATGCTCAAGCATTATTGTTTCTTAATTCAGAAGACTGAAAAGTAACATGACTTGTAATTAAAATGAACCTAAACAACAAAAGTGCTGATAGAATTATTTTGGGGCAGGGTTTATTGAAATTGTTATAACGCGCCAATCTCTTCCACGAGTGAAAAATAAAATGGGATTACCGAACAAGAATGAGTTCTGAATATGACATAATTGAAAAGCACGTAATAGTTTTTAATTGAGCTAGAATCTTTATTTAAAAAAACAGAAGAAAGCCATTTCTGCATGGACGAAATGATAAGACGTGTACATTTGGCCACACGACCAATCGTCTTATGTGCATGCATATTAGGCTTACATCTCCAGAAAATTGTAAGACACGTCTTACAACGTCACTCAAGTCTGGAATGTAATTGATGAAACTGTTTTATGAGAAGTTAAGGAGGTATAGCGCTTTCGTTTGAATGAAAGGTCTAGTTTAGAAAAAGAATGTAAGATTATTTCTCTCGAACACGGTGATACACATAAATCCATCTTTATAGGTAGAATCATAAAGTATTCTTATTTTCTCAGCCAAGAAGTAGAGTATTAAGCGTTGTTTAATATATTCACAAATAATCCACTTTAGAATCACAACCTTTGATTGCTACCGAAGTGAAACTTGGAAGAGTTTCAAGACTGCTATCAATGTTGTTGCAAGGCTTGGCAAACAATATTAATCAACCTTTTTTTTGTCAAGTACCCCCCGAGTCACGAAACAATCAACGCGAGCACCCGGTAATCAGACACCGAACAAACTTCGTGTTACTGTCCATGAACGCACAGTTGAACCCCATGATGGCGCTGTCGCTTGTATTATTTAGGCTTCCCGCTGCTTGTCAGCAGGGAACCTATTGTATTCCTGTGTTTTATTAGGCTTCCCGCTGCTTGTCAGCAGGGAACCTATTGTATTCCTGTGTTTTATTATTATTATTATTTATTAGGCTTCCCGCTGCTTGTCAGCAGGGAACCTATTGTATTCCTGTGTTTTATTAGGCTTCCCGCTGCTTGTCAGCAGGGAACCTATTGTATTCCTGTGTTTTATTATTATTATTTATTTATTATTAGGCTTCCCGCTGCTTGTCAGCAGGGAACCTATTGTATTCCTGTGTTTTATTATTATTAAAATTATTATTTATTTTTATTATTTTTTTTTGCAAATTGCAAAGTTCTCAGCTAGCAATAAAATGCAAATTTTATGCATGAATTACCACGCTTTCAGGCTCCAGTGAGCAAAACGCGTCTTCAGTTTTTTTGCGATTTCTCAAAATTGATACCTGGTATTGGGTTGAAATTCATAACAATGATTAATGGACATGTTCCGGATACAATATGTCAAGGATACGTATGAGTGACCTCGGCGATACGCTCCAGTGAGCAATATAGGATTTTACATTTTCATCTTCTTCTCGAGAACGACACTACTTAGAGACTTGAAATTTATATCACATGCAGATAATAAGTCCCCCATCATAAATTGCAAATTTTATGCATGACTGACCACGCTTTCACGCTCCAGTGAGCAAAACGCGTCTTCAGTTTTTTTTACGCGGGAAGCCTGTTAAAGCTGCACGCAGCTCTAGTTATTACTTATCGATCTTAAGATCGGTAAGTATATTGATAGGTATTTGTCTTTATGTCTGTGTGTCTGTGTGTGTGTCTGTTAGATGCACGCGATATCTCACGAAAGCGAGATTGAATCTGCTCCAGATTTTGCATGTGCATTCATCTTATCTCGGACCAGAAAGAAGCCTATTGATTTTGGGCGAATTATGTCGTATAATTAGCGAGTTATCAATCAATTATTGATATAGTGATCTAGATTTTTGTAAAGCGAGAGAATTTTGAAACCCGCCGAGTGTGTGTGTGCGATGCGCAGTGCGCAAGTTACAAGAGCGGATGAATCAAAACTGCAGTTTCTGTTTTGGGGGATCCCCTAACTATCGATCGATAAGTCTTCGGTTTCCAACCGATATTCTCGTTATTTATTATTATTATTATTTTTTTTTTTAAATTGGTCCTACAAACTTGAAATTCACCTCAAATGTGCAGAAGTTCTCAGCTAGCAATAAAATGCAAATTTTATGCATGAATGACCACGCTTTCAGGCTCCAGTGAGCAAAACGCGTCTTCAGTTTTTTTGCGATTTCTCAAAATTGATACCTGGTATTGGGTTGAAATTCATAACAATGATTAATGGACATGTTCCGGATACAATATGTCAAGGATACGCATGAGTGACCTCGGCGATACGCTCCAGTGAGCAATATAGGATTTTACATTTTCATCTTCTTCTCGAGAACGACACTACTTAGAGACTTGAAATTTACATCACATTCAGATAATAAGTTCCCCATCATAAATTGCAAATTTTACGCATGACTGACCACGCTTTCACGCTCCAGTGAGCAAAACGCGTCTTCAGTTTTTATGCGATTTCTCAAAATTGATGCATGCTATTGGGTTGAAATTCATAACAATGATTAATGGACATGTTCCGGATACGATATGTCAAGGATACGCATGAGTAACCTCGATGATACGCTCCAGTGAGCAATATAGGATTTTACATTTTCATCTCTCCTCGAGAACGACACTACTTACAGACTTGAAATTTACATCACATGCAGATAATAATTCCCTCATCATAAATTGCAAATTTTATGCATGACTGACCACGCCTTCACGCTCCAGTGAGCAAAACGCGTCTTCAGTTTTTTTACGATTTCTCAAAATTGATACATGCTATTGGGTTGAAATTCATAACAATGATTAATGGACATGTTCCGGATACGATATGTCAAGGATACGCATGAGTGACTTCGGCGATACGCTCCAGTGAGCAATATAGGATTTTACATTTTAAATCTTCTTCTCGAGAACGACACTACTTAGAGACTTGAAATTTACATCACATGCAGATGATAAGTCCCCCATCATAAATTGCAAATTTTATGCATGACTAACCACGCTTTCACGCTCCAGTGAGCAAAACGCGTCTTCAGTTTTTTTTTTTACACGGGAAGCCTGTTAAAGCTGCACGCAGCTCTAGTTATTATTATTAGGCTTCCCGCTGCTTATCAGCAGGGAACCTATTGTATTCCTGTGTTTTATTATTGTTATTTATTTTTATTATTTTTTTTTCAAATTGGTCCTACAAACTTTAAATTCACCTCAAATGTACAGAAGTTCTCAGCTAGCAATAAAATGCAAATTTTATGCATGACTGACCACGCTTTCACGCTCCAGTGAGCAAAACGCGTCTTCAGTTTTTTTTACGCGGGAAGCCCGTTAAAGCTGCACGCAGCTCTAGTTATTTATTTATTTTTATTATTTTTTTTTCAAATTGGTCCTACAAACTTGAAATTCACCTCAAATGTGCAGAAGTTCTCAGCTAGCAATAAAATGCAAATTTTATGCATGACTGACCACGCTTTCACGCTCCAGTGAGCAAAACGCGTCTTCAGTTTTTTTGCGATTTCTCAAAATTGATACATGTTATTGGGTTGAAATTCATAACACTGATTAATGGACATGTTCCGGATACGATATGTCAAGGATACGCATGAGTGACCTCGGCGATACGCTCCAGTGAGCAATATAGGATTTTACATTTTCCTCTTCTTCTCGAGAACGACACTACTTAGAGAATTGAAATTTACATCACATTCAGGTAATAAGTCCCCCATCATAAATTGCAAATTTTATGCATGACTAACCACGCTTTCACGCTCCAGTGAGCAAAACGCGTCTTCAGTTTTTTTGCGATTTCTCAAAATTGATACATTCTATTGGGTTGAAATTCATAACAATGATTAATGGACATGTTCCGGATACGATATGTCAAGGATACGCATGAGTGACCGCGGCGATACGCTCCAGTGAGCAATATAGGATTTTACATTTTCATCTTCTTCTCGAGAACGACACTTTTTACAGACTTGAAATTTACATCACATGCAGATAATAAGTCCCCCATCGTAAATTGCAAATTTTATGCATGACTGACCACGCTTTCACGCTCCAGTGAGCAGAACACGTCTTCAGTTTTTTTTTACGCGGGAAGCCTGTTAAAGCTGCACGCAGCTCTAGTTATTATTATTATTTATTTATTTTTTTTATTTTTGTTTCAAATTGGTCCTACAAACTTGAAATTCACCTCAAATGTGCAGAAGTTCTCAGCTAGCAATAAAATGCAAATTTTATGCAAGACTGACCACGCTTTCACGCTCCAGTGAGCAAAACGCGTCTTCAGTTTTTTTGCGATTTCTCAAAATTGATACATGTTATTGGGTTGAAATTCATACCAATAATTAATGGACATGTTCCAGATACGATATGTCAAGGATGCGCATGAGTGACCTCGGCGATACGCTCCAGTGAGCAATATAGGATTTTACATTTTCATCTTCTTCTCGAGAACGACACTACTTAGAGACTTGAAATTTACATCACATGCAGATAATAAGTCCCCATCATAAATTGCAAATTTTATGCATGACTGACCACGCTTTCACGCTCCAGTGGGCAAAATGCGTCTTCAGTTTTTTTGCGATTTCTCAAAATTGATACATGCTATTGGGTTAAAATTCATAACAATGATTAATGGACATGTTCCGGATACGATATGTCAAGAATACGCATGAGTGACCTCGGCGATACGCTCCAGTGAGCAATATAGGATTTTACATTTTCATCTTCTTCTCGAGAACGACACTACTCAGAGACTTGAAATTTACATCACATGCAGATAATAAGTCGCCCATCATAAATTGCAAAATTTATGCATGACTGACCACGCTTTCACGCTCCAGTGAGCAAAACGCGTCTTCAGTTTTTTTTTACGCGGGAAGCCTGTTAAAGCTGCACGTAGCTCTAGTTATTTATTTATTTTTATTATTTTTTTTTCAAATTGGTCCTACAAACTTGAAATTCACCTCAAATGTGCAGAAGTTCTCAGCTAGCAATAAAATGCAAATTTTATGCATGACTGACCAGGCTTTCACGCTCCAGTGAGCAAAACGCGTCTTCAGTTTTTTTGCGATTTCTCAAAATTGATACATGTTATTGGGTTGAAATTCATAACACTGATTAATGGACATGTTCCGGATACGATATGTCAAGGATACGCATGAGTGACCTCGGCGATACGCTCCAGTGAGCAATATAGGATTTTACATTTTCATCTTCTCCTCGAGAACGACACTACTTAGAGACTTGAAATTTACATCACATGCAGATAATAAGTCCCCCATCATAAATTGCAAATTTTATGCATGACTGACCACGCTTTCACGCTCCAGTGAGCAAAACGCGTCTTCAGTTTTTTTGCGATTTCTCAAAATTGATACATGCTATTGGGTCAAAATTCATAACAATGATTAATGGACATGTTCCGGATACGATATGTCAAGGATACGCATGAGTGACCTCGGCGATACGCTCCAGTGAGCAATATAGGATTTTACATTTTCATCTTCTTCTCGAGAACGACACTACTTACAGACTTGAAATTTACATCACATGCAGATAATAAGTCCCCCATCGTAAATTGCTAATTTTATGCATGACTGACCACGCTTTCACGCTCCAGTGAGCAAAACGCGACTTCAGTTTTTTTTTACGCGGGAAGCCTGTTAAAGCTGCACGCAACTCTAGTTATTAGGCTTCTCGCTGCTTGTCAGCAGGGAACCTATTGTATTCCTGTGTTTTATTAGGCTCCCCGCTGCTTGTCAGCAGGGAACCTATTGTATTCCTGTGTTTTATTATTATTATTTATTATTATTTATTATTATTTATTATATTATTATTTTTTTTTCAAATTGGTCCTACAAACTTGAAATTCACCTCAAATGTGCAGAAGTTCTCACTAGCAATAAAATGCAAATTTTATGCATGACTGACCACGCTTTCACGCTCCAGTGAGCAAAACGCGTATTCAGTTTTTTTTGCGATTTCTCAAAATTGAACATGGTATTGGGTTGAATTCATAACAATGATTAATGGACATGTTCCAGATACGATATGTCAAGGATACGCATGAGTGACCTCGGCGATACGCTCCAGTGAGCAATATAGGATTTTACATTTTCATCTTCTTCTCGAGAACGACACTACTTAGAGACTTAAAATTTACATCACATGCAGATAATAAGTCCCCCATAATAAATTGCAAATTTTATGCATGACTGACCACGCTTTCACGCTCCAGTGAGCAAAACGCGTTTTTCAGTTTTTTGTGATTTCTCAAAATTGATACATGCTATTCGGTTGAAATTCATAACAATGATTAATGGACATGTTCCGGATACGATAGGTCAAGGATACGCATGAGTGACCTCGGCGTATACGCTCCAGTGAGCAATATAGGATTTTACACTTTCATCTTCTTCTCGAGAACGACACTACTTAGAGACTTGAAATTCACACCACATGCAGATAATAAGTCCCCCATCATAAATTGCAAATTTTATGCATGACTGACCACGCTTTCACGCTCCAGTGAGCAAAACGAGTCTTCAGTTTTTTTTTACGCGGGAAGCCTGTTAAAGCTGCACGCAGCTCTAGTTATTATTATTATTATTATTATTTATTTATTATTATTTATTTTTATTATTTTTTTTTCAAATTAGTCCTACAAACTTGAAATTCACCTCAAATGTGCAGAAGTTGTCAACTAGCAATAAAATGCAAATTTTATGCATGACTGACCACGTTTTCACGCTCCAGTGAGCAAAACGCGTCTTCAGTTTTTTTGCGATTTCTCAAAATTGATAAATGCTATTGGGTTGAAATTCATAACAATGATTATTGGACATGTTCCGGATACGATATGTCAAGGATACGCATGAGTGACTTCGGCGATACGCTCCAGTGAGCAATATAGGATTTTACATTTTCATCTTCTCCTCGAGAACGACACTACTTAGAGACTTGAAATTTACATCACATGCAGATAATAAGTCCCCCATCATAAATTGCAAATTTTATGCATGACTGACCACGCTTTCACGCTCCAGTGAGCAAAACGCGTCTTTTGTTTTTTTGCGATTTCTCAAAATTGATACATGCTATTGGGTTGAAATTCATAACAATGATTATTGGACATGTTACGGATACGATATGTCAAGGATACGCATGAGTGACTTCGGCGATACGCTCCAGTGGGCAATATAGGATTTTACATTTTCATCTTCTTCTCGAGAACGACACTACTTAGAGACTTGAAATTTAAATCACATGCAGATAATAAGTCCCCCATCATAAATTGCAAATTTCATGCATGACTGACCACGCTTTCACGCTCCAGTGAGCAAAACGCGACTTCAGTTTTTTTTTAAGCGGGAAGCCTGTTAAAGCTGCACGCAGCTCTAGTTATTATTTATTTTTATTATTTTTTTTCAAATTGGTCCTACAAACTTGAAATTCACCTCAAATGTGCAGAAGTTCTCAGCTAGCAATAAAATGCAAATTTTATGCATTGACTGACCACGCTTTCACGCTCCAGTGAGCAAAACCGCGTCTTCAGTTTTTTTGCGATTTCTCAAAATTGATAAATTGTATTGGGTTGAAATTCATAACAATGATTATTGGACATGTTCCGGAAACAATATGTCAAGGATACGCATGAGTGACCTCGGCGATACGCTCCAGTGAGCAATATAGGATTTTACATTTTCATCTTCTTCTCGAGAACGACACTACTTAGAGACTTGAAATTTACATAGCTTGCAGACAATAAGTCCCCCATCATAATTTGCAAATTTTATGCATGACTGACCACGCTTTCACGCTCCAGTGAGCAAAACGCGTTTTCAGTTTTTTTGCGATTCCTCAAAATTGATACATGCTATTGGGTTGAAATTCATAACAATGATTAATGGACATTGTTCCGGATACGATATGTCAAGGATACGCATGCGTGACCTCGGCGATACGCTCCAGTGAGCAATATAGGATTTTACATTTTCATCTTCTTCTCGAGAACGACACTACTTAGAGACTTGATATTTACATCACATGCAGATAATAAGTCCCCATCATAAATTGCAAATTTAATGCATGACTGACCACGCTTTCACGGTCCAGTGAGCAAAACGCGTCTTCAAGTTTTTTTGCGATTTCTCAAAATTGATACATGGTATTGGGTTGAAATTCATAACATGATTATGGACATGTTCCGGAAACAATATGTCAAAGGATACGCCATGAGTGATCTCGGCGAATACGCTCCAGTGAGCAATATAGGATTTTACATTTTCATCTTCTTCTCGAGAACGACACTACTTAGAGACTTGAAATTTACATCACATGCAGATAATAAGTCCCCCATCATAAATTGCAAATTTTATGCATGACTGACCACGCTTTCACGCTCCAGTGAGAAAAACGCGTCTTCACTCTTTTTTACGCGGGAAGCCTGTTAAAGCTGCACGCAGCTCTAGTTATTATTATTTATTTATTTTTATTATTTTTGTTTCAAATTGGTCCTACAAACTTGAAATTCACCTCAAATGTGCAGAAGTTCTCAGCTAGCAATAAAATGCAAATTTTATGCAAGACTGACCACGCTTTCACGCTCCAGTGAGCAAAACGCGTCTTCAGTTTTTTTGAGATTTCTCAAAATTGATACATGTTATTGGGGTTGAAATTCATAACAATGATTAATGGACAATTTTCCGGATACGATATGTCAAGATACGCATGAGTGACCTCGGCGATACGCTCCAGTGAGCAATATAGGATTTTACATTTTCATCTTCTTCTCGAGAACGACACTACTTACAGACTTGAAATTTACATCACATGCAGATAATAAGTCCCCCATGCGTAAATTGCAAATTTTATGGCATGACTGACCACGCTTTCACGCTCCAGTGAGCAAAACGCGACTTCAGTTTTTTTTTACGCGGGAAGCCTGTAAAGCTGCACGCAGCTCTAGTTATTATTATTATTTATTTATTTTATTATTTTTGTTTCAAATTGGTCCTACAAACTTGAAATTCACCTCAAATGTGCAGAAGTTCTCAGCTAGCAATAAAAATGCAAATTTTATGCAAGACTGACCCACGCTTTCACGCTCCAGTGAGCAAAACGCGTCTTCAGTTTTTTGAGATTTCTCAAAATTGAATACATGTTATTGGGTTGAAATTCATAACAATGATTAATGGACAATTTCCGGATACGATATGTCAAGGATACGCATGAGTGACCTCGGCGATACGCTCCAGTGAGCAATATAGGATTTTACATTTTCATCTTCTTCCCGAGAACGACACTACTTACAGACTTGAAATTTACATCACATGCAGATAATAAGTCCCCCATCGTAAATTGCAAATTTTATGCATGACTGACCACGCTTTCACGCTCCAGTGAGCAAAACGCGACTTCAGTTTTTTTTTTACGCAGGAAGCCTGTTAAAGCTGCACGCAGCTCTAGTTATTATTATTATTTATTTATTTTTATTATTTTTGTTTCAAATTGGTCCTATAAACTTGAAATTCAACTCAAATGTGCAGAAGTTCTCAGCTAGCAATAAAATGCAAATTTTATGCAAGACTGACCACGCTTTCACGCTCCAGTGAGCAAAACGCGTCTTCAGTTTTTTTGCGATTTCTCAAAATTGATACATGGTATTGGGTTGAAATTCATAACAATGATTAATGGACATGTTCCGGAAACAATATGTCAAGGATACGCATGAGTGATCTCGGCGATACGCTCCAGTGAGCAATATAGGATTTTACATTTTCATCTTCTTCTCGAGAACGACCTTACTTAGAGACTTGAAATTTACATCACATGCAGATAATAAGTCCCCCATCATGAATTGCAATTTTTATGCATGACTGACCACGCTTTCACGCTCCAGTGAGAAAAACGCGTCTTCACTTTTTTTTACGCGGGAAGCCTGTTAAAGCTGCACGCAGCTCTAGTTATTATTATTTATTTATTTTTATTATTTTTGTTTCAAATTGGTCCTACAAACTTGAAATTCACCTCAAATGTGCAGAAGTTCTCAGCTAGCAATAAAATGCAAATTTTATGCAAGACTGACCACGCTTTCACGCTCCAGTGAGCAAAACGCGTCTTCAGTTTTTTTGAGATTTCTCAGAATTGATACATGTTATTGGGTTGAAATTCATAACAATGATTAATGGACAATTTCCGGATACGATATGTCAAGGATACGCATGAGTGACCTCGGCGATACGCTCCAGTGAGCAATATAGGATTTTACATTTTCATCTTCTTCTCGAGAACGACACTACTTACAGACTTGAAATTTACATCACATGCAGATAATAAGTCCCCCATCGTAAATTGCAAATTTTATGCATGACTGACCACGCTTTCACGCTCCAGTGAGCAAAACGCGACTTCAGTTTTTTTTTACGCGGGAAGCCTGTTAAAGCTGCACGCAGCTCTAGTTATTATTATTATTTATTTATTTTTATTATTTTTGTTTCAAATTGGTCCTACAAACTTGAAATTCACCTCAAATGTGCAGAAGTTCTCAGCTAGCAATAAAATGCAAATTTTATGCAAGACTGACCACGCTTTCACGCTCCAGTGAGCAAAACGCGTCTTCAGTTTTTTTGAGATTTCTCAAAATTGATACATGTTATTGGGTTGAAATTCATAACAATGATTAATGGACAATTTCCGGATACGATATGTCAAGGATACGCATGAGTGACCTCGGCGATACGCTCCAGTGAGCAATATAGGATTTTACATTTTCATCTTCTTCTCGAGAACGACACTACTTACAGACTTGAAATTTACATCACATGCAGATAATAAGTCCCCCATCGTAAATTGCAAATTTTATGCATGACTGACCACGCTTTCACGCTCCAGTGAGCAAAACGCGACTTCAGTTTTTTTTTTACGCGGGAAGCCTGTTAACACTTTCGATGCCAAGATCAGTTTTTTCAATTTTACCGTTCCGTGCCAAGGTGAAAACGAGAGAGTTCTATCCTATTCATTCTCTCTCGTATTTAGTTTTTGATTCATCGGGAAAGGGGCGAAACCAGCGGTGTCATCAGTTATCGTTCATTCCGACACTTCAGTCGTGGGTGAAAGAACTCACCTACACACGCGTATCTTGTCGGAATTGCTCTCTCATGCTATTATAACATAAGTTGGAGATAACTTGTCTTGATCTCTCATTGCGATAAAGATTCAATTCCCCATTCAAGGCTGAACAAGTGGGAATCAACAACAACAGCCGAAATATATGTTCTGATCGGTCTTCTTCTAAACATGGGGATTGTGAAGCTGCCAGCTTTACATCTGTACTGGAGCACCATGGAGCCTTACAAAACAAATATCTTCAGACAAGCCATGAGTCGAAATCGATTTCAATTGCTGTACCAGACAATGTTACATTGCTGCACTAGCGGCGAACAAAACAGAATTAGAGGGGACAAAATAGATCCAATTGTCCAACAATTAGTGTCAACGTTTCAGAGGTATTTTTGTCCTTATTTTTATTATTTTATTTTAATAGCAGGCTTCGACCCACCATACTTACCGTGTTTTATACTTCGTCTTTTCAGGTATTTTTGTCCTTATCAAAATGTATCGGCCGATGAAACCATGATTGCATATAAAGGAAGAGTTTCATTCAGAAGATATATGCCAAACAAACCGGTTAAATGGGGCATCATTGCTAGATCGATTGCTGATTCAACAACTGGATACATTTTCAATGTAAAAATAGATTATGGTAATCCAAACTTGGAACAACTTCCACCCGGCGTCACAAAAACTTCGAATTTAGTTTTTGCAACTAATGGAAAGTCATGTGGATAGAGGATATCACGTATTTGTTGATAGGTATGTTGATTATTCGGTATTGATAAGACAAATTAGATAATTTACGTCTCGGCGCCATACTGCGTTCTATTTTAGATAACGAATCATTGTCGGATATATCAATCAATTGCATAAACTGTTTTATCACAACCAATTTTTTAATAATATTCATTTTTAATTTAGACTCTATAACTCTGTCGCATTAGCCGAGGAATTGCAGCGAAGGAAAACATCGATAACGGGAACAGTCATGGCAAACCGGAAGGGACTTCCAGCAGAAATAAAAACAAAACTAAAGAAAGGGGAAATCATCTCACTACGAAAAGGACAATTACTCGCACTACTATGGCAAGATAAGAGGCCGATTTCAATACTTTCGACGTATTGTAATGGTGACGAGGTCATAGAGATACATATGTGTTACAGTTGTATGAATATGCAATGTGACTACTTTGTTTATTTTGCAATATGTTATCCTTGTGAGTGACAATAATTGGCCATTATTAATGTTATTGGAATATATAGCGAATGAAGGATATATTTTTATGCTAGTAAACGATTTTGTTTTCTTTGTTCGAATTTGATATTTTCGTATAATAAAATGATTCTGATTGCTGAATAAAATGTTCGAATTGAATCTTTATCGCAATGAGAGATCAAGACAAGTTATCTCCAACTTATGTTATAATAGCATGAGAGAGCAATTCCGACAAGATACGCATGTGTATGTGAGTTCTTTCACCTACGACTGATGTGTCGGATAATACCGAAACATGCGTAATACATTTCAGGTGCGTTTGTATCTTAGTATTGCTCCTGAGTTTTCGTCGGGCGCTTCCAGATTTGGTGGGTTCAGTCAGTAAACGATGAAATTCGAAGTCTTTACTTGCCTCGGCAAACATTTCATTCAATCTGGTATTTATAGCGAGCAAATACTTATTTGTGTGGATATTTGAACTAATATTGGCGTGCAAATGAAGTATTTCCAAATGCAATTTCAATATTCATTATACGCATCCGGCGTCTCTAAGTTGACATAATAAAAAGGTTTAAAGCTTCATCGAAATTCGTCAGTTGATCTGTCAAGAACACGATTTTCCGAAATTGTCATCTCACGCAATTTGCTACGCAAGTCGTCTCGACTGCACGTAGTCCCGTCTTCGTGGCGCCAGACACGTGATCGCTATTGCGTAGCTACGTAATCAGTACGCCATGTCTGCTTATTGAACTTGTTCATCCGACACAAAGTCGTAGGATTGCATATTTTGCTATAATTATGGTTATATAATAGCTACGGAAGTAATTCAATATGAGCTGAAAGCATACGAGGGGCTCTGTGTTATTGGTAATATATTTCCCACTAAATTACTATATCTCGGATCATATCTCACTGACAAGTAGAAAAATATATGTTCCGAATAATATCAATTTCTCACTTTATTATTTCAAAATGTAACATTTCACCTCTCAGGACGATAAAATTTGCTTTCGTTGCAGATGTCCGTCAATCCGTTACCCAAAAATGATAAAAAATTAAAAAAACGTTCGAAAATACCAACATTTTGAATCATTTCATCGTCCTGCCAAAAAGACGACGATCATGCATATAAAAATATTCGAATTATTTCCCGGTTTAGTAATGTTTTTCTACATCTTCGTAGCATGATTGATAATATTATCATCTCTCCTCACACCTTTCAATCATTTCACCGTAAAAAGTTGAAACCGTGTGTTGGCGTCAGTCGGTCTCGTACAAATTTTTGATGATAATTTGCGGCTAATATGTACCTCGGCCATGCTAAATAAGTTGATAATTCACTTCATGGCAGACCCTCCTTCCATCTTGGTATTTCTTGAATGACGCGATTGGCTGACGACGTCATTCTTTCTCCACAACTTGACAACAAGAGAGAGAGAGAGAAGAAAAAAAGACGGCAAATACCTGAACTCGACCTTCTATCTATTAAACTTTTTCCTTTTCGAATGACGTATATATACGTCATTTTGCATTGATGGCACGGAACGGTTGGCGCCAAATGACGTATATATACGTCCTTGGCATCGAAAGTGTAAAAGCTGCACGCAGCTCTAGTTATTATTATTATTTATTTATTTTTATTATTTTTGTTTCAAATTGGTCCTACAAACTTGAAATTCACCTCAAATGTGCAGAAGTTCTCAGCTAGCAATAAAATGCAAATTTTATGCAAGACTGACCACGCTTTCACGCTCCAGTGAGCAAAACGCGTCTTCAGTTTTTTTGAGATTTCTCAAAATTGATACATGTTATTGGGTTGAAATTCATAACAATGATTAATGGACATGTTCCGGATACGATATGTCAAGTATACGCATGAGTGACCTCGGCGATACGCTCCAGTGAGCAATATAGGATTTTACATTTTCATCTTCTCCTCGAGAACGACACTACATAGAGACTTGAAATTTACATCACATGCAGATAATAAGTCCCCCATCATAAATTGCAAATTTTATGCATGACTGACTACGCTTTCACGCTCCAGTGAGCAAAACGATCTTGTGCAGATAGGACCAAACCGATGAGATGCGCTCGCGTCAAGTAACTCCTCATTCAAATAGACGTTTTGTGCCTTTATTTTAGTCACAGTTCTCTATTTCCAAGCGTTGGCCATGTGACAGCAGTGACTGCAGAGCTGACTTTTTGCCGCGCGATTCATTTTTTTTTTCTCTCTGGTCCAAGGTCCCAACTTACACGAACTTGGTTGTTTTTTGACGTTAGGTAGCCCTAGGCCTGCTCAAACTACAAGTAATAAATTCATCATACAATGCCTGCAGAAAAAAGGGTGATCGAAGTAAACTGAGAGTAAACGTTTTTCCATACCCACAACAACGTTAAACCAAAGTGTCTGGTGTGGTTTCAAGTAATATCTGTCACGAGAGAATATAATTTAAAGCGACATTACAAAACCAAACACGAGAAAAGATACCGACAATCCCACGATATTTTTCGGAAAGCAATGTTTTAAAATAACTGAAGGTTTTATATATCTTCCTCAAAAAACTGATTAGAACTGTAAAGTCTCATTCTTAAATATATTTAAAGTGACTAAACCTCCGATGTTTTGATCACTTTTTGGTTTTCTCTGACTGCGGCCCGCGAGACCTCCTCGAAAATTTTTGCGGCACAGCCATCTCGCAACCTTGTACACGGTGTAAGTGCCAACTAACCAAACGCCACCCTAAACTTGATGAACGATTTATGGTGGAATTACATTTGCAGTATTTCGTTGAAGGAAAACGACCGACAACGACAAAGAAGAACAGGATTATGACTGTAAAAAGCTTGCAGCCGTAAACAGGATTACACTTACAATTTGTTATCTTTTTTTATTTTAATAGAAGTATTTGCGAGTGGGTGTGACGACATGGGTGCAAACTTCTATGCGTTAGCAATGCAAAAATTCTACGTTGTTGCAAATGTGGCAATTAGCACGCTACAGCCATTCCTGAGACAATCGATTTTGAGTCTAGACTCTAAGAGTCTAGACAATCGGAAAGATATTTTTTGTCTTTTACGTGATCTTGGAAGACAACACAAATGTATAAACGTGATGCATTCCAGACAAAATAAAACAATAAGGTCATGATTAATATCGAGGTTCCAATATCTTCGTAGTTTCTAGAACAATTTAAAAAATGAGCATCATTTCATCAATTCCGTGCAGGATCTCTATGATCGTCTTTATGGTTTTAATAACTGCATCGTTTATCTCCAGAGTTCGTAAGTTTCGTCTTATTGCCTATTCCATTACCATTACGTATTCTAACATACCGTTGTAAAGATTTGGGAAATCCTGCTTTAATTTTTCCTTTTCAAGTTTTGTAAATTTGGAATAAAATACAAATATGAAGTCATCGTACACAGATGACAAAAAACTTTACAAGTACTATAATAGTAAACTACAAAAATAAAAAGAGTTAGGAAATAGGGCTAAAATAAAAAGGGTTATAAAACTATTCTTATCTTGCTTTTGTTCATCAAACTTTTTCAGTTGGTGGTTTTGATCCTGAAGGTGTCAGTCCAGAATCTGCGCAGACATTCCGAGGTAAATTATATATATATATGGCTCAATAGCAATTTTCAAAAACTGTATCAATTTATCTCAAATCAGGTTGCAGATAAATTGCGCCGAGGAAATGAATACCTGTGATTAAACTCTGGCTATGGTGCATTAACGACTTTGTATGCATCTGATTTATTTTGCTAATATTTTGCTAACGAACATGCAAGGAACGTCAATGATCAAGAAATGTTATTTTATGAAAAATCTTAGTTCATCTTTGTTCATTGAAATTTATATACGGTTTATATATAAATAAATATTATAAACACAAGAATTTCATAATTTATGTCATGTCGACGGGCAACTTGCAGAATGTCTATCCGAGAGTAATATAAACCAGGCATGTCCAAACTTTTTAGTGTCGCGGGCCACTTTCGCATGGGGAAACTCTTTGCGGGCCGCAAACGTTTTTACCAAACTTATATACCAACCCAATTCCGATTTACGTTAGAATTTGAGCGTCGCTAAATCAAACGCCTGGATTTCACAACATTTTTGCGGATTTCTGAACACAAGATGCACACAGAGACCATGAATCATAAAATTCAACTCAAATTTTATGCAAAATAAACATACATAGGCGTAGAAAATGAATGGAAATGAAAAAAATCAGCAATTTTCCTAGGGCGAAACTTGCCTTGTCATTGCTCAACTGTTTAATATCAACTGGTAGTTTTGATACCGCACAATGTAACTAACTGGCTTGTCAAATTTTCGTTCGTCAGCGTACTCCTATGCTTCGACTCCATAATTTTCAAATTATAAGCCCCTTCCCAATTCTTTTCCGATTTTCATCCTCAAACTTCATCTTTTTTGTTCCGGACATACCGGTGGATTTGTTTTTGTGGTTCAACAACCATCAAGAAAAAAGTACCGGTATGTGACTTCAACCTTGATAACTTCACAATGGATAGCAAACTCATTGTATCGCCACAGATGTTACCCTTTGAGTGACTCTCTGTAAAATCATGTTCTATGGCGCTTAACAACAGTTTTCTTATGGCGTAGTTGCGTGACATTATAGCCTAAATTCTAGTAAGATTTGATATCATACCAGGTAATTTTTATGTTAAATATGTTTATATGTTCATATTTATACAAAAACTCCAATTGGGCCGCACGAATTCTTTCTGTGGGCCGCATGCGGCCCGCGGGCCGCGGGTTTGACATCCCTGATATAAACAACGTCATCGGACACGAATCATAAAGACGGAGGCATTTTCTGGCACTTGATTACTGAAATTCGTGCAAAAAAACACGGCTTCGCATGATTAAAATTTGTTGTTTATACTGTTATTGAAATCATTCTCGTGATTTCAAAATAGTTTGAAAGTGTAGTCCACTTTTAAATGATAATATGTTTCTTTTGGCCTTCAATTGCATAGAAGTCACTACCACACAGATTTATTGCTGTTTCACATTTTGTAGTCTTCAATTTGAGTATATAAAACCCGGTTTTCCAATTGACATTGTATACGGTAAACCAATGAGCATATATACAATGAGTGGAAACTTGCAAAGATTTGCTCATTGTGGCATTGTTTCCTGCATTTTTACGTCGTCCAGTTAAATGGTTCTTTGCATATTAAGAAAACGCATTGCTGGCTGCCAAAATCCCTTGCTTCAGCCGAGTCGAGTGCGAAATTGGCCGTATTAACTTGACTTGAGGTCTTTAATTCTTCAATACATATTTGATTTTGGGTTTCGAAGTATGGTACGCTGAAAGCATACAACTATGAGCATATGCTTATTGGGAATGCATATCTATTAGACAGAAAACGTATCTACAGAACAGAATATGAACCAGTCGCCGAGAGAAATGCGGATATTTATGTATTTATTAATTGATATAACATGGGATTTACATATTTATCCAAGGGGAGAGGAAAGCCGAAAAGAAGGCCTGAATATATGGCGAACCACGGCCTCTCTCAATCATAGCTCTGTGCTCCATATGAATCACATGGCTCTGTGAGCTATTCGTTTACTTATTATAAATACTGATTTTAATTATAAATTACTCTGGGATATCTTGCCATTGAAAACAAAAGCCCGAAATTGGGAGAAAATCAGGGAATGAAATGTGTGTATTAAGTAATGGAGAACCTGAGTTTGTTTCACATATTTTCATGTATTGTAAATTTACAAAAAATATTTATGAAGATTTTGTTTTAGATATATTAAAATTGATCAGAATACATTTTGTTATCAATATGATTCTTGCATATTATTTAATTTTAACGATTCTTTATATAGTCGTATAGATACTGTTGATTTGGATGCAATTATACTTTTGTTATCAATAGTGAGAAATATTTCATGACTGCTATTTACTATGTGAATTAATTTTTCTGTAATGTAAAGTATTTCCATAACTGCTTTTACTATGTGGGCTGTTTTTTCGGTACTCGTAGTATGTGTACCAGGTTAGGTTACGATTCTCCTTATTTTTGTTCTATTAAAAGTTCGGAAATTGTCTGTGTTACACAAGTGAATATCCCCCTACCGATAGAATTTAGTCCATTTACACAACTTGATATAAAGTTGGCATACTTCTTGAGCACCATTTTTTTTGTAATATAAAATATTTAATATGTGAACTAATTTTTCTGTAATGCAATATTTTCTACAGTTTCTGTATTTTTTATATGTCACTTTTCATTTCATCGATAATACACATTGTTCATTCTTTGTGGAGTTTTTGGTAACTTTACAGATGGAATAAGACCGACATTCAGCTTTTTCTGTTTCACAACTGTAATACAAAAAGGTACTCTTGAAGTATGTAAAACCAGTTGGTAGACACCGGAACCATGTGTACCAGGTTAGGGTCTACTACATACGAACATTCCCAAACTTTTCAAGCCGCACCCCCTTTTTAGAATTGTGGAATCTTGCGCCCCCCTCAAAAATAATTAGCTAACAATAATAAGCTACAAATAACAGTAGTACGGCGTAAGCATGTTTTATTGGAAAAACATGTGGAAAATACATGAATGGAACAAAATAAATGACAAGTTTTGATATGCATAAAATTAGCCAAGTCCAGAAGTCAGTATTTTAAACTAATAGAGAGAGAAAGTTTATTTCGTTCGTCAAACCATGAACATATATAAATTATAATAAAAAATACAGATGCTCAGGTGTTTGACTGGGAGACAACGTTACAACATTTCGGGTCATTTAACAGGTTCGGTGTTTAATCAATACCTCTCATATACATTATTCACAAGAATTTTTGATTTGGAAAGTATTAAATAATCATGTTTTGTCCTAAGATCATCATTTATTCCAGGGGTCACCAAACTTTTTTGACCGCGGGCCGGGTATGACTCAAACTGTGTTGAAACGGGCCGGACAAATATTTTTGTCAAATCAATACAATAAATTCACAAAAGAGCATGGAATTCCATGAAATTTTGACATAATTAGATGAAATAAACAACTATTATCTGGTATTTGATTTTATAAATTTCCCAACATTCGGAGTTTTTAAAAATTACGCTCAAGTTATACGTAGTGCAAATTAATGATATTGTCTATGTCTATGGAGTATGGCCACCAATAAAATTTATGTCGACGTGTGTATTTCTTTCCTAACTTGATACTTAATAATTTTCATGAAGTTTGTACAATCAGAACATCTTTAATTATTACCCACAATGAACCACTGTCAAACTATCATGCACAACTTCAGCGTTTATTTGCGACGATCTTTCGGCGGTGTCAAGACCGTTGCCGGAATAAAATCCTGAAATAGTCTCAATATTCCATAAAGACGCGATCGAAAAATTAGTGATTGATATGTATATTTCATATTTATTACAGTTCTTATCAAAAAAGTAATACAATCTTTATGGAAAAAATTGGCCTGTCGGGCGGTTCTAAAATTCCGATATCTCCGTATACTTGGTATTGTTTTTCATTTTCACTCAGATCTATCCAATGACGCAGTTTTTATTTAAATCGGATGAACTTTAATTTTTTTTTGAAACATAACTACATGATTATCCGCGTTTAAGCAGTACAAAAGTTAGTGTTACTTGTGAAATTGGAGCAATACGCGAGGGATTACAGTACTGTTAGCGCGAAATGCACATTCGGCATTCATTTCAGCACAAGAAACGTAAAAAGTTTCGCCCCGCGCCCCACGAGTGCATCTTTCACAGAAAACGTTACGTACCCGGTAGAGAATTTTAGCCTATTTTGCCACAGCTATTTCTAGACTAATTTTTCATTACTACTATTAAAACTACAATTCCTAAGGAGGCAAATGATGATTGACTTATTTGATTCATACTTAAATTTCCCAAACACAACCAAAAACTAACGAATAGCATTCAAAATCGCGAAAACGAAGTATTGTTTACAACCAAGACTGAAAATCTGTCAGGCTGACAAAAGTGTCCAAGCGGATGCGAAAAAGCTTATTACGAAGACGATGATCGGGAAAATTTCTCCTGGAAAAAAATTTCGTTATTTTTACGTGTTGTTGCGGGCCGGATAAAGTGACGCCGCGGGCCGGATCCGGCCTGCGGGCCGTAGTTTGGTGACCCCTGATTTATTCAGCTGATAAGTTGACATGTATTGCATATCAATTGCATAAAAATAGGTTAGCGAAGATACCAATTATTTGGGAAATTTGTCTACTAAAAATGAATGTAATAGGACATGGATTTTTTATAAGTAAAGATGGGGAAAATTCTAATATTATAGCACTTTAAATATAAACATTTGATAATAGTAATGAAATCATGAGTAGATTTCTTTATACACTATAATTTGAACACATCAAATTATAATACTTGATTATGACTGGCAAGTGATTTGGAGGATAGTAACACACAATAATACATGATCAGGATTTGACCCATCTCCAGCAGATATATATATGAAATAAAGTTCTCATGTACATATCTATATTCGGCTACAGAGCACGTAACATAGAATGAATTTTAAGGCGAAATATTGATAATATACTGAAATAACAATGATACCCAATAGGTTATTTTTAAATAAGTATTACTGGTACTAAAAAATAAATAAAGTGCTCATATACATATAAATATTTGGATACAGAGCAAGTATCTTAGAATAAAATTTAAGGCGAAAAACTGATAAAATACTAGAATAGCAATTTTAATAAACATTATGGATCTTTTAAATGAAGTATTACTAAAAAATAAATAATGTGGTCATGTACATAGATAATTGGATACAGAGAAAGTGTCATAAAATGGAATTTAGGGCAATATGGATACAAGTATGATAAACAATTTGATATTTTTATAAAAAGTGTTACTAAAAAATAAAATAATTGATTATGGAGTTCCAGCAAGTGTGCTCATAACAAATAAAAAGATAGCAATTCATTTACCACAGTGAATTAAATTCATTACACATTACTACTTGCTATTACACAGCAGGCACATGATACTCATCGTGTTTTGAACTTTTTTAAAGGTTTTGCTCGCTCTACAGAACTCTCCATTTTTTATTTGTTTGTATTGTCAGATTGTGGACTTTTTAAAATAAACTATCTCTATCTATATCAATGAATACAATATCCCAGGTCCCCACTTGGTTGGTTCATATTCTGCCCTGTAGATAAGTTTTCTGCCGAATAGATGGTATGTATTCCCAATAATCATTACAGTATGCTCATTTGTTCACTCAATGAGTGAATTTAATTACGGTAAATATAAAATAATATATATAATATAAATAAGTTCATATTCCATTTTGCATCCATGATCCAGTATTTATTTTGTTCAATTCCAGTAGTAATCCATACCATAATTAAGTTATTTTAATAAATGCATTGATATAAAACAATAAAAATAAAAATTAGTAAATATAAAATACATATCATAAACATATAATTTTCTCTTTAAAATAATGCTTTACATAAATTTTTCAATTCCCTCTCAAATGGGTTGTTTATTCTATAATTTTCTATATTTTTCTACATATTATGGCCCTTTTTATCTGGTTTTTGAGAAGGGCAAAATGTGGTGTTTTATTTTCGAATATAATAAAATTTCTCATGGTCAAAATTTTATATCTCACCATTGATTACAAAAGTATAATTGCATCCAAATCAACAGTATCTATATTACTATATAAAGGATCGTTAAAATTAAATAATATGCAAGAATCATATTGATAACAAAATGTATTCTAATCAATTTTATTATATCTAAAACAAAATCTTCATAAATATTTTTTGTAAATTTACAATACATGAAAATATGTGAAACAAACTCAGGTTCTCCATTACATAATACACACATTTCATTCCCTGCTATTCTTCCAATTTCTGGCTTTTGTTTTCAATGGCAAGATATCCCAGAGTAATTTATATTTAAAATCAGTATTTTTAATAAGTAAATTAATAGCTCGCAGAGCCATGTGATTCATAAGGAGCACAGAGCTATGATTGAGAGAGGCCGTGGTATATGTAAATCCCATGTTATATCAATTAATAAATACATAAATATCCGCACTCCTCTCGGCGACGGGTTCATATTCTGTTCTGTAGATACGTTTTCTGTCTAATAGATATGCATTCCCAATAAGCATATGCTCATAGTTGTATCCTTTCAGCGTACCATACTTCGAAACCCAAAACCAAATATGTATTGAAGAATTAAAGACCTTAATACGGCCAATTTCGCACCCGACTCGGCTGAAGCAAGGGATTTTGGCAGCGAGCAATGCGTTTTCTTAATATGCAAAGAACCATTTAGCTGGACGACGTAAAAAATGCAGGGAACTATGCCACAATGAGCAAATCTTTGCAAGTTTCCACTCATTGTATATATGCTCATTGGGTAAACGAATGAACTGCAAAGTAGATTCTGATTCCCATATTTTCACAAAACATTCTGCTGTCATCTGTGGTTTATGAACCTCTCAAAAGAAAACGTTGTAACAAGACCAGGTGCCAGAAATGAAAGGGTCGATTGCTTTGATATGCCATAAACGTTGGAACAGCATCCTAACTAGTAACGGTATAACTGTTTCCTTAATTGCTAGATTGAATTTTTTGTTTCTCAAATGTTAGTGACTTGGGGTGTACCGAATATGCAAAGTGGGTCCGTGATACGCCATCCGAGAGAAAAGGTAAGAAGTAAGGCTTAGTCTATTGCGATTGTCATTAGAGTAAGTCATATTAGTAGTTACTATAAAGCTTTTAAATGTAAAACCAGCTGAAAATTTTTCATTTTGTTTACTGCATCCGAAGCAATTCCTCTTTATCAAGCATGGCCTATCAATAAACCGCACTCCAATTAACTTTTAGGAATTTATTTAACATATATTTGATGTCATGCTATAATTTATTACTCATAATCTCAATATCTTCCTTATTTTTTCGAACTGCTAAGCAATGTTCTATTCCACACAGTCACTTTTGCCTAAAGAATATTGATGTTTTCTACCAAGGCAAATTTCTGCAATTTGCTACAGTAACTGCGACTATATTTGTTATTTGCCATCACTCCATTGATATATGTAATATTTCATTTTCTACATGCTGGCTTTTTTGTTCCACATACTCTCTTAATCCAACTAGGCAGATATTTACATCATTGTGTTAGTGCCTGATACAACAATCCAATTTCAGACACTAATCACGTAAATTGGTGATTTTGTCGTGGACTTTACACTTTTCATAGTCTAAAATACGAAAAGTTTTGCTTTATTAATTAATGTATTTTTGCGATGGTTGATTGTTGATCGATATTTAATAAAAAATCCTATTTTTTAATAAATTAAAGCATAAATTACAATCTTTCAAAATTTTTTAGACCATGAATTTCCCAAACGGTTTGACTGCAAATGACTGCTAAGTTTAAGAAGATATCGTGCTGAAATATATGTGTGGCCCATCGTTGATCTTTACTTAATATTCATTTTAATGCTTTGATTATTGAGCACGAAAACAAAAAAATGCATAAACGTGAAGTGCGTAGACACAAAACAACAAGGATACAACAAGATCATAGAGGAGCGCCTGATGAGTTGAAAAATTCGAAAATTTTATTGACCGCTTAGTAACTTCAGATTCTGAGTTTATATTCCTTCACTCCAAAACAATAGTTCATATATATTGAATCAATTGAGTAAAATCATAATAACCATGAAATTTAAGGTTGGAATTCCCCCTTGTTTAAGAATGATTTCACTTCAATTGTATACATTCCGATTTTTTTACATATTGTATATACCTGTGTTGGAAACTCACGCATTTTACATTTACGCCTTATACTGTAGGGACTTATCGTTATCGTTTTAGATTCGTCTCATTGATCTACAGAGGGAACTCGTGGTAAAGTAAAAAACATTATAATATGTTTGTATGCAAATGAGTTGCTCCCGGTGCTGTTAAAATTCAAAAAATGTGTCACAATTTGAATGAAACTTTTTTAGGAGATAATATAATCTGGTTCCAAATGTTCTTCATGGACATCATCGAATACGCCGACGAGACTTCTCGGCGGTAAATACATGGGCGTGTTTACACAACAAGTCAGGCTGGGATTAACAGAAAATACAGGTAAATGTTGCCAATTTTTTTTTATCAGGAAGTAGTTTAGCTTCATAATTCCAGACGCTTGAGTGGAATATTTAATTCCAAAAAAGGACGACTCGAAAGCATTTTCCATTCTGACGCTGGAAGTTTTTACGAAACGATATTAAAGGAATGAGGACTAATTCACGGTAAATTTAGAGAGTTTGCTTCCATTTCAAATATTATTTAAAGTGTTACATTATTGTTTTATCGTATCAAAGAATATAATTTAATAAACTAATTTCGAATAATAATTCTCCAATGAAATTTGCCAATAAGTGAAAATCTCTCTTCAAGAACAAGTCATGTTTATTGAATATTTTAAAAATAAAATACCTGTATCTGATATTTTGGAAAATATACCAAGTTTTAAGAAATATTTATTCTTGCATATCTTTGAATCAAATTTTTTGTTTCAAAAATCCTACTACAAGCAAAAAATATTCGAATCTGTCAAAATTATAACAATTGGGATTTTTGCGTTCCTAGGTGTCTGTTGCCTCAACTTTCTTCGTAATTATAAGATATCAATGAAATGAACATTAATTCATCAATTGTTCACAATGTCTTGATGATTGTTTTGGTGGTTGCAATAAGTGCATCATTTATTCCAGGAGTTTGTAAAGACTGTCCGATCTGATATGATAAGGATCCAATTTGAAATATTTTAGATTATAATTTTAGTTTACAGAGGAGCTCAATCAAGCTCTCATTGGCAAACTTTTGAAAGCTGTTTAGCATAACATTTACATATATATATATATTAAGACATTTGTATGATAAAATAAAAGCTATAGATAGAATTTTTGAAGTGTGCTATAACTCATAACGAACAAAAATTATATATCAAAATATATTCGAAAAATTCATGAGAAATGCGAAAAAAAGAATCGTTTTAAACTTTCACACTGTAGCTTTTTTCAGTCGGTAGGTACGTCTGAAAGTGGCAGTCCGTATTCTGCACAGACATTCCATGGTAAATGGCTTTTATACCTCAAATTGGTGAAAAGTGAAGCATGTCGGCCTAATACCCGAAACCATGTTACGATAATAGCTGAGCTACAATCAATCTCTTATCGCTAGGTATAACTGACCTGAAATCATATATTTTTGTTTGGCAATGTTATTGAATTATTAGTTAAACAATGCAATTTGTCTTTACCGCACTCCCGACAGATAGATGAGTGATTAATATTTGTGCATTTACTTAGATCAGTGTTTCCCAAACTTTTTTCTGCACGCAACCCTTGCACGACTTTTGACTTAGCAAAAGCCCCCCTAACAACAAAGTCGAAGCCACTTTATTCTCCATTCATTATTAGTATAATATAGAGGCTGAGCACAGTGAAATTCCAACAGCTTCAAAATATCTGGCTTCGTTTCATTCCAAAACAGTCTTGAGTCTTCTCGTCTGACACTGTCAAGGGAATCTCTCTTGATATGTATTCAATTTGATTCTGTTCTCAAAAAGATGGAACACTGAACATGAGTTTGAAAGTATAAACCCAATGGCATTTTCGATTCTGGAAATTCAGGGTTATCTAGAAAGCGGGAACCAAAATATTTCTTTACTATCTTCAGAAAAATTATTTAATTTTATTCACGCTTGAACTGTCTGCGTGTGATTTTACTCAGAAGTTTCCTCAAAATTTTCAACCACTCACTTAGTTTTCTGCTGAAGCGCACCTTCTGCCATCAGGACATGGAAATGAGGCGTATGGAAACGAAGCGTATGTCGTATGTGCTATTATTATTGTGAAATGATACGGACTTAAAAAAGTCATAATATCTATTCTACGGTAAGCGTAAAATTTTCAACACCGAAGCAAACTAGTTTGACTAATCACAATGAACTAATCACAAGCAAACTAGTTTGAACCAAAACATAGGACTAAATGGCATAAATATCATACTTCTTGTGAGCATCCCTTCTTGTCAGCACCCCACAATCGTCCAGTTCGACAACCAGCAAACCCAATTGCCCAAATCGCCATCAGCGCCCCCCAAGTTATGGCAAACGACCACAAAGGGGGCGTTTTCGCCCACTTTAGGACTCGCTGAATTAGATTGAACAAATTGTTACAAATTCTGTAATTGTTATTTCTTTGGCTGAGAAATTTCGGAGATATTTCTGAAACCGTTTAATATCAACATCAAACAATTGAATTGAGTTGCTACTAATGATGAGAGCTATTGTGAGTGATCTATGTTCTGTGAGTGTAACCGCCGATAATTAATATTGTTGTTCGCTAATCTTGCTAGTTGCCATTCAGGGCTTATCAATTACGCCACAATTAATTTGGGAGGTAACCTCAGCGGTTTCTTCCGTTTTGCATCTGTGTACATTTCCACCTATGGACATTTGCATTTGCGTACATTTGCATTCGTGTTTATTTCCACCTATTGACATTTGCAGCTTCGTACATTTGCACCCACGGACATTTGAATCCTCGTACATTTGCACCCATGCACATTTGCATTCGCGTACATTTGCATTCGTGTTTATTTCCACCTATGAACATTTGCATCCTCGTACATTTGCACCCATGCACAATAATCAAGAAATGTTTAATACATGAATTTTATTCAAACAATTGTTGATAATCATTGCAACATCGAACAGAATTTATTATTAAATATTTCAAACAAGAGTATTTTGGGAGTTGTCGCCGAGTTGTTCTGACCAGGAGTCATTTAAAATCAATCTTTCTATAGTCCATGATTGGCCAACCGGATTTCGACCATGATCCCTCGCTCCCTCGCATTTGGAATCTTCCCTTCATCACTCAAAGTCGCTCGAGTGATACCGCTCTTCAAATCTGGTAACAAAAAAATTGTTTCAAACTATAGGCCAATTTCTATCCTCTCTTCAATTAATAAAATATTTGAACGTCTAATTCACATTAGGTTGACCAATTTTTTCACAAAACATAATGTAATAAACAAACACCAATTTGGCTTCCAAAACAATCAGTCCACATCACACGCAATTTTAGATACAATTTCTTATATCTATGACAAATTAGAAAGGAAAGAATTCGTGAGTGCAATTTTTGTCGATCTGAAGAAGGCTTTTGACACTGTCAATCATGATATCCTAATGAACAAGTTGTGGCGTTATTTAAGTGATCGAACTCAATACGTTCAAGTAGAAAACTACTGCTCGTGCATCTTCCTGTGACACACGGGGTCCCACAAGGATCTAATTTGGGGCCTTTATTATTTTTGATCTACATCAACGATCTCGCCCATTGTTCATCATTCTTCTCAAAATTATTCGCGGATGACACCAATCTCCTCGATAGCGACAAATCTTTCCCTGCTCTTCATTCAAGAGTGAACTCTGAAATAGTAAAAGTAGCTAATTGGATGAAGGCTAATAAATTATCTATAAACGTCGACAAATCCAAAACTATGCTTATTTCACCAAATAAACATGAAACTCAAACCAAATTTTCGATTGATATTGGCAACACTAGATTAGAAAATGTAAGTTCTTACAAATATTTGGGCATATTTTTGGATAGCCAATTGAAATGGGATATTCACATAATGAACTTGGCTGCTAAATTATCTAGATCGGTTGGAATACTGTACAAACTTAGGCACTTTGTACCTGTAACAACTCTCCGTATGATTTACCATTTTCTATTCCAAACCCACATTCAATATGGCATTATTGCATGGGGTTCAGCCAATAGACCTCTATTACATCAAATCGAGATTATCCAAAATAGAGCCATCCGTGCTCTTTCTGATAGTGGACGTCGCGAACAACTCAATCCAATCTACCATGAACTTCAAATTATAAAACTGACAGATATTCATAAAATAGAGGTACTGAAACTGATGCATCAACATCATAACAATAAACTCCCTGTCACATTTACTCATTATTTCTATAAGCAAAGTAATATTCATTCATATAGTACACGGTCTTCTACCCATGGTTCTTACTATGTGCATCGTTTCACCACCAAACTAACACAAAATTCAATAAAATATTTAGGTGTTAAATTATGGAACTCTTTGGCTGATAGTATTCGAAACATGAATTACGATGCATACAAACAAGCATTGAAAAAGGTATACCTAGGCGGCTATATACTTGATCCGTCAGCTTTTCAAATAATATGATTTCTTTTCCTGGCGTATTGTATATATCAGTATATAGACGTTCATATAGTCTCCGTAACGTACGGCACCCTTCCGGTCTTGAAGCCTCGCCCTGTTACCGGTACTGTGATGGGATATTGTTCCGTACAAATTCCGAGTTAATTGAATTCTTGCTGTTACCATATCCAGTTATTTTTTGTGTGATCCTACTCCACTAATAAAATGGTCCTAACGTTTCGTATCCAATATGCCTCAGTAGGCTACAACAACCAGCTTTTGATCGCTGCTAGCAACGAGCTTCATTCATTTCTTGTTACGGTCCATGAACGCACAGTTGAACCCCACGAGGGCACTGTCGCGTGTATTATTACTCTGGTGGTATTTTGTGATTTTGTTTCTCTGTTAATTATGATTGATTAAATTTGTATAATTTTTTTTTGTCATTCCCTCTAAATCTCCAGCCCACAGGTGTCGCTGACTCGATGACTGTCACAGTCTTTCGCGACTCCTTATCTATTGCTATGAATCTCTCACTTGTATGAATTCTGATGTGTATATTTAATTTTTTACGATTGTCATTATAAACGTTTGTCAATTTTTCGTGCTTTAAATTTTGTGTTAATTCTTGCATGATAGAAATAAATTATCTGAATCTGAATCTGATCGACTGACTAAAATCTTCCGAATAGCTCGCGATCGACTAATGGGGTAATAAGGTCATGCAGAACAACGAATGAATACTGAATTTGCAGATAACTGCACACACGTTAACAAAATATTACCAAGTCTTCATATATTGTCCGAACAGCGGAAAATAAATGTTACATGGCTGCTTAAACTTCAATAATTAATTTACAGTCTTCTCCGAGCCCGATTCTTAGCTCGCTTGGAATTTAAAAACAAATGGGCATCCCAATGCCACTGCTACCCTTGCAAATGAATTTTTTTTTTGCATACTGCAGAAGTTATTGTAAGGTTGTTTGTCAGTCAGAACAAACGATACTTGGCACGTTCATTTTAGACTAGCCCTTCTCATTAGATCGTCAGCGGCCCACTGATGGACCGCCAAGCATCTCATGGTGGACCGCAAACTCGTTGCTAAATTCTACGTATATTTCTTTATTGTGTGTTAAAATTGCAATTATTTCTACTTTTAGTGGGATTGCAATGCTTTTCTCCTGAGGATCCAAATCGATTCCATTAATTTAGCGCCCGAGCGTGTCTATCATATGCAGGCAGAATATCATTAAACCTTTTAACATACCCACTTGCGAATATTTATCTTAAATATGGAATTTCTAACTTATCGTCAACGCAAAATTATGCTGTTTTTTCAGAACTTCTCATTTATCCCGGATATCTAATTTGCTTACGCGAGTAACATTGTTATAGGACAGGTATGGCGAACCACTGACCCTCGGGTCACAAAGTGACTGCGTTTCATTCGTGACCCGCCAAGGCACGAATAATTGAAAAAAAAATGTGATCAGTGATAAAAATCGATAAAACCAGCCCTAAATTGATCTAACAATAACTAAACTATTATAATGTACCTTCAGTTGGGCAGTCAGGTCTGCGATCGCTCATATTCAAATTGTTAATATCAGTGCCGGTATGATAATTTTGAAACCCTCTAATGTTAGACGCATGTCTGCATCGCTGTATACTGTTATTCAACTATTGGCTCTGACATCGTTTATGACTAGGCTTACCATACGTCCCGCTTTTTAGCGTCTCCTGCCGCCGTCCCGACAAGTCAGCCAAAAGTCCCGGTTTTGCGTTCAGCCACCCAGCATAATACACGAACATGTTCTCATTACTGTTGTTGCTGTGTATCGCAACGGTGGCGTACTTACTGAAGGTGAATGCGTTATTTTGTTTGTTTCGTTGTTTCCCGCTAACATTGTTAGCGAACGTATCACATGTAAAATCAATTCTAATTGGTCCTGTTCGGACGTTCGCGTGAATGCAACTTTGAACGTTGACGTTTTTTAGATGTTATCTACAGAAAAGCATGCTTGGGCAAATAAGCAAATTCTCAATGCTTGAAAACGGCAGACTATTTCAACATTTATCATTTCTCTTGCAGTACATAGAAAAAAAAAAACTAAATTCGGATCATTTGTATCGTTAGCGTCTATTCCTTTCTATTTTTTGAACTGAACTCGATATTTAGACAGAGAATATGCGCATGAACTCTCGATGGCAATATGGGCAATGAAGACAGCCGGGATGGCTTAAATGTAGACCTATGTAGTAAAATCGGAAACTGTAAAGTTATAGAAGGCGTCCCTCTTTGAAGTCAAAAAAATATGGTAACCCTATATATGACATACCAATGCAATCGATCTGTTCAATTCTCGCAACGTTTTGTCTCTTTCGGAAGTGCATCTGCAGACTGTTTTAGAGGTTATACGAGAACTAGATGCTACTTTGAATTTTATTAGTTTCTCGCCTAAAATTCCGGTGAGAAAACAAAATCTTTCAGACCTGAAATAAAACCTAGAAATCTGAAATAAAAGTGTTAAAGCGCTTCAATGTGCTTGAAAGCTGATTGAAAAATATAAAACTATTAGAGTGAATTCCCTCAAAACTCTTTGCAAGCGTAAAATCATCCTAAACGTTTTTGGTAATTCATATGCGTGTTTTTGTACTCTAATTTCATAAAATCGATTGCCATAAAAAGTCCCTGATAGAAGTGCTGCATAAATAAGAACACAAAAAACTAACAGAAGCTTATAAAATTTCTAAAATTTCTTATAGATACAAACATTGATTGAATATCTGTGACCCACTCACTTCTGTTCCGCGATAAAAATATAACTTTTGACCCATTCATTGAAAAAGGTTCGCCATCCCTGTTATATATAGGAAGATCAAATTAAATATGCTAACCTCATACGAATTATTAACCTAGATCAGAAATGGCGAACCGAGGACCCGTGGCCAAAGTTATACATCATTTTTTTTTTGATGACCCACTATGTCACGAATTCATTTTTAAAATATCCTAACATTTGAGAGACGAAAATTGATATTAAAACCGGCATTAATTTAGTCTACACTTTTCTTTTCTACATATATATATATAAATTTGGACATATTCATAATAAAAGGTTCTCCACCCCAGCGGCCTACCTGCATAATCTACGGAAGCAATAGCTTTATACATGCTATAATGAATTGCAGCATTTTTTAATAACTTATATATTGCTTAAATTGAAAATTCATTGTGTTTTGCGCGTAATCGACATGATTTGTATTCGTTGATATTGTCTATGAAGTATCACCCAATTAAAAGATTTCCCAGCTCGTTTGCTGTATACAGTATACACACTGCTTTTCCTTGATCATTTTATGTGTGGTGGTTTACTGCCCAACGTAAGCTTATTGAATGGGATTGGTATGGAATTCATTCAATAATTCACAACGTTTTTATTGGGAATGCTTCTCATGCACTTGATGCTCGTGCTTCTCAGTGTTTGGACGTCTTGACAAATGATATTACTTTATTCTTATTTGAAGAAAATTCTGAAGAAGAATAAAAGTTGTTCGTGAATCAGAACTTTTATATTTGTCTTCTGGTGTGTTCGTAAAAAAGCTCACGAACAAAATTAATTCAGGAATCCAACAAACACTCACTGTACGTCTGCCTAATTGCCAGCTATGCACGATGATGTTATTTACTCATGTCTTCTCAACACTGAGCAGAGTAGGTATTGATCGACTAAATAGAAAAATACTAACAAAAGATAAACTTTGTCTTGCATTGGTCTTTTCTTGAACTGGCGGGTTAAAAAATGACACCGTTAGATATGAAAACCTTCTACTGGTCGTCGATTTGTAAATGAAATGTTATACTCCTCACCAATGTCCGAATTTAATATGGCCAGTATATTTTTGTATGAAAACAATACGTTGGAACAAATTTCCCAGAATTACTGGCATTTTGACATTTATAACACAAAGAAGTTTTTACGATGGCTAATTGTTGTCTACTAGAATTTTGATAAACATTATTAAATCTAGATTAAACTTTAAAACCAGATTATTTATCTTTTTGAATGTTTTCTGTTACTATCATACACACGACAGATGAGACACGACATAATATTTTTCACATGTTGTCATCAGGAGCAAGTCCATGACTTAGAATCTTAGATCACACGAACTCGAGTTATGGGATATAAAATAAAACACGGAGATTGAATAGATATGACCACTATCGAGGCTTTGGAAAAATTAAAATACTTGTGTCTGTTGTTATAAATGAAATCTCATACATAAATATTGTAGTTATATAGAAGAAGCAGTTTAGTAGTAATGGGTAATATGGAATATGTGCTTATTATCATCAAGTTCGTCAGAGTTTGAAAACGACATCATCACTGATATCACTTAGTACGAACCCGCGCTTTTTCTTGTACGTTGGTTTGTGGAGCAGCAATAATATATTTATTGATTCCAAAGAAAAATGGCAGAAAACGATGAAAAACCCACCATTTTCACGATGATTGGGGGTGGATATATTATTACAAACAGGAAAACAGCCTGCGCGTGTCTCATTTGTGGGGCGATTGTAGCGACGGCAAAGCGAAAAAATATTTCACGGCTTGTCACGCTACCGCGCTAACTATCCAGCGCAGTACGGGCAGAAAAAGCTCGCGATTCAAATCATACAGCAATTCTATTTTACGAGACCATTGTTTCGTTCTACCTATCTTTGTGAATCAACATTTTTGACATAAACTCAGGATAGGATGGGATTTACATATTTATCCGGGGGAGAGGATGGTCGATAAGACGGCTTAACCATATGGCGAACCAAGGCCTCTCGTCCGGGTACCATTTCATGTCGGGTATGGGAATAGGTAAGTTATTTGTTTTCGTAAGCATGGACTTGATGGCAAAGGAAACCATCCCAACAACAGCAAAGGGTCCAATCCTCTTGCACATAGCTATCCTCGCATGAGATTCTAACCTGCGAACCTAACGCTTAGCACACTAACGATGGCCACACAGCAGCAACTTTTTAGAAATGTACATTGAATTGGTAGCCCGCGGCTTAATCTGTACCCAGAAAGTAGCCCTCGGCCTCGAAAAGGTTGGTGACCCCTGCTGTAAAGAGTACCTGTGCATAGGTAACGGAACCAACAACCGTTGGTATGACTGGCACAACAAAGTGCAATATTGAATTTAGAATGTGTCTTTTATCTGCATAATATTTTCATGTTCTTCATTGTTCCGAGCACAACAAAGTGCAATATTCAATTGAAAAATTTTAGCAAGCAGTCTTTTATGTACATACATTTTTCATGGTCTTTATTGTTCCGTTATTTGCTAATAAAATGACAATTTTGTTCATATTGCGTATACGTAACCGCAACTTAATGGGGCTTGAGCGGGCAGTCAAAGCGTAGTGCGAATTTTGAATGCGTATAGTCGGGTTAATTGATTACTTTTTGCTGACATTTAAATAATACCATCTCGACGTAACGTTATTGCGGATATCGTCACGCTTTGTTGCGTATCCGTAATATACGTAAAGTTGTGCGTGACGAGACGTAGCCTCGCTTCAATGAGAACGTCATTTTGACGCAGCGTCGCTGTTGATTCTACAGAAAATCAAACAAATTTGGCAATGAAATTTGAATGGCACATCGTAAAATCGTTTTTTTTTAATACGTCTTTGAAAAGCTATTCAAATTCTCTAGATATATTGTCGATTGTATGTTAGGTTATTTGGGCAGGGAATAGTCAATTTTTGATATTTAATTTTCGTTTCCATCAAAAAATTTTACACACTCTTTTTTGCCAAATATCCTCAGACAATTGGAAAATATAGCAGCAATATATAAAGTGTAGTTAGTTCCAATGACCAGCTTTCATACAGTATAAGACTTAACTAAATAGAATTCACGTAACTCAGCTTTGGAATAAAACACTGATACTAAATACTTGAATAAATCGGCAATAATGGCAAATGGGACAAGTGGGAAACGTGGTGCAGTGGGACACGTGATACAAGGGGTACACGTTGGACAAGTGGGACAAGTGGAACACGTGGGACAAGTGGTACACGTGGGACACGTGGAACAAGCGGGATACGTGGGACAAGTGGCAAAAGTGGGACACGACATTTTGGAGACACCCCTTTCTCCATCGCCAATGCTCTCTCGTTTAGGCTAGTATACACTACCACGCACGCGCTTACTTTTCATTTCTTACAAAAAAGGGTAAAACATTTGTGATTGCACAAATCGCAATTTTAATTTCTTATAAATAACTCCAGTAAACATTCACTTAACACATTTCTATAATTGTTGTTCTAGATAATTTCTTATTCTTTTTATTAAAATTCGAAAAATAATTCAAAGATGCAGAGAATTCGATAAAACGCAGTCTTGTCCAAGTAATCGATGACGATTGAAATTGAAGGCAAAACAACATGTCGTCTTGTGCATTTATTTTGTACCATTGTAGAACTTGGCAAAATTACTGACCAAAAATTAAAATTAAGAAAAAGATTTACTTGCGACAAAATTAGTCATATTAACCATGCGAAATTTGTTTTTTTGTATTTTGTTTTTAATGTGATGCTTTATTTGATGCCAGTAATTACAATATTCATAGATAATACCAGTTATAAGATTCAGAATAATACAAAAACATTGAAGATGTATGATGATAATCGAGGTTTACCTGAATTATAAATAAATACTTATGTTAGCTTCAATAAATGAATATTACATCCGATAGAAAAGATCTGTTTGTGTCTGAAATGTTATTGATGATTTCTGATTACAAAATATTTTCATAAGTGTTGCAAATATCAAAAATCTCTTCGACACGGAATTATAAAGTCTTCAAATCAATTGTTGTTACAAAAACAAAACGCCAATGTATTTTTGAATATTCAAATGTAAGCAATGAATGAAAAATTTTAGTATACGTACTTTCCTTCAGAATCGACAAAGCTGGGCAGTGTATGCATATCAGAAACTAGAATAAAATAGTTTTTTTTTGTTAGGTATCCTAAAAAATTGTTATCTTCTGTTTTCAGTAAGTACATAACTTATCATTATATATTTTAATTTTTTAAACAATCAAATATAAATTACGTACAGGCAGAGCCGGGTGGCAGCCGTATGGTCTCCGCACTCACTTGCATAGAGAAGAGAATTGAAAAGAACATCAATGCAATCAAAAAATGAAGAATACTTTTATTCGCCATTGTTAAACTGGAATTGAATTCAAATAAAGATTTTCCTGGTAAAACAATAAAGTTAAAATGTAAATACAAATTGTCCTAGTGTCTGTTCACATCTGATTGAAAAAATTTTGGTTTTATAAATAGTAATTACGGTAATATTCTGTATTGAATGACATGGAGGACAACATCGAATGATTTATAAAAAGAGGCTCTTGAGCAAGATCCAAATTCTAATTATTGATCATTTTTAACGAAATTCGCTCTTATTATGGTCACTACAAATAAAGAGAAAAGTTAACAGTTGAATACTGAATAGAGCCAACAGCTTTTGGGATCAGAAATAAGACGGCGCCACAGATATCGATCAGTCAAGAAAAATATACGAAACTCGATATATTCTTGGTATACTAGTTTTAGCACATACGAACTTCAGTGCGATTACATGTGCATATGATGCTTGTTCAAGTGATCACACGACCTTATACAAGAAAAAGTCGTATCAATTGTTTGGCTATTCTGAGTGTTAAGTGGATGAATGACGTTAGTATCTATTGCGACCAATACATTTGACCATTTTTTGCACTCTTCCATTCAATATTTGTTTGTATATAACCCATAAAACAGCCTATTTCAAACATCACGAACAAATTATTAATTTTTGTTATGCGCGAACATCCAAAACTCCTGACGAGACACCTTCTCCTAAATGATGAAAATCTGCAACATGCTTCTGCAACAACTTTCATTGGCATTTTCCAGTAACTCTTTTATACAACACTGAAAATGGATCAATATTTATGTCGTATTTTCATTTAAATACTCTAATTTTCCTTGAAATTTTTAAAAGCAATCTGTCTGGAATTGTTTTTCTCATCATCACGCTTTCTTTTGATTCTTAGTATTGTTTTTGTTTTCTTCTTTTCCGCCTGTCAATGTCAAAGTCTTGTTAGCCATTATTACGTATGGGGGATATATGGACGTAGAATAATTTCGAATGAAATAATGTATGGATCATGTAAACTGCGGTAGGATAAATATATGCCCATACAGCACTTCAACTTTCAAAAGAGAAATCGAGGTATTTTTCTTCATCTCATTCATTTATTTATTAGAACTTGGAGGAAAAGTATGGTTGATTACATTTATAAGTATGAATTAACATGATCATGAATTATACGGTTAAAAAAGATATATATGTAATTATCTTGAAACAACGCTGTGTACTTGACTTGATGTACGCAAGGGTTTTTCGTTACGTTTACTTGACTTGATGTACGCAAGGGTTTTTCGTTACGTTTACTTGACTTGATGTACGCAAGGGTTTTTCGTTACGTTTACTTGACTTGATGTAAGCAAGGGTTTTTCGTTACGGTTTTAAGCTTTGACAAAACCGTGCAAAATGATGAATTTAAAAAAATAGCGAAAATCCACTACCTAGATAAATCCTATCCCCTTATTCAGGAGAAAGTGGGAAAAGTGGTGATAATGTAAGCGCACTCCATCGAATGTCTGAGGTAGTGAACCCCCACTAGATGGTGTTGTATACGAAACAAAACACGATGCTTATCATATATATAAGGGTTGAGTATTGCAATGTTACCAGACACACTTACAGCCGTTACCTCGTGATCAGCAGTTTAAGATGAATATTTCAGGATATCCGCGGACCCCCCTTTAACTGAGGTAATTACTGTGCGATACGACCATATGGTCTTCAAAGTTCATTCCCACCTTATACTCTTTTATGTTGAAGATTTACAAGATCACACGTAACAGAAAATACAAATTCGAATGATTTGGTTAAAATATATCAAGCATCATATATATTTTAATGAGTTATGCTAATTTAGACTAACCTATTTCTGTTTTACCCAACGCCAATATACAAAATACATATGTAAATATTCGTAGTAATGAAAGAATGTAAAGAGAAAGATAAAGATAGCGGGTGTTTTTGATTAGTATTTGGGAGACAGATTATTTGTTTTGTCTATTAGAAGACATAAACACAGCAGAATACAAGAGATTAATGCTCAAATATATAGGCACGAAAGCCAAAAGGAAGTGGCATCAAATTTTTTACTGCACCGGTAGTCTGACCATGAAATCGCCTAAATGCGGTCACGGGAAGGCAAAATGCGCATTTCAAAGAAATTGCACAACAATAAAGCGACTTTTCCACAAAAAAAAAATGTATAACAAGAACCAGGACAACAACATAATACCAAAACGACCCATTTGCAGCTCGCCAACTACGAGTGGATGGTAGGCGTCGAACATGGCAATTTCAGTTGGATTACTAACAGACAACTTGCGTTTTGGATGTCCATTTGCGATGTTCAGCTATGCTATCAACAGATGTTATACTTTTAGTCTAGTTGTTTCTTAGAAATTAGAAATTTCAATTTCTCATTCTAACTTTGAGGTACAAAAATTTCAGTAATGTGGTAAACATATGAGCTTAGGCCGCACTTTGTCAAAAAATCTGCACGAAATCTGATGGATTTTTAAAACGCATCAACTGCAACTCCAACCTCCCTCACACCTGTAAAATCCAAGTGTGTATACAATAGTCAGTGATTTGAGACCGATTAATTCACGTAATGAGGAAAACTTCAAATAACTCATTACAGAATTAGCACCCAGAGACGGAATGCACAGCTGACAATTAAGAAATATTGAAGAGAAATCTTTAAACTGTAAGAAGGAAATGAGGAAAGTTCTGAAGCATATGAAATGTGCTCCATTACTGACGGATCGATGGTGCAATGCAAAAAATGCTCTCGCTACCTAAATGAAGATTTTAAACTCATAAATCTTGTGCTGGACAAGTAGTAGGTCAGTAATATACATTCAGTATTAAATATTGCGGTGTGATCGAAGGTTGTCAATGAAGAGCAAGGGATGTCATCTCAACAAACTGTACCTATTACTACGGATATTGGTGCCAATATCAGAACTGCTTGTGCCCAACTGAAAGAAAAAACGCATGGCTGGATTCAGCACACAGAGTTTGCGACTGTGTAGCAGGCATTAGAGATTCCATAAAACTAAATCTGCAATTGGTAAGTGAGAATATGAATATTTTATCATACCAGTCCTTTCAGACCTGGCTGTCAGTCAGTAGGTAGTTTATTTATACAAATGCCGAAAATATATATTGACATACAGAATAAGGTAAGATGAAACAATGCACTATCACTCCTTAGTACAAGGGTCTCCAACTCAAAACAGGTCGCGGGACACTTTTTGAAAGTTATTGACCACGCGGGCTGCAAAAAAATTTTCTCTCATTTTTATTATGGACACTAGGTGGTGTTTCAGAAAAAAAGTTTTCAATATCTTTTTCTCGCAATCATGCCAGTCTTGCGATAATCGTTCAATTTCATGAGCGTAGTACATTCATATTCGGTTAATTAATTGGAGTGAATAATATCCCAAATATGATACTAATAATTATCCCCATGCTTTATAACACGCATCAGTCGAAACATAACTTAATTGAGCCAACTTGGCTGTATATTCTGACCAATAATCTGGCATCTGTAGAATCTCCCGCACGCCGCTCTCTTCTTTTAGTTGTTTGAGTGAGCGCACATCCGTCGTTTATTTCTTGAAATTTGCTATTTTGTAAGTTATGCTTTCATGTTTGGTTTTATTTATGTAGTCAATATTTGGAGTGATGTTCATAAATTAGATTAAATTGTGTGTAATACTGGAATAAACTGACTCATCGATGTTCATTACTACTGCTATGACGCAATAAAGTCAAAGCAACAAATGTCGTATGAACTATTTGGAATCGGGCATTTCAAGTATTTCCGGTGTTACCGCACATAAGATCACACCATATCACTCCACATCATAGTTAGGTGATAGCACCGTTTATTACCTACATGTTGGATTTAATCTAAATTAACTTGTGCAACACTACTGAACTAGACTATGGCATCTACATCATGGCAAGTGATGAACCTACGCAAACATTTAGGCAACAATGTGAAATACATTCTCAAGATGTGGCAGAACTATGTCACAAGCTGTCAACACTTCTATCTGATATTAACAACAATGTACTCGTCGTAAAAGTCGAAGAAATTTTGAACATTGCATTAAATTCACGGCAATATTGTTGCAAAAATATATTTCTCCTGGAGCTGATGGTGCATCTGTCCAAATACATCAGAAGAAATTGAAACGTCTAAATTACAACTGGAAAGGGCTGAAAAAACTCAAAAGCTGTGGGACATCAAATACCAAAGCTATTTAGAGTCTTGTGTGACATCAAGTCAAGGTAAATCACACAAAAGCAGAACATCTCCTAAATCTCGACATTCGCATGAATTTATTTCATCAACGTCATCAGTTTCAACTCTAGCAAACGCACGATTGACTGAACTTGAAGCCTCCGAAAAAGTAGAGCAAGCACATGCTCAGTTAGCTCAACCCATGCTGCATGCAGAATTCAATCAACAAAAAGCAAAGTTTCAGGCTGAATTTAATCAACGCCAAACGGAACAGCAAGCCGAATTTAAGCAACGTCAAGCTGAATTACAGCTCGAAATATTCTGAAAAAATGCCCAGCTACAGAAGGAACAAGTTTAAATTATAGCTACTGCAAGGAGTGTCCGATCTTCAAGACATAGCTTCCGTGGTTCACAAACTACTAGCATCTCACCACCACCTGTGGTACAAATTAGAGACTACTCTGTGGATTCTATCTCGGTTACACAAAGTGTTTTCATGCACCCTGCATTTAACTGTGTTACGACTGCTGACAAGCCAACCCATATAACCACTCACCCGAGTGAATCAATATTGTCTATGGGCCCGGCAATTGCAACAAGCTTAAGTCATTTGCATTCCCATCAACCCATGCTTTCTAGCTCTCCAGCTTCCCTTGCAAAACTGGAAGACAATGGCTTCCCTCAAAGCACTAGCGGAATGCAAATATACACAAGCTCAGCAGCTATCAACAGTCAGTCACAGCTAAATTCACTCACAATAAATTTTTATCCACAAGTTAGTATGTCTGTGAATACACCTGAACAATTGCAGAGCCATTCCAACAGGCCTGTGATGTCAACACTACCACGACAAGAATATCCTTCGTACAACTTAAACCGTCCAGCTACTAATGTTCAACCAAGCAAAGCAGCAAGATGATTTATTTGCATTAATGCAAACAGTGCATCAAGGGCTCACTTTGCCCAAGCTGGATCCAATTACATTTGATGGCAATCCTGAGTATTATCATTCATTCATCCAGGCTTTGAAAACATGGTTGACGGACATCCATATCCGCCTGACGTAAAGTTGGCGCAGCTCCTTCAATGTGTAAAGGAAAAGCGAAAGACGCAATCAAGCACCTGGTTGTAATAACTTCTGCAGCAAAAGGATATGGCATGGCAAGAAAAACTTTGGAACTAAGATTCGGAAATCAAACTTTGGTAATTTAAGCGAACATAATGCAGCTCACTGCTGGTTCTCAGTTAAAGGCTAATGATGCTGAAGCACTTCATGACCTTGCTGTGAAGATGAGAAATTGCTATGTTACACTTTCTCATTGGAAAAAGGAACACATGCTTGATGCACAATCGTATCTTCGAGACATCTTTGATCGATTGTCATATCATTTACAAATGGACTATCTCAGGGATGAATCACGGAAAAATGGTCCAATTCCATCCTACATGCATTTACTAGAATATGTTGAAAAAATAGCTCACCTGAGCAACACATTTTATGGTCTACTCATGACCGAACACTATGTCAAAAGTAGGCAGCCTGTTAACACTAGACCTCGCTCAGCTAAAACATACACAACTACAAGTTCTACAATTGCAACTACAAGGGAAAAGAAAAGTGACAACAAATCCACCAAGAATACTCAAATTCGATGTCTATGTTGCGGTGATTCACACTTTTTGTATCACTGCACGAAGTTCAAAGATAAAGATACCAAACAGAGTAGAGACTCCGTTCGAGAATACAAGGCATGCTTCAACTGTTTGCATGCAGGACACAGCGTGAAGGATTGCAGGTCTACATATACATGTCAAGTTAACAACTGTAGAAAGAAACATCACTCACTTCTTCATGATGACACACTGTCTTCTCAAAAACTCGTTAATTCTAATGCAAAATCCAGTGACTCAAATGTACTACAGAGTTTTCTGTCGCTGACAAGAAAGCATTGAGCATTATGGCAAATACAGTGAAAACGGTAAATGGTAGGTATCAAATTGCTTTACCCTGGGTATCTGATAATGTAACCCTTCCTAATAATAGTTTTTGTTAGCAGAAAAAAGGCTAGTGTATTTCAAGCGAAAATTCCTGAAAGACTCTTTCTCAAAACTACAAAGATAAAATAAATGATAACATCTAGAATGGTTATGCAGAATACATACCCATACATGAATTGTAACACAGTAATAGAACATCATTTGTACCACATCACTATACTGGCCAAAATGTTAGGGTGGTATTTGATTGTTCAGCTGAGTTTCAAGGCACTTGTTTAAATAACAACTTGTTATCAGGTCCTTTCAATACTAATACATAGGTTGGTGTTCTCTTGCGTTTCCGCCAGGAACCCGTTTCTGTAATTTGTGACATCCTTGAAATGTTTCATAGGATTCGGTTAAATCCATCAGATTGTGATTCCATGCGATTTCTATGGTGACCCAATGACGATTTATCTCGAGACCCTGTTGAGCTAAAATGTTGAGTCATATATTTGGTTGTAAGAGTTCTCCATGTGTTGCTACATTTGCGCTACGAAAAGTAGTTGATGATAATTTATCCAATGCTGACTCTGTCACTATTGAAGCTGTTAATCGTAATTTTTTTCGTGATTGATTGTTTGAACAGTTTGCCTACTGCTGACCAAATCGTCAGTTTGATATCTCAACTACGTAAGCCATTAGATACATGTGGTTTTGATCTTGCTAAGTTTATAAGCAACGACCAAGTTTTGTTAGATTCAATACCCGATGAAAATAAAGCTTCATCTATGGTAGATTTTGACATTCAAGGTGATTCCTCAAATAAGACGCTCGGTGTGCATTGGCGCATCGATGCTGACAAATTTGTAATACGTATAGATGTAGAACCTAGTTCTTCAACACGAAGAGTCTGTCAATGGTAAATCAAGTATTTGACCCATTAGGATTTATCCAGCCATTTATCCTGCCTGCTAAACTTATTCTTCGTGAGTTATGCGATGAAGGTTATTCCTGGAACGATGGCATTTCTAGCCCACTTAAAGAAAGTTGGGAGAATTGGATCGCTTCATTATCAAACTTAAATGATTTGTCCATTCCTCGTTGTTTCAAGCCAGCTGACCCACTGAGATACAGTTGCATTTGTTCTGTGACGCTAGCAGAGTTGGTTATGGTTGTTTGAGTTATTTGCGTATGATTGATGCAGCTAATAACATTCATTTAAATTTTAGCCTAAAGTATGAAAAGTACATGCATGTAGAAATATTTTTTAACGTTAATTAAATCATCTATGGATTCGTACGATTAAATAAAATACGATAAAAAATCAACTTAGATCCAATTTGAATTAACAACTTCTAACTTTAACGTTTTCTGTTACTCATCCAATCGCGCATAGATTATGGATGGTTTTAAATCGAGTTTTTTACATTTATCATATTTTTCATATTCAAACCTTGGCTACAATTTGATTTGAATTTGACAGATGGAAAAGTCAAAACAAAACTAAATGTCAGACAAGAGCGTGATCAAGGAGAAATTTCCAGACGTAAATGACTTTGTATGCAATAGCAAAAACTTGAAAATATAACTGGAATTCCTGTTCAATTTCTGTTATGCTTTATCATCATTGTTATATTGGTATTCTCCCTACAGTGCCAGAATATTTTATATTGGATGTTTGACGTGAATGTAGAAACGCGTTATAGTTCAGAAACAATACAAAAATACCATGACTTAGTGAGGAGCCATTTTAATAGCTCTGGATCTTGTCACCTGCATCTTTCGCAACTTGAACACAGTATTCTGTTTAATTGTTAGATTCGAATGTACAAGAAACTTCGGTTTATTAAAATATCAAAAAAAAAAATGTGCGAAAGGGTTTTAATGTCACAGAAGGTTTTGCCAATGCTATAAAACAGGACAAAAACTAAACGTACAATAAATACAAAGTACATAATATGTCGTTATAGCATTTGTAATGTTGAAACTTCTTCCAAAAGTTGATACATTTTTGTTTTATTGACTATATATCAGTATTGCATAAACCCTACCTAGACTACTCACACACGCTTTTTGGAGATCCGCATTTACTTCTATAAAAAAGAAAATGTAACAAACCTTTCAGCAATCACCGAGGAATTATAATTTGTACTTTCCATTATTCAATCAATATCGATTGTAAAAATTCTCTTAAAATTCAAGATTGAATTGATGTCAAAAATACCAAAGCGTTAAAGCAAGTTGTTCAATTAGACTGATAGCGACACAAGTAATTTTATGGTTGTTTTTTAAAATTTGGCTTATTCAAAATTTGTATATGTACGATTTCTATAGTGTCAATAGATCAATAGGATATTTTCCGTTAAATTAAATATAGAAGAGCACGTTGAAAGGAAACAGCGCCATAAAGTATAGACAATAAAAATTTTCAACAATAGGACAAATGTTAGGTAAAAAGTGGTTTGATTAAATTTCAAATTTAACTCACACCAATTCCATTTCTATGCTGCAAAAGAAAAGATTCGAAAAGGCGACTTCTTCTAAATTATGGAAATTGTTTGTTACTGTATTAATTTCTGCATGCAGATCAAATCATACAATGTATTACAAATTGTTCAAACGTTATACAGACATTCTACAGCATTTCAGTCATGCCATCACATCACCACAGTCAAATATAGCTATGCTTCATTCAAGCTGCAAAATGAAAGGTCCAAAAATTTAAAAGGTATTGTTCATTATGGCGGGAATAATGCTCCAGAAATATATATATATTAGTACTCATGTTAAAAACAATTTGGTTTCTATGTTACGGTTTTGTCTGAACCTTAGATTGTTTTTCTTACCTCGACTTTTCAAAGGCATGAAATCCAGCAATATAATAAGGTCGAAGCTTGTATTGATAAACCAATTTTTCTGTCATCGTCATGCAGTGAGATCTAACTTGACCGGAAAATTAGGCCAACGCAATAAGGAGGGCCAAGTGGTTATTAATTGCACAACTCAGACGACTCTGAATAAATCGATTTTAAAGGGGAAATAGTTACTCGTGCATTAGTCCTCGTCCGGGCCGAAAGGTGCATAAAAGTCGTACAAAAACTTTCCTCCATTAGTCTTAATAGGTTATTCAATACATAATAATGTTTAACATCATTGTTTGTATTTACGTTCTACCTGGTGATTTTGCATGTTTTATTCTACCTGGTGAAATTCATATATTTAAATCAGAAATGGACTTGTGTATTCTGAAAACAATATGCATGCAATCATAATACTCCATGTAATTTTGAGAAATTGGTGTATCAGAAGAAAATTATTATAGGGTGTTGATATATTTTTTAAAATAATGCCCTTTTTCTTTCTCAACAGAATACTTTGATAAATCTTTATAAATCACTGATCCGGGTTCGCGTTTTTCAATACTGGCAAAAGTATTCAATTCGGCGTTGATATTCGATTACCCACAGCTCTCGCTATAAGAAAACTTGCCTGCACAGAAAATTATTTTAAAACGTCCGAGTGCAATTTCCTCATTCCAGTCCATAACACTTAATTCCGGTTCAAATCTCTCTGCTACCGTTAAATGCTTCCTGCAGGTAAAACAATTGATAACTGCAGCTCGTGTGCTTTTATTATGAGGTTGGAAAAATGAATAGGGTTGTAATACAGATCTGACTGAGTTTGGAGGAATTAGGGAGGTAGTTAATCATCGTTTGATTCAAAGTCCGTAAATGTTCAGACAGTTGATTCAGGTCAAAAAAGTTAGCTTGTATTATTTTCAGGCAATCTGATATAGATATAGTACCTAATAGTTCATAAACGAAATTCTCACAATCAGAATTGACAAAAATTCAGACAAAGCTGCAGTTGCAATCTAGTTCCAGTTGCAATCAATTTTTTTTAAAAAAAGACAACTTTGAAATCAACAGAGGATCAACAATGAAAATTACCAATTTCTTACAATTTATGATTAGGCTTCTGTTCGTTATTTTTCTGTCCTTCCGACAAGTCAATGCAAAAACGCCATTCGACTGATCCATTCCGTAACAATAGTGTTAAAAACAAAAACTTGTTTGAATGCTGTCAGGCCTATATGATACAGTGTCCCAATTCAATGCAATAAGTACTGCCTAAACCCCCAAAAAGTGAATTGTGAGGTCTGGGTTATGACTTTGTTTATACTGTTTGCAATACTGTAGAATTGTTTATTGTTACATATTCACGATGATCTGTAACTCTAAATTGAATTTGTTTGCTTGATTCCTTTTATAAATTGAACGTTTCCAATTTATTCATTCAAATCAGGGGTCACCAAACTTTTTTGACCGCGGGCCGGGTATGACTCAAATTGTGTTGAAACGGGCCGGATGAATATTTTTGTCAATGCAATACAATAAATTCACAAATGTTGGGAATATCGAAGAATATAGATCGAGAACATCTTAGGAAAAAAATTAACAAGATTTCTATATCTAGACAATTATCCTGAGTTTAGCTGTTATCAAAACGTTGCTGTCATGAATTAGAAATGTTACAAAATCCGCGGCAAAAAATGTACGCATCACGTCTGCTCGTAAATATATACTACTACGGTCTGCTAAGTACCGTTACGCCGAGTTGAAATACCTCTCATAAAAACGATTGATTACCTGCTGTAGCTTGGAATTCTATGAAATTTTGACATAATTAAGATAAAATAAACAACTATTATCTGGTATTTGATTTTTTTCATTAGCGTATAAATTTCCCAACATTCGACGCTTTTAAAAATTACGCTCCAGTTATACGTAGTGCAAATTATTGATATTGTCTATGGAAACCAATAAAAGGTATGTGGACGTGTGTATTTCTTTCTTAACTTGATACAATTTTTATGAAGTTTGTACAATCAGCACATCGTTAATTATTACCTACAATGAACCACTGTCAACTATCATGCACAACTCCAGCGTTTATTTGCGACGATCTTTCGGCGGTGTCAATGACCTTTGCCAGAATAAAATTCTGAAATAGTCTCAATATACCATAGATGTGACGCATATCGAAAGATTAGTGATTGATATGTGTTATTTTTCCATATTTAGTTCATTTCTTATCAAAAAAGTAATACAATCATTATGGAAAAAATTGGCTTGTCGGGCGGTACTAAAATTCCGATATCTCCGTTATTTCTTGACCGTTTATTATAAACTAGGTATTGTTTTCTATTTTTTCTCAGATCTTTCCACTGGAGCAGTTTTTATTTAAATCGGATGGACTTCAATTTTTTTGTAACATACCTACATGAATATCCGCATTAAAGCAGTACAAAAGTTAGTGTGGCTTTTGAAATTGGAGCAGTACGCGAGGGATTACAGTACTGCACAAAATGCACATTCGACGTTTATTTTAGCACAAAAAACAAACAGTTTCGTCGGAAGCACGCGCCACGAGTGTACAAGTGTATCGCAGAAAACGTTACGTACTGGTAGCATTCAAAGTCGCAAAAACGAAGTTTTGTTTACAACCACGACTGAAAATCTGTCAGGGTGACAAAAGTGTCTGAGCGGACGCGGAAAGGCCTATTATTACGTCACTTTTTTGCATCTTGCCGATTGGCCAATGTTACGAAATAAACAAAGACGACGATGCTCGTGAAAATCTACCTTGGAAAAAAATTTAGCCATTTTTGTGTGTTATTGCGGACCGGATAAAATGACGCCGCGGGCCGGATAAAATGACGTCGTAGTTTGGTGACCCTTGATTTAAATAAAACAAATGGCCAGTCTCTTCTGGTATCTCATCCATTCCAACATCGTTGGATTATAATTAAAAAAGCAACAGACGTTTTTCTTCATCACACATTTATTGATATGTATTATGAAAACTTGAATCCTTTATTCAAATATAATTGATAACAACACTTAGACTGTATATAACATATACTAGTTAGATGACACAATATACTTCCAAAAGACAGTGACGAAAATTGAAGTTTTACCTAAATTCAAAAATAAAAAGTCATATTATATGAAAAAAATAATTGTGATAAATAAAATTTCAATTTATTGATCAATTCGATCTATTAATTTGATTCTTAGATCTAATTACATGTGAGCGAACCTAGATGTTAAAACGTTGATGTAATCCGTTGACATCACAGTTAGTACATTTCGCTTTCAAAATTCATCACCTGCTATATGGGTTGGTATAATTATGGGCAAGTTGAGCCGAACAATGAAAAAATTGTATTTTATAATAACAAAACTTAATAAATGTCAAAAGATTTTTATATGCTTACTATTCGCTAAAATCGTCAGAGTTGAATGAAATTTCTCCATCATCAACTAAAATAGGAAAAAAAATTTTTTCAAAAGGCTCAATTTTCGCTTTATAATTAGAGAATATGTAAGAAGAATAAAAGAATATAAAAACTGCAAGAAAAAAACTTTAACTCGTGAATTGGGTATTGCTTCTACAAGATTTGGCACAATGATGTGATTTATGCAGGTAGTTGAAACAAATAGCAATATTATCTTTCAGATATATTTAAGAAGCAAACAAAAAAAAGAATATCACAAAATTTAATTCGCATTACGTACAGCCTGGTGGTCCAGGGAGATCATTCGCATTGACTTGTGTAAAGAACTGAAACATGCTGAACAGAAGTCCAATCGTGATAAGAATGAAATTTGTATTTGCCATTTTTGATATTTGGTTATTGACTGTAAAAACTGGCTTTTTTTTCTGAACAAATAATCATTTTTTTTTATAAAAATAATAGATCTTATCATAAATATATACTGATGGTTTTTCAAATAATTGTGAATAATAATCCCAACTTGGTATTTTTTATTAATATATACCCCATTAGCTTGCATGCAGATCAATAAAAGAAATTCATTGAAAATTTTTGGGTCAGGTGCTAGGCATAGGAAACAACTAAAGAGGTTATTTATGACACACGGAAATATATCTTGAAAATATTTTTAGTATACACACTGATGACATGGCAAAATGATCCGTTTTGATATATTAGTACTCAATTCCGCATTTCTTTCAAAATGGCTATCAACTAAACGCAATGTCAGGTATATCATATGTGCGTAGCAATTTTTAAAATTTTCGGTTACTCAACCTTCGTATGTTTAGATATTCTGTTAATGAATGTAGATATTCTGTTAATGAATGGTATTAGTATAGATCGTAAAAGACAATGCAACATTTTCCCAAATTCCCGTCCAGTAAAGAAAATTACGTTAAGCCTATTGAATTTTATTCTGGATAACAAATATTATGTTGGTATCTCACCCAAAGTTTCCGGTATTCGTAGAAATGCGGACGACAGGTTCCAAATCTCTAGGCCTCAAAGCTGAATAATAAAAATCATCTCATATTGCAAAATTATATATAGTATCTTCATTCGGATAAATATATTTAATGTGGTAAATAATACAATCGTCTTGCTTTTTGAGGTAAGGCAATCATATCATGTAAGACGGCTAAGAAAAGAATTTTAATAGCATTTCCAGTTATATTTTCAAATTTTTCTTGTTGCATTCCAAATCATTTCGAAATTATTGTATGCTCTTGAATCACGATTTAGTCTGATTCATTATTTTTGTTTTTGTCTCTTGCGCCCGTCAATGTCAATTTAAATTTTGTCGGAGTTAAGTATGAAAAGTACATGAATATAGAAATTTCAGCATTAAACCGTGTATGCATTTTGTGCGATTAGGGTAAAATACGATAAACGCATCACTTAGACCTAATTTGAATATTTTATGCCATATCGCACATAAGCCATGTATGAATTCCTTTTTAGTTTTTTACATTTGCGCATTACCCATACTCGATTTCGGCTAGAATTTGGTTTGAATTTGACAGGTGGAGGAGACAAAACCAAATCTGAATGTCATACAAAATCGTGATCAACAAGACTCCCTTTAAGCTTAAATGACTTTGAATGTAGCAGAAAAATATGAAAATACAATTGAAATTACTGCTCAATTTCTCATTTGTTTTACCCGCAATATGTATTCGAATTCCACTTTACTGTAAAGGTATTGCTTGTATATTGCTTATCACATTGAACCATAAATTTGAAGTCAGAAAGGCACCTTATAATACAGAAACAATGTAAAGCTTATCTTGATGAAGAAGGCTCCTTTATATTCCTAGATCTTGTCGCCTGCATATTTTGCAACAACAAAAAATAATTTTAGTGAAACTTGAACACAATATTTATTTCTTTTGAACTCTTTAACTGTTATCGTTGGATGAACACGTAACTTGGAAATAGCAAAATATCAAACAAAATCTGTGAAACGGTTTTAATGTCACAGCAGGTTTCACAAACGCTACAACACCTGGTAGGTGAGCGAACCCGGATGTTAAAACGTTGATGTAACCCCGTTGTCATTTCGCTTTTACACATTGGTAACATGGCCAGCAAATGTATCAATATCAATTTTGTACTCTCGAAATCCTTCATTACGCATTAATTTCAAGAATATTTTTTGGTAACGCAATGTTAGGTACATCAGATATCGAGTTTTTTTACATTTGTACATTTTTCATACTTAAACCTTGGCTACAATTTGATTTGAATTTGACAGATGGATAAGACAAAACAAAAATGTCAAAAACTAAATGTCAGACAAGAGCGTGATCAAGGAGAAATTTTCAGACGTAAATGACTTTGCATGCAATAGAAAAAATTTGAGAATATAACTGAAATTACCGGTCAAGTATCATTATTATATATTGGTATTCTCCATAAAGATATTACTTATCACATTGGATGTTTGACGTGAATGTAGAAACGCGTTATAGTTCAGAAACAATACAATAATCCCATGATTTAGTTAGGAGCCCTTCTAATAACTCTGGATCTTGTCACCGGCATCTTTCGCAACTTGAACACAGTATTCTGTTTTATCGTAAATATATACTACTACTTGATGTCCAACTCCGCTCGCCGTATAATAAATAAACAACGGCGATGTTGCACCTCCAAGTGGCGGGCGTCACGGTCGGTATAGTTCAGACAAAATGCTTAACGACGACGACGCTCCTGCATCACAGCTCGCAAACTCGCCATGTTCATTGATGACTGATCGAAATATTTGCTGAAGGACGTGAAGAATTTGATAAAAATGAACAAATATTTGTGAAAATGAAGACGCAGTCTGTCTTGCAAATGACCACGATGATGTGACAACTTCCTTGTCGAAAGAAAGCAAGGCATCAAAAATGCGATGCATTTTAAAAAATGTCAGTCAGATGTAGGTAAAGTGGTGACAAAAATGAAAACTTTGCACTTTTTATATATTAAAATAACGCTTAGTAGCACGGCATTGTGATCTCACTCCTTCTCAAGTATTGTAGCTTTTACAGAAGTTTTTTCTCCACTTGACCTATAATCAGGGCTGCCATAACATCCTATTTGAAATCTTTATTTTGACGTGTGTCCCTATTTTTAACCTTATGAATGAATATACCAGTAAATTAAACTTTGAATTTAGTTTAGATCTGGAACCTTATAAGAGATAAAATGAGTAAACGTAAAAGATATACCGTGATGATTATGAGAAAGAATTCAACGGCGTCAAACGAAACGAAGGGCCAGTGATTTGCGCACTCTAGCTTTTGTGAATGTGACAACATATGCAATGACTCTGCTCAAGAAATTATTCAAACCAATCTATAAATAACTTTTTTAATAGTCAATGATTTTACAAAGGCTATCTCAACACATGCAAGCAGCTGAAATATTAGTTCCATCATCACATCATTGAACATCTGACACTTGATATAAAAGAAAAAAAATTTCAAATCATTCATGAGCGTATACCTATTAAACAATGTAACTAAATGTCAAGATGTAACAACACTACTTAAGAAAGTATTTAAAAAATTTGAGCAAATGTATACGCAAAGTACTGCAGCCAAAATAATAACAACAAGATGAACAATAGGACTCTTGGAATACGAAAACAATTGAAGAAACACAGCAACTAGAACGAAGATTAAGATATATGTGATTACAGTCAAGTTTACGTACTCCTGAAGTATACGTACCAAGAAATGAGGTCACCGGAACGTAGAACGCAGTATTTGGAGCCCTTCATACGCTGGAAAAGCAATGAAATGTTGTTGTTTTTTAAATATGACTACAAAATGTGTTGCATGTAGCTGTATAGCATTTATTTTGTTAAAAAAACCTTGAGCTAATCACCTGTTGTAGACTTCCAGTGTTTAGCTGATCTACTGCAGTCTTTTTTCGGACCTCCCGAAGTATGCGAACCAAGATGGCGGACATCGGAATGTAATATGTGTACTAGGTTAGGGTTAGGCCATAATTTTAGCTATAAATACTAAGGGAGACTCTTGGCTAGTCTTCGAACTGATATTAGGACTAAAATAAGGAAAATTCCAAAAAAAATTATGGCCTAACCCTAACCTGTTACCCATGTTACGTTTCGATGTCCGCCATCTTGGTTCGCATACTTCGGGAGCACCCTTTTTTCTCCAGTTGTTTCAGAGAGAAGTAGCAGATTTCCGTTTTTGAGGGAAGCCACGTCAGTAATGCTGTTTCATATGTCAAAAAAGGTATTTTGCAGCATGCAAAACTTGGCAGTTGCTTCAAATTTAGACATTTCCGAAATCCTAGCAACAGATGCAGGACGAACCTACGAAAAAAAAATTTCCCCGGTTCATCTGTTATTAATGACCTGAATATTGTTCGTAATTTTAAAAATATTAATCATGATCCAACTATTGAAATGCTTAATAGGAGATAGATCTAATAAAAAAATGCAAATGAATTAACACCCAAAAAATTCTTTGTGCTGTACCTGTGCTTAATAACAGACATTTTTATCAAGCTATTGAGTTAAACAGGTTGTTCTGTTAGTTTACATGGCTGTTTTAAATTTTTGTTACAGACATATATTCATAAATTCTCTCTAGATGTGTTTCCATGCCAAAACTCCATCTGGTGACAGCAAATCATTCTTCAAAAGTGAGTTTCGAGACGTCTGCAAAAATTTATATTTTAGTTACGGTATTTTGAAATAAATTGCCCACAACAATTGAACCTTGTCTACAATCTAAGCATGTATGTGTTTAACAGTCCCTTTGACAAAGTATTATTTGAAACAAAAATGTGAATACCCCACAAAACAAATTGGAATTAATAAAATGTAACGGTTCCAGGAGAAATATTAATGCATTCAATAATGAGGTGGATTTTGCAGTGGCAAAAAGCAGTGGCGGCGCATGGTCATTTTGACAACCGGGGCAAGCTACTGCGGGACCTAGTCACCCCCATCTACGGGGACAGGATGAGCGCTGTAAGTTCTCCCATCATTTTATGAGTATAAAAACCATTCCATCGGTAACAACCAATCGGCAAAAGCGACAATATCAACGACAAGAACGTGTCTTTAAAACCGGTCCAAGTCAAGGGATTAATAAATATAGACATAGTTTATTTTGAAACCTTTTTCAAAAGGCAAGGCAATATTTACCCAGATAAATACAATGACATATTAACAGAAACTTCGGGAAAGCAGACAAAACCTAAAATAAGGTTTAAAACGTTACTATGAAGAAAGGAAATCTAATGCAAAGATAAGGACATGCGTCGCTCACTCATAGATATATATGCTGCTAGACTTCTACTGCTTGAACATATATGCAACACGCCGCGGTTTCTTGGAAGCAAAATGCTCAATAACGCGCTGATTAAAGTCATGCATCCCAGAAATAACGTCTCTATGAATGGATAAAACAGCCAAGGAATTCAATCTATCTTGCTTCATTGTGTTTCTGAGATACGTTTTAATACGCTTCAGCGTGCTGAATGTTCGCTCTGCGTCGGCGGAAGAAATAGGCGTCGTCAAAATGATGTCCAGAAATTTTGCTGACGCCGCAAAAGTAGTTACTAGAGTGTTATCTACGAGGAACCCATAGAGCGCGCAAGTTGATGTGATGTTCAAAAAAGTTTGATTGGTGTATATACATCGCAATTCATTTTCCAATTTACCCACGTTTATCATGGTGTAAAATTTGGAGACAGTAGCCAACAAATGGATGGGAAATTGACGTGCAAATTTTGAATACTTTTTGGGGTTCATCAAAGAGAACGCGACAAGGTGTTCAGTGCGCAGACGATCGCCTATTTGATTCACCAGAATGTCACAGCATTCCTTTGCAGACAAAATCAAACGCTGCGTTGTTTGCCCGCGGCGTAAAGAAGCACTCCATGTGTCGTCGTATTTTATTGTTTCCCGGATACGAGATACGGGCATCGCAGAAGTCTGAAATACACGACTGCACAGACGCTCCTGCACTGCACAGAAGGATGGAACATTTGCAAAAAATATACGGACGAGAGGGGTATCAAGACACATATTTTTAATAACGAGGTTAAATTGGTATTCATAACATAGTAAAAAATGCGCATGAGGAAAATCTTCTTTTATATAAACTTGAACACCATGTTTCGACCCACTCATGACTGCCGCGCCGTCATAAGTTTGAGCTATCAATTTTGACTTCGCGTTGTAAGGCTGTAACACTTCTTTCAGTACAGCCGATATCCCGCAAGCCGTGCGATCAACGATTGGTACAAAGCTGTGAAATCTCTCGGTAGGTTTACCATCTTTCACAAACCGAAAAATCACAGCCAGTTGGGAAACGCACGTGATGTCAGTTGTCTCGTCAGACTGAATCGAAAGGAACTGGCAATTCTCAATTTCCAGAGCCAAATGTTGTAAATAAATTTTATACATTGAGTCGAGCAAATCATTTTGGATATCCTTAGATGTCCCTTTCAAAACAGTTGCGGCATCAAGATGATCTCTCAATACTGTATCTAGGGATGAGGTGTATTCCACCATATCCAAAAATACCCCTCTATTAGAAGAGCCAGCCCGTTCATCGTGCCCACGGAGGGACAGCTCGTGACAACCAATGTACTTCAAAACATCTATCAATTGACCGAGAACATGGCGGTTTTTCTCGACGTTTTGGTTGTGCCGACGAATAGAAACCGCGCGTCCTTCACCCAACTGTGCTGCAATATTAACATTTCCGAATGTTCGGTATTTTACTGCATTGTCCAGATGCTCCATAGAAGATTGATGATCCCTGGCACGCTCGGAAAGATGTTTAAGATGTCTAAAACCAAATTTACACCAACGTGAGTCACGGGCGGTAGCAAAAAGTAGGCAATAAAAACAAAAAAGTGCATTTTGTCCTCGCTGTAACACAACCATTCGTGTTTTTTATACCAAGTTTCTGCGCAGAATGTACGCCGACGCTTTCCTCCGTCATGGGATTGTTCCAGTGAACAATTTTTTGGTTGATGAGGCCCAAGACGTTGTACCTCTAATTTTTGTTCCAGCGGCAGCTGCGAAAACGGAGTGCGAAGTAGTGCATCAACCTTATTCATTATGAGGTCTAAGGCTAAGAAATGCGAAGTCGGAAAGAAGTGAGGAGCTCAAAAGGAATGTGGAAAATCGAAAGCAAATGGACTAAAGGTCTCTAACTGATTCAAATAGCGAAACAAGCGACAAAAACGAAGGCGAGGAAACTATCAACTCTTCAAGCAACCAACGAACGAGAAGGAATGCGTGAATATGTCAACACGTTGTTGTAAGAAACGTCGGCATTGTGTCGTCATAATTTCGGGGCTAGCCCCGATCGGCCCCGATGATTTAGTAAAAGAAACAGAAAACAAACGAGACAGACGCGGCGAGTGGAAGATAAAAGAGAGAATACGATATACAATGAGCAACCGGGGCAAAATCGACGTCGCCCCGTCGACGTTCGGCGAAGGCTTTGCGAGCGAAAAATGAACCACGTCGGGAGAATATGGCTAGTGTAGGCAGTCTGTGCAACCGATATTGAGGTATTTTTCGAATACTTTTTAATATACCGAAAAAACAACCGGGGCATTGCCCCGGTTGGCCCTATTGACACGCCGCCACTGCAAAAAAGTTATTGCAATTGATCACAAATCAATAATTTAAAAACACTCGACAAAATAATTCAAAAAGTTTTGGCACATTTAAAATTATAAATATTTGTATATGTTGAAGCCGTGTTTAGATAATAGCAATACTGGGTATCTAATTTATGTGAAAAACGTTATTAGTACCAGCCTAAAATCAAGCAAAATGGATTATCATGGCAAACGTAAAAAACTCTTATGTTGTAATATGCAACTGGTGACTTCGTATACACTGACAGAAAGAGTCTGGGAAAAAATTATCAAGATCAGTAGAACTCCATCATAAAACACTAATTATTTGAAGTTAAAATATTGTTCTATCGATTGGGTTTCTACAAGACCAACTACTTTTCCGTTTTCTATGCTTTTGCGTCGGTGGATCCGTATGCATATAATGCAAGGATGCTGTAGCAAGAGTGAAGATAACTATCCTGAGTAATTCAATAAATAGTCTTGCTGCACACTAACACAAATATATTTCTGTAACGTTTCGTCTGACCACGGTCAAACTTCCTCAGACATACATATTTCAACTAAAGCAAGAACAGCAATTGCAAGCATATTTATACAATGGGTGCCATGGCAACAAAACAATATCATAACAATGTGAGTTAACGAACTCATGTAGGTGGTGATTGAAAATTTAATTAACAACACTAAGTTTAAATATTTAAAATTAAAAAACACATGAAAGTTTCATGCACATTCATAAAATGGGTGTCATGGCAACATAACAAATCACAACAATGGGATTTGAAAGATAAATAAATTGCTGATTGTATTTTAATTACCTGCACTAAAAAAATACATGGGGGAAAATAAAAAGTAAATAAAAAAAATATAAAAAAAATAAAAAAAAAAATATAAATAAAAAAAAAAATAAAAAAATAATAAAAAAATATAAATAAAAAAAAAATATAAAAAAAATAATAATACAAAATTCGGTAAAATTACGAAAATATACGGTGTATAAAATGTTCCTAAATGCCCTAAATTTCTTTAATGTTCATTCCCAATGGTTCATGCGTTCCAAGTAGGTGAATGAAATATGATTCTTTAGTTTTTCGGTAAATATGGTCTTGAAACAGTTTTTCAATTCCAATTACATTAAAGTCTTTCAGTGAATGTATTATTATTTTTTTTTTATTTACTTTTTATTTTCCCCCATGTATTTTTTTAGTGCAGGTAATTAAAATACAATCACCAATTTATTTATCTTTCAAATCCCATTGTTGTGATTTGTTATGTTGCCATGACACCCATTTTATGAATGTGCATGAAACTTTCATGTGTTTTTTATTTTAAATATTTAAACTTAGTGTTGTTAATTAAATTTTCAATCACCACCTACATGAGTTCGTTAACTCACATTGTTATGATATTGTTTTGTTGCCATGGCACCCATTGTATAAATATGCTTGCAATTGCTGTTCTTGCTTTAGTTGAAATATGTATGTCTGAGGAAGTTTGACCGTGGTCAGACGAAACGTTACAGAAATATATTTGTGTTAGTGTGCAGCAAGACTATTTATTGAATTACTTAAAATATTGTTGTTTAATTTATGTTTTTCATACAGACGTCACAATTTCAATCACCCATCAGTCAATTTATATTTTTGTATGTATGTATGTATGTTTATTCGTTTCGTAACTCCATAATCAGCATAACAATAAAATGTTTGGTAAAAAAAATAATTAAAAACTGATTATGAAATCAGAAGAGCAAACAAACCCTTAGATAAGACCTAAAACGTACAGAATGTACACAAGATAGAAGGTTTTGCCAAGAAGAAGTGGTACGTGTTCACTCACCTAGAATAATGGAAATATTTCACACACGCACCCACACACACAACCATACAGAAGTTATAAATTACATACGGGTAGTAAAAAAAAATAAATAAATAAAAATTACTAGCCACACCATATTAATAAATTTATAACGTTTGCCACTGCCGAATTGATAGATTTTATAAATGGGAATGAACAGTAGAGATAAACTTTTTTGAAAAATATATTGCCAAGCTGATTATAGTTGGAGTCAATTGCCAAAAATGCCCAACCAAAGTTGCCAGAATTGTGTGCATGAAGAGGTGGACTAGACCAGTGGTTCCCAAACCATGTTTGTACCATCGCCCCCTATAGTAGTTTATACAACTTCATCGCCCCCCGTCACTGCAAAAAAAAATTGAAAATTTGAAACGAATATATTACAAACCAAATAAGAAGACAAATCATAGTTTATAGTGTTTTTTAATGAGATGGATGAGCTTGGTGTTCCTCGGCGAGTTTATTACATCTTAAATTATCCCGTTTACTGATGGAAAAGCAATTTAGTTGTTTTGATAGCAATAGTTTCTCGACTGAAAACCCCCTTTTCATCATATCAGAGGTCGGATATGAAAGAATCCAGGTTTCTACCTCCTCAAAAACCGCCGTGTACTTTTGCCTTATAGCATTTAACTCCCTAAATCCACCCCGTTTCACATTAAAATAATGAAAACAAAATTATTTTTTTAAAACTTATAATAATGATTTAGGTACATGTCATTCATCCCTACGGCCTGACGAAATCAAAATACATAATATATACAGGGTCTTCGGTAAAATTCATCCCCCCATGCCTCATCCTACCACGTCCTTCAGTCCGATCACCCGAGAAGAATATAGAATATAATAAAATTCAGTCTAAACGTGTCTCACGATAAATTCTGTTACGTAAAAAGAAATGTAATTTACTCCTCGAGCGTAGATATTAAATAAAATTAATTTATCGTTAAAACGTTCGGATGTTTCTTCTGGCAAAGACTTCCTTCTTTACTTGGCCAATCAGCAAGATGCAAAAATAAATGTAACAATGCCCCCTTTCGCATCCGCTCAGACTCATTCCTCACTCAAACAGACTTTCAGGCGTGGTCGTGAACATTACCTCATTTTCGCGATTTTGAATTATATTCGTTAGTTTTTAGTTGTTTTTGGAAATTTAAATAAAATAAGTCAATGAACACTTTGTCCTCCTAGGAGTTTAAGTTTAATTACAGTAATCAAAAATTAGTGTAAAAATAGCTGTGAAAGACTGGGCTAAAATTCTTTACCGGTACTTTTAAAAAACAGATTGTTGAATGGTATGAATTAGAATGATAATTTGAAACAAATACTTCATTTTATAAGCAACAACTCACGAAACCACTCCTAAAATAAACACCGAGAATTTCAGAATGGGAAAAATTCGGGGTCAAAGGTCGGGAAAAGATCCATTTAGTGAAGCGTCCCGGGCCAGATCACTACAGATTTCCCGACCACTAGGATACGCAAACTACCGTACCTTACTGCGAAGACGAGTCCAGCAATCCTTTCGCGTCTGATATTCGCCCACGTGATTCGAACCTACGAAAGCACGCAGAGTACAGTAATCAAGTGTACGATGCGCCGACTAAAAACAGGTTTCGCGAAATCGCCCCCTTTAACTTTTTCGCCCCCCCCCTCTGTATCGTTTTCACCCACCGGAAGGCGATATCACCAACTTTGGGAATCACTGGGCTAGACCACTTCATTTCCCAATCTAGAGCCTATTATTGCCAAATTATATTCCAGATTGTAATAAGTATTTAAAGGTACAAGTAACAGTATATGTAATTATATTTAATTAAGGTAGGACAACGGGGAATAGGAATATGTTGGTTACCAAGGTTATAAGTAAGATATCAGATATTGACTTATGCAAGGACAAAGGCATTAGGGTTGTTATTTCACAGGATCATTTCTTCATTTACGTAACGCAATTGTTGTCAATTCAAATTTATCTTAGATAATTATCTTAGACATCAGACTGCTAATTTTGATGATGTAGACAACCTTTATATTCATTAAGCTAGCCATTGAATTGTTCATCACAAACGACCTGAAAAACAGAAAATATTGCTGCGAGTAGAATATTCAAGGGTTACACATTAGGAAATAACATTACCCTACACTTTTGTTGGGAAGAAATTATTGTTTTGAGTAAATATTGAATATTAGTTATTTATCTTTGAAACGCTAGTTGACAGACCGAGTTGAATTCTGGTTGGGACACAGGGTAAATAATCTTCGCAAACCATGCAAGAACTCTCAAACCACACCAACCATTTGTATGTTGGCCTTCACGTTAACCTCACAGTAGAACCAGTGCTGAACCGGTCCTTGGGCCTTCACACTCAATTGGTTGTTCTTCTATTTTGTTTTGTAATCTGCATTCTATCAGATCTATAGTCAAGTATATCGTGTAATATTCCATGTGCACAACTAATTTGAATATTTATAAGTCACTCACTTAATCTTGACGCGAGACAGCGCCGTCGGAACACAGATAAACGCAGAAAGTCGCACGATGATTTTCGAAGCAATAATAAACTGTCAGCACCAAGTCAAGCGTGACGGCGAATTCAACACCTGGATCAAATTTCCGGAGCTACACGGGGTTGGTTTACCTGTTAGCTTGTAAGGTACAATGAACTTCGGTATATCAAAATATCAAAACAAAATGTGCGGTACAAAAAAGGGTTTTAATGTCACAGCAGGTTTTGCAAAAGCTATAAAACCAGACGAAAACTAAACGTACAATAAATACAAAGTACATAATGTGTCGTTATAGCATTCGTAATGTTGACACTTCTTCCAAAAGTTGATACATTTTTGTTTTATTGACTATATATCAGTATTGCATAAACCCTACCTAAACTACTCACACACGCTTTTTGGAGATCCGCATTTACTTTTATGAAAAAGAAAATGTAACAAACATTCCAGCAATCACAGAGGAATTATAATTTGTATTTTCCGGTACGGACTTCCGATATTTTCGGTACCACTTACTTATATATTTACTTTATAATCATTCCTGATAAATTTTCAAGTTCTGGTTTTTATCATAAATTATTGTTGATGACGTTCTCTTTACTTTCTTTCATTACCACGAATATTTAGGTATGTATTTTGTATATTGGCGTTGACTAAAACCGAAATAGGTTAGTCTAAATTAGCAGAACTCATTAACATATATATAATGTTTGATATATTTTCAGTAAATCATTCGAATTTGTCTTCTCTGTTACGTGTGATCTAGTGAATCTTCAACATAAAAGAGTATAAGGTGGGAGTGGACTTTGAAGACCATATGGTCATATCACACAGTAATTACCTCAGTTAAAGGGGTCCGCGGGCATCCTGAAATATTCATCTTAAACTGTTGTTAACAAGATAACGGCTGTAATTTTGTCTGATAACATTGCAAAACTCAACTCTTAGATGATAAGCACCGTGTTTTGTTTCGTACACAACACCATCTAGTGGGATTTTTCTAGGTAGTGAATTTTCGGTGACTATTTTTTTAAAATTCATCTTTTTTCGTTTTTTTTTCAAAGCTTAAAAACGTGAAGAAAAACACTTGCGTACATCAAGTCAAGTACATAGAATTAGTTTATATAAATATATATATACATTTTTACCCGTATAATTCATGGTCATATTACATCATACTTATAAATATAATCAACCATACTTGTCCTCCAAGTTCTAATAAATAGATAGATGAGATGAAATAAAAATACCTCAATGTCTCTTTTAAAAGTTGAAGTGCTGTATGGGCATATATTTATTCGATCGCAGCGTACCTGATCCATACATTATTTCATTTGAAATTTTTCTACATCATATATCCCCCATACGTAATAATGGCTAACAAGACTTTGACATTGACAGGTGGAAAAGAAAGAAACGAAAACAATACTAAGAATCAAAAGAAAGCGTGATGATGAAAAAAAACAATTCCAAACAGATTGCTTTTAAAAATTTCAAGGAAAATTAGGGCATTTAAATGAAAATACGACATAAATATTGATCCATTTTCAGTGCTGTATAAGAGAGTTACTGGAAATGCCAATGAAAGTTGTTTTTGTACTTCATTAAATGAATATATTTGATTGTAGTAATGTTGTATACTACAGAAGCATGTTGCAGATTTTCATCATTTAGGAGAAGGTGTCTCGTCAAGAGCTTTGGATGTTCGCGCATAACAAAAATAAATAATTTGTTCGTGATGTTCAATATAGGCTGTTTTATTGGTTATATACAAACAACTATTAGATGGAAGAGTGCAAGAAATGTTCAAATGTATTGGTCGCGATAGATACTAACGTCATTCATCCACTTACCACTCAGAATAGCCAAACAATTGACACAACGTTTTCTTATATAAGATCGTGTGTGATCCCTTGAACAAGCATCATATGCACATGTAATTGCAAATCTGAAGGTCGTATGTGCTAAATTTAGTATACAAGAATATATCGAGCTTTGTATCTTTATCTTGACTATATTGATTTAATATTCATTAAGTCTTATTGATATCTATGGCGCCGCCTTATTTCTAATCCCAAGAGCTGTTGGCTTTATTCAATTCAGTAGTTAACTGTTAAGTTTTCTTTAGTATCGTAGTGACCATAATAAAAGCGAACTTAATTTAAAATTTATTAATAATGAGCCTCTATCGATTAATTCGATGTTGTCCTCCATGTCATTCAATACAGAATATTACCGTAATTACTATTTGTTAAACCGAAAATTTTTCAATTAGATATGAACAGACACTAGGACAATTTGTTTTTAAATTTTAACTTTATTGTTTTATCAGAAAATCTTTATTCGCAATCAATTCCAGTTTAACAATGGCGAATATAAGTATTCTTCATTTTTTGATTGCATTGATGCTCTTTTCAATTCTCTTATGTATGCAATTGAATGCGGAAACCATACGGATGCCACCCGGCTCTGGCTGTACGTAATTTATATTTGATTGTTTAAAAAATTAAAATATATAATGATAAGTTATGTACTTACTGTAAACAGAAAATAACAATTTTTATATAAAACCGAACAGCGATTCAAATTAGGATACCTATAAAGACTATTTTATTCCAGTTTCTGATATGCCTACACTGTCCAGATTTGTCGATTCTGAAGGAAAGTACGTATTCTAAAAATTTTCATCCATTTCTTACATTGATTATTTAAAAATGCATTGGCGTTTTTTTTTGTAATTTTTGATGCTTGCAACACTTCTGAAAATATTTTGTGATTCGAAATCATCAACCGCATTTCAGACACAAACAGTTCTTTACTATCGAATACAATATTATTTATTGAAGATAACATAACTATTTTTTTATAATTCAGGTAAACCTAGATTATCAACATACATCTTCAATGTTCTTGTATTATTCTGAAACTTTTAACTGGTGAATATTGTAATTACTGGCTTCGATTTGTGCAATCACGATTTTTTACACTTTTTTACGGTCGAATTTTAGATGTTGATTTTGGTTCCACGACGAGTCTATTACAGAGCATGTGACGAACCAACATGCGCAGTCATATTTTATTTACATATCCATCGTATAGACACCGAGTATGAGCTCTTGCTTGTGTTCCTTTTCTTATACAGCTTTTGATGCTTGACTGGCTTTTTGAGGATTGTCGGAAGTACGTAACAAGGCAACTAGCTACAGCTAAAACTGGCTTCAAATAAATCATCACATGAAAAACTGAATACAAAAAAAAATCGCATATTCAATATGACTAATTTTGTCGCAAGAAAATCTTTTTCTTATTTTTAATTTTTGGTCAGTATTTTTGCCAAGTTCCACAAAGTTACAAAATAAATGCACAAGACGACATGTTGTTTTGTCTTCAATTTCAACCGTAATCGATTACTTGGACAAGACTGCGTTTCATCAAATTCTCTTCATCTTTGAATTATTTGTCGAATTTTAATAAAAAAGAAGAAATTATCTGGAACAATTATAGAAATGTGTTAAGTGAAGGTTTACTGAAGTCTTGTATAAGAAATTAGAAATGCGATTTGTGCAATCACGATTTTTTACACTTTTTTGTAAGAAATGAAAAGTAAGGGCGTGCATATGAGTGTGTATACGAGTCTTAACGAGAGAGCATTGGCGCTGGAGAAAGTGAGTAAATTGAAATCGATATTATTAAAAAAATGAACGCAAATTGGAGCTTAATTACCTGATGGAAAAAAAAAGAGTACAGGATGCAAAAATAGAACACAGTAACTTGATTTTTCTGCTTATTTTGCACATATTATAACAGACAATTGTATTTTTCTCACACGTGTTGGACCAAACAGCTGATAGTTTTGATTTCAAATGTTGCAATCTCAGATCAATGGCTATCTCACAATATATTTTTGAAAAGATGCCACCAGACAATGTTACGGCGAACAACCAATATTACTTGATCCCAAGTTCAATAGAACACACGATTAAGGATTAGGAGATTCGTTCACATTTTTTTTATACATATAACAATAGGTGTGTAGGTACTAGGGATATGCAATGACGAATAATTTACTATGCATCCAAAAGTCTCTTTTATTTTCATCTACCACCCCATTTTAAGCAACTACATGTTCTAACTGATTTAACGAATCAAATAGAAATCACACACCTGCAATAGAAATTTTAAAAATATTTTATTGCAATGTAAAACATTTGAAAATGTGCCCGCGCTGATAAGATATTCGAAGAAATTAAAATAAAATTGAACGCTTTAACGCAATTTTTTTTGCAATGTATAACATTTAAACTCTCTAAACGTTTGCCAGGCAGGCATGACCGTAATTTAGTTCCAATCAATCCCGAACCAGAAAAGCATTGTTCAGATGACGCTGATGTGACTGGTATACATGGCCACTCTAATGTCATTCCTCTCAAAACAGGCGTAATAGCAGAATCAATTTTTATTAATGCAAAGTATCAAAGTTGTTATGCTTAATTTTTGTTTTTGATTTAGATGTCGTTTTGTCCAAAACACTGGTACTAGTATTTCGTGCTGCTGACCTGACTATCAAGCGACAGAGCAGGTCATCTAGTGATTCAGGTTTGTTAGGAAACTCATAGTGCTGTTCGATGCAGTTGTTGATGTACTAGCCGGTTTTGACTGCTGTTGCTTCATGTTGAACGTTTCTAATTCCACATTCCCTTTACAAAATAGAAACACGAACTAAGTCACATGAAAGTGTAAAACAGTTTTTATACTTTTTATACAATAAAACGTACCTGTATGTCCTCTACTTTTTTACAAAATCCATGGTGTTTTGGGCCCAACAAAGACGCGGCCCTTTGTTGAGATTACTTCTTATCTTCCGGGTAATCTGGAATTAAATGTTATAGATGTTGATTTTGGTTCTACGACGAGTCCATTACAGAGCATGTAACGAACCAACATGCGCAGTCATATTTTATTTCCATATCCACCGTGGAGATACCTAGTGTGAGCTCTTGCTTCTGTTCCTTTTCTTATACAGCTTTTTGATGCTTGACTGGCTTTTTGAGGATTGTCGTAAGTGCGTAACAAGACAACTAGCTACAGCTAAAAGTTATACTAAGGAGTGATAGTGCATTGTTTCATCTTTTCTTATTCTGTATGTCAATGTGTATTTTCGGCATTTGTATAAATAAACTACTGACTGACTGACTGACTGACTGCCAGGTCTGAAAGAAGTGGTATAATAAAATATTCATATTCTCACTTACCAAATGCGGATTTAATTTTATGGAATCTCTAATGCCTGCTTTAAACACAGTCGCAATCTATGTGTGATGGATCCAGCCATGCGTTTTTTTCAGTTGGGCACGAGCAGTTATGATATTGGCCGTAGTAATAGGTACTATTTGTTGGGATGACATCCCTTGATCTTCATTGACATTGTTCAATCACACCGCAATATTTAATACTGAATAGATATTACTGAACTCTGCGGCCTAACATTATATGTTTACCACATTACTGAAATTTTTGTACCTCAAAGTTAGAATGAGAAATTGAAATTCCTAATTACTAAGAAACAACTAGACTAAAAGTATAACATCTGTTGATAGCATAGCTGAACAGCGCAAATGGACATCCAAAACGCAAGTTACCTGTTAGTAATCGAACTGAGATTGCCATGTTCGGCGCTTACCATCCACTTGTCGTTGGCGAGCTGCAACTATAAAGGTTGTTCCTCGGGAGAGTAATTTTTGATAAAAAATCAACGTTTTCGTTATTGGACACGAAAAGTACCTATGGATCGTTTTGGTATTATGTTGTTGTTCTGGTTCTTGTCATATTTTTTTTTTGTTTAATTATTTAGTGAAAAAATCGCTTTTCTGCTGTGCAATTTTTTTTTAAATCTTCGTTAATTGAAGATTATATTTTTCGCTAGAAGGCTATTATTTATTTATTCCAAAAATTTCTGTGGGCTCTATAGAATTCGTTTTTGTGTGTGCGATGACGTCGTGAAAATGCGCATTTTGTTTGATGTTCCGTGAGTGCATTGAAGCGACCATTGATGCCGCTTTGTTTTGGCTTTTGTGTCTATATATTTGAGCATTAATCTATTGTATTATGATGCGTTTATGTCTTCTAATTGACAAAACAAATAAACTGTCTTTCAAATACTAATCCCGAACACCCCCTGTCTTTATCCACTGTGTTTCTCTTTACTCTCTTCCATTACTACAAATATTTACATATGTATTTTGTATATTGGCGTTGGCTAGAACCGAAATAGGTTAATCTAAATTAGCATAACTAATCAAAATATATATAATGTTAGATATATTTTTACTAAATCTTCGAATTTATTTTTTCTGTTACGTGTGATCTTGTAAATCTTCAACATAAAAGAGTATAAGGTGAGAGTGGAATTTGAAGACCATATGGTCGTATCACACAGTAATTACCTCAGTTAAAGAGGGTTCACAGAGATCCTGAGATGTTCATCTTTAACTGCTGATCACGAGGTAACGGCTGTAAGTTTGTCTGGTAACATTGCAAAACTTAATTCTTTAATAGATGATAAGCACCGTGTTTTGTCTCGTATACAACACTTAGTGGGGGTTCACTACCTCAGACATTCGACGGAGTGCGCATACATTATCACCACAATTTTCACTTTTTCCTGAATAATATAATTTATCTAGGTAGCTGATTTTAGCTGACTATTTTTTTTTTAAATTCATCATTTTCCAGGATTTTGTCAAAGCTTACAAACGTAAAAAAAACACTTGCGTACATCAAGTCAAGTACACAGTGTTGGTTTATATAAATACATATATATATATATTTTTAAACCGTATAATTCATGGTCATATTATATCATACCTATAAATATAATCAACCATACTTGTCCTCCATGTTCTAAAAAATAGATAGATGAAATGAAATAAAAAATGCATCTATGTCTCTTTTAAAAGTTGAAGTGCTGTATGGACCTATATTTATCCTACCTCAGCGTACATGAATGATCCATACATTATTTCATTTGAAATTTTTCTACATCCATATATTCGCCATACACAATATTGGCTGACAAGATTTTAATATGTAAAAAAAAAATACGTAGAATCATGATGAAAACGGAAACAATTTCAGACAGATTGCTTTTGAAGATTTTGAAGAAAATTTGAATATTTAACTGGAAATACGACATAAAATCTGATTCATTTTCAGTGTTGTATAAACGAGTTACTCGAAAATGCCAATGTAAGGTAATTTTTAACGCATTAAATGAATAGATTTGAATGTAATAGTCCTCTAGTTTACAATACGGGAGCATGTTGAAGATTTACATCATTTAGGAGAAGACGTCTTGTCAGGAGCTTTGGATCGAGATAAATAACTTGTTCGTGAGATTTGAAATAAGCTGTTTTATCGATTTTTTTAGCCCTAGGCATAAGATATATTATATATGAGAAACTATTAGATAGAGAGTGCAAGAAATGTTTAAATGTATTGGTCCCGATGGATACTAGATAGAAACGTCATTCCTCTGCTCAAAACATTTAAATCGGCCAAATACGACATGTCATCATATTTTTATTTGGTCATATGATTCCATGAAATGTAATCCTAAATGTAATATTCATTTGTGCTAAAATTGGTATACTTATGCACATAGATATTTAATTCCATCAAAAATATACAACCTGTGAGGTGCTTGGGTCTTTACCCTGCGAAACCTACATAATCAGATCCATCGTTGCAACCACTAGGCCAGTGGTTCCCAACCTTTCATGGTTAGTTTCCCCCTTCCGTTGGTTTTTAGCACACATGTACCTTTGTTTCCAGTGGAATTTCTATTTCTATTTTGAATAGTGTATTCATAATTGCATTATTTTCGAATAATTCATGCTTGACAAAGTGGAAACACCTTGTGAAATATCCTTATCAAGCACTGAAAATATAGGATTATATTTTCTTGATAATGGAAAGCGAATATCAGTTTTGTGCCGAGCCTTGTGCTCCCCCCTCCCCTCTCTTAAACTGCTCTGTGTCCCTCTCTTGGCAACCGCTGCCATAGGCCATTATGTCTGAATCTTGAAATTTTAATAAAACAATAATTATCAAATTATCTATAAACTTTGTTATAGGATGGATGTTTTTTTATGTTCTTCTGATTTAAGGTAAATTGCCTTATATGATGTAACTGGGTTCATGACTCAAATTGGGAATAAAAAGTTGGTATTTTTTTGTTTTTGCAAAGTAATCGGATTTCCCTGCTGAGTATTAATTCGTGCTATTTTATATACGATGTGTATGTACAACTTTTGCTCGAAAAGTGGCTTTGAACAGCCAGTACCAGAATTGTTACGGTTTGAATTTGTTTATCCAATTTCCCTCTGGGTGGAATGGTGGGCTTGGAATTTGAAATAGAAATGTGTAACCTGTGATGCCAACAGAAGCTTGTTCAAAACTTTTACCGCCAGGCCATCTAGCCCACAAAACTTAGAAAAGGTACTCAATTTTGAAGGGTTTCAATTTTCACTACCACCTTAGTCTATGATTCTGAAACTTGTTTTTCGGACATGTGGTTCTCAACCTTCGTATCCCGACGCACCGGTAATATCGAATAAAATGATCTTGCGGGCCGCAACAATTATTGAAATGGATAAATTTTTATGATCGTCCTTATGGTTTCAATAATTGAATCATTTATTCCCGAAGTTCGTAAGTTCCTCATTTGTTACCATTGAACTTATTATGTACAAGCACTACACAAGTAAAATACTGAATAACGAAGCTCCATAAATCAGTTACCTACGATATTTTAATCTTGCATCCACCCTGAAGGTGACAGCCGGAATCTGCGCAGACTTTCCGAGGTAAATTCTATATAGAGTTCAGTAACAATTCGTGAAATAAATCCTGATCATGGCATCCCAAGCGATAAGCGTCTGAAGGTTAAATTCAATCATCCTTTTTGTTGTAGAAAATGCAGAAAACGTCAATGAGCAAGAAATAGTATTTGATGGAAAGTCTTAGTTCCAGTGTTGGTGTTGTTTATTGAAACATATGGCCGGATTATATATATTGAACACAAATTTTTTTAAAGATTTATGATTTGCCAACGGGTAAACTTGTAAAATGTTTATCCAAGAGCCATACACACGACATCAACGCATACAAATCATTCTAAGCACACGGTAAATATTAATACAATAAATTTATGATCTAAGCAATAAATTATTGTTGAAAATGCTACAAATTATTATGGCGTGTATAACGATACGTATATGTATGTATATATCAGAACATTAGGAGTGGCTTTTAACAGACTTAAGGGAAAATTTTGTCGAAAATTAAACATATGATATGAGTCGAACCTCAACCTTCAACTGAACACGAACTTCTTGTGTTGTTTTGTCTGGGATGCTTCACGTTTTTACATTTGTGGTGTCTTCTAAGAAGAAGACAGAATATATCTTTCCGATTGTCTAGAGTCTAGACTCAAGAACAATTGTCTCAAGAATGGATAGAGCGTGCTAATTGCTACATTTGCAACACAGAAATTAGCACCCATTTTAATTTGTACGTACATTTGCACCCATATAGCGCATTCAACGCATAGATAAAGTTTGCACCCATGTCGTCGCACCCACTTGCAAATACTTGTCTAATGAAATCAAAAAAGATATCGAATTGTAAGTGTAATTTTTGTTACGTTTGCAAGGATTTTTACAGTCATTGCAATTAATAATCCTATTCCACTTTGTCGTTGTTGGTCCATTTTTTTCAACGAAATACGGCAAATGTAGTTCAGTCAAGGGATGGAAATTCAAATTAATCGCCGCATGAGTTTGCAATGCGTTTGCATTCAGTACACGTTATACCAGGGTGGTCCAAGGTTGCCATAAATTGGATTTCCATCACTTGGCAGCCAATGGCGATAAAACCTCGATCACTGTGAGGAAAGGTGTATATGGTTGTAAATGTTTACTATTGAAAATGTAGGCAGGTTTAAATACACAATGTGAGGCATATTAAACTCTTAATGATAAAATAAATTTTTGTCCCACCCTGGTGCAAACATCTATGCGTAAAATGTTAATCGGTGCATATGTATGTGGTTGCCAATGGCTGTGGCTGTAATATAATCGGGTTCAAATGTTCCTGGGTGCGAATGTACACGAATACAAAGTTAATGGAACTGACGTCAAGTCCAAAATTAATTGTGGCGCAATAATAAGAGATTGAATAAAATTGAATAATAGTTGAACTTTATATCGGATACGTATTTTTTCTCCCTTATAAGACAACCCAAAATTATAAACGTGAAGCATTCCAGACAAATTACTAATAAAAAACAAGTCCATGTTTTATATCGAGGAATTGCTCCTAATGCAATGAACAAAACGAAAAATTTGCGGATCGCTGCACAACTGTCAATCCTTTACACATTTAAAATAAATGTGCGATGCAATTTATAATATGCGTTTCATTATTGTTGATGAAAAAGACTAAGCCGATCAACTCAGACGAGAAAAGTGATTCTAAGTTTGGTATCATACCTCTGATAATTAAATTTGCTTGGCTTAATTACATGTCTGCTTCATCCGGACAATTACATACTTCAATTCGTATCATTTTGGAATTCCCACGCTATTAAAGGGAAAAGATCTGGTGGTGAATTATTTCAGATATCGATTCAAGGAAATGCAGAAGTCAACGAATTACTGAATTAAATGTCAAAATTCAAAATATTGCGACCTGTTTCAAAGATTAAAGTTGTCCGAGGAGCGTATATATTAATAATATTTTTGCCTTTCTACGTGGTCCATCGCTGATCTCTGCAGCAACGATTCATTTTTTGTGTGTTGATCTCAAGAAAATTCGCTTAAACGTGAGGTGGGAGCATGTGTTCTTGCGATTTAAATCAAGAAGTTGCTCCAGATGCTATGTAAAAAAATCAGACATATTTTCAAAAATTACAATGAAAGCCGACAAATTTTAAAAGATAAAACAATCTGGTTTTGCAGTTCTTCTCGATATTTTTCTTTTTGTCTTGAATCATGCGTAGATGATATTTAGATTTGATGAACATCTGTGTGAGTTTTGAACCGTTAGTTCAGTTGAGTTCCGTGAAAATGCCAGTAACACTTATAAACTTTGTTTCGTTGAATCGTTTTAATCCGGAAATAGAATGGCTATATTATACGCAGACGTTGACGCGAAACATATCATTTGACAAACGACGACGTGGCAGAAGTTGTTAAATCCGACGGTGACAGTTTTCAACCTATCACACCTAAAAAGACCATTGCAAGGTAAAGTTGATTTTGTTGTTCGCATCTACTTTTTCGTTCCGTTCTACTAAACATATTAGACCTTGTTCGAAACCGCGTTAAAAAATCATTTTTTCTTTGGACTTGAATGAAATTTTTTGTGAATATTTTAATATATCAAATAGAATTGACAAACATATACCCAAAATTATGCCAATATTAAAAACAAAGCAATATTGAAACAAAGCAATTTTACCAAGTATATCGCTATCAATAAATGTTTAATAGTTTCTGTTTCCTATTTCCAGGCTTTGCATTTCTATATTATCCAAAACACTCTTCGAAAAGGTGAAATGTCATCAATCTTTCAGAAGATCTTGATGGTTGTTTTCATTGTTTCGATGATTACGTCTTCTATATCAGTAGTGCGTAAGTGACGGCTTTTACATTTTTGTTATATCAACGTATTGGGATCACGAGGTACTATCAGCAGTATTTTACATCATTCCAGAAAACCGGATTAGTGTCATATATTTATTTATGTACATCTATGACGTAAAGGTTAAAATACAATCACACAATTTGAAATATATTTTTTGATTCCGTTTCTAAACAGGTTCTGATATGGAAATTTGAAACCAAATGCTTCAAAACAAAGGTTTTATGGGAAGCATTAGAAAATGAATCGTTCCCAAAATTAGAATTTCCTGATCCACAAAAAAAAATTACTATATTTGAAGAAATATTTTGCTGTCAAATTCTTGTTGTGTTCATCACAATTTCTTTTGTTGTTGTGCACTTCCACATTTTATAGTGTATTGAAATAACGATTACTGCAATGTTATACTGAGTGTCAATATAATTTTCATACTAAAAATTGTTCCCTGGACCAAGTACATTACATCTAGAGTTCATTGACACATCCTCGCGTAGCTTCTATACCAGTGGTTTTTAAACTTTTTCGAGCGCGACCCAAATCTGAGTTTTATGAATACTCGCGACCCAATCCTAAAAAACGCAAAATGTGTTTTTAATGTTAGTACAGTTTGACTCAAATACAGACAACTATTTATTAGAAACAGTCCATTGACTCAGTGAGATTGATGAAACTGAAATTTCCTTTTTAATTATATCTTCAATACACAGCTCTATTTTACTTAACGCAATACGCAAGTTGTCACGGGTATCGAAGCGATTGCGAGCTTAGTTTTGATAACCGTCAGTGCCAAATATCCTCGCTCGCACAAGTGCCTTGTCGCGAATTGTAGCAGAAAAGGCGTCCGCTGTCCGTCGCAAACACGACATCCTAGCTGGCCTTCGGTATCTCTCGCAATATACAACTTTTTACTCGTCACATGTGCACGCACTGCTTCGTTCGCGGTAAATGGTGCCTCGAGATGAAGTCACATTTTCTCTAGATATTGAATAATCTAATGTCGAGAAGCGAGCTTTTTCATTGCGTCGTCTATTACAATTTGCATTACCAAAAAGACACCCAATTTTGGTTATTTTAATCCACTAAGACGACATTCCATCCGGTCAACACAACGACAAGCGACGTGCATGGTTACCGATACCATAAAAATAATACACGTGACTGGCATATCAGAATTGTGATGTAACAATGAGCTCAAGACAGTTCTTTCCGTGAATGAAATTTTTTATTTCATTATTTTTAAATACCAGAGTTTAGAAGCTAAATTGAAACATTGGGAAAGCTGAAAATTCGTCCTTCTCCTCTTAGATTGCCCTTGCATTGACGACCTTGTCGCGACCCATTTTTAAACCTTCCGCGACCCATGTTTGGGTCGCGACCCATACTTTAAGAACCACTGTTCTATACGGTAAATTTGTTAAGACCGTTATTTCTCTTTAAAACGACATTTGGACACTTTGGGGTTATTCGCCAAGCTTTTGCTCATTACAGTATAACTACCCGAGTCTTGTGTCACAACAATAGACAGATAATCCAGAAGGGTCTTCAGTATTTCGTAATTATTGAAAAAAAAAACTTATTATAACTAAAGAGCACAAAAAGTAAACTTTTTTCCATTTCAGTTTACATTTTGCGTGTTTATTTTTAACAAAATTCCAATATTTTATTTACACTTTTTGTTTAGAAGGCGGTCTTCATCCTGAAGGCGACAACCCGAAGTCCAGCAAAACTTTAGAAGGTAAACAGTTAAAAAGGTTTATTGTTGGTATTGAACTGATTAAGCATTGAGCAATTTTTGTTTGTGTTTAATAAAATGATGTATATATATATATATTCCAATCTTTATCAACAAATATTTATCTGTAAAATATAAACGTTCAATTACTCTTTTATATAATTTTTGACATTTAACATCTTTCTTGCTTTTCACATTTGGACTTCAATCTGAACAACTCTGAAACCTATTTTTTATTAGCATTTATATTTTTACCCAGAAATTGCAGACAATCTCAATCCCGAAGAAATGTTCAGCGTATGATACCATTGTGTTAACCATTCTATATCGCAAGACTTTTTATTGCGACTTATACACAAGAATATGAATAAATAATGAACATTGAAAGTGTACAGAATTGTATGGCGTAAGACAAAGTTTCAAAAGTATTCTATGCACTATCTTATCATGAACAGACGATGACTTATATAATAATGAGAAGTTCAAGCATAGTCCATGCATTTTATGCGCATGGTCGCTATAATATAGCAGTAATAAACTTAAACATTGTCGGAAAACGCGATTTTCCCTTATCTTCTGTTTGTTCACAAAAAACAAAATTTCTGAAATGCTGGATCCTGTGTATATAGGAGCCATTGTCAGTTATGGGTTTCATGTTGAAGATTTTACGTTGACAAGCTATCAGGTCGGTCAGTAATTTAGAAGATTTGGTCTAGACAGGCGATAGTTTCTACAGCAGGTCGTCCTGGAAAAGGTTGCGACATCTTTGATGGCAACATCACTAAGTCCCATTGACCCATATGGGCTTTTTAGTATTCCCCTACCTTACAGTGCGGCGACTACCAACAGACGGCTGAAGCTGCTGACGTCTATCAATTTCCACACAGCAAAAGTCAATGTGATTTCTATGTGTGTGTGTATTCCCAAACAACAGGCAACTTGAAGCGCCAAATTACAGTTTTTCTCTTCAACTGCTGGTCCACTGTCTTCTATATATAGACCACAGTTGGATTAATTGTAATTTGTAATTGTAATTAATTGATGTAATTAATTACAGTTTTTCATGTAATTGTAATGTAATTGAGGCATTTTCATTCTGTGTAATTGTAATTGTAATTTGCTAAAATTTTGGCTTAATTACACTTTCAATTACACCAGAGGTCACCAAACTACGGCGTCCTTTCTTCTGGCCCGCAATATCACGAAAAAGGGAAAAATATTTTTCCAAGGGGCGCCTTCCTTTTTTATTTCATAACATTAGCCAATCAGATGCGAAAAAGTGACGTATCAATATGTCTTTTCGCATCGCTTAAGACACTCAGACAGATTTTCAGTCGCGGTTGTAAACAATACCTCATTTTGCGATTTTGAATGCTATTCGTTAGTTTTTAGTTGTGTTTCGGAAATTTAAGTACGAATCAAATAAGTCAATCATCATTTGCCTCATTAGGAATTGTAGTTTAATAGTAATAATCAAAAATTAGTCTAGAAATAGCTGTGATAAAATAGGCTAAATCCATGGGAACACTGGGAACACTGGAACACTGGCTTACCGATACTAAACACCATTCGTATTACCTGACTAGGTTTTTTTTTCGATCATGTAACAATTAATGAAAAACTACTTATATCCCCTGAATGAATAGTCACCGCAGGGCGATGGAAACCCGAATAAAAAGTACCTTTTTTTTATTTGAAATCCGCTCGCAAACTCTTGGAATCATGAGAATAATGGCCGTGACATTATAAACGGGAAATCCTATACATGCAAATCCGTGTTTTTTTTCATGACTTTTGTAGAAAAAGTTTTGGCGTGGGGAAAAAGACACAAGAAACGTGCTATGTGTGTATTTTATAATGTGGCACTACATACTTTGTGGCGTAACACGCAAAACGAACAAAACATGCCAATATCGCTTCATTTAAGGTGGGTAATAGCGAGCGAGGGCATGTTCCCAAAAAGAACGTTATCAATGGATTTACCATATACATCAATTCGCGCTGAACACACAAATAATAATTGATGAAAATGCACCGCAACCTCGAAATAAGTCTAAAAATCTTTCTGTTATGGACAGGGTTGCCATACCGTTCTTATTTCTAAGATTTATGCTTATTTTCTAGCCTGCATCTCATAAAGTAACGATGTGCTTAGTTCTAAGAGAAGTGCTTATTTTTGAGTTGCGTGCTTATTTGGTCTTAGAAACGTGGATGAACAGTATACTTGTTTTGCGTACAAAGCTTGCGTGGAAACGAGGGAAAAACTTTTTCTGTCAACGGTGGGTTTGCGGTATTTCCAGGCAAACTGTGACACACACAATAGTTGCTGCTTAGGGACAAACTGCAATTTAGAGTAAGCGTAACCATGAGTTCTGTTTCGAACATGAAAAGAAATTTTCTATAAACTACTGCTATTGCGACATCGAGAAAGGTGGAAAACAGGAATCGGTGCCCACAATACTACCATAAAAACACAAGAAGCATTGCGGGAAACCGGAGTATGAGGACTTTAGATTAGAGGTCGGCCACCTGCGGGCCATATCCGGCACACGGAGTAAAATAATCCGGCCCACAGTGCTTCACTTAAACCTACGGATCGTTATTATGTTATTCTTGTTCTTCATTAATAATTCGTTTTCCAATCTTTATGAAAAAAATCGCTTTTGTTTTCAATTACTTAACCGAAATGAAATTTTCCTTGCGGAGAACTAGAATTAGTGATAGACATTTAGAAAATTTTGATTTTATCTAGTGTGTCACCTAGTGTCGCAATTAAATGTTATTTGTAATTTTGTATAATAAGACGACTTGAATCCACGAGTTGTCGCAGTGTTCGCTCGCTATCAAAGTCCGAAATTTGAATTTCTAATCTGTATAAATAATGTGGTTCATCAGCCACCCGTTCAGTTTTTAACTTTCTTGAAAAAATGTGTGCGCCCCGCCAAGATTCGTAACACTTGGTTTTGGCCCGGGAGCGACAAAAGTTGCCGACCCTTGTCTTAGAGATTGCGTGTGGCAGTGACTCCGAGTCTTTCCATAGCTTTTTGCAATTTTGGAGCTGCGTACAACCATGTTCGAAGCGACTTTTAATGATAAAAAGTGGGAGACTCGTGTATGATCTCATTCTTATTCTGCGTTTATGCCGCTGTTAAGACCCCTCCCCTTGAAAAATAACATTTTGACGCCCGTGCCTCTTTTTGGATCTGGGTAGATGGCGACCCTGCCTATACGTGAGATATGCTCCAAGTGGAAAATAAAATATATCAGTTGCTATCTGGTAGAAGCGATCGAAATATTTCACAAGAATCTATGAGTTGTTGTCGAATTTAAACAATTTATAAGGACATACTTTAAAGGCAACTCCGACGAATGGCCGTGACAATCATGTAATAATTTAGAACTAGCATTAGCTTTTTCATACCAACGTATGACTTTGGCTGCGACATTTTAAGGTCGGATATTGTCAATAGTAATAAAACAATTCAATCGCGTCTGAGGTACTGAGGTACTGGGTAGCCAGGCAAAGAATTTTATAGTACATCTGCAACTGCAAAAACTATTCTACTAATAACGCATCCAAATTGAGAACAGCAAACGGCCAGATGCCAGACAGGAGGTTTACAGAATCAGAAATCAACGGAAATGTCATCATCGGGGTCAATGATTTCTAGTAATGATGCGTACTGCATGCAACCACGAGTCAAGTTGAACACGGACGTGGTATTATGTGATTTAGGCCAAATTTTTAAGAATATTTTGGTAATAGTAAATATACATTTCTTTTCTGATCTGAGTTAAACTCACTTTATTTCGTAGATTATGATAGACTTCTGTGTTTTGATTTGAATAAAGCGGAGGACAAAATATTGCATACCTTATATCCATGTTTTAAATTGCAAGTGTATTGGCCAACCATATACCTAAAAAATGTAATCGTTGTGAATTAGATTGAGATGTTCAATATGAAGTAGGGAGAAAAAATGGTTAATAATTACGCAGCCTTATCGATGCTATCGTTGAATATTCACTATGCATCCCTGATTAGGTAATGCAAATTTAAACATATAAAGTAGCCACACCTAGTCTATATCAGAGTTGGATGAATTGCAGTAATTCAGTTCAATTACAATTGCAATTACAAAAAATTGAGTTCAATTACAATTGCAAAAAATAACAAATTACAATTACATTTACGATTACAACATAGCAATGCTCGAATATATCTACACGTTACACAGAGCGAAGCAGTCCTTACTCTTGACGCTACCGCTACCCTCAAAAAAATTCAAAATTCCGCATAGCAAGATTTTACAAAATCCAACCAAGCAGCCAGTGTTCCCATGGATGTAGCCTATTTTAACACAGCTATTCCTAGACTAATTTTTGATTATTACTAATAAACTTCAACTCCTAAGGAGGCAAATGATGATTGACTTATTTGATTCGTACTTAAATTTCCGAAACACAACTAAAAACTAACGAATAGCATTCAAAATCGCAAAATGAGGTATTGTTTACAATCACGACTGAAAATCAGTCCGAGTGTCTTAACGGATGCGAAAAGGCATATTGTTGCGTCACTTTTTCGCATCTGATTGGCTAATGTTACGAAATAAAAAAAGGAAGTCGATTCTCGGAAAACGCCCCTTGGAAAAATATTTTGCCCTTTTTCGTGTTATTGCGGGCCAGAAGAAAGGACGCCGTAGTTTGGTGACCCCTGGTGTTTTTGAAAGTGTAATTGAGCCAAAAGTTTAGCAAATAACAATTACATTTACAATTACACAGAATGAAAATGCCTCAATTACATGAAAAACTGCAATGCATTACATTAATTACAATTACAAATTACAATTGATCCAACTCTGGTCTATATATAGAAGACAGTGGACCAGCCGCAGTTGAAGAGGTAAACTGTAACTTGCCTGTTGTTTGGGAATACACACACATAAAAATCACATCGACTTTTGCTGTGTGGAAATTGATAGACGTCAGTAGCTTCAGCCGTCTGTTGGTAGTCGCCACACTATAAGGTGATGGAATACTGAGAAGCCCATATGAGTCAATGGGGCTTAGTGATGTTGCCACCAAAAATTCTCAACTCTCCTCTAATACAAACACGGACGGCCTGTTGTAGAAACTATAGCCTGTCTAGACCAAATCTTCTAAATTACTGACCGATCTAATAGCTTGTCAACTTGAAATCTCCAACACGAAACCCATAACTGACAATGGCTCCTACATACACAGGATCCAGTATATCAGAAATTTCGTTTTTTTGTGATCAAACAGAAGATAAGGGAAAGCCGCGTTTGCTGCCAACTTTCAAATTTATTACTTCTATACCATAGAGACCATGTGTATTAATTGCATGGACCATGTTCTTGAACTTCGCATTTTTATATATAAGCCGTCGTCTGTTCTTGCTTAGATAGGGCATAAATACCTTTTGAAGCTTTGTATTGGGCTACAATTCTGTACCCTTCCGATTTTCATTATTTATTTAAAATCTTGTTTATATATAAGTTGCAATAAATCTTGCAATACATCTTGCGATATAGAATGGTAACACAATGGTATCATACGCTGAACATTGCTTCGTGATTAAGATTGTCTGCAATTTCTGGATAAAAAATACATAAATGTTAAAACAAAAAAGGTTTCAGAGTTGCTCAGATTAAAGTCCAAATGTGACAAGCAAGAAAATTAAATGTCAAAAATTCTTTGAACGTTTACTTTTCACACATAAATAATTGTTAATATAAATTGGAATAAAGATTGGAATATATATATGCATCATATAAATAACCGAAAACAAGAATTGCTCAATGCTTAACAAGTCAATACCACCAATAAACATTTTCAACATTTTACCTTTGAGAGTTCTGCTGGACTTTGGATTGTCGCCTTCAGAATGAATACCTCCTTCTAAACAAAAAATGTGGAAAAAATATCAAAATTTTGTTAAAAATACAAACGCAAAATGTGAACTGACATGGAAAAAGTTTACTTTTTGAGCTTTTTAATTATTATAAGTGTGTTTTTCAGTAATTAGGAAATACTGGAGAATCCTTCTAGACTATCTGTCTCTTGTCGTGACAAAACACTCGGGTCGTTATGTTGAAATGAGCAAAAGCGCGGCATATAACTTTTAGGTGTCCAAATGCCGGTTTCAAGAGAAATAACGGTCACGCGTGGTCATCTTTAAGTGGAAACGCTATTGCTAGAAGAGGCGTAAACCAATATTTATTCACCGGAAGCTTCTTAACGGATTCACCGTTGCGGAAGCTATGCGAAGATATGTCAATGCACTCGGTTTAGACGTGATGTACTCGGTTCAGGAAAACAATTTATAGTGTGAAAATTCAGTAATTTCAGAACCTTTTAAAAAATTAGTAGCATCGCAGTACCTTTTGTTCCAATATATATAAAGGAGCACTTTACAATTTTTTTTTATGAACACAAGATGAATTAGACAACAAAATAATTGTTCATATATAGTCATTTTCAGAATGATGTAAGAAATATCAATGTTGGGGGCGATTTATTTTCTTATGCTCTCCATCACACCTTTGTTACGCATTTAGTTTTTAATTACTAAATCAGGACCTTTTCAGTGAAACAATCAAAATTTATATTAAAGCTTTTGTAATTAACCTTTTACTTTTATGTAACAAATGTATATAAATAAATATATTAACAAATGAATATTAAGAAAGTTTGAAATGAAGTAAAATCTTGCTGATAGTATCTCGTGATCCCGTAAGTCGATATAAATTTGATAGTCATCACTTACGCACTACTGATATAGAAGATGTAATTATCGAAATAATGAAAACAAACATCAGGATCTTCTGAACGATTGATGAAATACGGACCATTTTGAAAAAAGTGTTTTGGAGAATAGAGAAATCCGATCGCTGTAAATAGAAAATTAGCAAAATGAAAACAAAAATTATAAAAAAATTTACTTGAACTTGAATATATATTGATAGCTAATTAGTTTGTATTCGGTAATATCGGCAAATTTGCTTGGTATATTTTCATCAATTCTATTTATGTATAAAAATATTCACAAAACTTTTCTTTCAAGTTCAAAGAAAAAATGATGTTTCACAATTAATGTGTAGAAAATGATGAACCGAGGTGGCGTCAAGACGTTACAAAGTAACGCGGTTTCCAACATGGTACAATATGAATAGTAGAATGAAACGAAAGGGTAGATGCGAACAACAAAATCAACTTCACCTTGCAATGGTCTTTTCAGGTGTGATAGGTCGGAAACTGTCACTGATAAATTTCATAATTTCTTTCAGGTCGTCGTTTGTCAAATGAAATGTTTTGCTCCAACGTCTGCGTATAATATAGTCATTCTATTTCCGGATAAAAACGATTTCAATGAAACAAAGTTTATAAGTGTTGCTAGCATTTTCACGGAACTCAACCGAACTAACGGTTCAAAACTCACACAGTTGTTTATCAAATCCAAATATCAGCTACTAAGGATTCAAGACTAAAAGATAAATATCGAGAAGAACTGCAAAACCAGATTGTTTTATCCATTCAAAATTTGTTGGTTTCCATTGTAATTTCGACAATATGTCTGAATTTTTTCACATAGCATCCGGAGCAACCTCTTGATTTAAATCGCAAGAACACATGCTCTCACCTTTAGGCGAATTTTCTTGAGATCAACACACAAAAGATGAATAGTTGCTGCAGAGATCAGCGATGGGCCACGTAGCACGGCAAACCATATTTTCAATATGTACGATCCTCAAACAATTTCAATTATTTAAAAAAGGTCGCGATGTTTGGACATTCAATTCTTTTATGGCTTCTGCATTTCGTTGAATGGAAATCTGGAACAATTTACGACTAGAAAATGGACCAGTATTTTTTCAATGCATAACTTCCCAGTAAATACGAATATACATCTTGTTTTGTCAGTGTAACCGCCGAGACTTGATATTATTATTCGCTAAACTTGCTAGCTATGATCCAGTTTATTAAATGGCCTACTATTGCACCACAAATAATTTTGGACTTGACCAAACTCGTGAGTTTCAACTTTGCATTTGTGTACATTTGCATCCGCGTACATTTGCACCCACAGACATTGGAACTCAAGTACAATTGCACCCATAAACATTTTCACGGTTAGATTTTTTCAACAGGTTGGGTCAACCTGTCAACCATAAACACTATTCTTTAAAGTGAACAAGATTTTATCGCCATTGGCTGCCGAGAGATGGACCAGAACAAAGATTTGCTTCGCTGGCCAGAGCAAAAATTTGCTAGTGGCTGCCAACTTTACTATTTTTGGTATTTGCCATCACTTCATTGATATATGTAATATTTCATTTTCTACATTTTGGCTTATTTGTTCCACACAATTTCTTAATCCAACTGAGCAGATATTTACTTCATTGTGTTAGTGCCTGATACAGCAATACAATTATAGACACTCCACACGTAAGTCGGTGATTTTGTCGTGGAGTTTACACTTTTCATAATCTAAAATCAACGAAGTTTTGCGTTAACAATGCACTTTGCGATTGTTGAGTCGTTCTCGTGTAATCGCCTTTTTCCTTTTGCAAATGGGAGCTTTCAGTTCACCAATGGTTGTTGGCCAGTTCTTGTACACCTGAACCTCAAGATAACAGGAAATAATCGCAATATTGCGAATGTGTCTGGGTGCAAAATCGCGTGGATGAAAAATAGATATGGGTGCACATGCACTTGTGTGCAAATGTTTGCGAGTAAAATCTCTGTACGAGCAAATACTGTATTTATGAAAAATCGTTAAACTTTATATCGGAGACATATAAATTACTGCTATTTGATCTAGGAGGACAATACGAATATATAAACGTGAAGCATTGCAGACAAAATAAGAAAAACGTTCACGTTCAATATCGAAGAATTGTTGCAGTGAACTAAATGAAAAAATGTCTTGAAGGCGTAGTATCTTTCAGTCGTTTTCAAATTTAAAATTTTTCCTAGACGAAAATATTAATATGTCTTACCTAAATGACGATTGCAATAAGCTAAGCCTGACTAATTACGCTTTCTCGAAGATGGGGGAACCACGGACCCGCTTTTCTTCTTCGATGAACGCACTAACATTTACAAAAAAAAATCAATCTAACATTCAGCATTATGAACGGCAAGTTCTGGTCATGCGAAACCGTGTTTTCTTGCACGAATTTCATTTATCAAGTGCAAGAAATTGTCTCCGTCCTAGTGATTTGTGTCCGATGACTCTTGCCCGTCGACATAACATAAGTTTTCAAATTGTCGTGTTTATAATATATATTTAGATATAATCCGTTTATAGATTAAAAGAACAAAGATGAACTAAGATTTTCCATGAAATAATATTTCCTGATCATTGACGTTGTCTGCATGTTCTGCAAGAAAGTTAGTAAAATAAATCAGATGCATACCAGGTCGTTAATGCATCACAGCCATTCAGAGGTTTATTGCAGGTATTTCATTCTCCCTGCGCAAGTTATCTGCAACCTGGTTTCGGATAAATTGATATAGTTTTCGAAAATTGCTATTGAGTCATAAATAGACTTTACCTAGGAATGTCTGCGCAGATTCTGGGCTGTCACCTTCAGGGCTGAAGCCCCCAACTGAAAAAAATAATATAATAGCACACCATTTCATAACCCATCGTTAACCTTGTGGTTTACTGGTATAGCGCTTGTTAAAAAGAATTCTCTTCCTTTTTGTATGCCAATTTCTTTCTTTTCCAAATTTCCGAAACTTAATAAATCTTTACAACGTGATGTCATATTAAGTAATGGAATGAGTAATGAAGGCAAAACTTACAAACTCCGGAGATAAACGATGCAGTTATTGAAACCATGAAGACGATCATAGAGATCCTGCTCAGGATTGATGGAATGCTCATTTTAAAAATTGCTTCGGAAAATATGAAAAAATTGTTAACCTACATATAAAGGTGATTTCGTGTAAGAACAAGCAAATGTGAACAATTTTAACCGATATCAAAATGACAACTCTTCGATGTTCGTATCTGGGTCATTCGTTTGTTTTATTTTTTTTAGGTTTCCTGGAATAATCAATGTTCAATATTTCACGGAACAGAATTATAAATCAATTATGATATTATTATGTATGCAAGATGCCGGAATGCGACACACTGCTTTCTATGATATAACACATATTAATGTTGTGCAACACCGAAACAAGCTAATGATATCAATATATTTTTTTCTATTTCAAAGACTCAATCAGAATTATCTCGATTTTATAGATATTCTGCCGGTTAATCTAGTTCAAATTGCTCATATGATCCGAGTCAGTCACAAATATTCTTAACACTGAGCAGAGTAATAATTAATCTAATAGGTAAATGCAAATCAAAAATCAACTTTACCTTGCAATGGTGTTTTTTGTCCTGATGAGTTGAAAACTGATACTGTTAGATTTCAAAACTTCTTCGCGGTTGTCGGTTTACAAATGGAGTGTTTCAATACAACATTTCAGTATATATAATATATCCCTACTGTTTCCGGATAAGAACAATTTAATAAAGCAAGTTTATCAAAAATCGTTTGCCTCGTGTTGTTGGGTTTTTCTTGTCTTTCATGCTTCCGCCTCACGTTCAGATAAAGTTTTTTCGAAATCAGCATACAAAAATTGAATAGCCGTTATCGGGATCAACGATGGGCCACACAACATTGAAAACCACATTTTCAATATATACTATCCCTGGCCAATTTAAATTTTCTGATATGCATGACCAGTTTTTGAAAAAACAATGAATATGAAAGTGACATTTACTTTAGTTATTCGCTGCATTCTGGCCCGTACTAAGAAAATGCAGGATTATCAAACAACGCGTACAACATAACATTATGACTAGTTTTTCAACTGACTAGTCAACATAACATTATGACTGACTTTTCAACTAAAATAGCGTGAGAATTACAAAAAAATGATATTGGAACATAACTGCATATTTCATGCAACAGTTGTATTGAATTGATGTAGTGAATATGTAATTAGGCAGAGTACATTTATTTCCTTCTACCTCAAATAACAAACATGACATTCCCGACATCTAGTATCGACTTAGTCTACTGCTATTGTCATTAAAGTGAAACATATTAGTAGTATCGTCCTAGAAAGATTTGAAAACGGTTGGAAGTTACTCAGCCTTTGACGCATTTTTTCATTTTGTTCACTACATTAGGAGCAATTCCTCGATATTGAACAGGAACTTCTTTCTTTATTTTGTCTGAAATCGTTCACGTTTATAAATTTTTGTTGTCTTCAAAGATCAAATAAGAGAAAAATATGTATCCAATATAAAGTTCAGCGATGGTCAAAGTTGAACATTGTACATACATTGCTCGTGCTTTCATATTAAATATATTAGCTGTGCTATACCCGCTCTTGTTTGACCCATTTTTACATCGTGTGTCTACTCCACAATGTGTATAATTCATGATCGAATAAAGTTCTTGAGAATAGCATTGAGTCATCAAACCATCGAGTTGCTACTAAGGATGAGAGCAAAATTCGACTATTGTGAGTGAATCTATGTACCGTGAGTGTAATCGCCAATACCCCATATATATTATTGTTCGCTAATCTTAGTAGTTGGCGCTCATTACTTTGTTGATTGCGCCACTACTAACTTTGGAGGTGACCTCAGCGGTTCCTTCTGCTTTTCAGTTGCAGCCATGTACAGTTGCATCCGCGAACATTGGAACCCACAGACTTTTACAGCCATTGGCCACTTACAATTGCACTCACATTTTCACAAACATTTTCACTCACAGATGTTTGAACCAGGGTAGGACCAAAAATTAATTTATTCATCAAGAGTTTAAAATGCGCGAGGTTTTTTGTTCCACGCTGTATATTTGCACCTGTGTATATTTGTACTCGTGAACATTTACTCCCATAGACACCATTCCTTTAAAGTAAACTAGGTTTTATTGTCATTGGCTGCCAAGTGATGGACATTCCAATGGTATAACTTGTATTGAATGCGAACGCATTGCAAACTCATTCGCAATTAATTTGAATTTCAATCCATTAACTTAGTTTAAGTAATATTTTGAAAAAGTTGAAATACAGTTGCACACGGTGTAATTGCCAAAGTGCCAACTAACCAAACACCACCCTAAACTTGCGGAACGATTTATGATGGAAATGCATTTGCTTATTTCGTTGAAAGAAGATGACCGACAAGGACAAAGTGTAGTAGGATTATATCATGCAAAGACTGTAAAAACCTTACAACCTTAACCAGGATTACAACTTCTATGCATATGAATTTCTGAAATTCTACCTTGTTGCAAATGTCTATGGGTGAAAATGTACGTAAAAAATTATATAGGTGTACTAAAATCTGTGTTGCAAATGTAGCATTTTGCACACTCCAGCCACTCCAGCCATTGCCTCTATAGTCACGGTGATAACAAGATAGCCATGCTCAGATATGTGGAAACGAAGGGCAAAACTAAACGTTTTATAATAAGATATTTTATGTAATAAAATATTTATATTCATCACGGAAGTCAACTTTTATTCAATAAATTGAAAGCATTTTTTTAGAACACGAATTTTTCAAACGGTTTGAAAGTCTAGTAGATTTGAAGTAAACCCCTTAATTTCGGCCAAGAACTTTAAGGTAGAGAAGATGTCGTGGTGAATTATATGTGTGGCCCATCGTTGATCTTTACTCTATACTCTGATTCGTGACGGAAAAACAGAAAAAAATGAATAAACCTGAATTGTGTAAACATGATATAACATGGAGACAACAGTACACAGATTTGCGTATATGGCGTTGAAAAATCTGAAATTATATTAACCACTGAGTAACTTCAGATTCTGAGATATTATTCCATCACTCCAGAACCATAATTACTTGGATTAAATAATTGGATTAATTGAGTAAAATAATATAAACCGTCAAGTTTGGTCATGTTTTTAATGCAAAAGAATCCTGGTGCTGTAAAAAAACAGGAATTGTATCAAAATTTAAAGAGAACTTTTTTTAAGAGATAAAATAATCTGGTTTCAAATTGTTCTTCAGGTACATCGAATACGCCGCTATCAAACGAATTTGGGCTTGTTTGCGGTAAATTTGGAAAGTTTGCTTTTATTCCAATATCAATTGAATTTTTAGATTATGGTTTTATTGTATCAAAGATTATAAATTTCAAAAACTAATTTTGAATAATAATTCTCCAATGAAATTTGCCAATAAATGAAAATCTCTCTTCGAGAACAAGTCATCTTGTCATCTTTATTGTATACTTTATAAATAAAAATTACTGTTCCAATTATATCAAGAAATGTACCAAGTTTTAAGAAATATGTATTCGTGCATATCTTTAAATCATATTTGTTGTGTCCAAAGATCATATTGTTGGCAGAAAATATTCGAATCTGTCAAAATTATAAGATTGGTTATTTTTACGTTACTAGGTGGGTTGAGCGTTTTTTTTTTTGTAATTATAAAATACCAACAAAATGAACATTATTTCATCAATCGTTCCCAATTTTCTGATGATCGTCATGGTGGTTGCAATAAGTACATCATTTATTACAGGAGTTCGTAAGTAGGCTACCGTCTGATCAGATATGATAAGAATATGATTTGAAATATTCTGAGCTTTGATTTTAGTTAACAGAGGAGCTCAATCTAGCTCTTAGTGGCAAACTTTTAAAAGCTGTTTAGCAGCATTTTTTTAAATACTCGGAATTTCATTAATATATATATTTTAATACACTTGTATGACAAAGTAAAATCTATAGATAGAATTTTTTGAAATGTGCTATAACTCATTGTAGATAAAAATTATATATATATTTATATTCAAAGGATTCATGAGAAATGCGAATAAAAAAAGCGTTTTAAATTTTTTACATTGTAATTTTTTTCAGTCGGTGGGTATTTGTCTGAAGATGGCAGTCCAGAGTCTGCACAGACATTCCAAGGTAAATGGAGTTTTTAAACTCAAATTGGTGAAAAGTGTAGCAGGCCGGCCTAATACCCGGTACCATGTTACAATAATAGCTGAGCTACAATCAATCTCTGACCGCTAGGTGTAACTGACCTGAAATCATATATTGTTGTTTGGCACTCCCAACAGATCTGTGATTAATATTTGTGCAATTACTCAGATTGAACTATTTACGTTGTTTAGAAACTGTTACAAATTCTGTAATTGTGATTTCTTTGGCTGAGAAATTGATTCGGAGACATTTCTGAAACCGTTAATAACGACAGCTTTCCATGAATCTCATTTATACAATTAATTTTATTCCAGAAAATACAGACAACTTCGGCGATCGAGAAATGTTCGATGCATGATTCGAGTCATTTATTTTTATTGTGAGTAGTCTTGTGTTCATTGAAAATATAAACAGATTTTGTAAATATATATTTGAACAAGAAAATATCGAATTCACTTGTCGTCGAATCGCCAATTTACAGAATTCTAACTAAAAACCGTGCACACACGACACTATCATCAATCAACCCAAACAAGTATCCGAGAAGTAATGAATGAATTGGCCCATTGCAACTTATCGTAATTTGAGCAGTTTATAACAAGTCATCGTATTTATATCAACTAAATATTCTCAAGTCAATTGGAGTCAGGTCTTTTGAATTACATACAATTAAGTGGGAATGAATCGCTGGAATAATCCAATTACGAGGTTGTCTATCTGGAATTATTATCTGGCTCGCTCTCTAATGCCCGCCAGAGAAGGCGGGTAAGATAGGGTTGTTAAGCTATCGTGGCGATCTTTACGCTTTTCTGGTGTAAATATTGTTGAAAATCTTTAACAGTCGCTAACACGCTTCGAATATTAATAAAGAATAAACGAAGATATTGGTAACACAAAGAAGACTTCCAAGATTCAACAGGTCAGAGCAGTTTTCCCCTGTTTACAATATGTAGTAGTAAGTAGGTTGTACAAAGATAAACGGAACTAAATAAAGGCTTGCGCAAACATTGCGGAACGTGTCGTCATACGAGGTGTTGGTTACTGAGATTATCAAATCTCATCTCTTTGATTAAGAATTTTGTTATTCAAGATATTGCAATGCAAAATAACTCAAATGCAAATAGATAAAATGATTCCATTTATTACTCACCAGCCTCTGTGTCAAAAGACAAAATAGAGAATAACAGTGGTACTTTGGTAGTCGAACGACTCGATGATACTCGAACAATTCGGTAGTCTACCAAAAAATTCTAGTAAAAAATGTTGCGTATTACGGAAATTTGGTGCGCCACCAAGTGAGATGAATTCACCCGAACCGTGCATCTTCGCTACCTCTTGACTATTCATCAAGATAGCACTGCTCAAATATATGGACACGATAGTTAAAACGGAGTAGTATGGGCATGCGATCTGTCACAGTGGACTACTGTTAATATTTTGGGTATTTTGGAATGCGTAAGAAACAATTAAAATAACTACTATTGTATCATATGGCAAAAAAAATTGGGTCCTAGAATAAATCGGGAACGAATTATGTTCGACTGCAGTTAAGTTCCAAAATTGAACATTAGCTAATGCGTCACATAAAACAGAGAAAACGATATCCAACCCAGTATGTGCAATACTCTTATGGTACGAACTGTTAAGCATACAATACGTATTTTTATGGCCAATACGTTATTCACGGTACATGAAATTGTACTGTTTCGGGCGCCCTTGGTAATTATAATATTCGGATAATATTTCAATCAAATAGGATCATTTTTTCTGAACTTGCTCCTGTGGGTTACTCCACCCATAAACATTTACTTACATTTACAACTGATGTTTTTTTTTAAATATTTCATTTTTTATGAACTTGTTCCTCTTTCTCCTTTCATCCTTAAACATTCACTTCGAAGTGCTTTAAACTAGTTACATTGATGTTTATTTTGATATTGATAACATTAATACGATATTTATGCTTACATTCCATGCCAAATCAAAATTTATAATATTTCGGTTGTTCGGTCGAAATAAATGTATCCTGACAAGCAATATATAGCTTTTGGATGCAAAAAAATTGTAATTATTGTTAACGGAATACTATCATAATACAAGTTACTTTACAAAGTCATTGTTGTACGACACGACACAGAAAAATTCTTGAATATAGAAAACTGCTCATTTGTGATGATCTTTACATTTGACGTTGTGTGTTTCTTTCAATGAAATAATTCTTTTAATTCTTTTGATTCGAAGTCATCTAAATAATAGGATGAAGAGGAAAATTTATTTCAAATGTAACTTTCAATAAAATAAAAAATAATGATATTTGGTTCTTTGCGTATAAATTTACTATGAACCGTTACTACTTACCAAAGATAGGAGTGTAAATGAAAAGTATGAACAAGGTTTTTCGCGATTACTAAAGGGATCAACATTTGAATCAAAAAATGTATGGAATATGTAGTTAGTAGAAAATGACTGTTAAAAATTTAAATTTTACCATGTCCTACTTGAGGATGAAAAAATATAGTATTATTTTGATAATACCTGGAATTAAATCGATCGATGCACATTCGCGTAGGCCCCTTGTTCCGCCATCTGTCATCAGGAATAAGATAAATTGAATATATTTAGTCTTTTCCATAAATTAATAGAACATCGTCTATCCTACATATAACTGTTAAAAGGGTCGATTTAAAGGCTGAAAATGACGAATATACTTATTTTGCCAGACTAATCAATTTGTTCACATATTATCAACTATTATTTGAAGTTGTATATTAAAATGTATCTAAATTTCAATCACAATAAAGATAAAATTTATACTTACCAACTACTGGCAATAAGAACATATTGACGACAATAACGAGCATTAGTATTTGAGGAAAAATGTAGAAAATTAAATTTCCCATAATTATATTCTATTATTCTGTTAAAGTTCAAATCAAGGTTTGTAAGTGAACAATATGATTATTAAAATTTTCCTCTTTTATATACTTTCATCCAGTGGCGAGATTCAAATTTTTTGTCAGCCGGTTCCATCATACAAATGTCCAATTTTCAGGCGGTTATGTTACAAAAATCATATAATGCTAACCGGTTCGCTGATCTCATAAAATTCCGTGAGACGGTTCTATGAAACCGGTGCAAACCGGCTGAATCCCACTACTGCTTTTATCTATATTTGACATCAATCAATAGGAGTGTTCGGCTCTACATCACTATTGAATGAATAAGTTGAATATTGAAAATTAAAAAAAAAAAAAAAATCCTCAAATAAAAAATAAAACTGCTTATTCATGTTTCTCACAATACTACCTATTTATATAATTTCTCGTAAACAAAAAATTATTTTATATTATTTTTACAATAATTTGAATTTTAAATAAATATAAGTAATACCCTCATAGCGAAAACAACAATCTCCAATTTCTGAGAATGCGATTTTTTCAACAACAACAACGAGGAAAATACTAAGAACAACAATTTAACGAAATGATCCATAGGTCAACTCAGTGTCCAAAAAGATTTTGCGCATTTCGACGCTCGACGACATGGCACTCTCTATCATATATGTTATAGTTTAATACTGTAATTGCAAACTTCTTAATATAGTTATGTAATCAACTACGAATTTAATTTCATTCCCGATCTGGCAAGATAGAATTGATTGATTGTTGCTATGACATCAAAATTCCATCGAAATCATTCATGTTTCAACTTTCTCCGACAATTCCAAATTTGGAGGAGATACAGTTCTATATAAAAATCAGAAAGTTATGTTTCATTCAAAAACACTTCATTTTAACTAGTTTGTTGTATATAGCCATTTCTAAACTGCAGTTAGAGGTAGCAAAACCAACAGAAATGATATCTTATTTTGATTGTAAGAAACTGTATCAATATATTTGACAATCAAATACAAGAAATCATGCTGTTATACAGTAATTCTATTATCAGAAAGTTTGGACTTCCAGTTACCGCCTAATTTTGAAAAACAACGGCAATGGACTATCGCAGCCAAGAGCAAATTTCTAATATATGTTTTGAAAATGACATAAAATCTTCCTATTTGCCGTTTGAAAAAATAATATCAAACATTTATACGGCAATTATGCAATTTAGTTTAAAAATCTTTCAATTATTGCTCTTGCCACAAAATTCTGAAAAGGTTTGACTGCGAGCTGCGAACACCCTTTCCTACGCGACTCTTGCTGAAATGATGTTTTTTTGTTTCAAACGCTGTGATATTAAGTTTGTATCTTGTGTGATCAATGGGTATACCAAAAAGTACCATACACGAAACACACAGTAAATCAGCCACATTGTCAAATTCCACCGCTGTATAAAGTCCTCGAAGTCACTCGACACGAACACAATTTCCGTTTTTGTTCAGAAATTTGTTTTTATTGTGTCTACTATGCTTCACGTTCATACATTTAATTTGCATTCCAAGATCAACCAAGCGACAAAACTAAGTATCCTATGAAAAAAATGTAAAATTTTAGTCTAATATTTCCCATTTATGTCTTGGCTTAATTTGCAGCCTTCCTTTATTTATTTTAATACAGGATGCTTTAGAATACCTTTGATACTTGTTTTGAAAGCCCATCTTATGTACTACATTTACGTTCTGCATTTACATATTTTGGATGTGATTCACTGGTGTGCCGCCAAAGTCTGGAATGCGTGCCGCGGATTTAAACGAAATTCCCTAGATTATTACACAATAATCTACATAAAATTCATGACATAGCAATAAGTAATGGGTGTAGTTTGCTTACCAAATATAGAAATATTTCATATTTTATGTCCACTTTGATGTATTATGTCCCACTTTTTTAATAAGGCATTATACGTTTTCGACCCCGGCCACATTTTTATAATGAGCGGTTGCTACGATCTGCGTTTAAAAAAACAAGGAGTTGTGTCAAAATGAAAAAATAAAACAATTCGGTTGCGCTCGTGGATTCGAGTATGTGAGAAATATATGTATATACAAGAAACGAAAATCTGAGCTTAATGAATACGCTAACAGGGTACATCAGTGCCTGTGTTGATGTACGAAAAACATTATTAAAAATTGTTTACATTGTTTAATTACAATGTTTCATTCAATGGAAGCCATCGGGTTTTTTAAGCATGTACGCACTTTTATTACAATAGAATAATTTATTTTGCCAGTGTCTGCCAGTGGAATTTTTCAATGGCAGATGAATGAGACGTTTGCTAAATTCTAGACTCCCTGTAGAAGAAAGGAAAACCTATATCCAAAATATCATATGCATTGGGTCGTCTGTTTGGTCAATAGTTTAATATTAGTGAGGCGCAATAGTTAGAACAAAACCAGTGGCGATTTTTATTCTATGAATGTCGTAAATTAAATATTTATATTTCAGTTGTGCATATTGGCACCACTGCTTATGAAAAGTGGTTGAAGTTAGGACTATGACTATTTTCTCTCATTTGAGTTATTATCAAAGTTCCCACTGGCAATTATTCCTAATACAAAAACGCCGTCTTTTATTCTTCGCCTCCCCTAAGTTTAGATTGTAGCGGATCACCTTGATCCGGAGTCATAACGGGTGCTAAATTGCTAATGTCATGCTTCTAAATTGTTAATTACACAGTCTTTAGGCTGTTCAATATGTCAATTCAGCATTGAAATATTGAGGATTTTTTTTGTGTATGTGTCACGCCTGAACACAGTGTTTTGGCAACTATTACTTATGCTCGACATAGATTTGATCTAGTATAATTGGTCACCTCTACATTAGAACGAGAGACCACGTGATAAAATAAAAAAAGGGGCAGTGGTTCTGAAATTAATATACACACTTGGAATTTGGTGACCGTACATTTGAACCCATGTGTATATCCGCGGGTTCAATCTATAAATGCGGTTGCTAAAACCCATTGGTTAGGGTGAGTACGGGTATCCGTAAAACAAAAAAAAATTCATAGGTGCAATAGTATGCAGGTGAATTTGTCGTGGGTTCAAATGTACGTGGGTTCAAATGTAATGGAACCTTGGAATTTATATGACATGTTCCAGTATTTTGGAATCTTGACACTGTGCGGTGCAATTGTATATAAGTTATACCACGCAACCTGTAATGCGGGTGTGTGACAGTTCATATTCACACAAGGAAAGAGTATTTACTTAGAAAAAAAGGATTTTGTAGTATTCCAAACGAACCATAGTTTCATTATAACCAACCAAGGATGGCTGTGACGTCATAGATAGTAGATGGACCCATGAGCCCATATATAAACTACGGACTACGGCAAAGATATATTTCGTTTGATTTCGATTCACAATGTCACTCATGGCTCGTTGGAAAGGGCTAGTCATGCCCAGTGCAGGGAAATATATAAAATTGCAATATTGCATCATTGTATACTACAGCTCACCAAAGAATAAAAGGTTCCACCCCGAAATTTTGTTTCACATTTTTATTGATCCACTCCCTGAAATTCAGCAAGCCAGCTATCACTCAGAAAATGGTCCCACTCAAATAGACTGAATAAATCCTTTCAAATGATATCTCAATAGTGTTTTAGCGTGAACAGAAGACTGTATATGACGTCCTATATTAGAGTAAAGGTCTGGTTTATATCTAACTTGTCATAATAATGAATATGAAAAATGAATAATAATGAATTGTAATAGTCTATGTAGACTATATTAGACTATAACTTTAAACTTTAAGGTTAATGCATATCTTTGTAAATGTAGGCTTATTTCGTGAAACACTAAATCTAACGTTTAGTACCATGGACTATGGACAAGTCTTGTAATACATATGTTACAGATTCCAAATGATGGATCAGCTGCAAGTGAATTTAGACAAGTTGACTAGCTATTACTTTATTGGAGAGTCTTGTCGAAATGAGAAACACGATTTATCTAACAAAATTTCTAACAGATTATGGGAAAACGTTTCTACTTCCGAGGTCTCATTTCAGAAAGATTGATATGGTCAATTATTTTCATTTTTGTTTTCAAAAAATAGTCAATTTGTTCACAAACTAACTAATAATAATAGTTTAATTATAGTCAAATTAATATAAAACAAGATAGTCGATCTGTTGATTTGAAGAAAATATTCGAGTAATGTGTGTATATATTCCAGAAATACTTCTTGCCTGAGTCTTGTAAATAATCAATAATAAATAGTATTAAAAAGATAGAAAATATTGTCTCACCGTAACTCATCGAGGTTCAATAGCCTATGTTGTACAAGTTTAGTAGGTTCTAACATTTTTAAATTTTCTGTTTATTTTTTCCTGTTAATTTGACTTTATTTCAGAACTGGTTTATTTTAGTTAGGTATTTTCAAGCTGCGGTTGTAATTATCAAACCCAATGGAAATGATACATTTTTAATGAATGTGAGAAACTGTAGCAATACTTTTGACGATCAAACGCAACAAATCACTGGTAATTTTATCATCTTGGATTTCTATGTAATGCCCAGCATATTTTCGAAAAACAATAGCGCAATAAACCGCCGAAGTCATAAACAAATTTCCATTATCGGTTCAGAAAATAAAGTCTCTTATCTTTCGTTCATAGAAATATTATCAAAAATCTTGGTTTAGATTAAAAAATATTTTATTTAATGAAAACGAGGAAGATTTCAAAAACTATTGCTCTTACCTCAAAATATTCCAATGTCTGAACGTATAATTTATGAAATGCTGTCAGAGATGTAATTGCAAACCCTATCCAAGGCGGCTCTTGCTGAAATGTTTTTTTTTTCCCAACGCTGTTATATCAAGTTTGCATGTTGCGTAATCAATGAGTATAACAAAAAAGAACTAGAGTATTATACAGTGAACTTACAGTAAATTGCCTACATTGTCATATTCCACCGTTGTGTTCAAAAATTCAAAGTCACTCGGCGTCGAACACAATTTCCGTTTTTATTCACTGCATTAGGAGCAATTCCAAGAACGAGCATGAAATTGTTTTTATTGTGTCTAGCATGCTTCACGTTCATTTATTTTGCATTTCAAGATCAAGCAAGAGACAAAAATGGGGATCCGGTGTGAAATGGTCGCTATAAAAATTTAGTTTATATAATGCCCATGCATTTGTTGGCTTAAAATGAAGACTTCGTATAATTATTTTATAGACGAATCTACATAATATCGATGTTTCGAAATTCCAATGCGCCAACATCTCATGTAGAACACCAATTACGTTTCGCAGTCACACATTTCAGCCCTGATGAGAAACAAGCAAATAAGTCAAAAGCAACCATCGAACGTTTTCAAACTTGATAATATTAAGTAGGATAATGAGTAGAAATACAAGAATGCGATGCTCAAATATATGAACGAGAATATCGGTCGGAGACCGAAGACTTATCGATCGAAACTGCGGTTTCGATCCATGACTCTTTAGCAGTGGTTCTCAAACTGTTTTTGCTCGCGGCGCACTGAACGAATAAAAAAAAATTTGCGGCACACTTGTAAAAAATAAAGTTAGCTTTAAACCAATTTTTTCCTGCAAATGTTGATTCGATGTGTGTGCCTCTTTTGAGAAACAATTGAAACGAGGTTCCATCGCTCCCATTTTTGCTTTTAATTTCAGTCAGAGCAAAAACCCGTTTTCACGGAGCCATATGAAGATGCAAATGGCCAGATTACTTCGATGAATTTAGCACAGTCAAAACGCGTACAAACTTGCTTCCCTGTTAGCCCAACTAGGCGCGCAAGTCAACATGGTTAAACATGGACGACTTGTTTGATTATACGTTCTAACATAACAAAACAATTATAGCGTGACAATTACCCTTACAACAACGACAAGTCAAATGCAATGATGTTATCAGTCTAATAATGGATAATGCGTACTCAAGTCTTTCCCGTTGTATGCATGCCTATGTGTAATATGAAAAGCTTTCTTTTCTAAAATTCCAAAGAGCTCTGCGGCACACCTGAGAATCTCTCACGGCACACTAGTGTGCCGCGGCACACAGTTTGAGAAACACACCTCTATGGTGACACTGCGTGTCCCATCACTAATTAATTAATAACTCGCTAATTATACGACATAATACATCCAAAATCAATAGGCCGCTGGTCCGGGATATGATGAATGGACATGCAAAATTTGGAGCAGATTCATCCTCGCTTCCGTGAGATATCGCGTGCATCTAACAGACAGACAGACAAACAGACAAATACTTATCAACATACTTACCGATCAAGATCGATGAATAACAAAAGAAGCAATAGTCTATCTTACTTTTTACCATACCGGTGCCGTCAAAAAACTCTTGCGTAGCAAGAGTGTAGCATGAAAGAGGTCGAAGAACCTCTACCGATAATTAGTATTAATTTTTAAGAAGTCATCACACAAATTTCGAAGTGAAAAACGAATCAGATGCTATATGAACTGCCTTACAGAAAAGAAGAAATTTGTTTGAATGATTGCTTAATGTTTCGTGCTACTTAAAGTGTTGCAAACTAGATCAAGAATCAAAAATTAAAATCTCAGCGTTTTCATTATTTTTACCTTTTTATTGACTCATGACGATAGATTTTGGTCCTAATTACTTATCGAATTTAATCGGTAAGTATGTTGATAGGTATTTGTCTGTCTGTCTGTCTGTCTGTCTGTTAGATGCACGCGATATCTCACGAAAGCGAGATCGAATCTGCTCCAGATTTTGCATGTGCATTCATCATATGTGGGACCAGAAGCCTATTGATTTTGGATGAATTATGTCGTATAATTAGCGTGTTATTAATTAATTAGTGATGGGACACAAGGTGTCACTATGGAGTAAGAGCGCTGTTTTGGGGGATCCCCTAACTTTCGATCGAAAAGTCTTCGGTCTCTGACCGATTTCTCGTTTTCTATTTGAAGGTATTTAAATTTAATGTTGTTCATTCCCCACGTGGATATTATTGGCCGTTGTACGTTTTTGATCGTTTGTCTGCATCCTTACATTATGTTAATATTTGTCAAAGAATTAGTTTATAATGCATCCGCTTTGTGTGATTTTCTTCCACCTATTTGTGACCTGGCAGTTTAGAATTGTTTCAGGTCTTGCAATAAACGCAAATTACAGACATCCACGTTATAAAAATAACACGTCAGTGGTTGTCATCCGCTAACTCTGACATTGGCAAACTACGGCCCGCGGGCAAAATTCGGCCTGTTGGCTAATTTAATCTGGCCCATCTGATGCTTTCACAACCAAACTAAAAACAATTTTTGATGTTTTAGCTGAAAAAACTATCTTAATGAATTTGTTTAGATTGGCATTATATTAAGTATTAGAACGGGGCTCATCGCGTTCCAATTTTGCTTTTCTAACGCTGTAAATATTGTTCATAAAATGTAACTTTTTACGTTACACTTACACGGCCCACCAGTCTAGGCCCCTGGCCCAAAAATCTTGCACACTCCTGTTCTTTCCTCTATCTTTACTTTTACAACTTTTATTTGAGGGAATAAAATCGCCTTTAAAAACAGTATAAATAAGTTTGTAAGTTCAAATTACATTTCATGCTTTATTTTGTCTGAAATTCTCCACGTTTTTACATTTTTGTTGTCTTCCAAGATCACGTAGAAGATGAAGAACATCCTTCTTATTGTCTAGACTCAAGAACGATTGTCTCAAGAATGACTAGAGTGTGCTAAATTTTACATTTGTAACACAGATTTCAGTACGCCGAAATAATGTTCACGTACATTTGCAACCATAGACATTTGTAACAAAGTAGAATTTTAGAAAATTGACCGCAAAGAAATTTGCACCCAATGTCGTGCCACCCACTCGCAAATATTTTTTCCTTTAGACAATTTTTCACTTTTTTATTAATAAACATGATCTGTGTTCTCTGACGTTGTGTATATTACTCTTCTTTAAAATCGATCAAAATTATCTTTAATTGTACAGTCTTTCTGCCGGTTGGTGTAGTTAAAGTCATTTGTTTTGATGAGTAGTATGATCCGAGTCAGTCACAAATATTCTTAACACTGAGCAGACTAAGAATTAATCTAATAGGAAATGCGAATCAGAAATCAATAGCTTGCAAAGGTCTATTTTGATCTGATGAGTTGAAAACTGATACTGTTAGATTTCCCACCTCCTCCAGGTTGTCGGTTTCTAAATGAAGTGTTTCAATACAACATTTTATACAATCATTCTGTTTCATGTTGAGAATCTACTGGCTGTGTTAGAATCGCTTTCCCCATGTTTAATTTGTCTCTGTACTTCTCAATGTGTATAATTCGTGATCGAATAGGTCTTGAGAATAGCATTGAGTCATCAAGCAATCGAGTGATGATGAGAGCAAAATTCGACTATTGTGGGGGATCTATGTACCGCGAATTAAACCGACAATAACCTATATTATTGTTTGCTAATGTTGCTAGTTGGCACTCAATGCCCCATAAATTGTACCACAAATAACTTTGGAAGTGACGTTACCTGATCTTTCAGTGCTGCATTTGCCCCCATGAACGATTTCATCCAATTACATTTGCACCCACGAACATTTACAGCCATCGGCAAGCGCCTCACACTGTATATTTGCACCTGCGCACACTTGCGCCCGTGAACATTAACACCCATATACATTATTCTTAAAGTAAACGACGTTACATTGATATTGGCTGTCAATTGATGGACATTCTAATGGTATAACTTGTAATCAGTGCGAATGCATTGCAAACCCATGCGATATTGATTTGGATTTCTATTCTTATTAACTCAGTTTGAGCAAAACTTTGAACGAGGCGAAAAATAGAAATAACGATGGCACACCGCGCACCTGCCAGAGGGCCAACTTACTATTCACCACCCTAAACTTGATAAACGATTTATGATGGAATTGCGGTATTTCGTTGAAAGAAAATGACCGACAACGACAGAGTGGAATTGAATTATAACTTGCAATGACTGTACAAAACATTGCAGCCGTAACCAGGATTACACTTACAATTTATTATCTTTTTTGATTTTAATAGACATATTATTGAGAAAGAAGTGAAACTTTGTCTAAAAACAAATATTTGCGAGTGTGTGCGACGACATGGCTCCAAATTTCTATGCGTTAAAAATGCTAAAATTCTACGTTGTTGAAAATGTGTTTATGGGTGCAAATGTACGTAAAAGCTATATATGGGTGCTAAAATATGTCTTGCAAGTTTAGCAATTAGCACGCTCTAGCCATTCTTGAGACAATCGTTCTAGTCTAGACTCTAGACAATATGAAAAATATTTTTTGTCCTCTACGACTACGTGATCTCGGAAGACAACACAAATGTAAAAACGTGAAGCATTCCAGACAAAATAGCAGCAAGAAGTTGGTGTTCAATATCGAAGAATTGCTTTTTATGCAGTGAACAAAATGAAAAAATTCAGAGTGGTCCAAACTGCGGCACATTCGCATATATTTGTATATATTAGCAAAACAATTTTGATTTATTTCTAAACTATTCCAACTTGGAATGGTCCTTTTCCTAATCCTAATGTCGGGATTGATGTTTGTTAAAATCACGGAGTTTCATTGTTGTATCTATAAACGTCAAGACGGTGGCTAGATGGGCATGACGTCCCATGATCGGTAAAAAAGAGAATGAATTGTCTTGTGCAGAAACACTCATCTATTTTCAAGCGCTGGCCATATGACAGCAGTGACGAGCCGCAGAGCTGACTTAGCGCCGTGCGATTCATTTTTTGTTTATTAAATGGGTCCGAGGTCCCAACTTAGACGGACTTGGTTGTTTTTTGACGGTAGCCCTAGGCCTGCCCAAGCTACAAGTGATAAATTCATCATACAATGAGTGCAGAAAAAAGGAAACCTAAGTAAACTGTGAGTAAACGTATTTCCTTACCCACAACAACGATAAACCACAGTGTCTGTTGTGTTCCCAAGTAATATCTGTCACGAAAGAATATAAATTTAAGCGACATATAAAACCAAACGCGAAAAAAGATACCGAAAATACCACGATATTTTTCGGGAAGCAATTTTAAAAATAACTGAAGGCTTCATATAGCTTCCTCAAAAAAATGATTAGAACTGTAAACTCTCATTCTTAAATATGTTTAAAATTACTAAATTCGCGATATTTTAATCAATTTTGGGTCAAAAGTTTTGGCGGCTCTTCAACCTCGCAACCTTGGACCACCCTGGTATAAGTTTTAATGAATACGAACGCATTGCAAACCCATTCGCGATATATTTGAATTTCCATACATTAACTAAGTTTAAGCAAAATTTTGAACGAGGTGAAAACCAGATGTAACAGTGGTACACGGTGTAATTGCCAGAGTGCCAACTAACCAAACACCACCGTAAACTTGATGAACGATTTATGATGGAATTACATTTGCGGTATTTCGTTGAAAGAAAACGACCGACAACGACAAATGGGAACAGGATTCTGACTGTAAAAACCTTGCAACCGTAAACAGGATTACACTTACAATTTTTTATTTTTTTTATTTTAATAGACAAGTATTTGCGAGCAGGTGCGACGACATGGGTGCAAATTTCTATGCGTTGAAAATGCAAAAATTCTACGTTGTTGCAAATGTATCAATTAGCACGCTCCAGTCATTCTTGAGACAATCGTTCTTGAGTCTAGACAATCGGAAAGATATTTTTTGTCTTTTACGTGATCTTGGAAGACAACACAAATGTATAAACGTGACAAAATAAAACAATAGGGTCATGATTAATATCGAAGAATTGTTTTTTATGCAGTGAACAAAATGAAAAAAATGTTGAAAAGCGTTCAAATTTGAAATCATTGTAAGATTAACGACGATAGAACGAGACAAGGCCGATATTCGTTGCTGGGAAAATCACCTCTATGTTTAATCCTCACTACAGATAAATTTGCATTACCTAATCACGTATTTGCTTCATCAAGTCAAGTGGTTCGCCGCATGAAATGTGCAGTTGAGTTTCGACTCATATCATATGTTTCAATTTCTACATAATTTTAGAAATCTGGAATGTAATCATAAGTTATTCGACCGATGAAATATTTCATTTATTTCATTATAATCAAATCTGTTACAAGCCACTTCTTATGTTCTGATATAAATATATGAGTATTGCCTGCAATACTTTTTTTGTATGTTGATCTCAATGCAGATTGTCTAGACCTGTTGTAACAGAATAAACGGCAAGAATATATGCCTTCGTGTGATCTAATCCATGGAATTTTTCCTAATGCCATGTATGTATGACACTCTGTGAAGAGTACAACGGTGATCGAAAACTTGATAATCCAGTTTGGAAGTTGGTATCCTAATTTATACCCAATTATTATAAGTCGAATAACTGATTTTGCTCCCGAGCGGTAAAATGCCAGAGAGATGAGCCATTTTTTTCAATGGATTGTTTTCATCCGGAAACAGATTTGCTATATAAAACTGGAATGTTGGAGTGAAACATCCCATTTTCAACCCGGCAACCTGCAAAAAGTTTTGAGGTCTAGAGGTGTCAGTTTGCAACCTAACAGTTCAAAAAAGCCATTGCAAGGTAAAGTTGCTTTTTTTGATTCAAAGACTCAAAGTAATGCGAGTTACCCAATCTAAATGGCCCGAACTTGGCAGAAAGACACTCGAAATAATTTTGATCGAGTGATTGAAATGTAGACAGGAAAATTTACCGTATACCGTTTCCGTGGTTCCCGAAACTAATATGTTTTAGAACATGATTAAAATACTCTGTAGCATTTCGGCAATCTTGACGTCTATGCAGACATAATAGTAGTTTTCATAGATTTATTAGACATTGATTATCCCACGAAACTGCGAAGAATAAGGCATGAAGAATTCTGATCTTACAAAGAACGAATGATCCAGCTACAAACACGTGCAGAAATATTTTTCGCAAATTTGTTGAAATCGTTTACATTTGTTTCTTTAAACTCTAATATCTCTATTTAAGGTTTTCGATTTCTTCGTATTTTCTAGAACAATTTTCAAAATGAGCATCACTCCATCAATTCTTAGCAGGATCTCTATGATCGTCTTCATGGTTTCAATAACTGCATCGTTCATCTCCGGAGTTCGTAAGTTTTGTCTTCATCACCTATTATAACATCCCGTTGTAAAGATTTAGGAAATTGTACTTCAATTTTTGTTTCAAGTTTTGTAGATTCAGAATAAAATAAAGATCTGAAGTCGTCGTACACAGATGAAAATAAACTTTACAAGTAGTACAATGATAAATTACAAAATAAAAAAAGGCTATGAAATAGTGAACTCTTCTAATGTTTATCAAATTTTGTCAGTTGGTGGTTTCGTCCCTGAAGGTGACAGCCCAGAATCTGCGCAGACATTCCGAGGTAAATTTTGCTTTTTAAAACTGTATCAACCAAGTTGCAGATAAATTGCGACGCAGAATACCGTGATAAACCTCTGAATGGCTATGATACATTAACAACAACAATACTTTAATATGCATCTGATTTGTTTTACTAATTTTTTTGCAGAAAATGCAGACAACCTCCACGATCAAGAAATTTTATTTCATGGAAAATCTTAGTTCATCTTTGTTCATTGAAATGTTTATTCGGATTATGTTTAAATATATATTGTAAACAGGAGAATTAATAATTTATACCGACGGGCAAGAGTAATATACGCAAAGTCATCAAACACAAATCATGAGGACTGAGGCGATTTCTGGCGCTTTATTGATGCAATTCAGGAAAGAAAACGGTTTAGAATGATTAGAATTTGTCGTTAATATTACTAAGGAAAATATTCTATTCTATCCATGATTTTAAAAAAATTTGTGAGTGTAGTAGTACACTTTTAAATGACGATATCATTCATTCGGCTTTGAATTGCATTAAAGTCACTACCACCCAGATTTATTGTTGTTTCATATTTCTGTAGTCGTTAATTTGAGTGCATAGATCATATTGGGTAAATTTTGGGGGTCGTATGAAATGAATAAAAATAGGTATACAAAATTGGGCCCGATTGCTCGCCTACATCAGAAGATTACCAAATCTCATCTCTTTGATTAAGAATTTTGTTATTCAAGATATTGCAATGCAAAATAACTCAGCGAATATTGAATGCGCATATGAGTTGATGGCAGTATATTTTAGATAAAATGATTAAATTTATTACTTAACAGCCTCTCTGTTTAAAAGACAAAATGAATAGAATAACAGTGGTACTTCGGTAGTCGAACGACTTAATGATACTTGAACAATTCGGTAGTCGATCAAAAAATTCTAGTCAAAAATGCCGCGGTACCACGGAAATTCGGTGCGCCACCGAGTGAGATGACGTCACACGAACCGTGCGTCTCGGCTGCCTCTTGACCATTCATCAAGAGAGCGATGCTCAAATATATGGACACAAAGCCCAAAACTAACAGGTACTGGTGCGGGTATGCACTTTGTCACATTAGACTACCGGTACGGCAATTTCAAGACTAACGCGTAAGCGAGACCGTCTCAAAGTGCGCAACTTCAATGACGTCATCGCGCACAAAAACGAGTCCCGTAGAATCCTCAGATATTTGCTCAAACGTACATGCAGTAGCCTAATTGATACAATTTTTTTTATATATTTGAAACGTTATTATGTTTAATCTTTATTATATAAATATTTAAGTAATTATTGCTGTTCAGGTACACCTTTTGTTAATATTTTGGGTATTTTGGATGCGTAAGAACGAATCAAAATAATAAACACTGTTTCTTATGGCAAGACAAGTTTCAGTACTCGAACAAATCGTGTTCAACTGCAGTTAAGTTCCGAAACTAAACATTGGCGAATGCGTCACATGAAACAGAGAAAGGACTACCTAACCCAGTATGTGTTCTCATGATACCAACTGCTAAGCATACAATACATATTCTTTATGGCGAATACGTTATTTACGGTACATGGAAATATACTGTGTTGGGGCGCCCACCTTTTTTCATGATATTCGGACAACATTTCAATCAGATATGCTCATATTTGCCATTTTTAGCTCAAAACATCTTTCAATTATTGCTCTTACCACAAAATATACAGAATTATGAAAAGATCTGACTACGAGCTGCGAACCCTCTCCCAGACGACGCTTGCTGTAAAGATTTTTTTTTAAATATTTCATTTTTCCTGAACTTGTTCCTTTTTCTCCATTCATCCCTAAACTTTCACTTCGTAGTGCTTTAGTTACATTGATATTTATTTTGATATTGATAACATTAATACGATGTTTATGATTACATTCCATGCCAAATCAAAATTTAAAATATTTCGATTATTTGGTCGACTGAAATGTTTTCTGACAAGCAATATATAGCTGTTAGATGCAAAAAAAAATTGTCATCAATGGAATACTATCATAATACAATATACTGTGACACATCAAGTTACTGTACAGATAGACAAACTTATAATTGTTATACGACACTACACAGAAAAATTCTTGAATATAGAAAACTGCTTATTTGTGATGATCTTTATATTTGACGTTGTGTGTTTTCTTTCATTGAAATAATTCTTTCGATTCAAAGTCATCTGAAGAATAGTATGAAGAGCCCAAATTATCTTATTATTTTGGGAAAAATTTATTTCAAATGTAATTTTCAATAAAATAAAAAATAATGATATTCGGTATTTTGCGTATAAATTTTCTATGAACCGTTACTACTTACCAAAAATGGAGGGCAAATGAAAAGTAGAAACAAGTTTTTTCGCTATTACTAATGGGATCAACATTTGAATCAAAAATGTATGGAATATGTAGGTAGTAGAAAATGACTGGTAAAAAATTTAAATTTTACCATGTCCTACTTGAGGATGAGAAATATCGTATTATTTTGATAATACCTGGAATTAAATCGATCGATGCACATTCGCTTAGGCAAAATGTGAATATCCGTCGTAATGATCAATTATGAATGGGATTAAACTGTACGGCAGGCCTGCACAACATACGGCCCGCGGGCCGCATGCGGCCCGCTAGATACTTCTGTGCGGCCCGCGGGTGATTTGAAAACACGCCACTTCTCGGATCTAACAATCTAAGCCGGCATTGTTATGCAAGCGAGCCGCTACTCCGATCATATTCGAAATCGTGAGATTTATGTTTTGCACTAGTTTCAATAAATATCGAACTTTGTGTAAAATTGGTGTGCCTTTCGCGACCCTTAAAATTCGTCGCTCGAACCCTCGCCCCCCAGTTTGGGAAACCCTGATTTAGATATCTCAGTGTTCAGACTGAATCACGGTTGAAACAATATCGGTACAATCTCACTCCCATTAGTCATTAGTGCATATTAGCAATCTATTTAAAAAAAAAACCATTATTTATTACTAGCAGTTCATGGAACTAAGTTTCTTTTTTGATTCAAATTTCGAAATTAAAAAACAATTCTTTTATTTATGAATGGTGCAGAAATTCTCGCACAAAAGATATTGCTATTTACTGTAAAATTCCAAATAAATTGGAGCAGATTTTGTAGAAAAATGTAATTTACCAGTCAAAAAAGTACAACAGAGGAAGATCTAGTGCTACTAAACGGATTGTTTGTCTAGCATACAATGGAAATATCCAATAATGGTAGATATGACTAAATAAATTGTCATACATATATTTGGGACGATTTTACAATACTGAACCTGAGTAAAATATTTTCCTGCAGTCAGTTAATACTGCAACACGCAATACCTAATTTTTATAAAAAAGAAATATTGAAAATTAAGGGTGCGTTCTCAAGGTAGATGAACCGTGAACCACTAAATACATATTTGCTATCTCGTATGCAAAAATACTGTACCTTGTTTTTACTCAAGAAAATAAGATTCTTCATATTTTTAAGCTCCCCAGTATTGAAAGTGTTTCATTAAATTTAACTGTTTCACAAATCACAATATTATTTTGATTTGTAGTTCATCTTGTGAAATATGTACGTGGCAAAGTTTGCGGCCCGTCGGGTCTTCAGATTTATGTTTGCGGCCCTCGTGGTAATTTGAGTTGTGCAGGCCTGCTGTACGGAAAGCGTGGTCATTCTGCAGCGGAAACACTAATGCAACGCTAAAAATTGGGAGTTTTGTTCGATCAACTCTAAAACGTATCAGTCTGTTGTATATCAGTCAATTTCATCAATTCGTTGATTAATACTGATGTAACACATGCTTATTGGACACGTAGTGGACATAGCGATCGTTTCAATATTATGTTGTTGTTGTTGTTGTTCTTGTTCTTTGACACATTTTTAAAAAGTCGCTTTTCTCTTTGATTACTGGACCAATTGCTTTGAAATTTTCTGTGGTTAAAGATAAAAACTTTCTTCCGAAGGCTATTCCTTTTTTTTGCTATGACGTCATCAAAATTATTGCCATTAGGTGGCGCTACGTGTCCATATATTTGAGCATAGCTCTCTTGTTTGAAATTATGATTCCCAATACAGATGTCGACAGTCAAGATTAAATTCCAATAAAGAGGCACACATGCTTTGATGTCAAATATGCAAGGTCAAACGTAACAATGCAAACTGATTTAATATAAATATGAAATTTTTCTAGCAATCTACAAACAAAACAGTTACAGTCTTTCGTTTTACTCACTATCTTTCACATATTTACAAAGCTTCAATCATTAGTGCATGCAATGTAGAAAAAGCTAAGTCAAGGTACAGGATTGGCATTGAAATCTGACATTATTTATATTTATGTAAGTACCATGCCTTCTTCATTTACGAATACACCTGACCAGCAGCAAATATATTGTAAATACGACTACCACATGTGCTATATAAAACATTTCATCTCAGACACATTACGATGATTAAAGTTAAGATCGTTCATTGTTTAGGAGTTCATTATTTTTCACTCTATGCGAATCTTCTTCTCACTTATTCGATAAATTTCCGAACAGTGGATCGCATTTACTTACAAATTTTCAATAAAGTATGTCAGATGGCCAAATGACGAAAAGAGAGGAGACAGCGCTTTTGTACACCAAACGAAGGCAAATATTATTGCCAAATTGAATATTTTCACGTAGGGGTGAATGGTGACTTGCAATTTTTATATTTTCACGTGGAAACATAAACAGGGAAAGTTTTGCATACAATTCAGATAACGTCGTAGATAAATATGCTTCAGTGAATTGTTAACATGGCTAGGTCAAAAGCGTACAACTTTTAGAACGACTGAACTTTGATTCTGAGTCTACCGGAATTCTGCCAGATGACTCAGAAAAGAAAGAAAACTCGTATGGAAGTTTTGCAACGCTCTGCGCATAAGCGGATCATTCTTGTGAAAATCCTGTCGCTTGCAATCATTCATTCCCAAATCTTGGACCAATGCTCACCTTCCACGTTAATGTAAAAGTGTCTATTTGAGTCTGATGTGCCGTTTGTTGATTGAACTGTTTTGTGATTTGAGTATATTACTCGAACAGAGGCTAATATTTTTGTTTTATTCATTTCAATATTTTGTTACCTGTTCGCGAGGTCATTTTATTCGATATCACCGGTGCGACGGGTTAAGACGGTTGGGCATCCCACGTCAAAAGCACATGTCCCGAAATACTAGTCTTGGATGGTGTAGGAAATGTGAACCTTTTAAATCGAGAACCTTTTCTCAGTTTTGTGGGCCAGATGGTCTGGCGGTCAAAGTGTTGAACAAACCTCTGTTGGCATCGCAGGTTACACATCTCAAGTTCAAATTCCATGCCCCACATTCCACCCAAATTCGAATCGTAACCATTCTGGTAATAGCTGTTCAAAGCCTCTATCGCAGCGAAAGTCGTACATAAACATTGTTTATAAAATAGCACAAATGAGTCTCAGCAGGCAATTCCGATTTCTTCTCTAAAACCAACAAAATACAACTAATTGTTCATTCCCATGAAAATTGAGTCGTTGAAAATGATTCACCGTGATGAAGATATATAATTAACAACACACGGCAAAACTACTCTAAAATTCGAAATATGAACCTTAAGGAAAACTAGATGCAGCATATACAGGTAATCTGCATGAAAATCAGAAGAAATTAAAAATCAATCCATCGGATGAGAAAGTTTTATAGATTATTTAATAATTGAAGTTCATATTAAAATTTTGAGATTTAGGCATAAAGATCTATGGCAGCGGTTACCAACAGAGCGGTTTAGAGGGGAAGAAGAAATGATCGGCAGAAAACTGATATTAGTTTTCCCTCAACCATTAAACTCTCCGTCATTTCTAGTTTCATTGCTTGATAAGGATATTTCATATGCTGTTTTCACTTTGTTAAGCATGAATTATTTGAAAATAATGTAATTTTGAATACTCCATTCCAAATAGAACTATAAAAACAACTAGACTGATAAACAAGGTCTATGAGTGCTAAAAACCAACGGAAGGGGGACACGAACCATGAAAGGTTGGAAACCACTGGCCTAGTGGTTGCAACAATGGATCTGATTATGAAGGTTTTGCAGGCTAGAGACCCAAGCACTTCGCAGGTTGTAAATTATTGAAGGAATAAGTTGCATAAGTTTTTTTTATTTTATTTTATCGAAGGATTTAGCACTAAATTTGTTTGATATTAGAACTTAATGTTCGTTCATAACTTGTCATGTCACTGGTCTGAAATTCGATTCGGTAAACATGACATCAATTATGCATTGAACTGTTTTATGTCCAAAATATCAGTCTGTGTATATATATAAGTATGAATTATGTCCATGAACGTGTCTTAATTAGATGGAAATCATTCCCTCTGGCACAAGGCACCATTGGTAGTATACGACCGTGGAGCATTGAACATTCCTTGCTGACCACGTGATGGATTTCGTGCACCGAATGCCATTAGAGTGTGAGTTGCAGGTTTGTTGGGTTACCCTGAGAAGTAAGTAATGTATGGAGCAGTGGTGCCGTTTGACAGTAAAACTCTATTCGTCTGTTAAAAATACAGAAATCTTATCAGGAAAATTGGTGGTAATGCGTTGATTGAGGTTATTTCCGATATTTGAAGATACGCTAAGGTTCAGGATAAATAATCAATTTTAAGAGAATTGGCGTGACGATATTTATGTAAAACTTTGGTGATCTGTTGAGAATAAGCATACGGAGTGGGATTATTATTATTTGCTGCATAGCTAGATAGAATATAGTGAATAAATAGGTCAAGTAAGCATATAAAATGGTTTGGAATCAGTGATTTCCCTACAACTTCCTCTATACGAAACAAACATCCGCCTAAAATTTCAAACATTCCCCTAATTTTGAACATCCATACCGGATGTCATTCCTCAGGTTAGATTAAAATGACAAGATTAAACACAAGGGGGAGATTCATTTTAAAATCCATGATAATCTTTCATAAAATTCATTAACAGCAAATATAGTCACGATTTATTTACATACCGAGTGGTCGAATGTCATGGCCAACCAGACTTCTTCGTATGATGAAGACATCATTGTACATCACCATATCATAATGTTGAGAACCGATTATGTCTGCTGGTTTTGCCGACAATTTTGTGCACATTGCAACAGCTTCGTCGTAGTTGACATCTCTTGCGGTGTGTAAAGAAGCTATGTAACATTTCCCGAGATGCACTACACCGTCACCGGGTCCTGTAAAATAAACATAGACAAAATATAGATTGCTATCGTATAGAAAAAAAAGGAAGAGGCACCAGCTTGCTTCACCAATAACTGAAAATGTTTGGGTTATTGGAGATTAAAAGCTAATTTGGATTTTCAATGCTGGTTTAATGTCAGATGAAAGTCTTATGATCAATGCGAGTCATAATTATTCATTAGTACCGAATCACTAGTACCGTATTTTACGGAGCGCGAGAAGGGTGCTTATACTGGTTTTTGACTACCTGATCTATACATTAGGCGCGCCAATATATAAGGCGCAGGATCGATTTTTGAAATGAAAACTATTTTAAATGAGCCTTATAGCCCTGAAATACGGTACATTCTTCAATATTGTGTATAAGTTTTGTTGCTACGTATTCGTAGGTTATGATCGCACTTTGGTTTGATTTGCGTTTTTATTATCTGTGTTCACTTATTGCATTAGAAAAGCCAAGACATTTCTTTTATATAGAATTGTGCATATACTTTATTGCATGTTCAATTTATTTCTTTTGTTTGGGTCAAATCAACTTTGAATTCATTTTAATAAAAACTGTTATTGCGCTTCTTTGTTTAAGAGTGCACTTTACTGGAGAGTGTACCAAATGTCCAATAAAACTGCATAAAGTCAGTTTCATGTCAAAGGAGCCGAAATAACTGATTCATTGATATTACCTAACCAAATCTTCTTGTTCAATTCGTCATGTTTGGCCAGCATTCGTTCTTCTAACTCTTCAATTCTTGAAGCCACTGACTTTTCCACTGTATAAATCAATTTTTGTTCTATTAATGAGAAGTTTCCTGAAGGAGCCTTGGACAAGCAACTACTGTTGGTGAGTAATTGCGTAACTAAATTTCTCCACGGCTGCAAGCGGATATTATGGTTTGAATGTAATCTAAAACAAAAGAGTCTTTTTTCAGCAATCCAGAATCCAGGGGAAATACGATATCTCTTTTTAGGTTTTTGAATAACAAAAGCCAAAGCGCTCAAATCCGCGCGACAATAATTTCGGGAAATAATTAAATATAATAAATATCTAAACTTGATTTTAAACATTGAAATAATATACTACATGTAATTTATAGAGAGGCAAAACAAGGACCACAATCTAAACTTAATAAACCCACCTAATTTCTCAAATAGCTGTTCAACGGTGGCATTGACTTTTTGATAATCGACATTTCCTGAGTCGCCTTGTTGACCTTTGACCCCAGGCATCCCTAGTCCACCCATTTCTCCCTTTAATCCTCTTTTACCAGGCGGGCCCTGAAAACTACGGGAGTGGGTTGATTCGCGACTTGAAATCGAATCGTTTTCATCAAACACGTCGTCCACATTCTTGCATATCATATGCTGACTTTGCGACATCACAATAGTGGTAAACAAGTGGCAAAGGCAGACAAAAAATAACGAACGACTCATGATACTTAGATTTTATAATCACTGGAAAAAAAGAATAGAATGAAAGTATATGTATGGTCGAAATGAGGTGAAGAATCCATGAATCGGCATTGACTAGATTCGATGTTTATTATGACAGGTAAGCCGATAAAACGGTTTAATTTATATCGGACTATTTCCTTGTCCGGTTTCATATGTTCCAAATTTATTACAGAAATAGTCAGGATTTTAGGAGAGAATTGTCATATTTATTCGGGAGGAAAACCGATAACATGACTCAATCATCTGGCGAACCACGGACTTTTGTCCGATTATCAGCCCATGTCGGGTATGGGATTAGTAAGCCAGTTATTTGTTATTTGCGAGAAAAGTTACTTAAAATATTTGTTAAAGAATGAGAGTTTAACGTTCTGAGCATGCTATTGTTATGTTGCAAGGTGCAGTTTCTTTATTTTAAGAAAGATATATAAATCACAAACCCAATAACAAAACAATTTATTGTTTCTTGCTTTTGGTTGCTGTTTCAGATCTGCGTTGTTACATGGCCCACGATTACAAATAGAGGCGTGTATTTAATAAAGTAAAAGCATCTCTTCAGAAAAGGAGTGGCGTGAAGAGAGTTTACGGTGCAAAATTTAGATAAAAAGCGCGACTGATATCATCGGCCGGGCTCTGTATGCACGAGACAATTTATTGTCCTTGCCAGTCCCCACTCTTTTTATTATCGCTCCATTATTTCTAGGAAACGAAAGGCACGTAAGTCCGTCTTGACACTACTACGGCGTCTTGAACCGAGCACATGGCGCACCTCCGTGACGGTTGTAGATACAAGCTTGATATTGAGTGATTTTAAGAAACATCTTTCTCGACATCGGTTCTAGCAAAAAGTTTAAATCTAAGAATTTTGGAAGAGCTGAAAAACTCAAAAATGTTCTGCCAATAAATACAAATATCTTCATGCTAAAATTGTTCCGGGGGCCTCACGAATGGAATCCGCGTGCTAAGGTTTAGACCTCTGGACCACCCTGGCCTACCGTATTTCACCGAAAATAAGACACGGTCTTATTTTGTTTTCCTTTTATTCCAAGGGATGTATTTTAATTTCATTTATCAAATACAAAATTACAAAGTAGGGAATCACGAGATTTTCAAATATACAAAATATGAAACCGATATCCTTTTACTTATAAATAATACGTTTAGATTGTAAACAAGAGATTTATTGCTATTGACTATGTCAAAAAAAAGTTTCACTCTATCGACTGAATCTTACTTTAAGATGATGAATTATATTGAAATCATTTTAAAAAATTCAGGCTAGGTCTTATTTTTGGGGAAATACGGTACGCTATGGTTACGGTATTTCACGAGTGTTTTCACTGGCCATAAAATATTTTCTGAACCCTTAAATGTCTATGTTTATCACTTAATATTAATATGTAAATATGTATAAGTACCGTTTACACTGTCAACTGTTGAGTGATTTAAAATCAGGTTACTATACCATGTGAGCTGTGTTGATCTAAATTACGCGCTCTTATATTGTTTGCATACAAGTATAACTTGCCACTTAATTTACGAATTATATCGCACGATTGAAAGTACCATGCCTGCCCGCCTGCTTCACAGAAAAGCAATGTAGCAATCATTTACAATATTGCTGATTTTAATACAGCTTTTAGAATTACTGACACCTCACGATCAAACCAAAAATATAAGCTTAACTTAACATGTACTAACTAGTTACAGACTCACTGAATGCTTTCCCGCTCTTATCATACATTCCACTCCCTATTTTAAACTCTTCATCTCCCCTCACTCTCAAAAATTCTGTTGTTCATTCTTTAGCTAGTGATACGCGTAACTCGCACTCTTGCTCTTATACAGTTTGAAAATTCCATAATGCGTACCTAAGTAGGCTAAGTGTTACAAAAATATTAAAAAAGTAAGGAATATCAGTAATACCACACGCTAATACATCGAACAAATTTCCTTCTCAAAAACAATTAAATTCTTCCCTCGAAAGGATTTCCTCTTTTTTGGGAAATGCTGGACTAATTGAGAACAACGCTTATTTTAACCAATCTGCATTATCAAATTGAACATCAAGAATATATCAATACCTATATATGTCCGCTGATGGATTTGATATTTTATATTCAAAATCTCACTTTATATTAGAATAACATAATAGAGTTTAACAATTCTCTGGCTTAAAATCATTAGTTTGATGTTGTTGCAGACAACGCGATGACGGTTTGCATTTGCAACAGATTGTTTTTAAAATATTTTCAGCCGTGTGAAATACTTATGCCAGATGTTGTTGACAACTTAAATATTTGAGGAATGTGCGCGTGAGCGACAACTCAATATTATTTAGTGATGTTGCTGAGTTGCGCAAATATGTTAATCACGGTGGCGCACATCCGTACCCCTGCTCCAGTTGTGTTGATTGATCGATGTGTTGATGTGAACATTCAGACATGTGTCGATGTGAACATTCACACCTGTTTCAAATTTCATAACAAGTATGGGAAGTACCCGATTACAAAAATTTATAAATGATCTCCTTTAAAAAGAAGCTGCATGTATAATATTTGGACTTTTTCTTTTTCGACAGTAAAATTTCTGCGGCGTAGACGTTTCACGTTAGTGGGGAAAGGGGGACTCATTCGGTGCTTTTAAAATAACTTTTTATCTGAAAGAAATCCGAGTAAGGCCTTAGTTTGGTGTTTATTTATAATGCACGAATAAAGCAAGCACGCAAATTATACAAGTTAACTGAAAAGTCTACTAAAATAGATGCAGCGAGAGACATGTTAGCGAGACCAGCTTCACAATTAGAATGTACTTTAAGAATGTCCGCTACGCAACATGCTTGACAATACCGTCATAGCTCTTGATCAACATTTAGCGGTAATCCACCAACACAAACTTTTTCCTTTCTCAATCAAAAACACAGTTATTCAAATAAGTCGGTACTGGTTGAGGTCTTGTACAAACAGAAGATCGTATAATTTCTCCTGAAACCTTTCCTTCTACTTACTGGAACATCTTCTCAGGTTCACATTTATCGCCGTCTCTTCCGTTCTTACTTTTTTTCGGGTTTGGTATAATACTCTGCTTATCACTCGTGCAGGATCAGAAGGACGAGATTTCAAATTGTGAGATCGAATAGGTTCCTGGACGCAAACATGGTCACCTTATTGTTTATTTGCGATCATATTAATTCTTGTTTTAATTTGCACTCGCAATACTCCTTTGCTCAAATCATCAATCTCCCCTTCATTCGTGGTTTCAAAAAAGCAAATGGAAGCAGCAACGTTCTTCCAATCACGAGTTCGACTGGAGACAAATTTGGTAAAGATTGAGACAACGATCTATAATTAATTGACTTTTATGCTACCAATCCCTCTCGAATAAGCCGTTGCAAGAATCATTAAAACGTAACTATGTTCACATCGAAACTTTACTTATAAAAAAGGTTCATAGGTTCTCAAAGTGCTCCGTACGGAGCCTCAAAGCTATTCGTTTATTTATCAAAAACTGACTTGATTAATTTTGTATCTGTAAAGAAGCATTCACGGCATTATTAAAATTTGACAAGGGTAGCGTCGAAATATGGCAGTGATTCAAATATAACATTATCTATAACCAGGGCTTGTCATGTCAATGACAGCTTGCCATTACCTTGTCATATCAATTTAATTGTGTTCATCGTTACTTGCCTTTGAGTCGACTAAAATACTACGGCAATCTGCGGACATGAAATACGTGACACTAGCTTGAAGTCGTATTTTTGAGTTGCTCTTTCAGCACTTAAGATTATCGCAATGTTTCGTCAATAGGAGAGAGTTTGCAGCTATGACGCCAATTGGAAGCCAAATATATTCGATTTCTTTGTATTGAATTCGGTCTAGCTAGAATATTTAAAGACTCACATGACAAATATCGACGGACACGGTGAAATGATCCAACTTTCACTGAAAGGTTTATTTAGACTTTGCTACTGGCGTTATAAATTCATTCCAACTCAAATACTCTCGACCCACCTCCTTAAATCTTCTTATTCCCGACTCACTGTCCTATCTCACTCGACCCACTGTTCTATCTCACTCGACCCACTGACCTCCCTCCCTCAATTCCCCTATTCTCGACCCACTGTCTTATCTCCCTCAACCTTCCTATTCTCGACCCACCGTCCTATATCACTCGACCCGCTTCCCTACTTTCCTATTCTCGACCCACTGACCTATCTCCCTTAATCTTCATATCCTTGACGCATTGCTTCCTCTACCTCCCTAATCTATACCTACTGCCCTATCTTCCCCACCCTAGACCAACTGCCCCATCTCCCTCAATCTTCCCACCCTAGACCAACTGCCCTATCTCCCTCTATTTTCCTATTTCCCCCAACGCTCACCTTCTCTAGCCACTCCCCTATCTCCCTCAACCTTCCCACCCGAGACCCACTGCCTATATCGATCAACCTTTCTATCCTCTACCCTCTCTACTACTAATCTCAACCCTTATATCCTACCTTGCCTTACCCAACATTAATTGCCCCGGTCCCCTCTCATACCTCCCTCAACTTCCTTATCTTCGACCCCCAGAACTAAGCTACTCAGTACCTACTGAGCACTACTCACTCACTACTCAGACGTGTCAAACATTTCTGCTGCACAGGGCGAGTGTCTGATAATGACACCACTTATGCCTAATTTCAAAAATAATTTATGGCAAAAAAAAACAAATGCTGGATGTTGTTATGCATGAGAATGAAGAAATTAAAGTTCATGTAAGATTGAAATGTTTGCATTGTTAATTAAATCATCAAAGTAATTAACAAACTTACATGTATAAGGTCAAACTCTTTATCAACAAAAAACCAGTCATTTATTACTATCGCTCGAATCGCTACTTTGCTGTCAATAAATATCTGGACGACAGCCTCCTTTACCTTGTACGTCAGGAGTTCCGGTTCTATGCTAATCAAAGATAAACTTGACAGGCGCTAATATGACATCAAAGACCCTCAAATATATTTTTATCTTTTAAACTTTAAAAAAGATCGTTTGCAATTAATAGCATATTGCGAGTAAGCATGCCAAGTATGAGTACTTACGTATTCGATTCCTATCCGATTCCTAAATTATCGATTCCGAATCTCGACATATCTTACCGAAAAAACATACCCACCTAAGCAATACCACACGAAATCAAACAAGAGCACGATGTTCCAATTCTGGACGGACAAGAAGGCCATTAATTAATTAAGTAGTTGGGTATCCAATCTGTCACAGGAGACCAAATCGCACAAAAAAAAAACGAATCCTTCAGAACCCACAGATATTTTTAAAATAAATAAACGTTTTAAGCCCTCCAGCAATATATATATATATATTTATTATTATATAGTGAAGTTTGCGTCGTCGTAGCAACTCAACATAGCAGTGAAGCAGTTTATACATATATGTGAAGGAATTGGCATAAAACGTTACACATTGTTTGCAATCCAAGGTTTAAACTCGAGAATCGATTCCAGTGCATCGGAATCGATTCTAGTCGATTCCGCGAATAATCGATTCTGTAATCGAACCCGGTCTCGATTCCGCCATCCCTAATTGTGAGTAAGTAATAAACAATATCGTCAGGCTAATTATCGAATTGCGTAAGTCATTTTGGTTGGTCTGAGTTTTTTATAAAATAGTTATTAATGTAATGCTGCGCACTTGTCTGTTAAATCAGATTTTATCCCTAATTGATATCATATCTACCGAATCGAATTTCAGAAAATACACAAATCATAAACAAACGCCAGGTTGCCAATACAATTATTAAGTTGTATAACAATTATTAAGTTGTATATGCTTTTACTGCCAGACCATCGAACTCCAAGAAGGCTCTCAGTTTTAAAGAATAGATTTCCTACACCAACCAAGACCATGCTTTAAAAACATGTGTGTCAGACCTTCGTATACAGAGGAACAATTCCCTTACGTACCGGAATTTCGAACCGGTTATAAGCTAGCGTGTTGACTAGGCGGTTAAAAAGACTTAACTGTGTTTGCGTCGCAGTTTACACAACTCGATTCCATAGCCCATGTCTGCCGCCTCGCCCAGAGACTGTACCGGAAAAAAGCCTTTTTTAAAATATTTGCTCCTCACGTATCGTTGTATAATAACAAGGACTCGTATAAAAAAAAGTTTGTCCCTTGAAACACAATGACCTCTCCTCATTTACTTGTGGCGTAATAAACATATCTTTTTTAAGAATCGAATACGAGTAGTCAGATCTGATAGGTGATAACGTCATCTGTTCGTGTATCACAGTGATCCTAGCATTTTTAGACTATTTGTGCCTAGGATATAAATCACAAGTGATCAAATTCGAAGTATTTCTAAACCATGCTTAATCACGACTTTCGTAGCAAACAAGGCAGCCAGCCACCATTATGTGACGATCAACTATTTTGGAAGAATCGCAACCGGTTTCCGGTTCGGCATTAAATTTATTGCAATGAGTGAGATGACGTCATACCAGTTTGTTATCGTTCTGTAGTAAGTTTAAGAAAGAATTTGGTGGTGAATTTGATAGGCAAGCAGGTAAATAAATGTGCATTAAATGTGATCCTGGATGGCTAAATAAGATTCTTCATTTTGCATTTAACGAAATGACCACACCAACAATTTCATTCAATTTTCCAGTTGAAATTTTATTGTTAAACCTTCTAATTAAAAAAACAAGTTTCCCGAATTCTGCTGTTTAAAATTGTGTAACCTACACAAATAATTTCTAAAGCACTGACTGAGTTAATTTATTACATTCTGCGTTCTGGGCATGGGATTTCAACCCGAGTATTTAAAACTCCAACAGCGTTAAGCCAAACGTGTTACCTATTAGGCCATTGCTTGATGAATATTTCTGCCCAATCGTTTTTTTTTTTTTTCAATTTGTTTTTGCACAAAATTTCGCAATATAAAATTGCTGTGCTCACTGAAACCACGAACCAGGAAACCATCGAGAAAGTTGGCCAAGTTTAACTTGACAATTTGCTGACGATCGGGCCAAAGAACCAGAGATATGGGGTAATTTTGGAGAATTCAGAGATGAAGGAGAGGAGTTGACCTTTGGCCTCTTTTGCTTAGCTTACATGTTTTCAAACTTTATAATGCATGAAGTACACATTAGCGATTACAAAATTGAGTTTTATTTAAAAGCAGCACTTTTTTCTTGTAAGTGCGACGTGGGTTATTTTCCATGATAATGTGGCGCCGCACGAACAACAAGTTTGGAAACCGCTGGCCTATTAAATTTATTGCAATGGATGGTCCTACCAGTTTGTTAGTGTTTTGTTTTGAGATTGAAAAATATTTTGGTTGTGAACTTGATAGATAATTGCAGCAAGTAACTTAATGTACATTTAATGTAATCCAGGATGGCTAAATGAGATTCTTAATCTTGAATTCAACGAAATATCAGAATGTTGTGCCTTCCCAACAATCTCATTGAATTTTTTAGTTAAAATATTCCTGCAAAGAGGTTTTTGTTAGGCCTTTAGGCCATTGCTTAATAATTATTTCTTTCCCATCGTTTTTTTTTTTTTTAAGTTGTTTTGGACACAATTTCGCAATTTAAAATTGCTGTGCTCACTGAAACAACGAACCAGGAAACAATCAAAAAGTTGGCTAAGTTTGAGTTGACAATTTCCTGACGATCGGGCCAAAGAAATCAACACGTTAGGTAATTCTTATTCATTCTTTATATGGCGTCAATACGTAGCAATTCACTTGGAAGTTGAATAAATTGAGGATTGCGTGGTGACTCTAATCAGTTAGTTAGACAATCTACAAGTTTGGAATATGGGTGTCCGAGTTGTTTTCACTTTCTTTGTAAGTAAAACCTTCGATGTTAGCATATAGTTACGTTTTAATGATGCCTGCAACAGTTTATTATGTAGTATCAATTCATTCTAGGACTGCCCAAAACCAAATAACTTGATTTAATAATTTTTAAATATAAAGTAATATTTTCGAATAAAAAATCCATCAGCGGCCATACATAATTCTTAGTATATTCATGAGATTCAATTTGATAATGCAGAATGGTTTAGGTTAACATTGTCTTAATTAATCCAGCGTTTCCCAAAAAAAGGAGCAATTTTTGCCAGAATTTTTTTCGTTATTAATTAAGAAGAAAATTATTAGCGTGTTTATTAGTAAATACTCCTTACTTTTTTTATATTTTTGTTATACATAACATACATGTGCAAGGGATATGAAATTTTTAAACTGTTCAAAAGGCAGAGTGCGAGTTACGCGTATCGCTATAGATAACGAACAAAAATAAGAATTTTGAGAGTAAGGGGGCATGAAAAGTTTTAAATAAGGAGAGGAAAGTATGACAAGAGCGGAGAAGCATTCAGTTAGTCTGTAACCAGTTAGTACATGTTAAGTGAAGCTTATATTTTTGGTCTGATCGTAAGGTGTCAGTATCTATAAATACGGTATGGAACCATCAATATTGCTGCTACAATCAAGAATGTGATCGAATATAATATTCCTGGTTCACTCCCATTTTGTTATTCAGATGCTTTTCTGTGAAGCAGCTGGACACGCAAGGCACTTTCAGTCGTGCGATATTAATCGTAAGTTAGGTGGCTAAATATACTTGTGAACTAACTTTGTATGCAAACTATACTCTTGAGTTGAAATCTCGAAATCTGAGTTCCCAGAACGACGCTACTCTCTCACCCTAAACTCCCACAGTGTCGCATGAATTCGTCGGTTTAGAAGCCACGTCTGCGTATGAACGCACAAGTACGAATAGGCATTGACGTTGTGTAACGCTTTACGTGAATTAGATTACGCCTATGCAATCGCGCATTTTGTCGTTCACGGCTGGATTTCCGATCGTGCCAGTATTACAGCATAGAATGCGGTTAAAAGCTAAATATTCGAACAAATCTTGATTGAACATAGTTAATAATGCCTAAAAAAGAACATGTTATATACGTTTGTTATCTGATTATGGGTCGCAACTAAATTGCCGAATTATTTCTTCGGAAACATCAATGCTAATTTATCACTGTTAAATATCATTAAAATTACAAACAAATTTTATCAACGAGAACGTGGAAGACATGATGGCGTCGCCAGATCACCTGCTAAATATTTCATATTTTTCGACGCGAAAGAATCGAATTATTATGCCGATAAGTTGATAAGAGCTGTAACACCAGTCGCGACGACTGATCTTTGAACTTTGTAAGTTATAACGTAAAATTTGTACGCTTCGATGAAATTCATAAGGCCGCACAATATGCTAGCCAAGAGACCGTTCATATCAATTTTGGAGCAACTGTTGTATCAGCTCGCTGGACAAGCAAATTTTTAAATCATCACCTGGAATGAATAATGTAAAACGCAGGATTAGCAAAAATCGGCATAACACCAGTTCAAATAATACCCACTTTAACTGTATGACTATACGTTAATGACGTCACACACTTGCGAAGGAAAGCGATTTGGAAGCTCGAAGCTGCTGCGTGGTGACGTAATTGCGTAACGTCGATGCGTTACGAAGTTATCAAGTAACGTCTTTGTTTACGTCAAGTTGGCGCAGTGGGCATGTGTCGAATTGAAGAACATTCAATAAAATTGCTTCGATAAAATTCAATGAGATTTCAGTTTTACTTTATTTAGGAATTATAATTAGTCTCCGAGGTTTTCTTTCAAAAATTATAAACTTTTCTAAATTTAATATAAGGTTCGCGAAATTTAAAGTTGCATAATTCATACGGGACAGCCGGTAAACCGGCTTTCAGGGTCAGAAGACGTTTTTGGAAAAGCTGTAATCTCGGCTTTTAGAGTTCAAAAAGACGTAATTTGGGTCAACACAGCCCTGAAATGTTGGGTCATAGTAACCTGGTTTTGATTTACCTATAAACACGAAAAACGAAGGTCCCGATATTCGAATAATATATTCGAATTAGATATCCCGACTTCAAGCACTGAATTAAATTAACCTAAAATAAACAAATATCTCTACACGCGTTTTTTGTTTCCTGTTTTCGGCCTTTCGTATGTAGAAAATCTTACGTTAGTCGGAACAATATTTTTACGAAAATAATTTTCGTAAGGTGGATTTTTCGTATCCAGATCCTTTCGTAGGTTTAGTTTCTGCAGTATTTCTATAATAACTTCGAAACATAAAAAATAGGACGATAGACTGATGTCCGGCTCAAAAGCAAACCGTCTCATCAACTTGATTCTCATAATAAATATTCAATCTGGTCAATGCCGATTCCTGGACTTTTTACCTCCTTTCGTTATAACATATCTAGATACTCATTATATTATTTCTTTCCAGTGATTATACAATCTAAGCATGATTACGAAACGTACGTTACTTCTAGTCTGCCTTTGTCACTTCGTCTTTGACGACGTGTTTGGTGAAAACGATTCAATTTCCAGTCGCGGTTCAACCCACTCTCATCGTTCTCCTGGCCCACCTGGAAAAAGAGGTTTAAAGGGAGAAATGGGTGGAATAGGGATGCCTGGGGTCAAAGGTCAACAAGGCGACCCAGGAATTGTCGATTATCAAAAAGTCAATGCCACCGTTGAAGAGCTATTTAAGAAATTAGGTAGATTTTTCAAGTTTAGATTGCGGTCCTTGTTTTGCTTTTGTATAAATTACATGTAGTCTCTTATTCAAATAGATATTTATTATATACAACTATTCGACCTGAAATTATTTTTTGTCGAGCGGATTTGGGCGCATTAGCTTCTGTTATTCAAACACTTAAAAGGGATATCGTATTTTCCATGTAAAGCAGTAAGTCTGGATTTCTGGAAAATATACTCTTTTGTTTTACATAACATTTAAACGGTAATTACCGCTTAAATTCGACAATGGAATTAGATAGTTTCGCAATTGCTCAACAATAGTAGTTGCTTGTCTATGGCCCTGTATGGAGCGAAACTTCTCGTTGATAAAACAAAAATGTAGCGAAATGCTTAATTAATTAACAAAAATTGTTTCTACAGTTGAGAAGTCAGTGATTTCAAGAATTGAAGAATTAGAAGAACGAATGCTGGCAAAACTTGGTGAATTGGAAGAGAAGATTGAATCAGGTATTTCGGTTCCTTTAACGTAAACTTGACTCCCAATCATAGAAGCGCAATAACATTTTTTTATCAAAATAAATACAAAGATTAATGTAAACGAAAGAAATAAATTGAACATGCAATATAGTATACAATAATAAAGGTTTGGCTCTTCTAATTCAATAAGTGAACGCAGATAAAAAATACGCTAATCAATCCGAAATGCGAGCATAACCTACAAATACGTAGAAACAAACTTATACACAGCGTTAACGAATGCAGGAATTTATTACGAACCATAAGGCGCATTTAAAATTCTTTTTCATCTGAAAATTCGATCGTGCGTCGTATACGCTGGCGCGCCTAATGTGTAGACCAGGTAGTGCTTTATTGCCTGCAGTCAAAACCAAGTACCCTTTGCGTCTTATAGTCCGATGTGCCGTATTTATGAATAAAACACAATCTAAGCAATTTATTGGCAGTGCGTCATAACCGTTGCTCCTCACGGTCCGTAAAATAAGGCACTAGTGCTGGATAGAAGTCTCTTGGACCCGAGTCGCAAGTCATTCAAGTTATACTTGATTTCTCAAACAACATGAAATGAATAATTATGACTCGCATTGATACTAAGACCACCATCTAGCACTAAACCTGCATTATTGGAAAATACAACGCAATCACCAATAACCCAAACTTAGTTATTGGTGAGGCTGGGGCCTTTCATTTTTATTTTACAAATACGACATCAATCTATATTCTAACTGTCTATGTTTATTTTACAGGACCCTGTGACGGTGTAGTGCATCTCGGGAAATGTTATCAAGCTTCTTTACACACCGCAAGAGATGTCACTTACGACGAAGCTGTTGCAATGTGTACAAAAATGTCGGCAAAACCAGCAGACATAATCGATTCTCAACATTATGATTTGATCTATTATTATATTTGAACAATAATGTCTTCATCATACGAAGAGTTGTGGTTGGCTATGACATTCGACCACTCGGTATATAAATAAATCGTGGCAATATTTGCTGTTATTGAGTTTTGTGAGAAATCACCATGGATTTTGAAATGAATTTCCCGTTTCTGATTAATCTAATGTACGTTCAAAGTCATGGAGTCAAAATTTTATGGGTGTTCACTCCCTGTGAAGGAGTTGTAGGGAAATCACTGTCACCATCCCATTTTATATGCCTAATTGAACTATTTATTTACTATATGCTTTCTACCTGTCCAGGAAATAATACTAACACCACCCCGTATACTAATTCTTACCATTTCACCAAAGTTTTACTTACACGCCAATTTTCATTGCGTTTAATATTTATCCTGGGTATCTTCGAATATCGCTAATTACCCCAATCATTTCTTATCGATCGCATTCCTAATTAGATTTCTGTATTTTTAACAGACGAATAGAGTTTTACTGTCAATCGGCGTCACTGCTCCATACGTTAAATACTACCACGGGAAACCCATCGCATCTGCAATCAACACCCAAATGGCGATCGTTGCAAGAAATCCGTCACGTGATGGTATCGTCACACAAGGAATGTTCAACGTCCCACGTTCGTATTATACCAATGGGGTGTTGTGCCAGAAGGAACGATCTCCATCAAACTAGGATTCTTTTTAAACTCGGTTATGGACAAAATCCGAGCTTATATGTATATACCGACTGGTCTTTTTGGCAAAAAAAAAAACTGATGTCATGCATAACTGATGTCATGTTTACCGAATCGAATTTCAGACAACTCATAAACAAACATTAAATTGGAATATCGAATAAATTTCAGTGCTAAAACCGTTAATGAAATGGAAAAGACCTCACACACATAGATATTTAATTTCCTCAAAAATTTACAATTGTGAGAGGTGCCTGGGTCTCTTGCTTGCGAAGCCAACATGATCAGATACATCGTTGCAACCAGTAGGCCAGTGGTTCCCAACCTTTCATGGTTCGTGTCCCTATTCTGTAGGCTATCAGCACTCATGGACCTTGTTCATCATTCCAGTGTTATTTATAGTTAAATGTTGAATTTTCAAAATTGCAATATTTCCAAATAATTTATACATATCAAATTGAAAACACCATGTCAAATATTCTTATCAAGCAATGAAACTAGGAAAATCGGAGAGTTTTCTTGTTGAGTGAAAAATTATAATGTGCTTACGAACAAACCCCAATGTGGCCCTCCATTAATAACCGCTGCCATAGGTCATTGTGCCCGAATCACAAACTTTCAATATGAACTCCAATATTAAATAATTTATAAATTTCACATCACCTGGCTTGATTTTTAATTTCTTCTGATTTCCATGTAAATTGCTTATATCTGCTGCATCTAGTTTTCCTTATGGTTCATTACATACAATTTAAAGTAATTATGTCGTGTATTATCATGTGTAATATATATCTGCATCACGGAGAATCATGTTAAACGACTCTATTTATTGGGAATGAAAAGTTGAATTTTGTTGGTTTTTTGAAAGAATCGGAATTTCATGCGGGGGCTCATTCGTGCTATTTTATATACGATGTTCATGTATGACATGTATGCTTCGAACAAGGCTCTGCACAGCCAATACCAGAATGTTTACGGTTCGATTTTCTCATGCAATTCTCATGCATCAGATCGATTTTTAAACAAGAGACCACATGAGAAGAATGATTTGAAAATGCTGTTTGTGTATTCTGAAATAAAACAAAACAAAAGTATTTTTTTATTTATGAATTGAATAATTTCTGAAAGTTTTCATAGTAATAATCGAGCTGCAGATTATACAATATTGTCTTTTTGCAATCATTATTGGATACGTAGTAGACTTATGGATCGTTTTGATATTATATTGTTGTTCTTCTTCTTGCTGTTGTTAGAAATGTTCACCAAATTTGCATGGGTATAAACATTAAATGTTACGTTTTGCACATTAGCTACATTGTCAGATAAAGATACAAATAAGAATATATCAAAAAACTCGCTAGAGCCCTGTCGTTTCAATAGCAACAGATATTTACATACAACAGACTGTTACGTTTTCGAGGTTGATCGAACGAAACTCCCAATTTTTAGCATTCCATTAGTGTTTCCGCTGCAGCAGGAGCACGCTTTCCGCACAGTTCAATACCATTCATCATTGATCATTTCGACGGTTATTCACTTTGTTGATTTAAAATAATGTGAGATAGGAGAATGAGAAACAAATTATCTGTTCCTGCAATCGATGCAAAAGATTTTTATTTAAACTGGTGACGAGTATACAAAATCAGAAACTAACACAAACATACTTCTGTAACGTTTCATCTTACATACCTAATTCAACTGGAACATGAAAAGAGATTGTAGTTGAACTATGTATGTTTGAGGAATTCTGACTTTGGTCATACAAAACGTTACAGAAATGTATTTGTATTAGAGTTAACTATTGAATCACTTGGAAAAGTTATCTTCACGTTTGCAACAGCATTCTTACGGATCCACCAGTGCAATAGTATAGATGGAGGATTGGTGGTTAGACCTATTAGACGGCAAATAGAATCGATAGCAGAAATACTCAATTTAAGGTCAGTATGACAAAATTAAATTGTGAATTGAAATTTATATTCATTTTAAATCCGAAACCTGAGCAGATTATTACTAATTTGTTATTTGAAAACGTACAGATTGGGGTCGTGATTTATTGAAAAAAAAAGATGAAATAAATTATTTTATTAACCAATCCACCATTCCCCCGTTCCCATCCATTTCCCAACGATGTGCCTACGTTACAGACAACAAGGCCACGAAGAAAATATTGCAAACTCGGCCTTAGCCCCTGAGTACGAAGAGATTCCTGTACCGGAAGGTGAGGAAGGATATCTCTCACCAATGCCAAACCCCAACGTATCTGTTCAATTACCAAGTGTGGAGGAGACTCACGCTAATCTCCAAGCGCTCAATTATAATGTCCAAGGGAATATTCATCCCCCACCTGTACCCCCTCCCATGTACGACAGCGTCGAATTGTAACCTCCCGCCAACCTGAATCTGCCTACGGATCCTACTGTCTCCTCAAAGCCCAGCACTTCTCGTCAGATGCCAAACATCGAACGTGTTTATGATGAACCCGATTATGCCACCGGGAAATATCAAATCCCATCCATTTCCCCCACCATTTATGATGATATAATTTGATTATATCACAGCCCCACCTATCACATAGTCCTAATTAGGCAGAATACTGCTTCTCTTGTCGAATTCAGTAACTTTGAAAACCCTGTTTTCAACTTTATTTGAAAAAATATTGTCTTTGTTTAATTCATGTAATCACATTTTATATGTTCCATTGACACCGAGGGAAATATTTTGTTATTTAATTACTGTGATTTTCATATTAGTCAACCGCGACCAAACAATAACTAGTTGTGAGCTTTTAACGAATGAAGCTTTGAATAAAAATATGATTTACGAGTTAGAAAAAATCTCTCAACGGTTGAGTTTGTTGTGAACGGCAATGTATGTGTTCAAATTCTGACTTTCTCATGATTTCTTTTACGAATTCCATTGCCTATGCAGATAGCGTCAGTAATCAAGAAATGTTATTTCTTATGGAAAATCTTATCTTATTACTTTATTGAAATTTATACACGGGTTATATAAATAAAGAATATAAACAAGACAATTATTTAGCAATTCATGTTGGAGAATGTCAATCAACGGATACAAATCATGCAAGTACGCGCAAAGCATTAACAAATTTGTAATTTAGGCAGTGAATCATTTTAAACATGCTGTCTTGTATTATAGCGTGTATAACGCAATCGCTTTCATAGATCATGTAGCTATAGGCTGCTGAGATGGCAAACCTTCTATAATGAAAGGGTTAAAAACTATATGTTCCGTGTACAAAAGAGTGCACTGAATGAGGGTCGCTTTAACTAACAATTTTTGTCTCCTAAATGTTTGTAGTTGAAAAGCAAGGTAATATTAGTTTTTGCATGAATTTTGAAAATAGTAATTGTGATATATGTTAGTCAGTACTTCAATGCTTAACGGTAGTGTACAATTTAAATCGAAGATGCAATACACTTTATAAATTCGCATATTGTTTGTTTAATTGCCTATTTTGTTGTCATATTACGACAATAATTATGTGTCGTCGTCACCAAGTTAACTTGAAATTCTAAAAATTACAGCGAGCGATGGGGGTCGTAATTCTGCATAATTTGCGTGATTGGTTTGTTGAACTATTGATCCATCAACCTTTCCGTAAGAGCCATATATAACAACCGTCGATATTTATGTTGTCGATGAATATTGTGTCCTTGAGGGGAAGATTGGTAAATCACCCTTGATCGATATAGCATGGTTCCCAGCTCCTACAATTATATCCTTGCCATACTTAACTTCGAGATGAAGTGCATGACTTTGGGACTCAAACAGCAGGAGGTAGAAAAAACAAAAACATGCCAGGCAGACATCCCATCGTGATTGAGACGACACGTTCAGGCAGAAATGAGTTGTATGAAGAAAAAAAAACGAGAAAGTAACACTGGAAATTCTATGTGGTTCATAATCATAAAAACTAGATAAAGCATGCGTTGTGAAGAATGAACTAGTCATAATAATAGAATATATCTTTGACCACTTCTTCTTTGATATATTACAATGGTATGATGACATTACAATAATTTGAATACAGCAAACTCTTTTACATGCTTTTCCATTACATTGTATGTGAAACCGCACATAGCAAGGCTACATAATACAGAGACAACAACACAATTCTCATCAGTCTGAGGAAGAGGTCTTGCAATAAACTTCGAATCTTTCTTCGATTAATGGTTTTCGAAACATAAGCTGTTTTGAGGTGAGTATAGTCTGTAGTTTTGGCCAAAAGATTTGTATGATTTGAAAAATGTCTGTCAAAGCTCTACAATTAGTACTGTTCAATAGAGCTTTTCTTTGTTCAAATCGAAATTTATTTAAATAATTTCTATGGCAGAAAATTTAGCAAGAACTTCTCAGAAGTTTCTCTAAATATAAAGCAGGGATGGCGAACCTTTTTCAATGAATGGGTCCAAAATTATGTTTTTATCGCGGAACAGAAGAGAGTGGGTCACAGATATTTAATCAATGTTTGTATCTATAGGAAACTCCTGAAACAAATACAAACACAGAAAATTATACAGCTCTTCTATCAGGGACTTTTCATGGCACTCGATTTTATGAAATTAGAGTACGAAATTATTTTTGCGCAAATTATTTTATGGTTCCAAATAGTTTGGAGGGATTCCACTCTAATAGTCTCATATTTTTCGATCAGCTTCCAATCACATTAAAGCACTTTTACACTGCCCCATTGTAATTTCAGATTTCTAGGTTTTTATTTCAAGTCTGAAAGATTTTGTATTCTCAACGGCATTGTAGGCGAGAAACTAATAAAATGCAAAGTAGCATCTAGTTCGCGTATAACCCCTAAAACAGTCTGCAGATGAACTTCCGAAAAATACAAAACGTTGCGAGAAATGAACATCAATTACAATGTTATGTCATAAACGATGTCAGAGCCAATGGCTGAATAATGGCACACAACGGTGCAGACATGCGTCAAAGCTTAGGGATTTTGACGATTACCATACCGGAAATTAACAATTTTAATATAAGCTATCGTAGCCCTGACTGCCCAACTGACGGTAGTTTAGTTAATGTTAGATTAATTTAAGGCCGGTTTTATCAATTTTTATCACTGATATGTTAGTATTTTTTCATTTTATTCATGCTTTGGCGGGTACGAATAGAACGCGATGAATCACTTTGTGACCCGCGGTTTCGTGGTCCGCCATCCATGACATAGAGGTAGTATTTGATATCAGTAACGCAGCAACGAATGCGGCTCAATAAATGTTTGATAACTCTTTATGGCGCCGCAGTAAACGGCTGTAACATTAATTGTAGGTTTCTTTGTTTAAACGAGACATTCCACTTAATAAAAATGTTTTCAAATTTTGTGTATTTTATTCTCAAAAAATATTACAATAACAAAATCTAATTACCTGTTATTTATATATCCCGAAACGAAATTAAGCAGGTCAAGTCTTGGATGTAAAATTGCTGATTTTCGTTTCGTTTTCATTTTAACAAAAAAGGCATATTAAATCTTTTCAGAAACAGCTTTCGCTTCAGAATTCAACAATGAAAAAGACAATTTACTATTATGCTGTGATGGCATTAATGCTATATGCTTTTATTTTCGGTCAGAAGATCATAAAAGTAGGATTCTCAGGCCGTGAGTAAAGCGGGGAAAAATTGTAGAACTAAATCTGAAAATCAAATGTCATTACAATACAAATACATTAAAAGGATCTTTTTAAATTCCACACAGCAAAAGCAACGCATTCCCCGACTAATGTATTATTTGATCAAATTTTCAAAGAGAGTGGTGCGGCCTATGGCTACTTGTCTCATTCAATATCAAAACTATACATTTTTTATGTGTGACTATGGCGTTATATTATTTTTTATGGTGCTCCCAAAGAATGTGAACCAAGATGGCGGACACTGGGGCGTAGTATGTGTACCAGGTTAGGGTTAGGCCATAATTTTATTCCAATTTTCCTCATTTTTTAGGTCCATTACGAGTTCGGTGACTAGCCAAGTGACTCCCGTGGTATTTATATTTTGTACCTGAATCTATGGCCTAACACTAACCGGTACACATACTACGTTGAGGTGTCCGCCATCTTGGTTTACATACTTCGGGAGTACCCCTTTTATTACACTAATGAGGCTGAGCAAGACATTGTGTGAATTTTTGCGTTATACAACATCGACACTATTTCAGTAAATGCTTCAGTAACACGAAGAGTCAAAAAACATGAGCTTGCAAGCTTCACATGTAGGCTATATAATCATTCAAATATCGCATCAATTTTAATTAAATTCAACTCATAACGTATTTCAGCTCAGTTTCCCCACCCTCAAGAATAGTGGGAATGTTGACACAAGTTTTACGAACAGTAAGTACTTTTTAGTTTAAAAATCATTTTTATGTTTTACAAATTGTTAATATAAAAAAATACCGCATTGTGTTATTGCGAATTGAACATTTTAGTTGAAAAGAATATTATAAAAGAACTTTAAGATTCATTTTTCTCTGAATACTGACGGATGAGGTGGCCATCAACTTACTTACCTATTTTTCATTTCAGAAAAAGATCGATGGCCATTTTATTAAATCGATATTTTTACATTATTCTATAAACTAGAAGATGAAAGAATCACAAACATTGACGATATTCATAATTCGTATTGTTTGCGTTGTATTTTTAATTTGATTCATCATTATTAAACAGCAATTGCTTCAAAAATAAATTCCACAACCTATACCTATTATTTTATCCTATTCTTCGCCTTTCTGTAGGTTCAAGAATATTTTATTGTTCGTTTCGTCAAGTTATTTAGTAAGTGGATAATTTCAAACAAAAAGAACTAAGCAGTACTGTAATGCGGCAATCAACAGATGCTAGTGTAACCGAATAATTAACTATATGGAATATAAATAAATGATAACTATGAAAACAAAGAAAAATTGGCCAAACGTGGTTTCGATGCTATGTGGTCCGTGATTTAGATTATTCTAGAAAACGGATTTCCGTATTTTGCGCGTTTTATCAAACGTGAGGTGTGAGCATGAGCGATATGTGTTCGTGTGGTATATGTAATGGACTCGCTTCTGATGACCACTGTGAAGCTAGTAGCAATTTGACCTTTGTGTGCGGCGAAGCGGAAAGGTCAATATTTGAGGCAGAAATAGAGGCGTGTCAGAATCTACAACCGAAAAAATGAAAATAAACGAAATTAGCATACTATGTTTATAATATGTTTATAATTTGGGAAAAATAACAATTATATAGCAAAAAATAAATTTTAAAAGCTTGAAAAGGAATGAAAAAACAAAAAAAAAGGGGAAACGAATTTTATTTAACTTCCTTCGGAAAAGCAGATAAGCCAGATAATTTCAAATCCAAGCAAAAATCCCTTCCGCGGGAGAGGCATTCGATTTCATTATTTATTAATAAAGAGGTTTATGTTAATTTTTTCCCACAACTAGAACCTAAGTCTTTTTTTTTATTTTAGAATCTACGTTTTTCTCATAGCGAAAATGACCTTATTTGGGAAAATTACGTATAACGAAAAAAGTTAAATCTAGTCAATTTTCAAAGTCCAGCAACACACCCTTCTGCACAAAAGACATTCGATTTCATTATTTGTTATTAAAGAGGTTTACCTGAAGTTTTTCACTCAACTAGAACCTAAGCCTTTTTCATTTAAAATCAAGGGTATTCTCATAGCGAATATGGCCTTGTTTGAAAAAAATACGTATATCGACAAAAGATAACTTAGTCAATTTTCAAAGCCCAGCTGCACACCCTTCCCCACAAGCGGCATTCGGTTTGGTTATTTCCCATTAAAGAAGATTACCAGAAGTTTTTCACACAACTAGAACCTAAGCCTTTTTTATTTTAGAATCTGGGGTATTCTCATAGCGAAAATGGCCTTATTTGAAAAAATTAGGTATAGCGAAAAAAGCTAGTGTAGTCCATTTTCAAAGCCTAGCAGCACACTCTTCCGCACAAGAGGCATTCGATTTGATTATTTCATGTTAAAGAGGTTTATCTGAAGTTTTTCACACAACTAGAACCTAAGCCTTTTTTATTTTAGAATCTACGTTATTCTTATGGCGAAAATGGCCTTATTTTGAAAAATTACGTATAGCGAAAAAAGCTAATTTAGTCAATTTTCAAAGCCTATCAGCACACCCTTCCGCACAAGAGGCATTCGATTTGATTATTTCATGTTAAAGAGATTTACCTGAAGTTTTCCACACAACTAGAAGCTAAGCCTTTTTTATTTTAGAATCTGAGGTATTCTCATAGCGAAAATGGCCTTATTTGGAAAAAAACATATAGCGAAATAAGCTTATTTAGTCAATTTTCAAAGCCTAGCAGCACACCCTTCCGCACAAGAGGCATTCGATTTGATTATTTCATGTTAAAAAAGTTTACCTGAAGTTTGCCACACAACTAGAACCTAAGCCTTTTTCATTTTAGAATCTACGTTTTTCTCATGGCGAAAATGGCCCTAATTAGAAAAATTACGCATAGCGAAAAAAGCTAATTTAGTCAATTTTGAAAGCCTAGCAGCACACCCTTCCACACAAGTGGCATTCGATTTGATTATTTCCATTAAAGAGGTTTACCTGAAGTTTTCCCAACAACTAGAACCTAAGCCTTTTTTATTTTAGAATCTTACGTTATTCTTACGGCGAAAATGGCCTTATTTGAAAAATTACGTATAGCGAAAAAAGCTAATTTGTCAATTTTCAAAGCCTAGCAGCACACCCTTTCCGCACAAGAGGCATTCGATTTTGATTATTTATGTTAAAGAGGTCTACCTGAAGTTTTTCCACACAACTAGAACATGAGCCTTTTTTTATTTTAATCTACGTTATTCTCATGGCGAAAATGGCCTTATTGGAAAAATTACGTATAGCGAAAAAAGCTAATTTAGTCAATTTTCAAAGCCTAGCAGCACACCTCTCCGCACAAAGGCATTCAATTTTGATTATTTCATTTTAAAGAGGTTCACATGGAAGTTTGCCACACAACTAGAAACCTAAGCCTTTTTTATTTGAAATCTACGTTATTCTTATGGCGAAAATGGCCTTATTTTGGAAAATTACGTATAGCGAAAAAAGCTAATTTAGTCAATTTTCAAAGCCCTAGCAGCACACTCTTCCGCACAAGAGGCATCGATTTGATTATTTCATGTTAAAGAGGTTTACCTGAAGTTTTCCACACACTAGAACCTAAGCCTTTTTCATTTTAGAATCTACGTTTTTCTCATGGCGAAAATGGCCCTAGTTAGAAAAATTTACGCATAGCGAAAAAAAGCTAATTTAGTCAATTTTGAAAAGCCTAGCAGCACACCCTTCCGCACAGAGGCATTCGATTTGATTATTTCCATTAAGAAGATTACCTGAAGTTTTCCACACAACTAGAACCTAAGCCTTTTTTATTTCAGAATCTACGTTATTCTTACGGCGAAAATGGCCTTATTTTGAAAAAATTACGTTATAGCGAAAAAGCTAATTTAGTCAATTTCAAAGCCTAGCAGCACACCTTCCCGCACAAGAGGCATTCGATTTGATTATTTCATGTTAAAGAGGTTTACCTGAAGTTTTCCACACAACTAGAACCTAAGCCTTTTTTATTTTAGAATCTGGGTTTTCTCATAGCGAAAATGGCCTTATTTGGAAAAATTACGTATAGCGAAATAAGCTTATTTAGTCAATTTTCAAAGCCTAGCAGCACACCCTTCCGCACAAGAGGCATTCGATTTGATTATTTCATGTTAAAAAGGTTTACCTGAAGTTTGCCACACAACTAGAACCTAAGCCTTTTTTATTTTAGAATCTACGTTATTCTTATGGCGAAAATGGCCTTATTTTGAAAAATTACGTATAGCGAAAAAAGCTAATTTAGTCAATTTTCAAAGCCTAGCAGCACACCCTTCCGCACAAGAGGCATTCGATTTGATTATTTCATGTTAAAGAGGTTTACCTGAAGTTTTTCCACAACTAGAACCTAAGCCTTTTTTATTTTAGAATCTACGTTTTTCTCATGGCGAAAATGGCCTTAATTGAAAAATTACGTATAGCGAAAAAAGCTAATTTAGTCAATTTTCAAAGCCTAGCAGCACACCCTTCCGCACAAGAGGCATTCGATTTGATTATTTCATGTAAAGAGGTTTACCTGAAAGTTTTCCACACAACTAGAAACTAAGCCTTTTTATTTTAGAATCTCGTTATTCTCATGGCGAAAATGGCCTTATTTGGAAAAATTACGTATAGCGAAAAAAGCTAATTTAGTCAATTTTCAAAGCCTAGCAGCACACCCTTCCGCACAAGAGGCATTCGATTTGATTATTTCATGTTAAAGAGGTTTACCTGAAGTTTCCACACAACTAGAACCTAAGCCTTTTTTATTTTAGAATCTACGTTATTCTCATGGCGAAAATGGCCCTTAATTGGAAAAATTACGCATAGCGAAAAAAGCTAATTTAGTCAATTTTGAAAGCCTAGCAGCACACCCTTCCGCACAAGAGGCATTCGATTTGATTCTTTCATGTTAAAGAGGTTTACCTGAAGTTTGCCACACAACTAGAACTAAGCCTTTTTTATTTAGAATCTACGTTATTCTTATGGCGAAAATGGCCTTATTTGAAAAATTACGTATAGCGAAAAAGCTAATTTAGTCAATTTTCAAAGCCTAGCAGCACACCCTTCCGCACAAGAGGCATTCGATTTGATTATTTCATGTTAAAGAGGTTACCTGAAGTTTGCCACACAACTAGAAGCTAAGCCTTTTTTATTTTAGAATCTACGTTATTCTCATGGCGAAAATGGCCTTAATTTGAAAAATTACGCATAGCGAAAAAAGCTAATTTAGTCAATTTTCAAAGCCTAGCAGCACACCCTTCCGCACAAGAGGCATTCGATTTGATTATTTCATGTTAAAGAAGTTTACCTGAAGTTTGCCACACAACTAGAAGCTAAGCCTTTTTTATTTTAGAATCTACGTTTTTCTCATGGCGAAAATGGCCTAATGGAAAAATTAGGCATAGCGAAAAAAGCTAATTTAGTCAATTTTCAAAGCCTAGCAGCACACCTTTCCGCACAAGAGGCATTCGATTTGATTATTTCATGTTAAAGAGGTTTACCTGAAGTTTTCCACACAACTAGAACCTAAGCCTTTTTTATTTTAGAATCTGGGGTATTCTCATAGCGAAAATGGCCTTATTTGGAAAAATTACATATAGCGAAATAAGCTTATTTAGTCAATTTTCAAAGTAAGGCCATTTTCGCCATAAGAATAACGTAGATTTTAAAATAAAAAAGGCTTAGGTTCTAGTTGTGTGAAAAACTTCAGGTAATCTTCTTTAATGGGAAGTAATCAAATCGAATGCCTCTTGTGCGGAAGGGTGTGCTGCTAGGCTTTGAAAATTGACTAAATTAGCTTTTTTCGCTATACGTAATTTTTCCAAAAAAGGCCATTTTCGCTATGAGAATACCCCAGATTCTAAAATAAAAAAGGCTTAGGTTCTAGTTGTGTGAAAAACTTCAGGTAAACCTCTTTAACATTAAATAATCAAATCGAATGCCTCTTGTGCGGAAGGGTGTGCTGCTAGGCTTTGAAAATTGACTAAATTAGCTTTTTTCGCTATACGTAATTTTTCAAAATAAGGCCATTTTCGCCATAAGAATAACGTAGATTCTAAAATAAAAAAAGGCTTAGCTTCTAGTTGTGTGGCAAACTTCAGGTAACCTCTTAACATGAAATAATCAAATCGAATGCCTCTTGTGCGGAAGGGTGTGCTGCTAGGCTTTGAAAATTGACTAAATTAGCTTTTTCGCTATACGTAATTTTTCAAAATAAGGCCATTTTCGCCATAAGAATACGTAGATTCTAAAATAAAAAAGGCTTAGGTTCTAGTTGTGTGGCAAACTTCAGGTAAACTTCTTTAACATAAAAGAATCAAATCGAATGCTCTTGTGCGGAAGGGTGTGCTGCTAGGCTTTGAAAATTGACTAAATTAGCTTTTTTCGCTATACGTAATTTTTCCAAAATAGGCCATTTTCGCTATGAGAATACCCTAGATTCTAAAATAAAAAAGGCTTAGGTTCTAGTTGTAGGAAAACTTCAGGTAAACCTCTTTAACGTGAAATAATCAAATCGAATGCCTCTTGTGCGGAAGGGTGTGCTGCTAGGCTTTGAAAATTGACTAAATTAGCTTTTTTCGCTATACGTAATTTTTCAAAATAAGGCCATTTTCGCCATAAGAATAACGTAGATTCTAAAATAAAAAAGGCTTAGGTTCTAGTTGTGTGGCAAAACTTCAGGTAAACTCTTTAACATGAAATAATCAAATCGAATGCCTCTTGTGCGGAAGGGTGTGCTGCTAGGCTTTGAAAATTGACTAAATTAGCTTTATTCGCTATACGTAATTTTTCCAAATAAGGCCATTTTCGCCATGAGAATAACGTAGATTCTAAAATAAAAAAGGCTTAGGTTCTAGTTGTAGGAAAAACTTCAGGTAAACCTCTTTAACGTGAAATAATCAAATCGAATGCCTCTTGTGCGGAAGGGTGTGCTGCTAGGCTTTGAAAATTGACTAAATTAGCTTTTTTCGCTATACGTAATTTTTCAAATAAGGCCATTTTCGCCATAAGAAAACGTAGATTCTAAAATAAAAAAGGCTTAGGTTCTAGTTGTGTGGCAAACTTCAGGTAAACCTCTTTAACATGAAATAATCAAATCGAATGCCTCTTGTGCGGAAGGGTGTGCTGCTAGGCTTTAAAATTGACTAAATTAGCTTTTTTCGCTATACGTAATTTTTCAAAATAAGGCCATTTTCGCCATAGAATAACGTAGATTCTAAAATAAAAAAGGCTTAGCTTCTAGTTGTGTGGCAAACTTCAGGTAAACCTCTTTAACATGAAAGAATCAAATCGAATGCCTCTTGTGCGGAAGGGTGTGCTGCTAGGCTTTGAAAATTGACTAAATTAGCTTTTTTCGCTATACGTAATTTTTCAAAATAAGGCCATTTTCGCCATAAGAATAACGTAGATTCTAAAATAAAAAAGGCTTAGGTTCTAGTTGTGTGGCAAACTTCAGGTAAACCTCTTTAACATGAAATAATCAAATCGAATGCCTCTTGTGCGGAAGGGTGTGCTGCTAGGCTTTGAAAAATTGACTAAATTAGCTTTTTTCGCTATACGTAATTTTTCAAAATAAGGCCATTTTCGCCATAAGAATAACGTAGATTCTAAAATAAAAAAGGCTTAGGTTCTAGTTGTGTGGCAAACTTCAGGTAAACCTCTTTAACATGAAATAATCAAATCGAATGCCTCTTGTGCGGAAGGGTGTGCTGCTAGGCTTTGAAAATTGACTAAATTAGCTTTTTTCGCTATACGTAATTTTTCCAAATAAGGCCATTTTCGCCATGAGAATACCCCAGATTCTAAAATAAAAAAGGCTTAGGTTCTAGTTGTAGGAAAAACTTCAGGTAAACCTCTTTAACGTGAAATAATCAAATCGAATGCCTCTTGTGCGGAAGGGTGTGCTGCTAGGCTTTGAAAATTGACTAAATTAGCTTTTTCGCTATACGTAATTTTTCAAATAAGGCCATTTTCGCCATAAGAATAACGTAGATTCTAAAATAAAAAAGGCTTAGGTTCTAGTTGTGTGGCAAACTTCAGGTAAACTTCTTTAACATGAAATAATCAAATCGAATGCCTCTTGTGCGGAAGGGTGTGCTGCTAGGCTTTGAAAATTGACTAAATTAGCTTTTTTCGCTATACGTAATTTTTCCAAAATAAGGCCATTTTCGCCATAAGAATACCGTAGATTCTAAAATAAAAAAGGCTTAGGTTCTAGTTGTGTGGAAAACTTCAGGTAACCTCTTTAACATGAAATAATCAAATCGAATGCCTCTTGTGCGGAAGGGTGTGCTGCTAGGCTTTGAAAATTGACTAAATTAGCTTTTTTCGCTATACGTAATTTTTCAAAATAAGGCCATTTTCGCCATAAGAATAACGTAGATTCTAAAATAAAAAAGGCTTAGCTTCTAGTTGTGTGGCAAACTTCAGGTAAACCTCTTTAACATGAAATAATCAAATCGAATGCCTCTTGTGCGGAAGGGTGTGCTGCTAGGCTTTGAAAATTGACTAAATTAGCTTTTTTCGCTATACGTAATTTTTCAAAATAAGGCCATTTTCGCCACAAGAATACCGTAGATTCTAAAATAAAAAGGCTTAGTTTCTAGTTGTGTGGCAAACTTCAGGTAAACTTCTTTAACATGAAATAATCAAATCGAATGCCTCTTGTGCGGAAGGGTGTGCTGCTAGGCTTTGAAAATTGACTAAATTAGCTTTTTTCGCTATACGTAATTTTTCCAAATAAGGCCATTTTCGCCATGAGAAATACCGTAGATTCTAAAATAAAAAAGGCTTAGGTTCTAGTTGTGTGGAAAACTTCAGGTAACCTCTTTAACATGAAATAATCAAATCGAATGCCTCTTGTGCGGAAGGGTGTGCTGCTAGGCTTTGAAAATTGACTAAATTAGCTTTTTTCGCTATACGTAATTTTTCAAAAAATAAGGCCATTTTCGCCATAAGAATACCGTAGATTCTAAAATAAAAAAGGCTTAGCTTCTAGTTGTGTGGCAAACTTCAGGTAAACTTCTTTAACATGAAAGAATCAAATCGAATGCCTCTTGTGCGGAAGGGTGTGCTGCTAGGCTTTGAAAATTGACTAAATTAGCTTTATTTCGCTATACGTAATTTTCCAAATAAGGCCATTTTCGCTATGAGAATACCCAGATTCTAAAATAAAAAAGGCTTAGGTTCTAGTTGTAGGAAAAACTTCAGGTAAACCTCTTTAACATGAAATAATCAAATCGAATGCCTCTTGTGCGGAAGGGTGTGCTGCTAGGCTTTGAAAATTGACTAAATTAGCTTTTTCGCTATACGTAATTTTTCAAAATAAGGCCATTTTCGCCATAAGAATAACGTAGATTCTAAATAAAAAAGGCTTAGGTTCTAGTTGTGTGGCAAAACTTCAGGTAAACCTCTTTAACATGAAATAATCAAATCGAATGCCTCTTGTGCGGAAGGGTGTGCTGCTAGGCTTTGAAAAATTGACTAAATTAGCTTTTTTCGCTATACGTAATTTTTCAAATAAGGCCATTTTCGCCATAGAAATGACGTAGATTCTAAAATAAAAAAGGCTTAGCTTCTAGTTGTGTGGCAAACTTCAGGTAAACTCTTTAACATGAAATAATCAAATCGAATGCCTCTTGTGCGGAAGGGTGTGCTGCTAGGCTTTGAAAATTGACTAAATTAGCTTTTTTCGCTATACGTAATTTTTCAAATAAGGCCATTTTCGCCATAAGAATAACGTAGATTCTAAAATAAAAAAGGCTTAGCTTCTAGTTGTGTGGCAAACTTCAGGTAACCCCTTTAACATGAAATATCAATCGGATGCCTCTTGTGCGGAAGGGTGTGCTGCTAGGCTTTAAAATTGACTAAATTAGCTTTTTTCGCTATACGTAATTTTTCAAATAAGGCCATTTTCGCCATGAGAATACCGTAGATTCTAAAATAAAAAAGGCTTAGTTCTAGTTGTGTGGCAAACTTCAGGTAAACCTCTTTAACATGAAAATAATCAAATCGAATGCCTCTTGTGCGGAAGGGTGTGCTGCTAGGGCTTTGAAAATTGACTAAATTAGCTTTTTTCGCTATACGTAATTTTTCCAAATAAGGCCATTTTCGCTATGAGAATACCCCAGATTCTAAAATGAAAAAAGGCTTAGGTTCTAGTTGTGTGGAAAACTTCAGGTAACCTCTTTAACGTGAAATAATCAAATCGAATGCCTCTTGTGCGGAAGGGTGTGCTGCTAGGCTTTGAAAATTGACTAAATTAGCTTTTTTCGCTAATGCGTAATTTTTCAAATTAGGGCCATTTTCGCCATGAGAAAACGTAGATTCTAAAATAAAAAAGGCTTAGGTTCTAGTTGTGTGGCAAAACTTCAGGTAAACTTCTTTAACATGAAAATAATCAAATCGAATGCCTCTTGTGCGGAAGGGTGTGCTGCTAGGCTTTGAAAATTGACTAAATTAGTTTTTTTCGCTATACGTAATTTTCCCAAATAAGGCCATTTTCGCTATGAGAATACCCCAGATTCTAAAAT